>CM053581.1:36256711-36289474 GCA_028627135.1 Pseudochirops cupreus
TATGCAATTATTATTATTATTATTATTACTGACTACATCGAACTGGAACTTGGGATACACAGGCACTGTGATTGGGAGATCCATCCTGCCCTACCAAAAAGTGACATAGGAGAGAATAGACAGGGGGAGGGGGGACACACTGGGATGGCTGTTTTGAGGCGGTGGGTGGGGGAAAGAGGGGGAGAAAATATGTAACTCAAAATCTTGTGGAAATGAATGATGCAAGCTAAAATAAAATTTAAAAAAAAAGAAAAAAAAACACTGGTTATCTGGTCATGAGTTAAAAAAAGAAAACAAGACAAAAGAAGAGAAGGAACTATGGCTGTATCTAGATGGCACTGAGACTAGAAACTCATTCTCTAAATAGAGAATGGAAAAGAAGGAGAAGAATACTACTTATTTCCCAAATCCTGACAAATTAGTCCCTGAATTTTGAAGGCAAGAAACAACTTAGGCCTGTTAATCTTTCTATTCTTCATGGGCCAAAAAAATTAAATAAAAAAATCATACATACATGATGGCTTTTATAGCATAGTAAAGAGATTCCTCCCTCAAAATATTTAAAAAATGTTAAGGCCTTCAATTCAATCAGCAGGTAGTAAGCAATAAATAAAATGTATACAAAGCAATTTGGAGAATCAGGAGGGCACTAACAATTAGGAAAGGGAAAGAAATACCTCCTGAAGGAGGTAGCACTTGAACAGAACCTTGAAAGGAACTAAGAACTCCAAGAAGGTAAGGTGAGGAGAAAGAACATTTCAGGGCTTGGGGTCGGCCTGTTCAGAGGTAGAGAGATGAAAGATAAAATGTCATCTACACATAACAAACAGCAAGCAAGTCATTTTACCAAGCACATGAAATAAGTGAGAAGGAATCACATGGTATCAGTCTGGAAAGTAAGGCATGAAATCTCACAAAACAGAAAGCTGGATAACAGAGACTAAATTTATATAAGCTCCTATCAAAATCAGGGAAGGGGTGAATTATTGCAGCTCTCTTTTACCTAAGTCAGCACTATAAAAACGGAGCCTTACTTTTCTGCAGCAAGGAAGATTCCAGATGCACAGTCTGCCTTAAATTCTGGCTCACAGGAATCCAAAAAATATAGCAATTCCTTCATCATACCACGAATATTATTTCCATTTACCAGAGCAAAACTTAATTCCATTGCACGCCTTAGATGGAAAAAAAAAAAAAGAGTTAAATGCTGAGAGATTATCATAGCTTTTGTTTCATTTTTATTGGTTACAAATCCTAAGTTCCAACAAGTGGATTCATTCTTAGATTTCATTTTCATGAACATTTTGTCATAAAATAAAACCAGCCCCCAAATGCAAAAGAAGTTTTATTTCCTACTTTTGTAAAAACTAGACCATAGGATTAACTTCAAACAGCCCCTAATGGTCACAATGCTTCCACTTCTGTGTCCTCTTAATGTCTGTTCCATGACAGTGAAGTTCTTAGTGATTCAATACAACCTTTGCATTCTCAATGCAGTGATGGAAGTTTAAATGTACATTAAAAAGTTGCCAATCTAATGGTACCATATTCTGTGTGCTACTTGAGAAGGGTAAATATTCACCCAATTACTGAGGAGAAATAGTGGGGGATTTTCCATGAAACAGAGCTAAGCCTTTACACAGTAATAGATTTCTTTTTTTTTGGAAGGGGAGGTAGGGCAATTGGAGTTAAGTGACTTGCCCAAGGTCACACACAGCTAGGTTTTTGTGTTAAGTGTCTGAGGCCAGATGTGAACTTAGGTCCTCCTGACTCCAGGGCCGGTGCTCTGTTCACTGAGCCACCCAGCCGCCCCAGTAATAGATTTCTTAACACAGCTTTTCTCCTACAGAGTCAATAACAAAGAATAGGTACTGTATTTGGAAACTAACTTCTTAAGGAAACTGGATGTACCTTTTTCTACTTTTGAACTTTAAACATGTAGTAAGAAATCAACAAAAAAATCTATTTCCAAGGCAAATTCTGGCTGATTAACACAATGATCTGAAAGATTATTTTGAAGCTAGTTTCTTTGGACATTTTTTTTGCACTAAGATTTTCCTCACCTTCTGTCCCAAAGTTATTTCTAAGTACATGTAATCATCTAAGTACACGTGATCATGTTAAGTGCAAAGTCACTGAGAAAAACTGAAGGAGTCACTGCAGACCAGACCAGCATTAAATCCTTTCTCAAAACGCAGATAAATTCACACTGCAGTGACTTGCTTTGACTTAGTACTTCCAACATTAACTACTCAGGGCACCCTTCGAGGAGACACAGTTGTCTCCAGCACTTTGGGGTGCGTGTCTATCCTAACAAAGCGTGTGCTGTCAGCAGCTTGAGCGTCAGCACTGTGACAAAGCACTCAGCCGATGGATCACTCAGAGCTTTCATCCTCCAACACACACAGCACTGAACGTTAGGCCGTAACTGGCACCCCCTCTTTTTATCCTTATACTTCACAGCCCTGTGCCCTATGGGGAGGGAGGACAGGACATTTATACAGCACCAGTCCTGTGCCAGGAACTGTAACATTAACTTTACAAATATTACTTCATTTGAAACTCATGACAACCCTGTGAGGTAAGTGCTATTATCATTCCCATTTTATAGACGAGGAAGTTGAGGCAAAGAGGTGAAGTGACTTGCCCAGGGTTACACAGCTAGTTAAGTGTCTGAGGTCAAATTTGAACTCAGGTCCTCTTGACTCCAAAGCCAGTGCTCTATCCAACACACCACTGCACTGCCCCATGTGGCTGAATCTGAACCCAAGCATTCCTGACTCTAGGCCCAGTGCTTTATCCACTGCACCAACAACTGCTCCTTATGACCTGTGGCCACTCAGCCAACTCTGAATAAGAACATTTCTACTCTTGTACACAATGCTGTCACATGCTAGTAAACTAATGAAATCCCTTGGTAGTCTCCATTAAGTTTGAACTTAAAAAAAAGGATGAACCCTATGTTTTGAGCTATATGTAGAGCCATGGACAGAGTTCTGGACGCGGGAGTCAGAAAAGCCTGGGTGGAGATTCCGTCTCTGACCTGGGTGAGCCATCTGGGCTGTGCCTCAGTTTCCTTATTTGTAAAATGCAGATAACATGATCTCTGAAAGTGCCTCAGAGGGTAGTTTTAAGACTCAAAATGAAATGATATAAAATATTTTGCAAGCCTTAAAAGGGCCATGTAAAAGGCAGTCATTATTGTTAATGAAGATTTCTTAAGGGAAATCAGAAGCCATAGATGCACAAGATGTCTGAAACAGTCATTTCCTCCCAAGCATACATAAAACACCATGCGTCACCCATCCACCTCTCCCCAAGCCCCACTATATAATACTCACTGCATATTTGTATAATTTAGCCCTGAAACAAAAGAAAAACAGTTTTCCATTCATTACCGTTTAATTGAGACATCGAGATCCTTCAGGCAGTCTACAATGGTGCTGCGATGCCTCTGTACTGCATTGTGATCTGTCTGCACTGTCTTCAACAATGATGTCAGAGCTACATACCTAAGAACAGACAAAACAAACCAGAGAAACTGCTTTAAAATCCAAGACTTAGGGCTGGTTCTTCTCTCTCTGTGTCATGGCACTCATCTGTCTAGTGATACTATCAAAATAAGGGAAAGTTTATAGATTGCTAGAAAACTTAAGAGAAGAGTGATTGCCCAAAATTAACAGCTGAGATCATAGTATTATTCTACTGTGCAATAAAGACAGCTAGCAGAAGCCTGATTATGACTCAAATGCCCTGGGTTTATATTCATGATTCAGTTCTTTAAAACCTCTAGGAGTGATAACCTGATTCTCTCAAATTCTACCAAACAGTAAATCACTGTTCACATGAAACAGATTTCAGCTAGTTTTTCTACAAGGTCTTAATCCCAGAGAATAAGATTCAAATCAAACTTCAGTGTCAGAACATAAACTACAGCCAAAATACCTAAGAAAAAGAAATCAAGACAAAATCAATATTTATTCACCTACTTTTTAAAAGACTAATTCAAAAAGATCACTTCTTAAATCTGCTTCCTAGAGGTTATTTCCTATTATAATCCATACTACAAATGAGTAGTAAAACCTAAATATTCCTGGTATCTTAAAAGACAAAATAAAAGGATCCAAAAAAGTTATTAAGTATGAGTCCAATACCTGAGAAATTTACTTTTCTTACCTAATATTTTTGTCATTGTTCAATAAGAAACGACCCAGGATATTTATGGCTAATACCTGAAAAGAAACAGGTACAGATTAAAGATCTGGGAAAATGAAGTATTTCATAATATTGCTTTGAGGCCCTTAGAAATCCTAGCATTTCTAAACTGCTAGCACTAAAAGTCTAAAGGGAAAATCATAAAAAATCAATGCTGTTAAATTCCATTTCATTCATATATGCATAAACGTGTGTATGTGTGTGTGTATATATATATATGTATATATATATATATATATATATATATGTATATGGATGAAGGACTGATTCTCTACAAATGGCAAGGCCCTCCAGATGTTTCTGTTTAAAGATGACCCTGTTACATTGAACCCCAGAACACTAAAAGCCCTGTTCCCTCCAAAATGAAATCCAATTATCACTTAGGAGAGCAGCCTAACTACCTAAAGAACAAAAATAAAAGTAGATTAAGAATTATCTATTGGCCAAAACAACATGCAGTTGCACAGATAACCCTACAAAGTTGGTCCATTAGTACATATAGACATTATCCATAGACAAAAAGTTGAATCCAAAATAAAAAATTAGAAGGGCTGGATTGCACTTAGGAAACTGCCTACGTGAACTGCTTTACCTGAACCCAAGTTTCAAACTGAAACAAAGGGCCACCTTTTTAACAATATTCTTCCAGGGATGCTACAAGTCATGGAATACCACAGTGTTTGAAGAATTCATGTTAAGGGTCACCCAAAAGGCATGATGATGAGCATAAGTAAGCTATAATGCTATAGATCATAAGAGACATAAAGGATGACAGAGGGATATTACTGGAAAATAGAGGAAAAACAATGAACAGTTGATGTGTTCCATAATGGCATCTATACAATGTCAAGAAATCTAGAGGAAAATCTCTAAGCACATGAAATTAATCCTGTGGAGTATCTACCGAAGGACATGGACAAGTGTTGTACAGAAGAGGGCATAAATTGGAAAGAGTATACATACTGATGAAGTCACAGATCCATCTAAGAGTGTGTGTGTGTGTGTGTGTGTGTGTGTGTGTGTGTGTGAGTGTGTGTGTGTGTGTGTGTGTGAGAAACAGTAATAGCAAATACTAAAACACTCTAAAAACTTAAGTATAATTGCTAAAAAATTTTTAAGAGCTAGCAGAATTCAGATTCCCATTTCAGTTATCACATAGCTACTCCTAGAAAGAATTTTAAATGTTTTCCTGACAGTGTTATCGCCCCCAGTCTTATTTTGGTCAATATTTCCAATAATACCATATTAAGTTCAGTTGTAAGGCCTCAATGGGAAGTGACACGTCAGGTATCAGTAATGTAGATCCTCTATAATGGAAAGACCCATACCTTAAGTCAATTTTCCAGCATTACTTTGCTCATTAACAGCTCCAAAGACACTAATGACTACGTAGTTCATTCTAAACTAGAAGCCTTGCTGAAAACAAGATAAAAAAACATACTCTTAGTCCACTCTCTGACTTGATGTCCATAATAGTCAAAACCGTTTCATAGAGAATAGCGTTTCCTACATTTTTACTAGTCTCCGTATTGGTGGCAACCTGAAAAAGACAAAAAGAAAAATACATAACTGAAAAAATGATGCCCATGAACAAATCTGAAAGCATTAAGTTTGAGACTGCCTAAAGCCTACTAAGTATTCAACTTCACAATCTCTCTCAAGAGGATGGCAACAGAACTGAAGGTTTTTCCACTCACCTGTGCCAATATATCATTCATTGCTTCACTGGAGTCATCATCATTTCGTCCTAGAATTCTTAGTAACCGCAGGATTCGCACCTAGTGTTAAGTACAATGAATGCCAACATATTATGCCAAAAGAGTGTTTATCCTGGAATTCTATCATAGTATAAAATTCAACAAGAACATTAAGAAAAAAAAACATATAAAGAGTCACATATTTAAGAAGGCTTAAAAATAATCTTTACAAATGGCATACAAGCTTCTTCTCATAATGAAAACCTCATCTATTTCTCTACCTCAGTTTAGGATAAAGACAGTAGCACACACTCCCAGCAGCTCATAACTGCTACCTGAACAGCTCAGTCCTAGCCTCTGTTTATGGTGACTAAAAGCTATCATTACAACTACTGAGTCATTTCTTTTATTCATTCTAGTAGCTGAACACTACATTCAAGTTAATTCACTTAGTAATGCTATCTTCGTGACCATTTACCAATTTAAGAAATATCTCAGTATCTGAATCTATTAACAGTCAAACTGTCACTCTTTTAAAAATTGGTACAAGATAAAACCTTGCATTTATGTCTATGTTTTAAAGTTTACCAAGTGCTGTCCTTATAACAATCCTGCAAAGTAGGTATCACCATTTTACAAAAAAGCAAACTAAGGCTCAAAGTAAGCCCAATCTGCCAGGAAAAAAAAAGATATTAAAAAGTTATTGCTTAATTGTTTAAAATTTGAAAAACATTTTTATTCTCACCTGTAAGAAGGGGTCACTGATCCCAGACACGTCATGCTCTGGTGAATATCCAGACATGATAAGGTTTTTTAGAATACGAACTAATTGTGGTACAAGCTGTAGAAAATAAAGACATTAAAAAATGATAATCACATCAAAGAAGATCTTTTAGAAAAAGTAGATTCACTGCCTTAGGAGAGGATGCATGAAAAAGTCTAAGCAGATTTTTCTACCAATTCAGCAAACTGGAATGACAGTATCAATAATAAATAATATTAAGTAAGGAGTAATTAGATTTGGGTAATTTTTAAATGAACAAATATAGGCTTACTTTTAGGAAATGTATGTCATTTTAATAATATCTAACTTGCCTTTCTTCATTTCATGCATTAATAATTTGAGATACAATGATACTAGAAATAACATAGTTATACAGAAGTAGGTCAAAAGTAAGGAAACCTTACTGGACATGTTCAAAGGCCTACCACTGGAGGTCATGATATTTATAATAAATGTATTAGATAACTATGCTAGGCAATTATTTCAAATAAAAATTAAAATGATAGGTATGGCATTTCTCTACACCCATATTACTGATAGCTTTGTTATTCTAATAGTTAAAAATCCTTCACCAGAAGGATGCATAATAGGCCAAGGTATATGTTTCCACCAAAAAGAAATTTTTTAAACTGCTATTAACCTGGCCAGATCTCTACGGAGACAACGAGCAGCAGAAGGAAGTATTCTCAACATTATCCTTCAAAATCCAGTCATTTATCTCACAGATGTACAGAACCATCAATAAGAAAATACTCTATTTACTACATAATTTTAAACACCTGATGTAATGTCCTGTGCTATTACTTAACTGCCATGTCTTGTCCCTATGTATGACACATCTCCAGTGAGACTATAAGCTCTTTGCAGGAAGAAATCCTGTCTAGTAATACTGCCAAAGGGCAGGCATTTTTATATCTCTTGTATTCCACATAAGAATCAGACAAACAACCAAGAAAAGCTTCCCAATTTTTGCCTCACCTTCAACAAAAATCTACACAGACTGAAAAACCTACTTCTCCTCAAGTTGTCTGGTCTAGTTCCTTATTTCTTTGTTTAGTTCACTATGTGGTATTTTGAGTTATGATATATTAGTGAATTATCTCACTACTTTATATACAGGCTATTTTATCTCTAAAATGAAACCATTTTTAAAGAAAAAATATATGTGTTGGTATATACTTTTAAAAATGTAATTTTTAGCTGAATCTCTAGGATTCTTTAAGTAAAGCATCATATCAGCTACAAAGAACAATTAATTCTGTCTTATTTCCTATGCTCATTCCTTTCAGTTGCTTTTTCTTTACTGTTGTAGCTAGCATTTCTAGAACAGTTTCAAATAACAGTGGTGATAATATTTAGAACTCTTGCTTTACCTCTGATCATACTTGAAAGGCGTCTAGTGTTTTTTTTAAAAAACCCATTATATATAATGCTGGCTGTTCATTTTAAATAAATACTATTTTCTCAAGAACCATTAGTGATGATGAAGAATCACTGGTATGATAAGTGCAATCCCTATTCTAAATTATTTGCCATATTAAGAACAGGACAATTTTATTCTTATGCTTTTTAATGTTTTTCAAGATGAATATTGTAACCTTTTCTCCATGTGACTTATTTTTTTTATATTAATAAGGCCTCATATATATATATATATATATATATATATATACATATACATATAAAACGTTCTTAACACTGAATGAATTCTGGATTCTCAATAAAAAACAACCTGGTTGTAATATACAATCTTTTCAGTATGTTGATGTAATTTCTTTACTAATGCCTGATTTAAAATTTTTGTACTGATATCCACTAGGGAGATTAGTTTATAGTATTCTTTCTTTGATCTGTCTCTCCCTGACTTAGGCATTAAGGTCATACTTGTATCATCATAAAAGAAATCTGGCAGGATCCCTTTTTTCTATTTTTGAAAACTTTAGATAATAGTGAAATTAATTCTTCAAATATCTGACAGAATTTACTTGTAAATATGTGGTCTTAGATTTTGGGGGGGGGAAATTCATTTATTAATTTTTTTTGACACTGGATTATTTAAATTCTCTATTTTTTATATCATCAATTTGTGTATTTCATATCTTTGTAAACATTCATATATTTCATATATCAGTTTTACTGGCATAAAACTGGACAAAACAGTTATGAACTTTTTTAATTTTTGACACTAGAAAATTGGTTTTCCTCCCTCTTAAAAAAATCAAATTAACTAGTGGTTAATTTGTCAGAAAAACTAGTTTTATTCATCAATTCTTTCATTTTTACGAATCTCTTTGATTTTCAAACTGTCCTTAGATACGGTTTTGTGATTTGAGCTTTGTCTCATTTTTTAGTGGCATGTCCGATTCATTTACTTATTCTTTGCCTTTTACTCATCAAAGTGTTGTAGGAAATAAATTCCCAGGGCAGCTAGGTGGCGTAGTGAATAGAGTATCTGCCCTGGAGTCAGGAGGATCTGAGTTCAAATTATAACTCAGGCACTTAACACTTATTAAGCGTGTGACCTTGGGCAAGTCACTTAACCCCAACTGCCCTGCCTTCCCCTTCCAAAAAGGGGAAAAAAAAAGAAAAGAAATAAATTCCCTCCTAAGAATCGGCATTGGATGCAAAATGATCTGCTGTTTTTACGCTTCGTTCTTTGACCTACCAATTCTTTAAGATTAATATATTTGATCTCCATTTAAATTTGGATCCTTTTAAAAAAGCACTTTACTGATGCTCTTTCTTGTGTTGTGGTAGGAAAAGGATGTGTTTGATATTTCTTCTTTCCTACATTTGTTAATGAGTGTATTATGCACTATTAGGCACTCAGTTTTTGTAAAAGTAACATTCACACTAAGAAATATGACTACCACAGTTTCAAAAAAAAATTAGAAAAAGAAAATTAAAGAACTGATCAATGCAATGACCAACCGCAATTCCAGTGAACTGATAATGAAGCATGCTTCTCACCTCTTGATAGAGAAGTGACAGACTAGAGGTGTAGAATGAGATATACATTTTCAGACACGGCCAACATATGCATCTGTTTTGCTTGACTATGGGTGTTGGGTTTTTTTTTTAATAATGAAAAGCTTTTTTTTAATTTGAGGGGATAAGAATTGGGGAGTCAGAGGGTGTACATGATAGCAATGCCACAAAATAATAAAAAGAAAAGAAAGAAAAGAATGTCAGCAGAGCAGTTTTTTTAATTGCACATAAGAAAATAGTAGGAAGTTTACAGGGAGATACAGACAAGCAGAACCAGTTTTGGAACTAATCTGTTAAATTTATAATCTACTTTTAAAATAAACAAGTTATATATAAGAATTTGCTATTTCATAAATTATCTCTTTTTGATTCCTTGTATATGGAAATGCTCCTATTTGTTGGTATTTGTCTAAAAAATAAACATCTTAAAAATAATGCAATTATAGGTTGCACCTGGGTTTTATACAAGCCAGATTTTTTTCTTGGGAGGGAGGGAGGGGACATGGCAATATTAAAGCCAATAATGTAATTAAGTAAACTAAAGCCATTTCTACACTGGGCAAATATTATAGTTGACCAAAGTCACTTGAAATTTAGCCAAAACCCTCTATCTAAAAAGGTGTCACACCACATGGTTTTCAAGCATTTTTCAAAGCTGTTAATGAAAAATTCAGTTTTGCTGTTATTATGGAGGATGGAATGAGCAAATCTAAGAGCCAAAGTGAATTACGACTCACTACACGGCCCAGCCAAACAGAAATGAACCGCATCCAAGTTTTTTTAAATGACTCAGACAATGAGAACTCTTATTTAATTCCAATCCTTTTTCTCCCTCATATAGATTCTGGTTCTCTTTCCACTCCAAAAGAGATGAAAGAGAAACAGGACTTATATGGGAACTCAAGTTGTCAGGAGGCCAGGCAATTCAAGTATTTCCTCTTACTGATGGGGACAATATTCAGGAGCTGACTCGTGATCCAATTTGCATAGTTTAAAGGTTAAAGCTAATTTAAGCCTATCCTTTTAACTTCAAGGATAAGTTTCAAATTCAAAATTGAATCCTTATTAAATCAGTCTGCTTGTTGAGCAGATTTACATTGGCCATAAAGTACAAGAATTTCAAACCGCTTCTTTAAAATGAAAAAAGCACCCACATTTCACAAAAATTTCTTGTATGTTCCCTAATGACTTTTGTTTTTTGTCCCGTACACATTCCAAGGCAATGAAGAAAATCTGGCTCAACTCAAAGAAGTCTTTTCCCTTTAAGCTTCTACAAAGCAATGATGGTCTTAATTACTATCAAAAGGCCAGCACATCACAGGTGACTAAGTGCTAAGCATTCAAACTCTTGGAACCTGCTTTATTTAAACGCAAAGCAAGTTACTAAAACCAAATGAGGGACAAACAAAACAGGATGACAGTGCGAAAGGCAGCAGCCAAGGAAGATCAGTTAATGCCTACATATTCCCCCCTCCAACAACCTGCTCACTCCCCCCACTCAAACACTGTTAGCAAAATTCAGATGAAGTGAAAAGGGCCTGATACAAGTTTCAATTCAATTGCTCAGAATTTCCAATGGAGTTTCTCTAGGAAGCTGTCCATACTCCCTTTCCAAGGGGACTTAGTCCTCCTGGCTTCTTTATCTACTCCAAAAGCAAATAAAACGTTTTGTGTCCAAGGAGATCTAGGGTTAATGTGACCAAAGTCACTGGGAAACCACTCAAAATTTCTCAAGAAGAAGAAGAAATGGCAGAGAAATAGGCTTCCAATTCAGAACAGGCGACAACTGAAATCCAAGGCTGATCATGGAGTATAAATGACAAGACAAAAAAACAAGACTACAAGGAGTTAGCCAAAAAAAGAGACTAAAATCATTCTTGTAATAAATCACAAGCAGAGCTGCAGCATTAGTGTGTTACAGTTAATCATGGCCGCATTTGTGGATGGATACACAAAAGCTTCTAAAGACCTAATGCCAGCATGCACCATCTAAAAGAGGGTTAATTCTTACCTTTTCATTCTAACATACAGCAGGATTCCAAACAGAAAACAGGAACAAAACACATAAAGCAAGCATTAGGGACAGATACGGGTCTCATACTATTTTACAATACTTTAATCAAGACATACACATCTAGAAGAAAAAACTATAGCCAAAAAAAGACTGTCAAAACCACAGTAGCTCCAATGTATGCAGGGTGCCAATACTCTTATCATATATTAAATGGACAAAAGGCTACTTTTCCACTCTCTCTCAGTATCCTGCACAGCCTAATTTCAACTGAACCATAATTAGCAGAAATGTTTTAAACCCACTATTCCACTAGAAAGGGAAGAAGAAAAATAACTAAACCCCTATAATGAGGAGTCACTTGCCTAAAACAAACAGTGAGGAGGCAAACAGGGAAAAAAATGGAGGCACAGAAAAAAGTGGGAGGAAAGACTTCAGTTTGAGATTTGGGGTACAAAAATTTACAAAAAGAGAAACCAACAGCCACAAATTATCTGATTACGATATCCTACTTTACTTTTTTTTACTTCAACGGTACAAAAAAAAAAAGATAAAGACACAGAACAGAGATTGCTGTCTGCTGAAGGTCAGGCTTTCAGAAAATCTCTCTTTCAACATGAAAAAGGCAAAAGACAAACAACACTGTCAATTTTCAAGACTATATCCTGGCTTCTGATCCAACCGCAAAATAAGGGCTGGCTAAAACCTCCACTAAAATTTAGCACCTAAACTTCCTTCTCTTCAGCAACAAGTCTGAAGATAAGAAAATCCATGTACTTCGCAGGGAAAAGGGGGGTTTAGACAGAGACATACTGATTTGCACCTACCTTTCGGAAATGTGCTAGCATGTCTGGGCTTCTCTCACACATTTCTGTAAGTAGGACAACAGATGTGTGAAGGACACCTGAACAGAAAAAAAAATATGAGCAGGTATAAATGAGGCCATATCACTCTCCTCAGTATAATGACAACTAGATTAAATTTCTCAAGAACTATACTTCCTATTTCTTTTGTATATTCCCAACTCCATGGCCCTGGAGTATGATGCTGTGCTGACTGCCCCCTCACCTAGTTAATTTTCATCTTTGCCAACTGAGGAGCATGAGGTAGCATTTCAGAGTTGTTTGTTAATTTGCATTTATCGAATTATTAGGAATTCGGAGCCTTTTTTCATGTTTGTTGATAGCCTGGCTTTCTACCTTTGAAAATACCCTGTTCAAAATATCTTCTGACCATTTACCAACGGGGAAATAGTTCTCATTCCTATTTGAATCAATTCCTCCTATATCTTGGATATGAAACATTTATTGGGAGAAATCTGCTCAAAACATTCTTCCCAGATAATTATCACAACTTCTAACGTTACCTATGTTGGGTTTTTTTTGTGCAAAATCTTTTCAGGATTAAGTAATTAAAGCTGTCCTTTTATCTAAGATCCTTTCTATCCCTTGTTTGGTCAGAACATGCCCCCAGTCCATATTTGCAAAAGGTAAGATCTTTCTTGCTCTTTTAACTTGTTTATGATGTGACTTTTTATATCTAAATCATGCTCCATTTGGTATATGGTTTGAGTTGTTGGTTATACCTAATTCCTCCCAGACCTTCAATTTTCCAGTAGGTGGAGTGTTAAGTGTTTATCAAACATTAAACAATTGTGTTTATTTGCCTGTGTATATTGTATGCCTAATCTATTTCACAGATTGACCTTTCCTATTTTTTACCTACTACCAAAGGGCTTTGAACATTACTGCTTTGCAGTACAGTTTTAGATCTCATACTGCTACTACCACCTTTTTTATTAGTTCTCTGGAAATTCTCGCCTTTTGTTCCTCCAGATGAATTTGGTCATTATTTTTTTCAAGCTTTATAAAGTAATCCTTTGGAAGTCTAATAGGAAGTGCTGTCATTTTTATTATGTTGGCTTAATAAATATTTATTGATTCACTATCAAAGATACCATGACATTTTTTATGTCACCAGTACTGATATATGCTGTATAATTACTGCCAAAACAAAAACTTTGTACAAATTAAGCCTTTCCACAAGTAGCTAAAAGAGAATACCTACAAAGATAAATTCACAAAAGATACAAAATAGACATCATCTACCTCACATATATTACTAAGCTGTTAGCTAAAGTATCTATTGATCTTAGAAACTGAAATGATTTTAAAACCTCAGGTGAAGCCTACAACAAAACTTCATTATAACCTATCAATATCTGGATGGCAGGAAAGATACGCCTGTCTGAAAATCCCAGGAAGAAGTGAGAAGGGGAGGGGAGGAGAGTTCTTTGTAGAAAATAAAATAAATTCATTAAGCAATTTAGTCATTCAAACAAGAGCTTTCTAACTCAGTATTTCTTCTGAGTATAAAAGAAAGTATAAATACTGGAATAACTACAAATGACATCTAATTCTTCTGAAACTTCTTACCTGTCATAAGGATGCTAAAACAATTATCATAAATCCGACACCTGATACAACGGAGGAATGTTGTTCTTTTATGAAATGAGCTTATAACCAAAGGCTTCCAGGAAGTCACAATGATCAACCACTAGAAAATGTACTAAACTGCACTTTACTGATAATGTGTAGGCTTTAGAGGAATATTTGCCTTTTTAGTTTTTTTTAAAGGGCCATTGGGAAGACTATTCTTGAATCAAAGGGACCAAGTAGTGACGATAAGCTTCCACGAACTGCAACACCTGGTTATAGGGGACAGTCTTGGGCACAAGAGCCTTCATGGAACCCTTCAAGGCACACCAGCCCAGTAACAACTTATTTCACCTCTGCACAGGATAGCCTGGGACTCCAACCCCAAACACTTTGTAAAAGCTCTCAGGAGATATTACCATGGTTCTTCTCATTCAGTAAGTTTTTTGTGGCTGGCAAAAACATCTCCATAAGTTCAGGTACCTTCCTGATGACATGCACAGCACAAAGTGCTGCCTATAAAGAAATAAAATGACAAAAAGTTAGCTCCTTGCACATTAATCAAAATCACTATCTTTAAGAAAGGTAATTAGTGACTGTCTCTAATAAATGAATGTACCAGGAAGTACTTGACATTTTAAAAAAAACCTTAGCTATATACAAATTAATCCCTAGTTCACCCAACCCTGTGTTCGGGAAGCTATCTCCCAAAGCAAAGGTTTTGGGGCTGAACTGCATAACTAATTAATAAAGCATGCTAAGCAAGTTCGCCAGTGATTTGGAAAAGTAGTTTCTTTGGTACTATACACTTTCTTACATTCACACCTTTGGGAAGTGGGAGGAAAGGATACTAGGTATTCAAAGTGCTCTTTAAATCTTGTTTTTCTAAGTGTATAAAAGTGTATAAAACTTCTCATCCCTCACTCACCAAATGCCCCATTATTTATGTTTCCACTGTCCCCTAGTATCACAAATCTATAAGTGGTGGCACATTCCTAAAAGTCAAAAGAATAAAAATAAAAGGAGATAGTAACTGTTTTTAGACAGAATGAATGGCTTTAAAAGGAGTAAGTTTTTTTTCATATCAAGACTGGTTTTGTCAGGTATTTGGTAATATATATAAAATGAAGTGAGGAGCACAAAGGCATCTAAATAAAGTGCAAAGATAAGAAAAGTTAAAATGCTGGCCTCAAGGTCACATGTGGACCACCCCTAACACCCATGTTAAAATACACTGACAAAAGATAATGAATAAAGGCTTGTTATTAATTGTACCCCATTACACTTGAAAGGTTTTTTTAAGCTTATCTTTTTAACTTAATAATGGCCATCCTACAAAAAGTAGGCATACAGTCTAGAGAATAAAGGGCTGGTCTTCTGTACCATTTTCAATTCTACTCTTAGTAATATATTTAATAGTAAAAGAGATTTAATACTTTATAGGCTTCAATTACAGTTGCAATAACAAGGGAATAGAGCTAACAAGATAATATATTTGCTAGCTATGTGACCTTGGGCAAGTTACTTAACCTCAACTGCCTCAAAAAAAAGATAATATATTTGCTCCTTAGATTTCAAGTAGTTAGTATAACCCCAAACTGAAAACTTAAGGGGGTTTCTTCTTACTAAGGAATGGCTATACAAATTATAGTACATTAATGTAATGGAACACTATGACCCAAGAAATGACAGAAAGCATTACAGGAAACTGGGAATATCTCTTTAAAATGATGCAGAACAAAATGAGAAGTAGGAAAACAGTTTATATAAAGATAACATTATAGGGAACAAATCTGAGAGACTTCATAATTCTAAACAACTCAATGAAAAACCTCAAGTTAAAAAAAAAAAGATAAGAGATGAAATGCACCACTCACCTTGTGACAGGCGATGAACTTAAAAATGCAGAAAGAAACATACATTTTTGGATATAGCCAATTATGGGGATTTGTTTTATTGGAATCAGTCTTCTGTTATGAAATGCTATAATACACAATTAACTGTTGCACAATACTATTGCTCTGAATTAAAACTCAGGGCCTAAACCAAACAGCCAAAAAGGAATGACGAAAAAAAGACTATTATTTCCTCAGCTACTAACGTATTTCAATGCACTGCTTTAATGGAATAAGAATGGTGGTGATAGTAATGTTACTGTGAATGAGTGGGGAGTATTTACTGAAAAAAATGTGTTAAGTGCACAGGATTTAAAGTGGACACCATTTGCTTTTTACTGTCCTGCTAAGACACATATACACTTTGTAATAAAACTTAAAACTTTTTAAAAGATTTTAGAGTAGGTACCTTTTCCTTAAAGTTTTACAATAAAAGCTCAATAAAACTGTAACATTTATATAAGCAAAAACAAAAGCTTACAAGGCAGAATACAAATTAGCATGTCACTACTCTACAGAGTGAAATTTATAACAAGTATGTTCTATATCACATTCTCTAAGCTAACTGGCTTTAGTCCTATTAAAATTTCCTTTATTCAGTAGGCAGATAAAAACCAACTGTTAAAAAGTAAATTTTTTTGCATTTTATTTCTCCAAAACTCCGACCACAGAATCATTCACTTAAAAAGAATATTATGTAAGGCAGAGTTTTCTAACATTTTATGCCAACCTAATTTTATATTTTTATCCGCTCAATGATGGGATTATTATTTAATTCACCAAAGGATTCAGGATGGATTATTTAAATAACACTTACTATCAAGTATTTAAAGGTTTGTATCAGTAAGTACTTGAGAAAGAACCAGCAGAGGAACTACACAGTTAAGAATGACTATCAAATAGAGATCAACAACAAATGAAGGTAAATCATCTCCGAAAAATGCTACTAAGAATCACAGGATTTGGAGCTGGAGGGGATGGGGATCTTCGAGATCATCTAGTCAAACCCTGTCATTTCACAAATGAGGAAACAAAAGTTCCAAGAGGGTAACATACCCAGCCATGGTCACACCAACAGCAACAGGCAGCATGGGCAATATTCAAACCCGGGTTCTCTAACTCCAAATACAAATCAAGCATCATCGTTGAAGGACCCGTTTCTTGCACAGACTAAGATACACCTAAATTCTTTAACTAGGGCAGTTAAAAATAAATCATTTGCATCCTCTCTATAGGATTTCTCAATTTGGAGAAAGAAAATTAGTTTTATCCTAAGTTACCTTTTTTCTTAAGTATGAATTGGAGGTTTTAAGGAGTTTCTCTACTTCTCCTGCAAGATCTCGACACATTTCTGAGGACCCCATACAGCCAAGGGTGCAGAGCGCCAGCCCCTGCACATACTGCGTGCTGTGATTAAGGTCACTGCGAAAGAAAAATAAATATGAAGGTAACTCCACGTCTTGTCCAAAGCCTTAGGAAACTGTCCAAAACAAGGTCATAAATCTGTAGTTCAGGGAGCTTGCAGTTTAAAAAAGATTTCAGAATTTCTCTTATTCTTACAATACAGTGCTAGGAAATATGTGATTCTAATTATCTAACATTTCTGTAAAACAGGGATGATAATAATAGACCTACCTGACAGGGCTTGTGTACAAATCAACCAAAGGAGGTAATACGTAATGCGCTTTGTAAACACAGAAATGCTAGCTATGAATTACCAATATAACATGAGCTACTTCACAGTAGCCCAATGTTTCTAACAAAAAGGACTCAAAGGTAACATCTTATCTCTATTATTGAAGTCATGCTCACTCCAACAATTTCAAGCAAGCTACAGTTAAATTCTTGGGATTTAGAGCTGATAGAGACCAGGGATGTAGTCACTTTACACATGTCATTTTACAGATGAAGAAACTAAGGCCCAGAAAGAGGAAGTGATTTACCCAAGGTCACACAGATATTGAAGTGCAGAGTCAAGATTCAAATACTTATTTCTTGTTTCAAGTCCAGAAATAGTTGTAGAAATATATCACAAAATCTTATCTTCTAAAAAGACAGTTTCATAATACACCCAAACACCAGCCTTCCACCCCATAAAAAAGGCTGAAGGCTTCTGGGAAGGAAATCAGATAATACTTCTAACTCAGTCACTGCATGCATAAACTCAAGATGAGAGAGGTTTCATAATAGGAACTATTTAACAATAAGATCTCTGCTGCTCTTGTAATGTGTCAATATATAAATTTACATTTTCATGTGATTTCCACAAAAAGAGTTCTTTTTCCACAGCAGTTTTCACTAATATAAAATAGTCCAATCAGATCAATAACACCAAAGCCATATAGCTGTATGTTCCCCTCTCTAGAGGTCCCAGAGATCTGGGGCTACACAAAGACAGGTTTTCAACAGCCTTGACCATTTCATCTAATTCTCCTCAACTAGTCAAATGTACACTACATATAAAATACATGAAACTGGAGAATTAAAAATACTCGAGTTCAGTTGTTTGTTATTCAGGTAGAGTCAGAAACATTTTTCTACTCCAACCATCTCCCTCTTCTTAGTCTTTAGCTATTCCATTATCTGTTATTAATACCATTACACTTTAAAATTTAAATAGTCCTACAAAGTTTTCAAAGCACTTTTCTCACAAGTCTCTTAGCAGGCAGGTGGTACCAAGTGTTAATTCCCACTTTACATATGAGTAAAGTGAGGGTCTATCAAGAACCCATGATCTAAGAAATCATCCTAAGTGTCCAAAGCTTTACCATGGCTCTCCTGACTAGAATTCTAGCATTCTATTCACTGGTCCACGCTACCTCTCACTACCCCTCTTCCACAGTGTTGAAAGGAAAGGAAGTAAAATTAAAATTAATGAAGTCTGCTGCTTATCAGCAACTCCAGCAGTAATAATCTATAGGGATAAAAGATGTTAAAATGAAGTTTGGAGGTATTTTTAACTACACACACACACACACACACAAAACAGGTTGCCTATTTTCGAAATATATTTGAGGTGAGTGGATTTTAGTTGTGTGTGTGTGTGTGTGTGTGTGTGTGTGTGTGTGCATACACACACACATATATATGTATGTATTTACATATACATATTTTTACATAAAAATAATTTTTCAGTTAAAGACAAACAGTACCTTTGCACAAATGGAGTTCTTAAGTAATGCACACCGAACAAATTTTTCCATTAATAAAAAATTAGAACATCAATTCATGTCAAAAAAAATCTGAACTTACTTCTCTACCAACAATTTACTGTTGGTTTTTTTTTTCAGTTATTTGCTAGTAAATATGAAAACTACTAAAGGATTGTAGTGGCCTTCAATATCATTAGCAGTTTCAAAATATCTGAATAGTTCAAGAAATGTTAAGTAGTTAGGACTGTCATGTGACAGAGTTCATTTCCAAATTTTATGGATTAATATTATTTCCTCAATAAAAAAGAGATTCAGGCTTTCACAATCCTGAATACAAAGAATAGGATTTCACAGGGTCCCATAAAAAGAACAAAGATTTGCCCTCTGACTACATACTTCATTCTTCTGAACTTATCAGTCTAAGCATTTTTACTTAGGTTTAGTTTTAACTTAGCTGTATGAACTGGCTGCTCTACAGAACCACAGCACGTGGTTGAAAACTTGTGTGATATGGGCAACTCAAGGGCATGCATAAAGCACAAGAGTAAGAGACTCCCTTAGGGACCTTATTCCAGGAGATGGACAAGTCAGACCAGCTGAACAGCGTATCTACTTACTACTTTTATTATCAATATATTTTTGATATATATCAATATCAATATAAGTGAGTAATCCTTCAACACCAAGTTCACAAACTCTGCCCAGTGTTGAGAAGACATTTTACAAATACAACCTAATCCCAGGTCCAATTCAAAGTTTCAAGGCAAGGAGGGAAGAGCGAAGGGATAAAGAGAAGGAAATAAACATTAAGTACATACTATGTGTCAAGCACTGTGCTAAGCACTTTTTACAAATATTATCTTATGCATCCTCACAAAAACCCAGCAAGGTAAGTGATGTTATCATCTCCAGTTTACAGCTGAGGAAACCAAGGCAAACAAAGCTTAAGTGACTTGTCCAGGGTCCGAAAGCTAGTAATTATTTGGGGCTAGATCTGAACTCAGGTCTTCCTGACTTCAACTATAGAAAAAACTTAAACAAGTACATTAGTTATGTCAGGAAAATATCAGTTTTGAGGGCCTTTACATCAAACTTATCTAACTCTACAAGTCTACTTTCAGTCACATACAATAATATTTTAGTAGAAAATGAAACAGGAGAGTAGACTAAGGATTTTGTCATTAAACTGCATTTCATACAACTGAAATCTCAGAAGGACCAAATGTTTAATAAGGTAAAATTTTCTCTCTCCTTTTATAATCTCTCGAAGAAGTACTGTATTTAACTGCAACTTCTACTAGTAATTTAGTAAAGAATTACTACCACAAATTTTTATTTCTATCATAGGAGAGGTGGGGTAAGAGGCAAGTGGAAATGAAAGAATGCCCCACTAGCTTTTGCTGATTTGGTTATCTATTTTTCGGGGGCAGGGGGGAGAACTCCCCCAAAATATTATTTCCCTGACTTAAGTCTGAAGGTATCTCCGCACCTTGAGGTACCTGTATGACAAGATCTTTACTGCTAAAAGCGATGGTTTCAGAGGAAACTAGAAAAGACTTGTGTGATGCAAAGTGAAGTGAACAGAACGAGAATTTATACAGTAACAACGATACTGTAAAGACAAACATGCCTGAAAGACTCAGGAGCTCTGGCAAACACAGAGACCAGTCATAACTCCAGGAGCCACGGTAAACATCGCTAACCACCTTCAGACAGAGAGCTGAAGGGCTCAGTGTAGACTGAAGGGTTGGGTTTGGTTTTGGATATGACTGAAGTGACAATGTTTGTAACGGGCTTTGTTTTTCTTGCTTTCTCAATGACAAGGGGAAAAAATGAGGATTCAGAGCTGAAAATAAAATAAAATTCAATTAAAAACGAGTTATTTCCTAAAGATGTCAGTGTTTCACACTTCTCCAGAGACAGCTTAGATAAATGGAGGCCATTTAACATCAAATACAATTCAAATATATCCTAGACACCATCAATAAAAATTACCTGAGTCAGTGGAAGAGCACTGAGTTTGGAGTCAGAGGACATGGGTTCAAATCCTAACTCCATCACTCACCTGTGTAACCTTGAACATGTCCCTCAGTCCCTCTGGGCTTCGGGCCCTCACTTGTAACACTAGGACAGGGGACCAGATGACTAGTAAGGCCTCCTACAGCTCTAAATCTACAACTCTAGGCATACCATATCAATCACAATGTGCATTTACAAAGGAGAAGGAAAGGAAAGAAAACGACTCACTTCTTGATGCAGTTAGTCATTAGAAGATGTACGTCCTGCCTCTCGTCTAGCAGCAGCATGGCCCCTAGGTAGCCAATTCGTTTGTCTGTGAATTTTTGAGACGCAATAAGCTTGAGGCACTCCAACTGTAAAGTGAATATGAAATTAGGAAATAACTATCACTGAAACACCAGTTACAAAAAGTACCATTTTTTGCCCAGGATCTAATTACTTCACTACAACAAATGTGTATACAGGTATGACTGTAAATATTTAAATTTCCCAATTAAAAAGCAAAGATTTCAGATCTTAGGTAATTTGGTAAGAGACACTGCATTACAGAATTTTAGAGCGAAGGAACTTTGGATATTATTTAGTCCCTAGAATCCTTACCTTCTAAACTAGTGGTGTCAAACTCAAACTGAAAAAGAGCCCTGCCACATATTGACTTAGAAAACCACAATTTAACATCATCAATATTTTATTGTATTTTTATTTATTTTGTTAAACATTTACCAATTACATTTTAATCTGGTTCGGTCCTACTCTGGCATTTTCAGCAGCAGAGCCCTCTGTTCTAAACAATCTGTGAATTTTACTAAACCATCTACATGCAAATGCAAGCTAGTAAATACACATTAATACTTTAATAGGAAGTGAAATCCAAATCCTAATCCAATCAAGTAATTGAGTATCTAATTCAATACACAAAAACATCTTTTAAAAATGGAGACACAAAAGGAAAATTCAAAGCTGACATAAATCCAAGAAGAGTCTCCAAAACCATGTGTGTTAACAAGGCAGAAAACTTAATTAAAATAGTAAATCTAACCAAAATAGCATAATCCAATTGTATTCCATAAACCAATAATTTTAAAGCAACTTTTTCAAATATTTTAAGAAAATGTTTGAAATGTTACTACTCACCTGGTATTTGTACTAGGTACAAATGTACACTACGAAACATGCAGTTATAAAAACATAAGCTGACATTCTAACCTAAATAAATCATAAACAGATTGGGAGAAGGAGGCAAATGACAGGATGACCACATTGACAAGTTAAAGATTTAAATGCTGTGTGAGACAGAAACAGAATGATTACATGACAGAAATACATGTATATCAAGTTCTACTGCTTCCTCCTGCAGTCTTTAACCTGAGGTCTGTTAACCAGTTTTTAAATTATTTTGATAACTGTGTTTCAGTAAAATAAACTCTCTAATTCTATGTATTTCATTTTGTACATTTAATTTTTTTTTTTGCTTTTTGGAAGGCATTTGGGGTTGACTTGCCCAAAGTCACACGGTTAGTAAGTGGGTCAAGTATCTGAGGCCGAATTTGAACTCAGGTCCTCCTGACTCCAGGGCCAGTGCTCTATTTACTGTGCCCCCTACCCACCTCTTGCATTTAAAAACATTATTCTTTGAAATGGTACAAAGGCTTTTAACTTTGACTGCCAAGGGGGTCCAAGACCAAAACAAACAAAACCACTATTTTTGATTCAATCTAAAATGGGAATTTCTTCTAAAATAAATAAAAAGAATGATACTTAACTACAAACATCAGCAAGATAGGAAAACATTTCTAGAGAAATTTCCTGCTCTTTTCTTTCCATATCGAAGGAAGAAAAAGAATTCTTTTAAACCGTTCACACTTAATAAGTCATGTTAGATAGATATAGATGTACATTTATAGATACTAAAAGAGAGAGAGATGTGAGAACAGATATCAGTCAATGGTCCCCACTAACTTTATCAAATCCTCTCAAAAAGTTTCAACCACAAAACAATCAAAAAATATTTACTAAAAAAGAGCTCATGACTGAGGCACAGTGCTAGATTACAACAATGCTAAAAAGTAAGTGCTATAAAAATATCAATGCGTTAGAAAATCATATGGTCGTCTAATTCACAGGCCTAGCGGATTTTTCACAGTACCTCACTTATTTTGCTAAATCTGCGTGTTTAAGGCAGAGTATGAACAAATGTAAATGAAAAGAAAATCTTTCTCTAACATCAATAAATGAAATCGTTCACACACACACACACACACACACGCACACACACACACACACGCACACACACACACACACGCACGCACACACACACACACACGCACACACACACACACACCCCCCAAGCAATACAATGCAAAAATACCAAAAATTAGACCAAGGCATTTAACTCACCCCAATAGCTTCCACTTAGCACCACATCACTAAGGAAAAAAACAAATGGGGTCCCCTCCTGGATGTGCTAGTGACTGTTTGTGTGACGCAAGGCAGCGTCACCTCTCCAAATCTCAGGTGACTTATCTATGAAATGATAAGCTTAAACCAGAAAATGTCTAAAGCCCTGTCCAGCTCCAAATCTCTGAAATCATGTATTTTTCGTTAAAAAAAAAAGTTATTCACTGAAGCAGTGTACTGAAGAGTCCAACACACATGTGACATGGAATTTCTTTTTTCATCTGTGCTTACTTGGGTCGCACTTTTAAAGAAAGCTGCACCCAATTCGTCATCTTTTAGGAAAAGTTTTCAAAGTCAAAGGCATATACTTTACTTTTTAAAGATATTTACGCTTTAGCTTTGTGACAGTCACTACAATGACCTCTATGACACAAATCACTGTCTTTATAAAACATGATGTGCGGGCTATCACTGATTACTCAAAGGTCTCAGAGGAACAGTGTAACAACTTCAACGATGACCTAACTTTCTCCTGTAATCTTGCTGCTGTTCAGTCTTTCAGTCACGTCCCATTCTCTGCGACCCCACTTTTAGCGTTTTCTTGGCAAGATTACTGGAGTGGTTTGCCATTTCCTTCTCCAGTTCATTTTACAGACGAGGAACGAGGCAGACAAGGTGAAGTGACTTGCCCAGGGTCACCCAGCTAGGAAGTACTGGAGTCTGGATTTGAGCTCAGGAAGATGAATCTTCCTACCTCCAGACCCAGTACTCTACCCTAGGTGTACCACCTAGCTACATCACCCCCTCTCCTACCCCTCCTTCCCACTAATACATATATACAGATTTATACAGAGACAGATCAAGCGGCTATCACTGAAAAATGTCACTCCAGAGCCAACACCGTGATAAGGTAACCCAAATACAACCAGCTCCTCAAAAGACACAAACACACACATGCTCTCCACTCTCTCTCCCCCTCCCCCTCCTCCTTCCCTCCCACCAAGTCTTTCTAGTTTTGCCAGACCTTCCACAATTTAAGCTTATTTAGCAGATCCCTCAAAAACCCAAGGTGACCTTCATTACATAAAGTACCAGATGAGGACATCTATTCTTCTGGTTCTTATGCATATTTACACACAAACAGGATTGTCTCTTTCTTTCTTTCTTTCTTTTTTTTGCTTTTCTTGGGGAGGGGGGAAGGCAGGGCAATTGGGGTTAAGTGACTTACCCAAGGTCGCACGGCTAGAAAGTGTTAAGTGTCTGAGGCTGAATTTGAACTCAGGTCCTTCTGACTCCAAGGCCAGTACCCTATTCACTGTGCCACCTAGCTGTCCCAGGATTATTTCTTGTATAATTTTTTTTTAAGAAATGCCTCATTACTTCTAAGCCTAACAAAATAATTGTATAGGGCCCTATTTTCAATTTTCTGCAAACACTAAAAAAGGTAGTAATGTTTCTTTCCTTTCAGTGGTCTCAATTTGCTAATAAGCAATTACTCTGCATTTCTAGGAGACTAGGAATAGAAACAATAATTTCTATATTTCATGAACTGAAATGGTTGTGAATAAAGAATATTTATTTCCAGAACATACTAAAAGATTAATTTATGCCTTAATGGCATGGAACATGTAATCTATTGCTGTTTCAATATTAAACAGATATGTTAACAAAGGGAGCTAAATCAATGACACTTAAGACAACAATGACAAGAAATTGTTTCTTTTTGGAATTTCCTAAGGACTACAAGCTAAGAGAGTCCTTCCCTGCACTTCTAGTTGGCACTTGAAAGTCAAGCTGAGGCTGGAATTTTTTCAGTGGTAAGGAAGCAGAAGTTTCTATCCCATGAGGAAACCCTCCCACCCCGACTCTTCTATTTTAGATAAAGTTAAAAAGTATTTCTAGGGGCGGCTAGGTGGTACAGTGAATAGACCGGCCCTGGAGTCAGGAGGACCTGAGCTCAAATCAGGCCTCAGACACTTAACACAAAAACTAGCTGTGTGACCTTGAGCAAGTCACTTAACCCCAACTGCCCTCCAAAAAGCAAAAAAAAAAAAAATTATTTATAAGGCAGGTCATAATTAAATGTAAGTTAACATAATTGGGGCTACATCGAACAAGTTTTGATATATGAATATAAGCTTTGGTCTTATGCTGCCCAGGTCCAACCTTCTATAGCACTTTGAATCATCTCTACCACCTGTGATGTCAGCTCGAGGCACTCTCTCACTGCCTCCTCCATCCTGGAACCCCCTCGGAGCTCACCACACCTCCCCAGCACCACGTACCCTATGCCACCCACCCAGCCTACTTTATGCTTGCGCATCTTCCTCTATTAAAATACAAGGTTCTTGAGGGCAAGGCCTGTATTATTTGCTTGTATTTGCTCCCTCAGCCTTAGCGCAGTGCCTGACACACTGTCAGCTCTTAATAAATATCCAAGCCAGCAGAATATTACTCTGCCGTAAGAAATGATGACCATGACAAATACAGAGAAGCACGGGGAAAACATGAATTGAGGCAAAGTGAAGCAAACAAAACCAGGGAAACAATATACACAATGATTTCAACAAAACAAATGGAAAGAAAAACAAAACGCGATCTGAGCGCTGAACCAAGAACTTGGCTCCAAAGAGATAAGAGAAGGAACCTCTTCCCCACCTCCTTCCTTGCAGAGATCCATAGATATGGAATATACATAAAGTTAACCTTTTTCAATACGCTGGTTAGTTTTACTGAATTTTTTTCTTCCTCTTTGTTATTCTGCTTCTTTGGGAAGCAAATGAAAGAGGGACCTAGCAGGAAATGTAGATGGCATAAAAACATAAATTAACTTTTTTTAAATGAGGGCTGAACATGGAAGAAATTTCTCATGATTTAATGGGAAGATTAGTGTCTATTAAGAAAGATTAATGTCTATTAAGAAAGCATGAAACGGACATCTAATATTAGAAGGTATGTCAAAATACAAGTGTTTTAGAAAGATGCTATCAATAGGTAGAGAAGGATTAATAGCCAAGCCACTTCTTTCATTGCAGTGAACAAAAGGCGTAAGTTGGAGCTATCTACTATGGCCCACCAAGTATCATAATAGAAAGCAAGAAGAGACTAGATCTTTTAGTACAGGGATGGGGGGTGTGGGGGGAAGTGTCTTAACCTAGGATCTATGAACTTGTTCTTTTAAGATTTAATAACTGTATTCCAATATAATTGGTTGGTTCCCTTTATATTCTTATAAATTATATTATGCACTTTAAAACATGATTCTTAGCAGGGGTGCATAGCTTTACTACCCTGACTACTGGAGCGATTCAGGACACAAACAAGGTAAAGAACCATTACCTTAGTCCGATCTCTTGTTTTGTTTACTGCTAGGGAATCAAAGCCCTAGAAGTCGATTAATTTGCCCAACATTACAGCTACTAGTCAGTGACAATAGGTATGCCTAGAATCAAAGTCTCCTGAGTCCCAAGTCAGTGTCCTTCCTACAATATCTCACTGTCACCCAAATACTTAGGAAAAAGGTGATGTTCATTGGTTACAACCCTTCCATATAACCAAACTATTGTACAATGTGAAAGTATTTGCAGATCCTATACAGGATTGCACACCACCATGGGGGGGGGGGGAGGGAGGGGAGAAAATCTGAAACTCAAGTGAATGTGGAACCGAATCTTGTAAATGAAAAGTAAATAAACAAGTCATTCAAAAAAAAAAGTTAATGAATCACATTTTGCAAGGGAGACACACCAACCACATCTCCTCCCCAGAGGGGAGGCACGTCAAACCAGCTTCTTTATAAAACAGCTCTCGATAATCAAGCTACAAAGGAGATTCCAGAAGGTGGAGATACTGAGCTAATATTAAATAACAACGTAAACCAGGGATAAAGCCTGTGACTGATTTGGAGAGAAGAATTAGGGAACGTTAAGACTGCTATAATTGCAAAAAAAACTTTAATCTAGAGCAGTGGTTCTCAACCTGTGAGTCGCGACCCCTTTGGGGGTCAATCGGGGAACCGAGACATGGCTCCTCTATGCAGATACACCCACATACAAGTATTAAAGGGTTGCAGCATTAGGGAGGTTGAGAACCGCTGATCTAGAGCATATCTTTGATTTACTACTTTTGTTTTAAATTTTTGGCACAATCGGAGAATCTCAGCTTTCCAAGGGACCTCAGAGGCCTCCTGCCATCCAGCCTGTACCTGAACAACCCTCCCAACACCCCTGACAAGGGTTCATCCAGCTCTTGCCAAATCCCAACGGGGGAATGCGCTCCCCTAGAGCGGCCTCGTCTAGTCACTGCATTTTCCTCACTTGGCTCTTTGCATTTATCACCCTCTGATCATCTTTCTGCCTACTTGGGACAAGCAGAACAAGTTTCATCCTTCTTCCAAATGAGACCTTCAAATACTTGAAGCGACTCCCATGTCCTTGCTCTTGGCCCCACACATCTTCTTTTCTCCTGGGCAAACATCCCCAGTTCCTTCAGCTGAGTCTCATATGGCACAAACTACAGGGACTGGCACCAATCCTGGCTGCCCTCCTAGCTGTGCTTCTAAAACTGCAGTCCTCAGAACTGAACCTTGCTGTCAGACCACATATTCTGTCATAAACTGAGGGCCTAAAATGGCAAAGGACACATTTCTCAACGTACCCTACTACAATAGCTGTCTTAGCTAATATATCACACTGGAACTTCACAATGTGATTGCAGTCCACTACAGTCGTCATATAAACCAACGTCTAGCCACAGCTTCCCCTACTTGTAAACCCAAAGTTGATTCTTGTGAATCCACAAGTAAGACTTAACATTTATCCCTCTTAAGACTTTAGTTCAATGTTCTAACCTGGCAAGATTTTTTTCATTTCTTGCCTTTGTTACTCAGTGTATTAACTGTGTACCTCCAGCTTCGTGTCATCTGAAAATACAAACCTACCACTTTTGCCTTTATCTAAATCACTGATAACAGTTCATAACAGTAATAGTGTCTACATTTGAGGTTTAAAAAGCACTTTAAAAATGCTATCTCATTCAATCCTCACAACAAAAAGAGGTAAGTGCTATTTTCCCCATTTTTACAGAGGAAGAAACTAAGGCAGAAACTGGTTAAGAGGCTTACCCAGGTCATACAGCTAGTGTTTGAGGTTGGATGTGAACTTAGGTCTTCCAAGGCAACGGATAGAGTGCGAGGCTTGGAGTCAAGAAGACAGGAGTTCAAATCTGCCCTCTAGTCTTGGATACTTACTAGCTGTGTGGCCCTGGGCAAATCACTTACCTTCTGTTTGCTTTAATTTTCCCACCTGTAAAATGACAGTAACAACAGCACCCACCTCCCAGGGTTGTTGTGGCTTTGCTCAGTACCTGGCCCACGGTAGCTGCTCCATAAAATGCTCATTTCCTTTTCCCTTTCTCCTGCCCTTCCCCACTTCCAGCCACTGTACCACCTGGCTGCTGGGCACAGATCCCTTGGGCACACCACAAGCAATCGTCAAACTATTACGCAACGGTTTGGATGTAGCCATTTGCCCAGCTGAACTGAAACTGCTTAATCCTCTAGCTCCTATCACTTCACCGAGTCACAAGTACAGCAGGAGACCTTCTGATAAAGGCTTTGCTGAAATCTAGTTAAACAATATCTACAGCCCTGCCATGATCTACCAGTCTAATAACCTCATCCAAAAAAGATCACAAAGGTAGTTTTTGCATGACTTGCTCTTGATGAAGTCATGCCGGATCTTCCATTTCCCGATGGTCACTAATCTTCCCTTTAACAATACTTCCAGGGCCCCCTCCTCCCACTCCTTTTTAGAGGTGAGGTCTATGGTATATAGAACACTGAATGTATTATCACTTTTTTTTTAACAAGCTGATCAGTTTTATTGAACTGCATCCCACCCACCACCGAACTTTTTCTAATAAAGGATTACTTTCTTATAAGAGATTGTTCTCAGAAAATGGAAGTGGGGTAGGACATATTAGGAAACACAGATGATATAAAAAGATATTAACAGCAAATTATTTTTTTAATAATACATTCTTGGATTCTGCCAGGAATCACTGTGCTAGTTTGCAGACTCTCCTTCTTTCCTCGAAGAACAGGATACTCACTCCCTTCCAATCCTGTGGTTACTATCCCTATTCTCTTCCAGGTCTTTCAAAGACCATTAATAGCATTAGCGATCACATTTGCCAGTTCTTGCAGTACCCCCAAGGATGTAGTTCACCTGGGCCTGGTGATTTCAAGTATAGTTTGGTATCCTCTTACCATATAACTAATTACCTTATGTATCCACTTTCTAAAGCCCTTTGTGTTCTGTTCTTTTCAATACGTGGATTATTCTTCTTGGCAAAGAAAACAGAAGCAAAATAAAGAGTGGAACAATTCTGTCTTTTCTACCTTCTGTTATCATCACCCCGTCCATGCTGCACAAAAGTCCCATCTTCTCTTTGAACTTCTTTGCCCCAACACGGCAAAAAGAAAAAGCAGCAAAAAAAAAAAAAATCTTTGCTCTTCTTAGCTTTTCTCACTGGCCTCAGATTATTTTGAGCTCTGATTTTCCTAACACTATTCTTACTGGGCTTTGCCATACTTTTGAATTCAAGCTCTTACCTGACCTTGTTTCCATCTTTTGTACATGTGCATTCCCTATGCGTAAACAATGATCCTATTAGTCAACAATCACTATTCATACTGAATAAAATGGTTTCTTGTGTCTTCAAAATAACATTTTTGAGGAGCTTCTCATTCCCCTGAGACCAGGCTTTCCCCATGGAATTTCAGTCCATAGGATCCTACTTCTCTTTTCTATGAACCCTATGTAAAATTGGTTGAACCTGTAAACTATAAACCCTGAGCCTATAAAATCTTTTCTCCTGAAGTCTAGGATAAATAACACACAATGCATTACCTTCTTCTCCTCTATCACAAACTTCAGTAGGGAGCGCTTACTTCCCTCCAAGATTTGTATCATTTCCACCTAGTAACTAGTTATTCCTAACTGGAAAAATCAGATTCATAATAGATGTGCATGTGTATGTGCATACCCATACATATATACATGCATGTGTACGTGTGTATACAGACATGCATGCATATACAGAGAGAGAAAGACTGAGAGCTGTTCCCCTTCTCATTCAGGCAAGCTGAAAAGTTTTACTGGCTGTTCTCTTTTTCGCGAAGGGAAAGGGAAAGCATTCCAAAAGATATATGAATAACTGAAGTCCATCATCTTTACAATGTCATATCTCTGTGACAGACCTGAGATCTGTTTTCTGTCTGCTTTCATTTCCTCATTCTGTCCATCTAGGAGGCCTAGATATCCTAATATTCTATGAACAATTTCTCTTCTGCCTCTATAGATCTTCACCCAGACACTTCCCAGCATGTTTCCACATGAGGAGATCTTTGTAACAATGTTACTTCACTCCACCCTTTTACTTAAGCTTTTCCTGTTGGATAAGCTATATCTTCCTCAGAACTATGCTGTATGTGGTAAAGGATCTCAATCAACCTAATATATTTAACACTTTCCAAATGAGAATCTTGGATGCTTTCACAATTAAATATGATAACCTCATTAGGTAATTATCACATTCAATTAAGAGAGATTCTACTTAACGTATGTAAAAAGGACTATATTTAACCTCAGTTATTGGAGGGGACAGAGCCAAGATGGGGGAATAAAAGCAGGAACTTCCTTGAGCTCCAGCCCCAGCCACCCCCAGCATTTGCAATAAATGACTATAGACAAATTTTAGAGCCATAGAACTCACAAAATGAACCCACAAAATGAGAGAGTGAAATAAATCTCCTACTGACGACAGTCTGTCAAGCTGAAAGGAAGGGTCTATCACACCAAGCTGGCCACAGAGTGCAGTCCCACATGGGCCGTGGTGGCACAAACCAGCCAGAACAGACCTCAGGGGACTGAATTACTGGCAGCTGTGGTAGTTCCCAGAATTCTCCACCTATAAACACCAAAGAGAAAGTAAAAGGCCAGTGAGGAAACTCTGTTGGATCTTGGGAGGGAAGAGCAGCTTGGCCCCTGCCCCTAGGGTGGCAGAGGTGGCAGTGGCAGTGTGGTGGCTGCTTTCTGAGCTTCAGGCTCACAGATGGTGGGGGGACCCAGCAGCTGACTGGAGGGCAACTATAGGAATCTCTTTGCTGGTGCTGAGGCAGGATTATCTTGCTTTGTCCTGCTTGGATCTGGGTCACAGTCTTCAGTGGCAGTGTTGGGGTGAAGAGGAGCACTGGCATGGCAGAGCTTGTGGCGGCTGTGGAGAGGGAATCCTCCGCACAGTTCTGAGGCAGATGCCCATAAGTAGCTCTGACAACAGCTGTGCAAAACACCAGAAATTTGGGATACAGCACTCTCCACACTGGAAGCAGAGTGTTACCGTGGCAAAGAGCTCAAAAGTCAAGTAACTGGCTAACAAGATGAGCAAACAGAGGAAGAGAAATCAAACTATAGAACTGTTCTTTGGTGACAAAGAAGATCAAAACAGAACCAGAAGAAGACAACAAAGTCAAAATGCCTGCATCAAAAGCCTCCAAGAAAAATATGAATTGGTCGTAGGCCATGGAAACGCTCAAGAAGGATTTTGAAAATCAAGTAAGAGAAGTGGAGGAAAAACTGGGAAGAGAAATGAAAATGATGCAAGAAAATCACAAAAAGTGGGTCAACAGCCTGCTAAAGGAGGCCCAAAAATACAGTGAAGAAAATAACACCTTAAAAATAGATTAACTTAAATGGAAAAAGAGGCCCAAAAAGCCAATGAGGAGAAGAATACCTTAAAAAGCCAAATTTGCCAGAAGGAAAAACAATCTCAAAAGCTCACTGAGGAGAATAATTCCTTCAGAATTAGAGTGGAGCAAATGGAAGCCAATGACTTTATGAGAAATCAAGATACTATTAAACAGATCCAAACAAATGAAAAAATAGAAGGCAATGTGAAATATCTCACTGAAAAAACCACTGACCTGGACAACAGATCCAGGAGAGACAATTTAAAAATTATTGGACTACCTGAAAGCCATGATCAAAAAAAGAATCTAGAAATCATGCTTCAAGAAATTCTCAAGGAAAATTGCCCTGATATTTTAGAACCAGAGGGCAAAACAGAACTTGAAAGAATTCACCCATCACCTCTTGAAAAAGATGCCAAAA
>CM053581.1:36289974-36327834 GCA_028627135.1 Pseudochirops cupreus
CTGGAATATGATATTCCAGAGATCAAGGGAGCTAGGATTAAAACCAAGAATCACCTACCCAGCAAAACTGAGTATAATGTTCCAGGGGAAAATATGGTCATTCAATAAGGTGGAGGACTTTCAAGCATTCTTGAGGAAAAAACCAGATCTGAATAGAAAATCTGACATTCAAATACAAGAAGCATGAGAAGGTAAACATGGAAAAGAATTCATAAGGAACTTATCAAAGTTGAACTATTTACATGCCAACATGGAAAAACGACAATTGTAACCTATGAAACTTTTCTCAGTATTAGGATTGGTGAAGGGAATATAAATGTATATATATATATATATATGTGTGTATATATACATATGTGTGTGTGTGTATAAATACACATATGTCTATATAGGAGGGTATATATGCATAGGAATACATATGTGAGTGTCTGTACATATGTGTACATAGACAGAGGGCACATGATCAACTGAATAGGAAGAGATGATATTTTAAAAGGTGAAATTGAGAGGTGGGAGAGGAATAGAATGAGAGAAGACAGGGAAAAACAGAATGGGATTAATCATCTCATATAGAAGAGGCAAGGGATAACTGTTACAATGGAGGGGAAGAACAGGAAGACAAAAGGGAATGGGCCAACCTTACTATCATTGAATTTGGCTTAGGGAAGGAATGACATACACTCTGAATTGCGTATCTTGCCCTACAGGATAGTAGGGAGGAAGGAGATGAGAGGGGGGAGGATGGAGGGGAGGGCAGGTTGGGGGGAAGGGTTGTTAGAAGCACACACTTCTGTGAAGGGACAGGGACAAAGTAGAGAATAGAACAAGTAGGGGGTGGGATAGGAAGGAGGGAAATATAGTCAGTCTTTCACAATATGTCCATTGTGGAGATATTCTGTGTAACTACACATGTATGGCTTATATTGAATTGCTTGTCTTTCCAGTGGGGGTAGATGACAAGAGAGGAAGAGAAAGAATCTAGAACTTAAAGTTCTAAAATCAAATTTTAAAAAAAATACATACATACATACATATATACATACATACATACATATATACATACATACATATATTTATTTATTTATTTATTTATTATTTACATGCAACTGGGTAATAAGATATACAGGCACTGGGGTAGGGAGATCCATCTTGCCCTCCCAGAAAGTCAGAGGGGTGATAGGGGAGGATATAGGAGAGAGCAGATTGGGGAAGGAGATATACAGTGGGACCGCTGTTTTGGGGTGGGGGGTAGGGAAAAGATGGGAAGAAAATTTGTAACTCAAAATTCATTTGGAAAAGGATGATGTAAACTAAAAATAAACAAAAGTTAATAACAATAAAAAAAATAAAGAGGAGGGTAAAAAAAAAAAGAAATGTCGCTACAGGCTGCTAAAAAAAAAAAAAGACTGACTCAAATGGCAAAAGAGATCCAAAAAGCCAATGAGAAGAATGCCTTTAAAAGCAGAATTAGCCAAATGGAAAAGAAAGTCCAAAAGCTCACTGAAGAAAATAATTCCTTCAGAATTAAAATGGAGTAAATAGAAGCTAATGACTTTATGAGAAATCAAGATATTATAAAATAGATCCAAAAGAAGGAAAAAATAGAAGACAATGCAAAATCTCACTGGAAAAACCACTGACCTAGAAAACAGATCCAGGAGGCATAATTTAAAAATTACTGGACTACCTGAATGCTATGATCAAAGAAAGAGCCTAGACATCATATTTCAAGAAATTTTCAAGGAAAACTGCCCTGATATTCTAGAACCAGAGGGTAAAATAGAAGTTGAAAGAATTCACCAATCACCTCTTGAAAAAGATCCCAAAAAGAAAACTCCTAGGAATATTATAGCCAAATTCCAGAGTTCCCATGGGGGTCAAGGAGAAAATACTACAAGTAGTCAGGAAGAAATAATTTAAGTATTATGGAAACACAATCAGGATAACACAAGACCTAACAGCTTCTATAACACAAGACCTAGCAGCTTCTACATTAAGGGATTGAAGAGCTTGGAATATGATATTTTGGACGTCAAAGGAACTAGGATTAAAACCAAGAATCACCTACCCAGCAAAACTGAGTATAATGCTTCAGGGGAAAATATGGTCATTCAATGAAACAGAGGATTTTCAAGCAGTCTTGATGAAAAAACCAGAGCTGAACAGAAACTTTGACTTTCCAATACAAGAAGCAAGAGAAAGCATGAGAAGGTAAACAGAAAAACAAAATCATAAGGAACTTATTAAAGTTGAACTATTTACATTCCTAGATGGAAAAATGATAACTGTAACTCATAACACTTTTCTCAGTATGAGGAAAATTGAAGGGAATATATATGTATACATGTGTGTATATATACACATATATATATATACGTATATATACATACACGTATATATATATATATATACGTGTATGTATAGGAGGGTGTGTGTGTATAAAAATATATATGTGAGTGTGGGTGTGTGTATGTTCATGTATACACGGAGGGCACAGGATGAGATGAATATGAAGGGATGACATCTAAAATATAAAATTTAAGAGGTGAGAGAGAAATTTATTGGGAGAAGGAGAAAGGAAGAGACAGATTAGGGTAAATTATCTCATATAAAAGAGGCAAGAGAAAAGTGTTACAATGGAGGGGAAGAGCAAGAAGGTGAAAGGGAATGGGACAACTTACTCTCACTGAATTTGGCTGAAGGAGGGAATAACATACACACTCAATTGGGTATCTTACCCTACAGGAAAATAGGGGGTAGGGGATAAGGAAGAGGATGATAGAAGGGAGGGCAGATTGGGGGGAGAGGGGAGTTAGAAGCAAACATTTTTGAAAAGGGATAAGGTCAAAGGAGAAAATAGAATAAGTAGGGGGTGGGATAGGATGGAGGGAAGTATAGTTGGTTTTTCACAATATAACAATTATTGAAATGATGTGGGTAACTACACAGGTACAACCTATACTGAATTATTTATCTTCCCAGTGGGGGCAGGTGAGAAGAGAAGAAAGGATAAAATCTGGAACTCAAAGTTATAAAAACAAACGTTAAAAAAAAATTTCTGGGGCGGCTAGGTGGCACAGTGAATAGAGCACTAGCCCTGGAGTTAGGAGGACCTGAGTTCAAATCTGACCTCAGACACTTAACATTCACTAGCTGTGTGACCTTAAGCAAGTCACTTAACCCCAACTGCCCCTCCAAAAGGCAAAAAAAAAATTCTTTTCTACATGCAACTGGGAAATAAGATACACAGGCACTGAGGTATAGAAAGCCATCTTGCTCTACTAGAAAGTTAAGGGGAGTGGCGGGGGAGGATATAAGAGTATTCAGCAGGCTTGCTATTTTGGAGCAGAGGGTAGGGGAAAGACGGGGAGAAAAAATTATAACTCAAAATTTTGTGGAAATGAATGTTAAAAACTAAAAATAAATAATTTTTTTAAAAAAATAAATTGAAAGAATTCACCAATCATGTCCTGAAAAAGATCCCAAAAAGAAAACTCCTAGGAATATTATAGCTAAATTCTAGTTTCCAGATCAAGGAGAAAATATTACAAGCAGTCAGGAAGAAACAATTCAAGAATCTTGGAAACAAAATCAGGATAACAAGATTGAGTAGCTTCTACGTTAAGGGATGGTAGGGCTTAGACTACAATATTAGGGAGGTCAAAGGAGCTAGGATTAAAACAAAGAATCACCTACTCAGCAAAACTGAGTATAATACTTCAGGGGAAAATATGGTCATTCAATAAAATAGAGGACTTTCAAGCATTCTTGATGAAAAGACCGGAGCTGAACAGAAAAATCTGACTTTCAAATCCAAGAATCAAGAGAAGCATGAAAAGGTAAACAGGAAAGAGAAATCATAAGGAACTTATTAAAGTTGACCTTAAAAATTTACATTCTTCCACGGAAAGACAATATCTGTAACTCATAAGACTTTTTTCAATATTAGGATAATTGAAGGGTGTGGGTGTGTGCACGTACAAGCACATATGTATATATGTGTACACACATACGTACGTATGTGTATATGTTGTATGTATGCGTGTGTATGTGTGAACATGCATATATTAATCGAGGGCACAGTGTGCGGTGAATATAAAGGGATGATATCTAAAATAAATATGAATTTAAGCACAAAAGGGAAAAGTTTGTGCAACTAAAAGTACAAGCCCTTTACAACTAACATTTTTTAAATCCTAAAATAAAAAAATCCTTAAGACTATATATTTCAAGGTCAAGAACTCCAGAGTAACTGATTCTTCTAGTGTACTGAAACTAACTGGGGCTTTTTTTTCCCCAGCTCTTACAGCACTATTTACTTCTTATCCAAAAATCACTTTTGCAATAGACCAGGAATTTACTCCTACTTAATTACCCATAACCATGAAAATCTCCTATTTGAAGACCATGCCCTCCATAAAATTAGCTCCTACTGCTATAACATGAACAAGTGCTACTTATTTATTTCTACTCAACAATTTCTTCTATTCCTACTTCCCCACTGCCACATGCCACACTTTCCGAGACCTTTTCAAATTCTATATACCACTAGATAAATGGTTAAAAGATATAATCAAAAACAGAAAAGCAAGGTATCGACAAACACATAAAACGGCTCCAAATCGCTCCTCTACTAATAACAATGGAAAGGTAAATTAAAGCATCTGAAGTTCCACCAAGGCCAAGACAGAGGAACACAGGAAAATGACAGCGGCTGCGGAGCTGGGGGGCAGACACACCGACGAACTTTCAGTGGGGCTGCGAGTGGGCGTGACCATTCTGGAAAGCAATTTCTACCTCAACTCAAGAGATCATTAACCTTTTAAAACTATGCCATTACAAAGCGAAGACCACAAAGAGTTCAGAGAAAAAGAGAATAGACCCAAATAAATAAAAACATTCATAGCTACAGTTGGAGCAAAGAACTGGAAACTAAAGGAATGACAATCAAATAGGGAACAGTGGAGCAAATTCTATGCATATGAATAGAACAGAACATTATTGCACCATAAGAAATGATGAAAGGGAGAGATTCAGAAAAACCCAGGAAGACTTGTAAAAACTGAGATAGACTGAAATGAACAAAAGTAGGAGAATAATTTATACGATGATGACAACACTCTGAAGAAAGTACTCAGAATAAAACAGAAGGTTTAGACAAAGACAAGGGTGACAGCTTTGGAATGAACATGTTGAATGTATTCTACACTTGACAGGCAGTAACGAAAATTCATGGTTTCATGTACAACCTTCTTTTCCTACTCTATGTAAATGGAAATTTGATGTCAGGTTCAGAAAAACAAAAAAATTTGTATCAAAAAATTCTACTATGATCAAGTTTAGAATCTTTTTCTTAATAAAGAATGTATGCTTTAACTTATCTCAATGAACGCATTCATAGTAATAATCCTCTTAAATAATGCTATTATCAGAAAAACTTCTGAAATCTAGTGGATGGGAAGATGACAAACCTTGTCTATGTTTTCCTTCATGTAAAGAAAGTAAAACTTTAGAGCCAATTATTTACAAGATATATTTGGTAAGAAGAACCTAGGGAAAAGGATTATCTGTCTTTTTCAGTTGCTGGCATCTTCTGAACTTCATTCTCTATATTTTTGGCTCAAATCCTAACATATCTGGTTTCTCTAAATCTAATCTAATATGCCTTTCATCAATTAGCCAACAAAGTAATTACTAAAGACTAGTCCCATACTTAGTGCTGTGGCATATGCCCAGTCAAATCTTGGCAGAGAAGGAGGGAGAGGAGAAGAAGGGGAAGAGGAAGAGAAAGAAGAAAAAGGAGGAAACAGGAAGAGGAAAAAGGAGGACGAAGAGGAGGGGGAAAGCAAGAGGAAGAGGAGGAGGAAGAAGAGGAAAATAAAGACAAGAAGATGGAGGAGGAGACAGAGATGAAGGAACCTTAAAGTTTGTAAGTCACTTTATACAACTATCTCATTTGAGAACTAAGCCTGTTAAGCAGGCAGTTCTACTACAGTTATGATTCCCGCTTTATAGATCAGGAAACTGAAATTCGGAGAGATGAGGTCACGTGTCCAAGGTCAGAGGCAGTACGTGAAATGAGACCGTAGCCTGGGTCTTTGTCAGCTGGTTAACAACAGGCAGATTAGGCACAGATAGTTCCAAACCCAGGGAGGGTTGGAGGCTGAAGTTAATACTTTTAACCTTATTCTTCTTTAGACAAAATCTTTTTCCTTGATCAAACCTACCTCCCCTAGAGCAACCAAGAACCTTCCTCCTCTGCCCCAAGTACTTATCATCAATAATTCCTTCAGAGAGCACTCCTACAGCCAAAAGATAAATCAAATTCAAAGCAATCTTTCTATCCATTACCCCCCAAAAAAGTTTTGTACCTTTTGTACCCATTTTTCCTAAATATCACAGCATCCCCAAATCTCCAGCTGTAAAATACAGTATCTTTACTTTTAAAACAGGAAGACTATTTGAAACACCTGTGCAATGTGACAACAAAAGTACATTAAAATCTGAATTTAAAAAGATTCATAGGTTTATGATATGCTGGCCATACTAATGTGCTCCAGACCCTCAAAGGGATCCATCCTTGGACTACTTCAACAGAGCACACTATTTCATGCACAATCTCTCTTATCCATTTACAATTACTATTTTTAAAAAACAATTTTGAAGAACTTGTGTTAAAAAAAAAGCATCAAGGTTTATGATCATGGAATGTAGGCATAAATATAAGCTGATTCACACGTGCTTAAATCATGGCCAAGTGAGGAGCTGGTTGACCTGAGATTTAGGTCAAGCTCTAAATGTGGTGGCACCAACAACTGACATAGGTAGCCTCCCCCTAATTTAAGTAAATTTATGGTGGCTAGTCCACAACCAGCTATTAGAGTCTTTTCGAAAACAACAGTATAAAAAGCAACTGCCATGCCATCTCTGATTCAACTATCAGAGAAGCATTATATAATCATCTGCCACAGGAAAAACAAAAAACCACATACATGTTCATATTACATTTATGTATAAACAAGTACACATTTGCATGTTATTTTGAACTAGCACATAAATGCTACAATAAATTACTTTCAACCAAAACTCCTTACCAAAAAGAGCCATCGGCCTAATATGTTATAAGCATCAGTTAAGAGTTATTTCAGTCTTTTATGACCTGGGTAGAAAAGATTTATGCCATGTCCACAGAATAAGAAACAAAATAGAACATCCCTCCACAACAGACTGATATGACCCCAAAATTAATCTTTAAACTTGCTACCACTACCATATCCCACCTCCCTAAAATGTGAACAGATTCCCAAGGGGGAGAGGAACAGAGCTAGCACCACTCCATGCTTTCTCTACTCTAACAACGTACACGAAACAAAGGAGACCAAAAGTGCCTCACCAAATAAGCTCAAGATCCCAGAAAAGTACTACCAACCAACAAGCCCTTATGAAGTGTCTATCACAGGTCAGGCACTGGACCTGGCGCTGGGGATACAAATACAGAAGTGAAACAGTCCCTCCCTGTCCTACAGGACCTTATAATATACAGCCAAAAGAGGTAGACCCAGACAAGCCTACCTGCCCAAAGTGTGCAGGGTAGCCCAGCATGTGCATGTAGAGTAATTTCGCAACATTCCGGCAGCGGTATGTGTTGTCTTCTTCTCTAAAAGATGACCGGATGGCAGCACATTCTTTCTGGATCATTTCTCGCTCTTCTGCTTGAGTTCGGGCTGTCCGGATGGTCCGGATCAGCTCCCGAAGCCTAATGGGGGCTGGCATCCTCTAGAGAATAAAAATAGATAAATGAATATGATTACACAAAATCCTCACCAGCCAAAGTATTCACACAATTTCCACTATAAAATTGTAATGCCCAAACATTTAAAGGTTAACAGCATGTTAAAATATTAGACTTGAAATGTCTGGGTTCAAATTCAGCTACCTTACACTTACCTAACATCTTAAGCAAGTCACTGACCACTGAAAAATAAAGGGCCTGACCTAAATGACATCTGTGCTGGTCCCTTCTAGCTCTAAGTAATTTTTAAAATTGTGAGCATGATGTCCAGAACACCATTAAGGCTACTCCCTATAAAGTTACTGACAAAGTTCATTTTATCATCCTTCAGCATGTGAGAAGTCCATTACTAAAATGGGTTAAATCAGGAAACAATCCAAATTCTATTAAATGTGTTCAGCAAAGACCTATATTTAGCCTAAAAGAAGCAACTTTATTTTGCTCTGAAAAGCTACAAAATTATACATAGATAACAATGGAAACAGAAAAATGTGCCCCAAAGTCACCAAAATGTGAATACTCTTTGATTCAATGATACCACTACCAGGTCTATACCCCCCAAGAGATAAAAGAAAGTGAAAAAGGGCTTGTGTATAGGAAAATATTTGTAAAAACTCTTTTTTGTTATAGCACAGAAATGGAAACAAAGTAAGGCCCTAATGGCTAAACAAATTAGGATATATGAATATAAGGAAATGACAAAAATGAGGGTTTCAGAGAAACCTGGGAAAAGATCTGAATGAACCAATGCAACGATATAAACATAACCAGAACAATTTTACACAATAACAATATTATAAAGGAAAAATAACTCTGAAAGACTTGAGAATTCAGATCAATGTAATGACCAACTATAATTTCAGAGTACTGAGGATAAAATATGCTACCCACCTGCTGACTAAGAAATGATGGACTCAAGATACAGACGAAGACACACATTTTTAGACACAGCCAAAGGGAGAATCTGTTTCCCATAACTACGCAAATCGATGACCAAGTCTGTTTTTCCTTTTTCCCCCCAACAGGAGTGGATGGGGCAAGGGGGGATAAGGTAGCAAAAAAAAAGAAAAGAAGGTCATTGGGGCAGTTTTTTAAAATTGAAAAGAACAGAAGGAAAGTCAGAAAGAAGCACAGACAACACAGCTATAAAGGCACATGTTAAACTTTTATTTTAAAAACAAAAGCAAGTTATACATAAAAGAAAGAGGAATTTTTATATACAATACTCCCATTTTATTCTACTATGCATCCAGATACTTCCCTTTTATTTAGTGTCTAAGTTCAAAATTTTTAACTTTTAAAAAGAAAAGTTTGTACAGAACAAGCTGATTCGATAAAGTATGGGAATGCATGACAAAAGCTATCTTTGCAGCCCAAATACAAGTAAGTCATTTCTTAGCCTGCTGGATGCCCTTTTAGCACTGACTATTCAATCTATATTCCATAAACTTAAAAAGGGATGGCAAGGGAAATGACAAAATAAAACAGTAATATCAGCCATTCTATACACTGTTTTCCCAGTTCTGCAAATTTCGCTCTGCAGAAGCTCACACAACTTGCCCATCTCTCTCGGAACTCATGAATTCAAATCTGAATTGGAATGATGAATCATTTCTTATGGTACAATATTATCCTACAATATTAACATACATAATTTTGTTTTTAGATATTTTGCAACTGTAAAAAGTACTGCTCTGAATAATTTAAAATACATAAGGCCTGTCTGATCACCCTGGGGATTTGCTGTTGTTGAGTATTTTCAGTTGTGTCCAACTCTTTGTGACCCCATTTGGGGTTTTCTTGGCAAAGGTATTAGAGGGGTTTGCCATTTCCTTCTCCAGCTCATTTTACAGATAAGGAAACTGAGGCACACAGGATTAGTGACTTGCCTAGGAGCACACAACTAGTATGTGTGCAAGGGTAGATTTGAACATGGGTCTTCCTGACTCCAGACCCAACACTCTATCCACTTCACTACCTACTTGCCCACTTTAGCGGCCTATGCCCAAAACGTGACTGCAAGGTCAAAGCATGTAGTTTGATTTTTCTCAAATAATTCCAAAATGTTTTTCGGAATGGCTAGACCATACATAGCTCTACCAAAAATGTCATTAGTATGTCTGCTTTCCCAGTCTACTCCCACCTCTAACGTGTATTAAAAGGCTATTCCCATCTTTTAACATAAATGCCAATTTTATAGGTATTATATAAAAAAAACCATTTATTTAACTTACATTTCTATTAGGGAAAGGGAAAAGAAATAAACATTTATATAGCACTTACTATGTGCAAGGCACTGTGTTAATCACTTTACGAATATACTATTAGCAACGTGGAAGATTTTTCCCAATATGGTTGCTAAGAGTTTCATTTCTTTCAACACTGAGTTATTAGAGAACGGCTCTTGGTCCTACATATTTTCATTAATTCCTTACAGATCTTCAATAACAGAGTTTCATGACTGAATGAAAAAAATTTACTAAGTGCTTCCTAGGTACCAAATACAGTACTAAGCATAGATTACAGAAATACAAAAGATAGTAACTGTCCTTAAATCATCCTTCACGTATTCTAATAGAAGAAATATAGGGAAAAGGTTTACAGGAAGTTATAGTCTAAAAGTCACAAAGATGGTTATATGTGAGGCAGTCAAATCACATACCCTTTCCAGAAGTAAAAGTAGTGCTGATTTGATTATAGTTTTTAGAACAAAAGGTAGATAGAGGTAAAGGTGCCTTAAAAGGTGACTGATGGTTCCCAGAGAATACCAAGACAAGAGTTTGGTCTCTGGACCTTCAGTTCAGAGCATTAAGCGCCAACAAGATGGAATGAACAAAATCAGATTTATATGATACAAAAAAAATTTTCCACAACCAGACAGTTTTATTCTAGTTGCACTGATCTTGTTCACAAACTTTTAAACTTTAGATCTTTTAAATCAGGTGTCAAACTTGCAGGCAGCAAACTAAATGGCTGGAACGACATTAAGATGTATTTAGGAATCATTTAACAAAATATATAAAAATACAACATAATGTTAATATTGTGGTTTTCTAAGTTAATATGAAGCTAAAGGGATCCTGCTTCCATCTGAATTTGGTACTATTGATCTAAATCATTAATTTTACCTTTTATGATCATCTCATCTACTATCTGGTTAACAGTCCTCTTCGTAATCACTTATAAATCTTACAAATATCTTACAAACACCCCCATCCTCTCTCCTCTTTGAATGATGTGACCTTTTATATTTAAATAACATTATCTATTTTATGAGGTTACATGACATACGGTACAGTGTATAAGGTAGATAATGCTAGCCTAAATCTATTTTCTGCTAAGCTCTTTTCCATATGCTTCAATAATTCTCGTGGAATGAAGCTGTTCTTGTTTGCTTATTTTTTGGTCTAGCAATGTGTTTCTTGGGTCGATTGTGTTCTTGGGCTGACTGAATAAGAAGCTACATTTAACTGTCTCTGGATCTCACTTATCTGGTTTTTGCCACTGATCTACTTTTCAATTTTTTGGAATCTGATAATGCTGATGTCTCTTTTATTCCTTTTTTTCTCCATTTCCCCTGAGATTCTAATCCTTTTGTATCTCCAAGTGAATTCTGTTATTTATTTTACTTAGTTCTATAAAATACTCCTTTGGAGTATTTTGGCACAGGTCTATAAATCCATACAACTAATTCTGGGTAGTATCATTTTTATTACAAGGGAAACACCCCATAATGAATAAAGACTATCTTGGTATTGCTTTATTTTTGTAAAGAATGAATTATAATTACATTTATATAAATTTCAAGTATGTGGTGGTATGCTAACAATCAAATATTTCATGTATTTTTGTAGTTATTTTGAATGGAGGACACCTCTAACTATGAGCTCCTTTAATTAGGGCCTATTTTGGGGGGCAGGGGGGACTGTTCCCTTCTATCTCCAGTACTGAGCACAGTTCTTGGCACACAGTAGTGCCTAAAAAATGCTTTAACTGAATGATTAATAAGTTTTCCCTTACATCAAACCACAATTTACTTCTCAGCAACTTCTACGCATCTAGGTAGTCAGGGTGGATAGTTCAAATCCTCAGACACTTACTGGCTATGTGACTCTCGGCAAGTCACTTCTTTGCTCTCAGCTTCAGTTTCCTCCTCTGGAAAATGGGAATAATACCACCTCCTCCAGAGGGTTGTTTGCATACTTTAAAGTTTATAAATGCTAGCCATTACTAGCTATTATCTCTTCCAATTCCATGACCATTCAAAGACAGCAATCACAATGTCCTAACTTTTCTTCTCCAAAATAAATATCCCTAATTACTTCAACCCATTATGAAATGAGATTCTCTCACCATCCTATCACCCCTGCTCTTGACCTGCTCCAATTTATCTGTATCTTTCCCAAAGTGTGGTACCCAAAATTAAAGAAATAAAGTATTCCAAATAACATATAAAAAAGGTACACGTCAAGCCCTGTGAGGTTGGAGGTGGAGGTTCATTATTAACTCTGTCGTTCAATCACTTTTTCAACCATGTCCAACTCTTCATGACCCCACTTGTGGTTTTCTTGACAAAGATACTGGAGTGACTTGTCACTTCCTTCTCCAGCTCATTTTACAGATGAAGAAATTGAGGAAAATGGGGTTAAGTAACTTGCCCAGGGTCACACAGCTAGCAAGTGTCTGAGGCCACATTTGAACTCAGGGAGATAAGTCCTTTCTGACTACCTGGTCCAGCACTCTATCCACAATGCCACCTAGCTGCCCTCCAGGATATGTGATTAACAGTAACTAGCACTTATACAGCACTTTAAACATCACCTCTTTTGACTCCCACAACAACCTTATGAAGTAGGTGAGGAAAGTGATCTCCCTAGAGTCACTCAGTGAAAGAGTATGAGGTAGGATTTGAACTCAAGTCACTCTCACTTTAAGACCACTGATACACTGTATCACCTAAGCTGCTTCTTTTTAAAAGAAAGAGCAGGGAAGGAAGCACTGAATGCTTCTAACAGAGAGGGAAGAATTTAATAGATAGGAAGTAGAGAGCATTCATAAAAAAGGGCTGAATATGCAAAAGTGAGATGGGAATCAATGGAGTTTAACTAGTAGACAGCCAGGAGTACAGTCTGATTAATAATCATTACAGAATAGCAGCAGACACTCATAGGGTACTCTGAGGTGCGCAGAACGCTTTTCAAACACTATTTATTTCAGTCAATCAATAAACATCAAGCACCTACTATGTGTCAAGCACTGTGCTAAGCATCAGACACACAGAAAAGGGCACAAAACAATCTCTGCCCTCAAGCAGCTCACAGTCTGACTGAAAAGAGAATATGCAAACCACTACGTAAAGCAGGATACATTGGAAATAATCAACAGAGACACTAGAATAAAGGCTGACAGAGAAAGAAGGTGGAATTTTGGTTGGGACTTGAAGGAAGCCAGGGAGGCCGAGCAGCAGAGATGAGCAGGGCGAGCACTTCAGCCACGGAGAGTCAGTCAGAGAAAACGCCCAGAGTTGGGAGACGGTGCTTCTTGTGCAAGAACAGCAAGGAAGCCAGGGTCACTGATTCATAAGAGCATATAGGGGGCAGGGAAGAGAAACAGGAGGAAATGTAACATGCAAGAATACTGGAAAGGTAGAAGGACTAAGTTTTAAAAGTCTCTGACCACCAAAGATGTTGTATTTGATCATGAAGGTAAAAGAAAGGTACAAGTTTAATGACTAGGGGAAGATAACATTGATCAGACTTATACCTTAAAGCAGTGTCAAGAGAAAAAGGGGCATATATGTGCAAGATGTTAGGAAACCTTGATTTTAGGGTCAAGGTTTTGTCAACAAAAAGATTACATATGGGAGGTGAAAGAGTGAAGGAAGACAGCCAGGTCATAAGGCTGGGTGACTGGGAGGATAGTGGTACCCTCAATGGTAATAGGGAAGTCAGGAAGCAGAGAGAGTTTGTTTATTGGGATAATGATTATTAGTTCAGTTTTAGATAACACTGTTTAAGATTTAAGATGTACAGTTCACAATGTCCAATAAGTAGTTGGAGATGTGAGACTGGAGGCCAGCAGAAGATAACTGGATAAGTAGATATGAGAAACATCTACATAAAGATGGTATTTGAGCTGTTGGGATCATCAAGTGATATAGTACTGAGGGAGAACAGAAGAGGGACCAGAAGAGAGTCCTGTGGGACACCTACAGTTATCAGGTTTGATACTACAGTTCTCTAAGGTATACATGTATTATTATCCCTATTTTATAAATAAGAAAATAAACTTAGGGAGGCTAACTGACTTGTTCACGGTCACAGAGCCAATAAGTATCAGAAGCAGAATTCAAACTCAGGGCTAAGCACAGTGGTCTTTCCTACTTAACCACACTGCACAGAGAGAAGACAGACAGACAGAGATAGGAAGGAAGGAAGGAAGAAAGAAAGGAAGGAAGGAAGGAAACATAAGAGAAATCTAGGATGAAAGGAAGGTGCCAGATTATGAGAAGCCATGACATCTGAGCCAGAATGTTTAAATTTAACTCACCAGAGTCAGGAGTTCTTGACTTTCTCTGCATTATTAGACTCCTTTTTGGCAGTCTGATGAATCCTACGGACTCCTCAGAATCATGTTTTTAAATGCATAAAATAAAATACACAGGATTACAGAAGAAGCCAATTACACTGAATACAGTTGTCTTAAATTTTTTTTAAATAAAAAGTTTATGGACTCCAGATTAAGAATGCTTGCACTAAGCAATAAGGCACTACTGAAAACCTTGAGCTGATTAGTGACATGATTGTGCGTACATTCAAACATGGAATTTAAATTGAGGAAGGAAATGTAAGTGGAGGACCTGCTGGGAGTTTAGTGGTCCAGCCAGAAATATGAGGACTGCCATGAGGCTGGTGAATAACAGCAACAGGGAAGAGACAGCCATTATCATCCAGGAGGGCTCTGTTCTAACCAAGTACATCTACCTACTTGAAGTGATAGCATAACATTTCTATTGGAAAAAACTCTGGCTCTGGAATCCCAAGACCTGAGTTCAAACCCTTCCTCTGTTGCTTACAAACCTGTGTATGAAGAAAGCAAGTCCCTATCCTCCGTGGTTTAAGTTTCTTCATCTGTGAAATGAGGGAGTTATACCTGATGGTCTCTCAGGTCCCTTCCATTGAAGGGAACTGAAGAGACTAGGACAGCAAGTGGTCAATTGTGGGAACTGAGTGAACCACACTGACTCCATCTTATGACCCAGTTCTAGATCTAGTTAAGTTCCCTTTCTACTCATTTATAAGTCTGGTCCAAATTCAGTCCTGTGAGAAAACTTTATTCAACTGTGGGAACTGGGAGAAAACCTTATCGCACTGTTTTAACCTAGCTCCATGTGTCCAGGAAGCTGAACCACCTCTACCAGCTGCTGGGAGACCCTAAGAACCTTGGTTTGGCCAAAACCAAAGACTGATAGAATGAATTTTCTCACTACTGTACATTTCAAGCAATCCATATGTCTTATCTAAAAACCCCATACTAATCAATCAATTACTGTTTCTACATTCCTTTGATTGCAGACACTGGGAGAGTGGGGAAAGTGGAATACCCTCACACCTCTTTTTCTGATTTCAGGAAAATGCACCTGTTTGTTCTCCTCCTCCCAACTTGGAAAGTACCTAATCTTTCCTCCAATTGGAAATCAGATTAGCCAATGTTGGATCCTGGTTAGTTGTTTTCTTTTAACTAATTGGTCATATTTTATTATTTTTATTTTTTTTAATTTTTGCTTTTTTTTTTGGAGGAGGGAAGATAGGGCAATTGGGGTTAAGTGACTTGCCCAAGGTCACATGGCTAGTTTTGTGTTAAGTGTCTGAGGCCGCATCTGAACTCAGGTCCTCCTGACTGCAGGGCCAGTGCTCTATTCACTGCCACCTAGCTGCCCCTATTTGATTATTTTTAATGCATAAAAGTCATTCTCCCCCTATTTTCAGGTGCCAGTCTTCAACTGAGGAAGGGGCCTGGTCTGGATTTGTTAGGCAATTGGCATGCACTGCTTAATATAAATCTATATGCTCAGAAGGTTGAACCTCTGTTTCTTCAAGTCATTTCATCTTTCACCCACCACACATTCTAGATCTAGGATCCTATTGTTTTCTTCTTGCCTTGCTCATCCCAAATTCTCAATTTTCACACAAGCTGATCAATCTGAAAAGCATTCCTGGTTGCCTAATGTCTTTTTCTAACAAATCATACTCCACATTCCCCTACTCCAGGAAGCTTTTCCTTTCTCATTCCATAGAGTGTCTTTATTTCCCACAGTTTCATCTTCATTTTATCTCTTCCTAATTCTGTGCTGTTGCTGGTAGAGACATCCTTCCTTCTATATCAGCTGTATTTCTTTATGTTATTTTTTGTTCACCTTTCCTGTCTTCCTATGAAACTTTTTTTTTGGCCTTTCTTTGTAACCCTAGCACTTAGAACAGTGAATGACACATAGTAAGTACTCAGGAATTGTTAGCTGACTGACTTTAGGTCCTTCTAAGACAGTGTGTTTCTATTCTCTTTACCCTATAGCCCTAACCAGTGATTAAAGGTCTGATGCTTTGTTAAAGACTCTTATTACTACCTCTATAGTAGCCATAATTCCACTGATAGAAAAGAGGAAGAAAGAAAACCTTAAAGTGCTATGTAAATGTTAGATACTTTTTTTCTAAAAAAGGATAAATGCAGCTAAAAATACTTATGCATTAGACCAGAAGAAAAACAAACTCTCTCTTTCTACAATAAAGTCCTCTGTAACTTAAAAAAAATCTGTAAATAGGAGCTAATAACTATAAAGTGTTAGTCATACACGTAAAATTACATATAATATTGTCATTCCTAAGATTACTTTCTAATACCTGAGATCATTACTAGATTTTTCACATCAGTATAATTTGTAAAAAGCAAAGTTTTAAAAGAGAGGGAAACTATGTACTCTGGGCAGAGCATTAAGAAATAGTAATAAAAAATTCAACTTTGCTCAGTATCAAGATGAAGTTGAAACGATTTTCCACTAGTGTGGTTTGATAAACAGAGAACAGATTAATAAATGAGTAGTGGGAACCTTTGGCAAGTAGCTTTATAGAGTATGGTGTATTCTAGTACCTGAGTCAAACATGTACAACTCAAAAGATAGACCCCCATCCCCAAAACTAAAATTAAGATGGTTCTTCTTGCTAACATCGGGTTTTATGAACTTTCATTGATTTGAAGAGTTCAGCTTTGAATATCAAATATTTCATAGCAGACTATAGTCTACTAAAGTATGTTTTTTCTTCTTAAAAAAATGGAAATTCAACTTTATAAATTCATGTAGCTCTCACGTTTCATTATTCCCAACGATCCATAACACTAACTTTGAAACCCAACAATTTGAAAGGCAAGAGATGCTCAGTTGGCAAAACAGAAATACCAGCTACAAACAGTAGTCTGAGGTTAGCAAAGCAGCCATGTATCAGGTTACACTGTGACTACTGTATTGTAACACAATAAAAAAAAAAGCTTGTCTTTAAACTATCTTCAATTATTCAGAAAGTATCAAAGGTTGCAAACATACTTCCTCTTGAGTCATTAAACAAAAAATGACTTAACTGTTTAATTTAACTAAGACTGAAAGAGTTAATTTTTTAGTCAAACTTTCAAGTCCCCAAGAAAAGTGCACTACTCCTTATCCTTTCGTAATATGCCTTTTTATACTAAAGTCTTAGTTGATGATTGAATATGCTTTAGCCAGCAAGTTGGAGGTGTGTTTTTGTTTTTTAACTTTATGACTTTTTCCCTTTTAAATGGACTTCTTATGGAGGCTCAGACTCATGCCACTCCTTAAAGAAAAGGAAAATTTCATTCGTCTTCAAAGTACAGATGACACCTTTCTTGCCTTTCTACTTCCTTTTTTCTATTCAGACAAGTTTTCTAACCAAAACAACAAAGGTAAGCCTAATATAGGTACTTTCACAATAGAATGATTTTTTTAACTTACAAGCCAAAACGTAGAAATATAAATCTTCTCCAAACTAAACTGCTTGTAAATACTATTGTAAGAATAATTGAAAGCAACAAAAAGTAGAGAAGAAAGCTAAAAGCAAGAAAGGAACTGCAATCTATACATAACACAAAGTTCAAATCATCTTGAGAATCTAGAACAGCTAAACAAGTCGTCTTTGTGGACAGATCATAGGTGTAGATTTGCTGAAGCTAAAATCTCAGAATGCAAGTCAGTTTTAAGTTTGAATGAAACCAACTAACCTTATTACATAGACTCCAGGAATATTTAAATCCTTTACTTCTACTGATAATTAAAGGATTCAATATTCAATAAATTGAATAAAAGAATTAAATGGAAGCTACTTAGCCTCCATTCAGACAGAAGAGCATCCCAGACACAGAAGTGGTCCCAAATGGGGCAGGACATAAGTTTTCACAACACCTTAATAGTTTGTTCAAACCATATTTCTCAAAATAATTACACCTCATAGATGTTCAGTGAATATTTGTGCTTATTAAATTGATGGTGTTGTCTTCAGCATAATCTATTACTGGAAAGTTCATAAAGCAAAAGCCCTTGTTCTACTCAAAGTGTATAAATCTTGCAATACAGTGAGAAATTTTTAAAAAAACACTCCACTATATTAAACCATTAGAGACCCTAAGTTAAAAATAACATATACAGACCTTCTAATTCTACTATGTAAAGATATAATTCAAGAAAATAACACGCTGATATATATATATATATATTAGCTGACAATGAATATCTGTACATTCAGCAGTTGTTTTAGTGTTTCCCAGCACTAACAAAAGCTTTAAGTCACTTAACTTTTCTAAGTCTCTTTCATCATCTGTAAAAGAGACAGAGAACAACCTACATCACTTGGTTGTGAGCAAAGTAAACTTTAAAGGGCTTCAGAAATATTCGTAGTTACTATATTGAACAAATAGTACTACTATATAACATTAAATCAACTTTTACTTGTCTGAAATCTTTTTGAACTCCCACACTTATAACAAAAGGTGATCTTACTTTCTATAAACAAATTTTAAACGGCATCAATTTCCTAAACCATAGGACTCCATAGTTCAAAAGTAAACACAAAAGCACTAAGAGGACTAAATGTCTAAAATTAATATATTTTAAAATATTTCCAAAATGTTCCTCAAAGTCATACGACAAGAAACAAGACACATGGAAACACTGAGTATACTGAAAAAAAAAGTCTCCACCTGAGATTACATATGGCTAACACAGAAAGTTTTATTTACATGTTAATATCTTAGTGAAAAGAGTAAATCACTAATGCACAGAAGAAAGAATTTATTGACTTCAGTTTTTATCAGAATGTATGATACTAACTCTTGTCACTATGCCTTTTTTCATGAACTCAAGCAAGTTATTCCACTTCTCTGCCTGGGTTTCTACAGCAATGACATTGGGATGATTCAGTCCCACTCAACTAACTTGAAATGACATGAAGAATAACTAACAAATTAACTGTGAAATGCTTTTTACTTGCCTATTTGAACATTGCAAGAATGTATTAGGGTAGTGTGCTTAGTGTTCCAAAAGTCTAAGATTTTGGATATAAAGTTAAGGAATGCTTTTTAAAAAAGTAGGGGGAAGGGATAATAAAACTTTATTATTCTAAAGTTAATGAAAATTACTACCAGTAGGTACTACTACAGACTTGAAAATGAGAATTCTAAGTCCCCATCAAGTTTTTCCATTGCATTAACTATGTCCTAAATGACAACAAAGAAAATTATTTTCTAACCATGTTGGATGGACTTTCTTCAAGGGCATTCAAGAGACGCTGAGCTTTCGACAACCTCAAGAGATACAGAAGTACCCACAAGTACTGTGAAGCTAGATGCTACAACAAGGAATCATCACGGCAATCAAGGCCATTTCATCTGCCTTCTTCAGCTACTCTTAAAAATAAGAGTCGAACACCTGGACAAGCTGGTGGGGGAAGATGCTCTACGACAAAAAGAAGACACAGCCCTCCTGCACTGGGGGTCAATAGGACAGAAGCCCCTCGGTGGTACAAGACCATCAGCCAGCGGGCAGAGACTGCGGGGGAGAAGCTGCGGCCCGGGGGCTTGGGGGCAGCACTTGGCGCTAAGTTTCAGAGTTAGACCAGGAAGGAGAAGCCCGGGGACAGGTCCGGGTTGGCCCTCGGCAGAGACACCCGTGTGAGGGGGGGAAGGGGGTGCAGACGTCAAGTTTCAGGAAGATGGGAGGGTCCTGCAAGGGGCAGGCGGGCGCTCACTACTCGGGCGCCTACGAGGGAGAAGACCAGGGAGTGACGGGAGATTCGGGGAGACGTCTCGGGGCTGCCCCGGCTAAGGGAAGCGGAGACGTGGCTCCCAGGAGCCACGCGGGGGGTGGGGCCCGGGGAGGACGCGAAAGCCCCAGCTCCTGGGAAGGATCCCTCCAGGGACAGGGTCCGCTCGGAAGAGTCCCGGGGCCAGAGGCCCACACCCGGCCGCCCGGTGGGCACCACCCCGGCGGGCGCGGCGCGCGGAGCCCCTGGGGCCGAGCCGTGGCCCAGGCCTCGGGGCGGCCCCACGAAAGCCGCTGCCGGGCTGCCCCTCCGGCTCCGGCCTGCTCCTCCTCCTCCCCACCCCCCACGGCCCGGGCTCCAGGCTCGGCCCTCCGGCGTGACAAGGGGAGTCCGGCAGAGCGCCGTCCGCCATCGCGGAGAGAGGAAGGCAGCGGCTCCAGGCGCCGCGAAGGACACTCACCGGCCCGAAACCTCGAGTAAAACCGGCAGCTTCGGGGGCGGCGGCAGCAGTGGCAGCAGGAACCGAACATCCAAAATGGCGGCTCCCTCGGCCTCAGCACCGCGACAGCTGGCGGAGGGATCCGGGCCAGGGAACGGGGCTTTCTACCAGCTTCGCCCGCTCCAGCCGCTGCCGGGAGAGCCCCGACGCCTCCCGCACCTGTGCCAAGGGCCCCGGGAGGCAGCCTTCGGCGCGCCCGCCACTTCCCTAACGGCCCGGAACTCCGCTCCCTCCCAGGACTATTTGCCACGGTGGAAGTGACTGCATCCGGACGGGAGGCGCAAAACGAAGCACGACTCGGGGCTGTCACTGATGACGAGAGACGCCGCTGTCGAGTCACCGCTGCGGTGGGCCCCGGCAAGAAGCGTCCGGTCGGGCCAGGAGCTGACGGATATTCGTTCCGGGGGGTGGGGGCGTGGCGAAGGGGGAAGGGGTGGAGCTTACTGTGGGAGACTCGGAGAGGCAAGGAGGGGAGGCCAAAGGGGGCGGGGAAAAGCTGCTCAAACCTGGGGCGGGGTAGGTGGGAGGAGGAAACGGAATCCTAGATTCAGCAGACCCGTTCCCGGTTAGGAATTTAGTTTTTCCTTTCAATTTGACCTTAAGAAGTGGTCTGCTGACCTCTAGCTTTGGAACTGAGAGGTTGTCTGCCGTCCTGGCCAAGAGTAAGCCAAAGTCTCCAGCCTAAGGAACAGACGTGGACCGGCTTCATAAATGATTAGACAGGCTGGTCAGTGTTTGCAATTTAAATGTAAGAAGGGTCAAAGTGCCCTAGCCCACTGAGGAGGAGGAAGGTGACCGAGCTGAGCTAGTGGGAAAGCCTGCCTAGCCAGTAGCCCTTAGAACCAAAGGACTCCGGAGGGTGAACGTGGAGCATGGCTATAGGATAAGAGATGCAGCTCCATCAGGTGCTACCGACAAGCATTTATTAAACACCTGTAGTGTGCCAGGCACCGCGCTACGAGCTGGGGACACAACAAAGGCAAAAAAGACAGACCCTGCCCTCAAGGAGCGCATAGTCTAATAGAGGCGTGCAACAATAGGTAGATAGATGCTAAATTAGAGATAATCAACAGAGGGAAGGCACTAGTTTTTAGAGGGATTGATATCAAAGACTAGGTTAAACACAGGAGTCAAATTAAATGGACTGTATTCAAAAGATTTCCCCACGCCTCACAAAGGTATTGTCTGAATATTCCCCTCTGTCTGGCTCTCGTAGTAGAAGCTTAATAAATGTCTGTGGAAGTAAACTGAATTATTTCCACAAACATTGCTGAGTTGAGTAATGAAATAGTTGTAAGGCGCTTTTGCAAAGCGCTAAATCAATAGCCGGCTATCATTATTATTAAACCACCTACTGTGCATGAGGAATCTTCCCAGCCCACTTCCTAATTTTGTTCTTTAACTAGTGGGCGTGTCATGAGACTGGAAGAAGAAGGAAAGGTGGTCAACACAGGTGAAAAAAAAAAAGCTAGCTCCCCCAGAAGGCACAATTAGGTCATTTCCAGTCCTGAGCTATTGAGGGTTCTCCCAAGTTTTGGTTACACTAAAGGTCTACAGATTTAATTAAGTTTCACTTAAAGAAGGCATTATCTTTCCCTAAAAACCCGCCCCTCTTCCTAACTTTACTATTTCTGCTAGTTTCCTCCGCTGCAAGACCGATTCAAATCTCACCTTCTGCAGGAAATGTTTCCTAGTCTCCCTTCCCCCACCCCGATCCCTTCCCTCGATAATTACCTTCTTTTACTTAGTCTGTATTTTCTACATACTTAGTTACTTGTATGTTGTCTCCGGTGAATGGACCATATTTTTTGCCTTTCTTTGTATCCCCAGAGCCTAGGACAGTTTCTGGCACATTTAGTAAGCTCTTAATAAATGCTGCTTTTTCGACCGAAAAACTTACTCTCCTTCGAGGCACCCTGGTTCCCAAGCTAGGAGTTATCTGCACTCCCTCCTCCCTCCTCAAGCAGTCATTTTACCTCCACAAAGTCCTTGACGCCCATTCTCATTCTTCACTCATACCGCCTCGAACGTGGTTCAGGTCTCCATGACCTCTCCCCAGGACTATTCTCCAACCTTCTAACTTATCTTCCTCCCCCTCCTCTCCCCTCCCCTCTCCTCCCCTCTCCCAATCATCCTCTACGTAGCTGCCAAATAGATGTTCCTAAAGCATTCCCCTCCTCCGGTAAAGGAAGCACCGCCTATTGCCTCCAGGATAGATAAAACGCATACTCCTTTACCTGGCTTTTAAATCCCTTCGCCCGCCGTCTCCAAGCTGCCCTTCCCTAGCGCTGATAGGATCTCACTGCTCTTCACGCTCTGCATGCACTCCAGCCAAACCGTACTACTTGCTCCTCTCTAAACAGAACATTCCATCTCTTGCTTTAGTATGTACTTTTGACCAGGCCTGGAATGTATTTCCTCATCATCTCTACCTCTTAAAATCCCTGGCTCCCGTGAAGCTCGGCTCAGCTCCATTGCTACCTTCTATGCCAGGCTTTCCCTGATGCTTCTAGTTTCTTGCACCTTCCCTCTCTCCTCCCCATCCCACCAACCCCACCCGAAAATGACTTGGCATTTACTTGGCACATATTTTTTATTGACTCTGTTTGACTTGAAAAGCTCTTCACATTCTAAGGTCTGTCTCTTCTGGTTTATTACCCTCCTTCCAGGACTCCAGCCTGGTGTGCTGGCTCTCTCCCTCTCCCGTGACATCCGCACACAGGGCACCCTGTCTTTGCCTAGACTGTTTTCCATGCCTGAAAGTTACTCTCCCCTCACCTCTGCCGCACAGAAGCCCAGCTTCCATCCAAGTTCAGCTCAAGTGCTAAGTCCAAGAGAAGCCAATTCTCAATACCCCTCTGTCTCCTCCCCCAGAAATCATTTTGCATGTATTTTTCATTTTTATGCGTTTTTAACCTGTATATATGTTTAAACATATATATGTGTGTATATGTGTGTGTGTATATATATATATATATATATATATATATATATATATATATGTTTAAACTTACACACACTGTGTCCCCCATTAGAACATGAGAAGGGCCTTTGCCTTTCTTCATATCCCCAGGACTCAACATAGTGCCAGGCACACAATAGGCATTGAATCAATATGATCGATCAGAATAAATGTAAGCTCCTTGAGGGCAGATATTGGTTCATTTTGAGCCTAAGCACCTAGCACTGAGTCTGGTATACATTAGACACTTAATAAATTCTTCCTGATTTAAGTTTCTGACTCAAAAACTAGAGGATGTTGTTTTATTTTTGTTTTTTTGCAAAAGAAGCGTTGGGGAGATGTTGCCAAATGCAGAAAGGGCAACTGCTTTAGCAGTTTCACTTATTATTATTTATAATGTATGTGCTACATTTAATTATATCATCAGCATGATATAACATGTAACAACTATATGTTATTCTTAATACATTTGATATCTCAGCTTAACAAACAGAAAAACAACAGAAGAGTCTTAGTCTAGGTGTAAGACAGCCTTCTAGTTTTTGTTATGTTATTTTGGTATGTTTTGAAATATTTTTGATCGTTTGGACCTCTTTGGATCTCAATTTCCTCTTCTGTCGAACAAAGCTCTGTCTACTTCACTTACCTGTGAGGATCAAGCAACTTAAAAAGCACATTTATATAACACATAAAGGAAAAAATTGGTGCGAAAACACTTGGGGAAAATATAAGGCATTAGGATTTTTTTTTTAATTGTGGCCCTTCGAAAAGTTGAATCAGCTGGAATGTAATCTAAAACCTAAAAAGAGAAAAAAGATGAAACTCAGTTAAGTCTTCTCAAAGGAGCCGTTTAGAAAAGGAGATTTTTAGGAAGCTGCAGCTTTTGTATATAAACTAATATGTGACCTCAGAACAAACTGAGAACTGGTGCTACTTCCCTAGAGTAAGTGCTTAAGATTTATAGCAGGAGAAAGGAAAGACACAATATTCCACTCAGTGTAGCAGTTTATGGTGGAAAGAAAACACCAAATGGATCTGGGTTTGAATCTACTGCTGTTCTTTGGTAGCTGTCAAATGAGGAGGTTGGATTCTATGACCTCTGAGGGCCTTTGCAGTTTTCAATTTAACATCCCTCATTTTTAAGGGGAGAAAATCAAGGTCCAAAGAGAAATGATTTGTCCAATGGCACCCAAGGAAGAAGAGAGTCAATCAAGAATTCTTAGCACCATCAGTAAAGGAATGGCTGAACAAATTGTGGGTTGTGAATGTAATGGAATACTTACTATGCTATAAGAAATAATGAGCAAGAGAATTTCAGAAAAAACCTGGGAAGACTTATATGAACTGATGCTGAGTAAAGTGAGCAGAACCAGGAGAACATTGTACATAGTAACACCAATATTGTGCAATGACCAACTTTGATAGACTTAGCTCTTCTCAGCAATGTAAGGATCTAAGACAATTCCAAGACTCATAACGGAAAATGCTAGCCACATGCAGTGAAAGAACTATGGCGTCTGAATGCAGATGAAAGCATACTATTTTCTTTTTTTGTTTGTTTTTTCTTTCTCATGGTTTTTCCCTTTTGTTCTGATTCCTCTTTCACAATATGACTAATGTGGAAATATTTTTAATATGATTGTACATGTATAATCTTTATCAGACTGCTTACCATCTTGGGAGCCGGGGGAAAAAATTGGAACTCGAAATCTTATAAAAGTGAATGGTGAAAACTAAAAATAAATTAATTTTTTAAAAAAATTCTTACTACCACACTATCCTGCCTCTGAAATTTAATATTTTCTTAAGCTTATAAGACATGCATAAATACAAGCAATTAAATAATCATCCACAGTATTTAGTGCCAATTTGTGAAAGGGAAAGATCATTGGGAAACAAAGCAATGAGAAAAATCTTCATGGAATAGGTGAACTTTCATTTGATTGTGAATTTCAGCCCTAAAGGGTGATCCACTCACTTGAGATGAGGGATGCCAGTTGGACTCTTGAGTGATTCAATTAATATCTGCCACTGAAGCTATATTATTCTCATGACAGATTGAAGAAAGGCTCTCCCTATAGAAATCCAGTCAGTGTCTTTCCCAGGGAACTCTTCTTCCCAGTTACTAGACAATTTGCAAAGGAGCACAGCTGAGGAAGGAGAAGCCCAGGGAGAAGGATAGGGATCTGAGCCCTAACCACCGTCCACAGAGAGGAAAAGAAAGCAGGAGGCTCCCTTGGGTTATTTTGTTCCAATTTGAGTCACCCAGATCTATCAATAAATCCAAGAGAATTGTTTCCTCTCCATTGTTTACATACTATACACAGAGTAAGGATTTTTACAACTCTTTTATAGCAGAATCATGAATCATAACTTACCATAGCCTGGTAGAAAAAGTTTTAATCCTGAATTCTGAAGAGGCTAGAACCTCCATGGAAACTAAAACCCTAACAGTTCTCTTAGAAGCATTATTGAAGTCTCCTAAAATATAACTTTGATGTGAAGATAAAAGACCAGAGAGTCTAAAGTTCTTCCAAAGTCCTTCCCAGAGTCCGGGAGGTTTAAAAGGGCCAGCCAGAGTTCCATTTAAGACACTTCACAATACATGTCAGTAACTTTAAAGAAAAATTCTTTGGGGAATTGCAGCTATCCTTGGTGCTGCGACATTTGTTTGTTATGTTAATACTGCTTGTGTAAAAGTTTCACAAGATGCCATAGACTATAACCAGTTAAATTATGAAACTTTATAGGGAGAACCTAGAATGAGAAGCAGCTTGCCCATGGTAGAGAGAGTATTGGCTTCTAGTGGGAAAAAAAATCTGGATTCAAATCCTGTTTCTGACATACCAATTCTGTGATTCTAGGAGAAGAATTTAACCTCTCGGTGCCCCAGATAACTGTCAAAGATGGTGAAAATTCCTCACCAGAAACTCCCTGTATCAATGATATTGTAGGTCCAGTTTTGAAGGGAGAGAGAGAAAGAAAAAGGGAGAGGAAAGAAGAGAAAGAGGAAAAACACAGAGATGGAAGGAGAGAGGGAAAAAGGAGAGAGAAAGAGAGAGAGAGAGAGAGAGAGAGAGAGAGAGTGTATGTGTGTGTGTGTGTGTGTGTGTGTGTGTGTGATTATTTCTCCATTACAGAAGAATAAAACTGAGATCCAAAGTATGAGAACCAGTTAGAATCAGTCTAAGACAGGGGTGGAGAACCTGTGGCCTTGAGGCTACATGTGACCCTCTAGGTCCCCAAGTATGACCCTTTAAATTCAAACTTCACAGAACAAATCTCCACTATCAAATCTCTAGGTCCTCAAGTGTGGCCCTTTGACTGATTCCACATGTGGCCTGTAGACCACAGGTTCCCCATCCCAGTCTAAGATTTCTGAGTCACTGTTTTTCAATTAAATAATAATCAGATTTCCTTTCTTCTGTGCCTCACAAAATTCAGCTTGAAGAAAAAGTTTTAATAACCCCTAAACTGAACTACAAATGCAGGTGCAATTAAGGAGTTTTACTGGACAAAAATCGGGCCTTTTCAGGTTCTGCTTCGTCTGTCCTCTATTATCTTATATCTCACTAGAGAACTCCCTGAGAAAAAAAACACTTTTGAAACCAAACCAGTTTTTAAAAGAAATTAATGGGAACCATTTTGAATACAAACATGGATGTAATCATTCTGTACATATAAAGTAGGAAATAAGAGTGAGCAAGACAAAGCATGACATTTTTTTAAATTTGGTCATGTTGTTTCTTGAGCTTTCCCTTATTCCATTCTCATTGGATCTCTAAAACTTAACTAACTAAAAAAACTTAGCAAAGAAACCTGTAGAGATTCAGATCCATCAAATAAGGAAAATGTGTCAGAGGAAAAACAGGCTTAGTGCAATAAAGGGCATGCTATGAAAGGCTTCATTGTAAGAATAATAACCTGGAGATACAGTCCAACCCATTCATTTTACAAATGAGGAAACAGAAGCACAGAGAAGGATTCCCTCTGGGTCATGCAGCTACAAAGCTATTAGCAGAGGGAAGACTTCTGGTTCCTAGTTCAATTTTCAAACTACTAAATCACAGTCCTCTAAATGGAGACTCTCTGAGGGCAGCTTTGGCTTTATTTTTATCTTTTATCCCAGTACCTCTCACAGTTCCTGGCACAATTTTATTATTTGTCGTTCAGTCATGTCTGAGTCTTCATTGACCCCATTTGGGGTTTTTTTGGCAAAGATCCTGGAGTGGTTTGCCATTTCCTTTTCCAGCTCATCTTACAGATGAGGAAACAGAGGCAAACGGGGTTATGTGACTTGCCCAAGGTCACACAGCTAGTAAGTGTCTGAGATCAGATTTGAACTCAGGAAGATGAGTCTTCCTACCTCAGGCCCAGCACTCTATCCACTGCACCATCTCACCTAACTTCCCCCAAACGTGCATAGGGAAACTTCAGTGGATTTCTTGGCATATAATAAGCATAAATAGATGCTAGTAGTTTGGTTGATAGAATTCAGACCCTAGGACCTTGTTCTTCAGCATCTGAAGTCTCTGGTTAAGACCTTTTAAGTCCACATCTCCATCACTAGTGTCAATGAATGGGTTTTTGTTGGTGCTTGTCTCTCTGGCACAAATGGTAAATCCATCAGCACAAAGTTATCAAACCTAGTCGTGCCTCCTGTGACTGGCTTGGCAGAATCTTCTGGCTTGGCCTCCAGACCCTGTCATTAAAATATATGCTTTCACAAATTACCAGCCACTCATTTCTCTAATAGCACCCCCAGCTCCTAAGATAATGAGCCCATGGCTACCCTTACATTTTAATAAAAGTAAATTGTGTTTAAATGTCGGTGAGACTGCCTAAACCAATCATTGTAAAAATAGTACTATGTCAAGGATCTGTGATCCCCTCCCTCAGGTTGGTCACTTAGTAGATTTATTCATTCACCAAGCATTTATTAATTGCCCCCTAGTTCCTGGGTATGGTGCTAAACTTTGGTGCAAAGACGAAAAAAATTTGTTTTTAAAATTCTCTGACTTCAAAGAGCTTTCATTCTGGGGGTTCAGGGAAATAGTAAGTAAAAACAAAATATATAGGAAGTAAAAGAAGGAAGGTGAGATTTTAGTTTTAGGAAGTTACTTGGGACCAGAAAAGATTAAAGGATTTGCCCATGATCCTACATCAAGTAAGTATCCAAGGCCAGAATCAGGATAAGAGCCTAGGTTTTCCGGCTTCTCAGTCTAACACACTCCCCAGGACCTATGCCAGCTGCGGTCAGATTTTATTAGATAACTTGTTCATGAGCCATGTCAGTCGGTCAGTCAACAAACATTTTTTAGTGGTAAGTGGATATCATGAATCCTAAAGGGCACAGGATTTTGAATTGCTGGTGATGGAGGCTTTAAGGGGAGAGTCACTTTAATCAGCTAATGGAATTGTGTTTCTCATGATGCCTAACTGAAGGAATGTAAGTGTTTCCTTAGAGTAGGGAGGCGCAATTTTAGAACGTGGCTTACTTGAGGTAGACAAGATTAGACTATATATTACAGCCAGGGGAATCTGAACCTGGCTACTAGAAGGTGTTGTTGTTGTTGTTCAATTAACTCAGTCATGCCTGATGCTTCATGAACTAGTGGATCATACTGTCCATGGAGTTTTCTTGGCAAAGATACCTGAATGATTTGCCTTTTCCTTCTCCAGGGGATTAAAGCTAAGTGACTTGCCCAGGGTCACACAGATAGTAAATGTCTGAGGCCAAATTTGAACTCAAGTCTTCCTGATTCCAGTCCCAGTGCTCTATCCACTGAGTCAGCCAGTCAGCTGCCTAGAAGATAAGAGAGTTAAAGAAAAGGAGGTGAGAAGATTCTGAAGACAGTGATGTATAATATATACACTATGATGTACAGTCACTAAGGCCCCTAGAAATCATTTCAGAGGTACCATGGGTTTCTAGGACCTAGTGTAGTGGAAATCTGGCCTAAGACATTAATAATGTTATAAATTTTCTATCAGAGAGAATAATATTCCCAGCAGACACTCTACATCTGGGACGGTCTAAGTTGTAGGATTTCTAATACTTGGTCAATGATCCTCTATTGAAAGTTATAACTACTTCTGAGGGTATCTAAATTACTGTATGTACCTCAAAACATTCCCTCCCTCCCTTTCCCACCCCCACTAAAATCCTGTAGCTACTAGATATGAAGAAAGGTTTGTCCTGCAGTCTTATCCTTCCCTGCTTAGGAATTTCAGCACAGAATTTTCTTTAGCCCAGTGCTAACAGAACATGCTTCATTTCTACATCTCTTTCTTCAAGTTTTCTCTCTCAGCTTTTCCAAACCGGATTCCATCTTACTTTCATTTCTAAGAAATCTGATCTCCAACGAAGGTATCTCCCTTTAGTGACCTGAGAATCTGAAACCATTACCTAGCAACTTCTCCTTCCACCAGCATCTACCATACTCACTAGGAACCTGGGCTGGAGTTGGCATCTATAGATTACAGTGATGTACCTGAAATAGATAGGATGCTTCTTATTAAAGGCATCTGACTGATTCAAGCCCCAAAATGAAGCAGCTGAGCTGTTTCATCCCTTAAGCAAAGAGGAAACTATGCCCTGATGGGAGACCACTCTATAATCTTAGAAGTGATCATGAGCCTTCCTCCCCATTCTCTCTTTTGCCCAATTCTCTGCCCATAGAAAGTTAGGCTCCTCCTTCCTTCCCTCTTTGGTCCTGAAAGCAATGCTCCTAACAGAAGTTTCAGGCCTAAGGTACCCTCTTAATAAGATCAGAGTAACTTCCATGCCAGGACAGCAGTCACAGATCAGACACTGAGCAAGAGGGACCTCAAAACAGCAGGATTAGAGGGAAAGAGGGAGTAACTGGTAAGCTAGGAACTCTTTATATGTTGAAGTTCATTTAGTCAAATGTAATTAGTTAGAAAGTGAATCTAAATACATTGTTTAAAATTAAGTTTATAGTAATTTGACTTAAAAAATAAAAGGTACAAAGGAAAAACACTCATGACCTAGTCTAGCAATGTGAAAAGAATAAAAATTCTCTTCTTTCATTTTCACAAGGTCCTAGAATTTAGAGTTAAAAGGAACCTTCAGGGTCATAGAATCCAATTCTGTCACTTTACAGATGAGGAAACAGGCCCAGAGAGGCACTATTACTTATCCAAGGTCACATAGGTAATAAATAGTAGAGCTGAAATTCGAACTCAAGTCTTCTGACTCAATATCAGGCTGTCTTTCCACTCCCCTTGCTGCCTGAAAAAATAAAGAGAACAGATCTACCTTCAAATTAATATTATTGCATCATTATTCCTTATTTCCTAAGAGTTTGTATACCCACATAAAACTCAAAATGCATTGATTTTAATCTAACTGCTAACAAGCATCCTCCTACCTTGAAGCATGAAAGTAAATTACACTATCACACTATTTCAAGGAATTCTTTATTTTCTGTTTTATTATTCCTCAATCCCTGTCAATATGCTGAGTCACTGAAAGGCAAGCATTAATTAAATGTGTCCACTATCGTTTCATTTAAACCCTAATGAGGCTCTCCATTCCATAATAAAAGCTAGTATTTATATTGCACATTATGGTTTTCAAGACTATGTGTGTGAGTGTGTATATGTGTGTGTGTGTATGTGCACGCGTGGATACACACACACTCCTTAAAATAACCCTGGTAAGGTAAGTACCATTATTCCCCCCATTTTGCAGATGAGGTAACTGAGGCTAACAGAGGTTAAGTGACTTGCTGAGAGGCACACAACTAGCATCTGAACTCAGATCTTGCTGTTTACATGTCCAGCACTCTTAGCCACTGCCAACCTAGCTGCCTCTTGAAGAATAGTTTGCAAATGAGACAAGGGGTAACTAGTACTGCCTCCACCTATGCAAATCTCAGTCTCTCTCTCTCCCTCTTTCTCTCCCCCACCCTGTCTTCCTCTCTCTCTGTCTCTCTCTCTGTCTTCCTCTTTCTCTCTGTCTCTGTCTCTCTCTGTCTCACTCTCTGTCTCCGTCTCTCTGTGTCTTCCTCTTTCTCTCTCTCTCTCTCTCTCTGTCTTCCTCACTCTCTCTGTTTTCCTCTCTCTCTGTCTCTCTCTCCTCCCTCCCTCTGTCTCTCTCTCTCCTCCCTCCCTCTCTCTCTGTCTCTCTCTCTCTGTCTCTCTCTCCATCTCTCTCTCTGTCTCTCTCTTTCTCTCTCTCTCTCTTTGTCTCTGTCTTCCTCTATCTCTCTGTCTCTCTCTCTCTCTCTGTCTCTCTCTCTGTCTCTATCTCTCTGTGTCTCTCTCTCTCCTCTCTCCCTCTCTCTCTGTCTCTCTCTCTCCTCCGTCCCACCACCCCCCATCTTCCTCTGTCTCTGTCTTCCCCCCACAACCCCGTCTTAGGAGAAAGCCTGTAAGAGTTGCTGCGATTTAAACCTTCCTCACTGCCCAACCAGAGCATGAGATTCTCACCAGGCTGGTCCTCAGATGACAGTGATACGGCTTTTCAGGTGCTAGACATCACCATCGTGCTATGTACGTATTTTATGTATATCTAATTATTTACCTATTGTTTCCTCCAGTAACCAGAGGCAACTGGGTGGTATAGTGGAAAAAGAGCACTAGGCCTGGAATCAGGAAGTCCTGAGTTCGAATTTGACCTCAAACCCCTACTAGCTGTGTGACCTTAGGCAAGTCAGTTAATCTCTGCCTCAGTTTCTTTATCTGTAAAACATCTACATCATGAGATTGTGGTGAGGTGAAAATTAGATAATATTGGTAAAAGTACTTTGTAAACCCTGCATTCTAGCTATTAGAATGTAAGTTCCCTGAGGACAGGAATAGTCTGTCCTTAGTAAATTATTTGGTACATAGTAAGCACTTCATAAGTGCCCACTGATTGATTAATTCTCATCGGACCCATTATGAGAGCCCTTCTAGAGTTTGTGCAATATTTGCCAAGCCTTTGAGAACCTAAGACCACCTCCAGGGCAATGTGTATGGTAGGAAGGGTCTTCAGTGAAGGTGTGAGGCATTTAAAGTCTGAAAGCTATCCAACCTTGAGAATAAAATCACTGGAATTCTCATGGAAATCAATAATATTATAGGTATATCACTGCCATTCCAGGTTAAATGTTTCCATCCTCTGTAGACAACGACCTGCACCTCACAAGGTAAGTGAGAAAAGTGGTGATGATGATAAAACCCCCAGCACTGCCAGGGTCATAAATCGCATTCTAAGTGGGACTCACCACATCTTTTTCCAAGGCCACTCTGTCTTCACATCCCCTATAAATCCAATAATCTGCTATAGCTCCAGCCTGAGGTTAGGGAGTTAGAATAACCTTCAATTCCCAGCAAAAAATATTCCAACATGGCATTGTGAAACTACCAATGGATTAGGAATCAAAGGACCTGGATTCAAATTCAGTCCATAAGTGTCCTTGAGCAGATCATTTCTCCCCTCAGGGCCTTAGTTGTCTCATCTCAGAAACAAAAAGGTTGGACTTGATGGTTTTGAAAGTCTCTTCGAGCTTAAAACTAGGAGAGCTATGATCCCGCCAATAAAATGTAAGCTCTCTTAAGAGCAAGGATGCTTCCACTTTTTCTTTGTATCCTCAGTTCTCAGCACAATGCATCATATATATTTGTCACTTAATGAGTATATATTGAATTGAATTAAAGTGAATCCCCTCACTATTAGTCCGAAGGACTCTTTCTGCCACTACCATGGGTGATTTATTTTGCAGCTTCATGCCTGCTCTAGACGTGCTACACCTACCTGCTTATACACCTTTAAACCAGCTTCTCAAAAGAGGTCACCAGGGCCAGCTTTCTGAGCACAAAGGGGACCTCCCCCAGAGCCATTTAGACATACCTAGAATTCCCTTAAAAACTCTTCATATAGGGTCTTAAAGGCTTATCAGCTTTCAATAGGTTATTAAAAAGAAAAAATGCTGGCTGGCATAATACTCAAGCTAGCCTCAGTTAACTTGTTAGATGGGATTAATTAGCACCTTAAGAAATAGGCAACTGAAGCAAGTCCCTGTGGAGAGCTTAGAGCTTGGTCATGCATAGAAGATGACAAGGTCATCCAAGATGCCAAGGTCATCTACTTCATCCAGGGCCATTACTGGTGGCCCTAACTTTTGTCCTGCTATTGGACTTTGATGACTCTGGAAGAAAGAGCAAGGATCGATGACTTTGGTCACTTCTGCCTCACTTAAATCCAATTTGCCCATGAGTCAAGACATTGCCCTGTGATGCCATTGGTCTTCTTTAAAAAAAAACAAGGGACAAAACAACAAGAAATAGGATATTCCATAAGAGGAGTTAGAGGTCCTAAGCAAAGAGGCAATTCTAATTTCACAGGGGTTGCTGAAACTGAGTGGGATGAAAGCCAAGAGGACCATGGCTTTTTCTTTCTTTTTTTGAATTTTCTTTTATTTTATTTTCAGCTCCCAAATTCTCTCCCTCCCCTTCACCTCCCCCTCCCTATCCATGGAAAAGCAAGAAAAACAAAACCCATTACACATATGTGTAGTTATGCAAAACAAATGTCCACATTAGCCATTATTAAAAGAAAAAGAGAGTGTGTGTGAGAGAGAAAAAAACAAAGAAAGGAAGGGAAGGAGGGAGAGAGAGGAAAGAAGGAAGGAAGGAAGGAAGGAAGGAAGGAAGGAAGGAAAGAAGGAAGGAAGGAGAAAGGAGAAAATTTGCTTCAACTTGCACTCTGAGTCTTCTGTATCTGGAGCTGGATAGCATGTCTCATGAATCCTTTGGAATTGTGGTAAGTCATTGTGTTGTTCAGATTAACTAAATGTTTCAAAGTTGATTATCTTTGCAATATTGTTATTACTGTATAAAATGTTCACCTGGTTCTGCTTGTTTCACTTTGCATCAGTTCATGCATGACTTTCCAAGTTTTTCTGACACCATCCTTCTCATTATTTCTTATAGCACAATAGTATTCCATCACATTCATATATAATAACTTTTTCAAGCATTCCACAATTAATGAGTGTCCCCTCATTTTCCATTTCTTTGCCACCATAAAAAAAAAGCTGCTATAAATATTTTTGTACATGTGGGTCCTTTTCTTCTTTCTTTGATCTTTTTAGGGTAATAATCCTAGTAGCAGTATTGTTGGGTGAAAGGGCATGCACCTTTTGAGGCATAGTTTAAATTGCTTTCCAGAATGGTAGGACCAGTTCACAGTTCCACCAACAATCAATCAGTATACATCTTCTTTAGAATTTGTCATTTTCCATCTTTGTCATCTTAGCCAATTTGACAGTTGTTATGGTACTACAGAGTTGTTCTAATTTGCATTTCTTTGAATATTAGTAATCTGGAGCATTTTTTCATATGGCAATTGCTAGCTTTGATTTCTTCTTCTGAAAACTGCCTTTTCATATCCTTTAACCATTTACAAATTGGGCGATAGCTCTGATTCTTGTAAATTTGATTCAGGTCTTAGAAATAAGACCTTTATCAGCGAATCTTGCAGCAAAGATTTTCCCTCAAGTTTTCTGCTTTCCTTCTTATTTTAGGACAGCAATGCCTTTATCCAAAGAAATAGGAAAGGTAAAAGTGATAGGATGTGTACAAAAATATTTATATCAACTATGTTTGCTGTGGCAAAGAATTAGAAACAGAGTGAATGCCCATCAATTGGGGAATGGCTGACCAAGTTGCAGTATATTCATGTGATGGAATACTATGGCAATATTTTTGAAAATGATGACAGGAACAATTTCAGAGAAACCTGGGGAGACTTGTATGAACTGATGCAGAGTAAAGGGGAGCAGAACCAGAAGAGCAATTGATACGATGACCAACCACAATTCCAAAGGACTGTTTATTAAATATATACTACCTACCTCCTGACACTGAGGTGATAAACTCAAGGTATATCTATCTATCTATCCATACATATATACCCACACATATGTGTAAATGCATGTGTACACTTATATGTGTTTATATGTACATATATGCACATACATATACATAACCTTCACACACAAGATATATACGAGATATGGAAAAATACACACAAATTATGTATCAAACACATATACAAGATCTATCCAGGATAAACCGGAGATTATGTTAGAGGGAAAGGCACTAATGTTGAGCACTGGGAAATACTTCTTACAGAAGGTGAGATTTTAGCTGAGACTTTAAGGAAGCCAGGGAAGCCACAGAGAGAATATCAGGCATTCCAGAAAGCCAATAAAAATGCACAGAGATGGAAGATGGAGTGTCTTCTGCAAGGGACAGCTAAGTGGCTAGAGTTACTAGATTGTACAATTTGTGGAAATGGTAAGTTGTAAGAAGACTGGAAAGGCAGGAGAAGCCAAATTCATAAAGGACTTTAAAAACTAGTACAAGTTCAGCAGTAAACAGAGATGAATATGATACCTTTTTTAAAAAATGGCTTCATTTAATGCAAATTTATAGCTTAATGTAAAATATTCTTTTTCTATTGTACTCTGTATTTGAAATTGCTAATTATATTTGATATTGGGTAAATTCAGAATTAAAAAAAGAAAAGAGGAAAGATTTGGGGTGTGGTAGCTCTGTACATTAAAAAGGGATACTCATGTGAGGAAATCCAGAAACCAAAGAGAGGGGAAACATGACAGAGAGAATTTGGGTGAAAGTCAATTAAAGGAGAAACAGAAGTGATTTTGTCATTGGAATATACTATGGACTACCTCAGCAGAAAGAGGAAACGTGGGTTTCAGGATACAGACCACATACCTGACACAGAAGCATAATATAATAGTGATGGGTGATTTCAATTGTCCAGATATCTGTTCAGAGTCTCTCTCTGGCAGAAGGAAACTAGCTAATAACTTCTTGACTTGCCCATCTTTCAAAAAGCAGAGGAACCAATAAGGGGACAGCGTATTCTGGATCTGATTCTCAGACAGAACTGGTTGCTGGGGAGGAAATTAGAAGAATGCTGAGGGTAAGTGACCATTCTATTCTAGAGTTTGTGATAGAGAAAGCAAGAAAATCTATTTATCATCTGACATATACCTTAGATTTTAGAAAAAGTAGATTCCAAAGGATTCAGAGGAAAGAAAGGTAGGATCCCAAGGACTAAAACTTTTCAGAAGAAGTCAGCCCAAGAAGGATGGGAGATGTTCAAGAATGAAATTCTTAAACCACAAAGATAAACAATTACAATGAGGAGGAAAGATGGGATTTGCCTGCAGAGATGAATGTGAAAGCACATGGAATTTACTAACCAACTTAGATTTTTTTATACAAAATACAAAATGCAATAATATAATGGGAAATCTCATTCCAACTAGCTACAAAATGCACAGAATGTCTGGTGATCAGTTTACCAAAGCATACAAAATACTTGTATAGATTCAATTACAAAATACTCCTTAAAGAAATAAAAAAAACCAATTTAAATAGCTGGAGGAATAGTCACTGCTCATGGCTGGGCTGTGCCAGTATAACAAAAATGATAATACTATAACATTTAATTTATAGCATAATGCTATACTAATCAAATTATCAAAGGGTACTTTACAGAAATTGATAAAATTATTACAAAATTAATTTCAAAAAAATTTAATATCATTGAAGATAATGAAAAGAGATAGGGATAAAAGGAGAATAGCATTTTCATATGCCAAACTATATTTTAAAGCAGCAGTCATCAAAGTCATTTGGTATTGGCTAAAAAATAAAGAGGTAGATCACTGGAATAGATAAGCTTAGGAAGAATCAGAAACAATGTAACTCAATTACCATGTGTTTGATAAACCAGAAAAATAAAAAAGTTAGTAATAAACTCCATATTTGATTAAAAAAAAAACCTGCTAGAAAAACTGGAAAGCAATCTGGCAGAAATTAGACTCAGACCAGCACCTTCCACCATATTCTGTAATACATTCTAAAAAAAAAGTAATTTAATATTAAAGATGATACTATGAAAATTAGAAGAGGGGGGTGGAGCCAAGATGGCGGTGTAGGAGCAGCAACATATTGCAGCTCTCACATAGCCACCCCAAAATACCCATAAAATATAACTCTAAACTAATCCTAGAACTCCAAAACGCACACAAATATATTTTCCACTAAAATCAGCTTGGCTATGAGGAACCATATCAGCACTGTGAACGGAAACCAGACTGGCCTGAAGTCCTGGCTGAGCCCCGGGGGCGGCTGGACAAGAGGAGCAGTGAGTGCATTAGCAGCAACTGCAGTAGTGTTCAGAACTAGGTCAGTGGGACTTGTGAGGTTGTGGGAGAAAAACAGTCTGGCCAAAACA
>CM053581.1:36328334-36356747 GCA_028627135.1 Pseudochirops cupreus
AGAGGGGTGAGGGGGGAAGACATAGGAGAGAATAGATTGGGGGAGGGGGGATACACTGGAATGGCTGTTTTGGGGCGGTGGGTAGGGGAAAGATGGGGAGAAAATCTGTAACTCAAAATCTTGTAGAAATGAATGATGAACACAAAAATAAAATTAAAAAAAAGAAAGAAAGAAAATTAGAAGAGAAGTAGATCATATATCTACCATACCACAGTTATGGATTGGAGAGTTATTCTTAACCAAATAAATGATAGAAGAAATAACAGAAGATAAAATAGACAACCTTGGTTACCAGAAACTGAAATGCTCCTGCACAGACAAAAATAATGCACTTACGATAAGGAAATAGTCAAATGGGGGGAAAAAATCGTTGTGTCAAATTTCTCTGTTAAGTTTGGTATACAATATACAAAATATATATGTGTGTGTACATACATACACATGAACACACACACATACACGCACACATGCACAAGCATTCCCCAGTGGAAAACTGGTCAAAGAATAGGAACAAACAGTCCTCAAAAGAAGAATCACACATTATTAACAACCATACAAAATTACCCTCCAAAGTACTAATAAGAAGATAAATGCAAATCAAAACATCCCCAAGGTTTCGCCTCACGCCCTACAAATCGTGGAGACGGCAAAAGAATTAGCCTTGGAGGGCTCATGGGAGAAATAGGCAAACTCGCTCCTCGCTGGTGCAGCTGCGAGTCAGTGCAACCATTTCAGAAAGCAATTTAGAATTACACAAACAAAGTTACTAAACCGCACATACCCTTTGACGCTAAGATTTCATTACTGAGCTGGTATCCCAAGACATCAGAGAAGCTGGTATCCCTTGACCAGTCAAAAGAAGAAACTCCCCACGTACACCAAAACATTTACGGCAGCGTGTTTTGTGATAGAAAAGAACTGGAAGCAAAGTAGATGCCCATCAGCTGGGGAATGGCTAAACTAACTGGTCCATCAATGGGATGGAATATTACTGTGAGAAACAATGAATACAGAGAAGCCTGAAAAGTTTTACATGTAATCGTATAGAGTGAAGTCAGCAGAACCAAGAAACCAACATGCACAATGGCTACAACAATGTAAATGAAAAGAATAGCCACTAACAAAAATCAAAAGAGAATGTTACCAAATCATCAAGAACAAGCATGGATCAAAAGAAGAGATATGGGAAGATACTTCCACCCTGAGAGTTTTCCAGATGTAGCAGGTCTACAAGGATTGTACACTGCATAAATGCTCAAACTTTTTTTTGAGGCAATCACGGGTAACTTGCCAGGATCACATAGCTAATAAGTATCTGAAATCAAATTTGAGCTCAGGTCCTCCTGACTCTGAAGCCAGTGCTCTATTCACTGCACCACCTAACTGCCTGTAGTTTCTATTGATGTATTGATCAGTTATGTTGACTTTTTCCTTTTTTTAAATTTTCTTTTTTTTCTTAATACTACTTGTTAGATGATATGACTCTCTGGGAGGAGGGAAAGGAAGGAAGGACACTGGAATAAATTATAGTTATATTTTTTAAAAGACAGCAGTAAAAAGAAACTAAAAGAAAGAAACGTACAGAAAGTAGAAGTAAGGACAAGTTACAGAAGAAAAATATAAGGATGATGTGTCAGCAATGTTAAAACTCATAATGATTAGATAAGGATATAAGGGAAGCTAAGAACAATGTAAAAGGCTTTTTTTGGTCAGGATATTGAGATAAAAAGGAGGGCTAAAGAAGGGATAGAAACTTGGCTTGGGGTAGATGGAACAGCAAGACCTCATAACACAGAAGATAAAGGTGCTCAAATATTTTGCTTCTGTTTTTCTCTATAAAAAAGAATGATCTTTGCACTGAAAAAGACAGAACAAAAATGATCAATAGGGAGTTGATGATACCCAAGAGAAGTAAAGAGATCATCAGAGAGTACCTGGTTGCCCTTGATGAATTCATATTACCTGGCTCAGATTAACATCAACCTCAGGTTCTACAAGAGCTGGTAAATGTGAACTTTTTGGCTACTGTCAGTGATGGTGGAAAAGTCATGAAAATGGGACAGGATCCACAATAATGGAGAAGGGCAAATGTCCTGATTTTCAAAAGTGGAAAAGAAAAAGAAAAAAAAGAGTTCGCAAGCTATCAGCCAGTGAGCTTGAGTTCAATTCTTGGAAAAATTCTAGAGTGAGTCATTAGAGGGCTGGTTGGCAGACATTTAGAAAGGGAAGTGATTATTACAGTGATCCATCATGGGTTCCTCAAGAACAGGTCATGCCAGACTAACCTCATTTCCTTTTCTGATAGGATTACAAAACAAGAAGATGAGGACAATGCTATGGAAATAGTCTGTTTAGATTTTGGCAAAGCTTTTGAAAAAATATATTATTCTTGTTGAGAAGATAAAGAGGTAATGGATTAGACAATAATGCAATTAGATCAGTCCAGAACTGGTTGGATGACCTAACTCAGAGTAGTTCAGTATCATAGCAGAGTACTCTATACTTGGTCTTCAGCTATTTGATATTTTAATTAGGAACTTGGATAATGACAAAGATGGCATGCCCATTAAAGTTACAGTTGTCCAAAAAAGCCTGATAATACACTAGATATTTTCAGGATACAAAAGGAGCATTGCATTAAATCTGGGATAAATTCAATAGGGATCAATATATGGTCTTAGAGTTAATTACAAAAAATCAGCTCCGGAAGTGTAAGATGAGATAGGCATGTGTAAGCAGCCATTGCTTGAAAAAAACTGGGGATTTTAGTGGAATGCAAGAGCAATATGAGTCTGCTGATGTGGACACCAAAAAAACTAATGTAATCTTGGGCTTCAGTAAAAGGGGCCAACCTTCTACGGATAGAGAAGTGATAGTCTCACTGTACTCTTCATTTGGATTATTTTATTCATTTCTGGGCACCATAATTTATGAAAGATATTGTTAAACTGGGAAGTGTCCAGAGGAGTACAACCAGCATGCAAAAGGAGCTTAAATCCATTTTATTTGATAATCAGTTAAAGGAATTTGGCATGTTTAACCTGGCAAAAAGAAAACTCTGAGGGACATGATAGCTGTCTTCAAATATTTAAAGAACTGTCACATACAAGAGGGTTTAGACTTCCTCCATTTGCCCCAGGGAGCAGAAACAGGAGTGATGGATGAAAGTTGCAACATGATCAATTTAATTTTGGTCAGTACGAGTATAGCAACAAGTACCCTTGCATACCCAGGATGGCTGCTAGCACAGGTTCTTTGATCTGCTTTGAGGAAAGTGACTCAAAAAGGGTTAACAATCTTACTTTAATCAATCAAACATATATTATTTACTTAGTTCAGGGGAAAAAGTCAGCACCTTGAACTTCAGAGAATACAAACAGAAGCTACAAGCAGACCAAAAAATACAGACAGAGAAAATAACATAATTCAACAGACCTCGCTTCTAACTGTCTGACCATCACATACATAGTTAGTCACCAGAGAGAGAAGCACCAACATCTGGATTTTTAAAGCTGAGGGGCTCAACGGCTGCCCAGAGTCTCATCTGGCCAAATCACACAACTCTTTCCAAAGTGACCCCCAAAGCAAAACCTTGCCTCAGAGGTATATATAGCCTTCTCCAGGGTCAGAGTACATCACAACCCTCATGACCCACTTGACTACAAAGTAAGTAGTCTTCCTGAAAAACAAGCCTCCCACCACAGGCTCCAGGTGAGCATATGCAGTCTATTAGGGAGCAGAGAATATTTTCAAATCAGGAAAGGTCCTCAAGTTCGACTTAGGCTTGTTAAGTGGCAGGGAAGATCTTCAACTTCCTATTACCATTACGACAAGCTTCCTAACAAGATGAGCCATCCAAAACTGGAATGGGCTGCATGGAGAGGTAGTGAATTGCCCCTCCTTGGAGGTCTTTAAGCAGAGGCTGGACAGCCACTGGTCAGTCTTGCTACAGTAGGAATTCCTTTCTTGTGTTAGTTATAATGGATGGCCACTGAGGTCTCCTCCAATGCTTAAATTCTGTGAGTCTGTGATCTAGATAGAGTAATAGGATGCTGCTGATTTCAATTATATCACAATTTTATCTGTGGCATAATTTTAAAAATTTGCTCTATCTAGGACCCAGCCTGCAAATTTTGGAATCAATGAATTTTTCACTTTTCAAGGAAATAAAAGGAGAGGAGCAAGGAAAGAGGGTATCATCTTACTACAGGGTAAGTGGGCATATATTAGGTTAAACAGAGTTCTATAGAAAGCCTGAAAGGATTCCCCAGAGAGACCCAAAGAAGGAACATGTCTGACCAAGGGAAGTAATGAATGGGCCATCAAAAGACAGGCAGAATGATGGAAAATGCTATCCACATCCAGAGAAAGAACTATGGAATCTGAATATAGACTGAAGCATATTATTTTTCTCTTTTTTTTTATTTTGTTTTGTTTTTTCTTCCATGTTGTTTTCCTCTTTTGTTCTATTCTTCCTTCATAACATGACTAATGTAGAAATATGTTTAATATGACTGCACATGTATAGCCTATATCAGCCTATATGTATGTCATCTTGGGGGAAGGATAAGGAGAGGGAAAGGTAAAAATTTAGACCACAAAATTTTATAAAAGTGAATGTTGAACGTTGGTGCCGGGGCAAAGCCCTAGTCATCCCACCCTAGTTACTGCTTTGAACTTTAATCTACTACAGGATGAAAAATTCTGAGAGTCAGTTCCACCTGGCTTATAGCTCTCACCAAGACCATAGACTTAGGTTCATAGAACACACTGTACTTAACAGTCTTAGCCAGGTGTTATTCTACTAAACTTTGGGGCAGAGCATCTACACTCAGCTCGTACATGAGCTTTAAGACAGGAACACAGCAGATTTACCCAAGCACAAACAGACATCTGGAATTAATTAATTAAAAGTTAATTTAATTAATTAATTAATGTTTTTTTAAAGGACAGAAAGAAGTCATGATGAACAGCAGGTCCTTCTCTGACTCAAGCCTTTCTCCCCTTTCCCTGGAGTTCAAGCCAAAACAGAGTCTAAGACTAAGCAGAAGAGGATGGGAATGAAGCAAAAGACAAAGATATCCAAAGATGCAGAGTGGCAATATCTGTCTGGCATACTTTACAAGTTACTAAATCATAATCACTTAATAGATTGCATTTTTAAAGTGTTTTAAGGTTTGAAAGGCATTTTACATGTTACCCCATTAGATCCTCACTAACAACTCCATTGGATCCTCACTAACAACCCCATTGGATCCTCACTAACAACCCTGTGAGGCAGATGCTATTTATTATCTCTCTTTTACAGATGAAGGAGATTACAAGTAACTTACCAAACCTAATAAGTGTTTAGGTGGGATTCCACCTCATGGCTTCCTCACTCCAAGTCCTACACTGTTCATATTATTACCTAGTTCCTCTCTGGTAAGAGAGAAAGAATACAGAACTGGGACCATTGAGAAGGAGATAGGGACCCTGAGACATTGGTCTCTGTGGGATAGAGACTTCAGGAAACTACAAGGTTCTGCTTGGGGGCAGATCACAGAAGAGCCCATCTGAGATGTGACCACCAGGAGAGTAATACTGCCCATGGATGAGAAGGAAAAACGAAGAGCTCTCTTGTAGTTTAGGATAAGATTACTTCAAAAATACTAGGCACGATGATGAAATTACTAAAATAACCTGGTGCCTAGAATGGATTAAAGCCCTGCCTAAGGCCTGTCCTGGGAGTCACTGATCATATCTGTGGTAGGAACTTTGACTGAGCTGTAGTTAGCAATTTTGGAACCTGGAGCAAGGAACAGAGAAAGCGTAAGCAGCATGACAGTTCCATAAAATTCACTTTTTTTTTTCCAATACAAATTCTGTTGCAGGGAAGGAACAGAGACCACAGGAGTGGGCCCCATTAGAGGAAAGTAGAAGTCCTGGGACCCTGGTCTCTAGGGGTGGAAACTTTGGTAAACCACAACGCTGCTCCATAGAGGGCTGGGGTTATGCTGAGCTCATCGGACATGTGACCACTAGAGGAGGAAGCTCACCATCTGATGGATTTTTATTTTAGCTAATCCCAAGGACTCCAAGTTCTCATTTATGCACCCAGCTACACTCCTTTTGGATGTCTCCCTCCTGCTCCCAAGACCCTCATCATTGGGGAATGTCATCAGCTTGCAAGATCCAGTCCTCCTTGGGACCCATACCTCATCAGTAGAGGGCAGAGCCATGAACTACAAAACTTTCATTTAAGAAGAGGAGTCCAAGCCAGTCTTCATTTCCCAGATGGATGCTTTCCCTTGGGCTTCTTTGTACTTCTCCATCATGCCCTTAAAATCAGTACCTTCCCTACCTTTACCCTTCCTTTTTCAGCTTCCTTTTGTGCTTGTCTAGGGCAGGGATGTTCTTGTTCTCATATGTATCGCCAGCACTTACCACAGTCCCTGGCACATAGTAGACACTTAATAAATGTTTACTGACTAACTGCTCTGAATTTTGGTGCCAGGGCAAAACCCCAGTCACCCCACCCTAGTTACTGCTTTGAACTTTAATCTACTACAGGATGAAAAATTCTGAGACTCAGTTCCACCTGGCTTATAGCTCTCACCAAGACCATAGACTTAGTCATAGAACACACTGTACTTAACAGTCTTAGCCAGGTATTGTTCTATTAAGCTTTGGGACAGAGCATCTACACTCAGCTTGTACATGAGCTATAAGACAGGAACATAGCAGATTTAGCCAAGCACAAACAGACATCCAGAAACAAAAGAAAGGTTCAGGTAACCTCTCACTTCAGAGATTCCACTTCATTTATTTGAAATATATAACTTTGGACTGATCCACACCCAGCAACCACAGTGCGCTCATACAATTAAATCTTGGCTATAGTATCCTATGTCTTATATATATATATATTCATAATTCATACCATGATAGGACAATGACTCATACTCCAGGAAACCTAAAGCACATAAAACAAACAGAAGAAGAGGGGCGAATCTTTCTTGGGGGGAAGGGACCATATTTGTAATTTTGATGAGAGAAGTTCCCCCTTGCAATACAGATTAATAGTTTCCCTGCAACTTGTGTCTTTTAATGGCCCAAGATGTCTAAGACAACAAGAGATTAAACAACTTGCCCAGAGTCACAGAGCCAGGATGCATCAGAGGTGAGAACCCAGGCCATTCTGCTTCCAAGGCCAGATCTCTCCCCAGCACAGCCTTGCTGCCTCTGAGAAGTTGTTTGTTGTTTGGTTGGTTTGGTTTTAAATAAATGTCTTGCTTCCAGGATTCTGATTATCTGCAAAGGTCCTGGGACTGGATGTTTGCCAGGTGAAACTTCTCAGCTTAATTATCTTCTTTCATATAACAACTAACAGAATTTGAGGAAAGTGGTGATTTATTTAAAAAAAGAAACAACCACCAACTGAAATTCTCTTGCTACACAATCATGAAACTTTTCATTCCCTTGGATTGGAAATTCTTTACAGCAAAGGTTCTTAATCCAGGATCCACAAGACAAAGGATCCATAGACAGATTTTGGCTAGGGAAGGGGTATAACATTGGTTGGGGAAAAAATTACAACTTTGTTTTCATTAACCATTAACAGAAATCAAGCATTTCCTTCAACAATGAATAGAGGCAGTCATATTAACAGTACGTCATTTTGCCACCAATAGACAAATCACATTACAGTTGTTTCAGATACCTTGAAATATAATTTATGTTCATCATGACCTTAAAATTAGTTATCAGGCTCACTGGTAAATATGCTAGTATCCAAATTTTAAGATATTTTGATAACTGTATTTCAACATAATTTGTTTCCTTTGCAATCCTGTGTGTTTTATTTTACACATTTAAAAACATAATTCTGGAAAGGGATCTATAGGTTTCACCAGACTGCTAAAAGGGGTCCAGGACACACACACACAAAAGGATTAAGAATCACTTTCTTAAAGGCAAAGCTGGTGAGTTAATAGTTTCTCTTTCCAGTTCCATACTTTTAAATCTGTTTTGCTTTAGTAGATTACTCACAAGTGAATGGAGTCTTCCTATGTATAGCTGTTGTTCTGGACATGCTTAGCCATCCCTAGCACCTTCCATTTCAAGATAGTTTATTTCTTTAGAAATACTCTTACCCAAGGGCAGACCATTGTAAACTCATTGTTTCTACACACTCACCCATATTCTTGACTGTATTTTGTATACAACCAATTAGACAACTACAAGAAGTCACCATAAAAGAGGGAAAGGGGAACAAAGAAAGCATATCAAGGCCTAGATGTAAAAAGTCACATCATAAACACTTAAAGGAATAAGGAAGAAATTACCTTTCTGATTTACAGATAGGGAAAGAGTTCATGACCAAACAAGGGTTAGAGAAGATCATACAGAAGATGAAATGGACAATTTGGGGGATTTTTTTTCCTTTAAAAAATTTTTTTCCAATTACATGTAAAATTTTTAACATTTTTTTAAAATTTTGAGTTCCAAATTATCTCCCCTACCCTCCTTCTTCCTCACTGAGAAGGCAAGCAATTTTATGTGGGTTATACATGTGCAGTCATGTAAAACATATTTCTATATTAGTCATGTTGTAGAAGAAAACACAGACCAAAAAAACCCTGAAGAAAAATCAGGTTAGAAAAAAGTATATTTTGATCTGCATTCAGACGCCATTGTTTCTTTCTCTGGAGGTAGATATTAATTTCCTTCAGAATTGTCTTAGATCACTGTATTGCTGGGAATAGCTAAATCATTCACAGTTGATCATTGTACAATGTTGCTATTACTGCATACAATGTTCTCTTCGTTCTGCTCACTTCACTTCGCATCAGTTCATATAAGTCTTTCCAGGTTTTTTTCTGAAAGCATCCTGCTTATCATTTCTTATAGCACAATAGTATTCCATCACAGTACCACAACTTGTTCAGCCATTTCCCAACTGACAATTTTGATCAAACAAATCCAATGCACCTAAAATTAGAAGGGAGACAATTAAATGGGGAAAATCTTCTTAGCAAATTTTGCTAACAAAAGTTCTATTTCCAAAATAAGACTTTTATCAGAAAGATCAAGGAAAGTGATTCAAATTTATAAGACTAAGTGACATTCCATAATCAAAGGATACAAACAGGAAGTTCTCAAGGGAAGAAATCAAAGTTGTGTATAGCCATATGAAAAAAAGATGCCCTAAATCACAAATAATTAGAAAAATGTAAATAAAAGCAACTCTGAGGTTCTACCTCATACCATCACATGGGCAAGGTAGACAAAAAAGAAAATATACATATTGAAGAGGCTTCAGGAAAACAGGTCTATTGATGTACTCTTGGTGGAGCTATGAATTGGCCCAGCCATTCTGGAAAGCAATCTGGAGCCACGTCCCAAAAGTTACTAAACCTGGAGTATATTAGGAATATACTCCAAAGATCTTAGCAGCTCTTTTTATTGTAGTAAAGAACTGTCTATCAATTGGGAAACTTAAGCAAATAATGGTATATGAATATTCTGGAATACTATTGTCTTGTAAGAAAGAGCCTGTTTCAGAGAAACCTGGGAAAACTATCAATTCATGCAGAGGGAAGTGAACAGAACCAGGAGAATAATTTATACTATACATCAATATTTCAAAAATGAACAATTCTAAAAGACTTAAGAATTTTGAGCAACAACACAATGATCAACCATGATTTCAAAGGACTGATGAAGAAGAATGCTACCCACCTTGTGGGAAAGAGGAGATGGACAAATAGGCAGACTAAGACACATTTCTGGAAAATGTAGGTATTCATTTTGCATGACTATGCTCATTTGTTACAACACACACTCACATACATATATACATACATACATACATACATATAGAGCAAGAGGGGGAAGGAAAAATAAATGCTTGATAATTGAAAAAAATAGATATTTTAAATGAAAAAAGAGAAAGTACATCATTGTATCATTTTTCTTTAAATTAATCATTTAAAAATATTTACTTTTTTCTCTGAACAATAAAATATATTGTTCTCAATGCCTTGCAAAATATCCCACCACCACCCCCGTCTTCACATTTCCTATGAGAAAACATTCTGCCTCTTCAAAGCTATTTTCTACTTCTGTTACCATTCAAAAATATAGCCCAAAGTCAAGAAAAGACCCTTTCTTGTTATCTCCTAAAAAAGGAAGGGGCCCCAGAAACCCTGCCTCAGATGTTATGATTCTAAGCAAATAAAACTGTGGTGACTCACACCACCCCAAGCCACTGCCATTCAGATTTTTGGGGACTGTCTACACTCATCCACTCTAGGCTGGAGTTGAACAGCCCAGATCAGTGTGATCACAGATTAACTCAAATCAGACTCTACCTTCTTAAGGAAAATTCAGTATAATAACTCTAAGGGCTCTGAGCTTTAGTCTTCTGTACGACTCAAAAGCTACCCAACATATTCCCCAGCCCATCAGTGACCACAGTTAAAGAAAAGCAGGCAGCCAGGTGACACAGTGGCTAGAGTGCCCACCTTGTAGTCAGGAAGACTTATCTTCATGAATTCAAATCCAACCTTAGCACTTACTAGCTGTGTGACCCTGTGGAAATCACTTAACCCTGTTTGCCTCAGTTTCCTCATCTCTGAAATGAGCTGGAGAAGGAAATGGCAAACCATTCCAGGACCTTTGCCAAGAAAACCTTAAATAGGATCACGAAGAGCTGGATGTTAATGAAACAATGAAGTAAAGCTCCATAAAGCAGAGTTTTCCTTCCTACTTCACCAGAGCAAGAGGAAATCCATTTCATTGCTTTGTACTCCCAGAATTCCCTCTCTGAACTGATTTACTGCACGTTTTGTATGCTGTAGGGACTTGACCTGCCAGTGGAGATGGGGTTGAGATGGTAGCCCCAAGCATGTGCTACATATGTGTTGTATCCTATATGTAGATTGGGAGTCTCTGTTACAGTGTATAGCACAACATCTCACACACAATTAGATGGATTTCTTAGTGTTCCAGAAATGAGACAAACAGTTCTGCTTTGTGGACAGGATCAAGGTAGGTCTTACCAAGAATAGATCATAGGCAAGCTTCAAGATTTCCAGAGTCTCCATGACATAATTTTTCATGGTGATCTGTTCAGCTGGATTCTAGCCCTTTCCTATTTTCACAAGGACAGATAAGAGGCAAACCCCTTTCTGGCTCTCAGATTGTTCAGAAGCAACAGAAGGAGTATATGTTACTTAGGCCATGCAGTGAGTGTGGCAAGTGTGAGCTTGGGCACAGGCTAGATCCTTTCGAGGGTATGGGTTTGCTTTTAAGTAGGGTCTGAGAACAGGAAAATAAAAGCAATATCATGAGCTTGAGAACATCCACATGTCCTTTGGGCCAAATATTGCCAGGGAAGCATCATGCATAATGATTTGTTGACCATGACTCCATTAAGTCAGGAAGTAGGTTTCCATCTAGCCACCTGTCTGTCCATGGAGGTCACCATATATTTCTGTATTAAAATCACAACAGCCAGTCAACAAATGTTTATTAAGCTCTTTCTACGAACAGGGTGCTGTGCTAAGTGCTGGAGATATAAAGAAAGTTAAAAACAGATCCTGCTCTCAAGGAATTCATATGGAAGATTTTGAATTGGCATGAAGAAATAGTCACATCATTGCTACTATGCAAAGTCAAGTCTCTAACAGAATCTGACCCAGTTCAAGCTATAATTTTTTTCCTGTAATAAAAAAAGAAAGAAAAAAAAAGGCAATAACCAGAACAGTTATATCATGAGACAAGAGCAATCATGAGACTTTTGTCAGACAAATAAAGGACATGTTGCCACATCGTTATCATTTTCAAGGAGCATTTATTGTGTTTGTAATGAGGGTCTGTGGTAGACTAAGAGTCAGCAGAACAGGGCCCTAATCCTAGGTCTGTTACTTCCTAGAAGATAGGTGACATAGTAGATAGAGGCTGGACCTAAGTTCAAATCCTATCTTGAGTACTTACTAATTATGTGACCCGGAACACTTAATCTCTTACAGACTCAATTTCCTTATCTATATAACAGGGATATGATTATTGTGAGAATGAAATGAGATGACATTATCGAAGTGCTTTGCAAAGCACTTTATAAATATTTGTCATTGTTATCCAGCTGTTTATTGTTAGATATCAGTCAATTAAAAAGTCATAACAAGTTTTCCCATTTGTAAGAATTGTTGTTCAGCCATGGCTGATTCTTCATGACCCCCATTTGGGGTTTTCTTTGCAAAGATACTGGAGTGGTTTCCCATTTCCTTCTCCAACTCATTTCATAGATAGGGAAACTGGGGGTTAAGTGACTTGCCCAGGCTTACATAGTTAGAAAGTATTTGAAACCAGATTTGAACTCAGAAAGATGAGTCTTCTTGACTCCAGGCCCAACGCTTTATCCACTGTACCACCTAGCTGTCCATTTGTAAAAATGGGGAATAATAATATTGATTAATCCTGAAGAATTGTGGTTATCAAATAAAATAATGTACTTCTTCATTTATTGATGAATTCATTCAACAAATGCTTGGTGAGTATCTATATCATGTTGCAACAGCTACAGTGTTCTATTTGGAGTCTGAAGACCTGGGTTTGAATCCTGACTCTGTACTCACAGTATAAAAGAATGAGTTTAGAACTTGTCAGGATAGACCTTGATTCAAATCCTCCATCTGACGCTAATTTTGTAGCCGTGGGCAAGTCACTTATCCTCTCTAACCCTTAGTTTCTTCTTCTGTAAAATGAGTATAAAAATACCTCACAAGGTTGTTGTGAGGATCCAATGAGAATGTGTGCGTAAAGTGCTTTACAAATGTCAAAGCACTATGGAAATGGCGGGTATTATTATCATCCTTGTGCTCCTTCAACAGGTCATTTAACCCCTCTTGGTCTTAGTTTTCTCATCCATACAGCAAGAAGCAGCATTTGACTGGAAGACCAGCCCATTAACTCTAAATCTAGACTGAATGATCCACTTGCGGTGCCACTGTAATAGACAGTGAGGCAGACACAAAGTTAAATGAGGCACATTTCCTGCCTTCACACAGTTTATAATCTATAGGCATGATAAGACAGGAACACTCACATACAAATTAGAATGTGCTATTGTGCAATAGGGGCACTTTAACAAAAGCTCTGTTCTGATGCGAGGGCTGCTCTGAGCCTGGCTAAACCTGTGGCACCCTCAATGACATCTCTACCTCCATATGGGCCTTCTCATGCTGGCAGTGCCTCTCTTTCTATGGCCCCTTTCTCCAGTGAGAGAGGTGAGATTTCTCATCACCAGGGAGGTGAGTCCCTCCCTGGAATTTCCATTAGAGGAAGTATCACAACAGTCATGCTTACTTCAACCCTAGTTCAGCCTATACCTTCCCCTTCCGTCTGCTTTCTAGTTCCCCTTCTGTGTGTAGTCTTCCCCTGTTAGAATATAAGCTCCTTGAAGGCAAAGACTCTTTCTTTCTGCTTACATTCTTATTCCTAGTGTTTAGTACTGTATCTGGCCCATAGTAAACACTTAATAAATGCTTTCTTAATCTATCATCTATCTATATCTAGAAAGCTATCATATATATATATATGTATATATATACATATATATACATATATACATAATCATAGAAATCTATCATTCTAGCTTTCTGCCTATCCACCCATACATCTGTCTACCATCTCTATCTATCTATCTATCTATCTATCTATCTATCTATCTATCGCTAGCTCTCTAATGCTTCTGCCTTACATGGAAAAGACCCTAAGTTCTTTTTTTTTTTAAGTCAAGCTTTCTATTGAGCTCTTGCCTTTTCATCATGAATGCTTGAATGTCCTCTATTTCACTAAATATTCATTTTTCCCTTGAGGGATTACACTCAGTTTTGCTGAATAGGTTGTTCTTTTTTTTTTTAGCTATTGCAAATATTTTAATAAGGGTTCTCTGCAAGGCATTTAAAACACCAGTTTGTGAAGATAAACTCCAGTGGAGAGAGAGAAGACAGAACACAGGTAGCCATGGAGCTGAGGAATTTTCTTGATTTGGGGCAGGATCTGAGAGTCTACTGTTTTCTGATCAGCCTTGCGCTGCTCTGCAATCTCATATTTTTCTTTTTCTGTCAAAAATCTCTCCTTCTTGGTGTCTAGGTTTACGGAGCCTCTTCTTGAAGTAAGCAGCAGTAAAATGATTTGGAATTTTCATACCTGAAAGGTTAACCCTGGTAGAGGTTGCAGTGACAAATTTCTGATGGGTCCTTCTCAGAGGAACATGGTTGATGGTCAGAAGTCCAGTCACCAGTAGTAAGCCACTAGCCAGCTGCTTCAGGAAAACCACTTGCTTGCCCCTGTGGTGGCTAGTGAGTGTGATCAGAATGGCGCCCAGGGTGATGCTAGCTGGAAGTCTCCTCACATGCTGGCTGAAGGGCTTTTTGCCATGACTTAGCAGCTTTCTAGGCACATCTTCAGTAGGGTAATACCTAGGCATTTTGCGAATCTTTACCACATGAGTTTCACCATTTTTATCACCACCAACAGGCTTTGAGATAGTAGCAGGCACTTTTTCTTTCTTTTTCTTTTCAACCTGGGTTTTGGGGGCACTGTATTTCCACTTGTACATGGCTCTCCAGGAATACACTGCAGACCTGGAGTATTTACCAAGCCCTTGGGCCAGGACTGAGTTCCGACTGCAATGCTTTTGAGACTTTTTGACCTTTTCAGCTACATCTTTTTTTTTGTTCTTTCTTTTTTTTCCTTTTTGACCTTCTTTTCCTTGGGTGGCCTTTTGTCCACCATCCTGAAAGATGGGAAAGAGTGAATAGGTTATTCTTGCTTATAATCCCAGCTCTTTTGCCTTCCAGAATATCATATTCCAAGTCCTTTGCTCCTTTAACAGAGCAGCTGCTAAATCTTCTGTGATCCTGACTGTGGCCCCAGAGTTTTTTGTTTCTATCTCTTCTTTCTTTTCTTTGTCCTAGGAACTTTGGAATTTGTCTACATATTCTTGGGAGTTTTCATTTTGGGATCTCTTTCAAGTGATAATGAGTGGATTCTTTCAATTTCTATTTTACTCTCTGGTTACAGGATATCAGGGCAATTTTCCTTGATAATTTCTTGAAATGTGTTGTGTAGGCTCTTTTCTCATGCTTCTAGGTAATTTGATAATTCTTCAATTACTTCTCCTCAAACTGTTTTCCAGGTCAGTGTTTTTCCAAGGAAATAGTTCACATTTTGTTCTATTTTTTATTCTTTTGACTTTGTTTTATTGTTTCTTGATATTTCATGGAGTCGTTCACTTCCATTTCCCCAATTCTAATTTTTAAGAAGTTATTTTCATTAGTGAATTTTTGTACCTCTTTTTCAATTTGGCCAATTCTGTTTTTTAAGGTGTTATTTTAAAAATATTTTGTTGTGCCTCTTTTACCAAGCTCTTAATTATCTCTTTATAATGTTCTTCTTTTGTGTTCATTTCTTTACCTAATTTTTCCTCTACCACTATTATCTGATTTTGAAAATTAGTTTTAGTTCTAGGAATTCTTGTTGGGCTTGAGTCCAATTCACATTCTGCTTTGAGTCTTTGATTGTAGCTGTTTTGATTTCATTGTTCTCTGAGTTTGTGTTTTGATCTTCTCTGACACAATAGTAGATTTTTATGGTCAGGGTTGGTTTTTTTGTTTTGTTTTGTTATTTGCTCATTTTCTTACCCTATTTCTTGATCTAGAACTGTATGTTAATGTTGTTGTTTTTTTCTTATTGTGGGGGAAAGGTTGGGTTTCTGTCTCAAGCTTTAAGCTTCTTCACATTGTTGTTTTCAGACCTAGTTCTGGGGGTTGGGAGTTTTCAGTGCTTCCCAAGATCTGGAGTGTGGTGTGATCATTTCTCTACTTTTCTGCACTCTAGTCCTTGATCAGGAGGGGTCCCTCATCCCTCGGATTTTTAAGACCCTAAGTTCTCGAAGCCTATGAAAGGGGAGCCCATGTTCTAGGAGCACAGCTTCAGTTTTATCAAACCAAAAAAGGTTTTGAGTATGGTTTCAGTGACGGACCAGAATCATTAAATTCAGAGAGGCTGATCATCTGTCAGTTTGGTTACAAGGTGATACATCAATTCTTGAAGACCATTCATCAACTTGTAACATGGTTGTGGTCTGCATCAGACAGTCTGTTAACTGAGGAAACAAAGAATCCTTAAATTATTGAAGTGTAAAAGGAGTACAAATGACCAAAAATGGACAGCCCAAGTGGTACATTGGTGCCCCAGAGATACTACAAAAAAGCAACACCAACAACAAAAGAAGGTCTTCAATAAGGATATGAGGGTAGATAAAGGCTGAAATTGTCCTGGGTGAGTAGGCATGAAGAAGCTGGGGTGTGTGTCAGTGGAGGTAGGGCATATTAAGACACACTTTCAAACTGTAGTGGTAATATGACAATAACAATTCACATTTGTATAGCTTTGAAAGATTTAAATGGATTTTTCTTACTAGAAATGCTATAAGATAGAAAGATCACACCTGAGGCTCAGAAAGCTTCAGTGACTTGTCCACAGTAAGATAGGTAGTAAGTTTAGAAAATGGCATTTAAATGCAGGTCTGTTATTTTTAAATTTTCATTGAACAAAAATCTATTTTCTCTTCCTCCCACTTTATCCCACCATTTAAGCAGAACAAATTCTGGCATTGGCTTTGTCCAAAAAAGTACAGGTCTAATATCCTTTTTTATGTGCACACACACACACACACACACACACACACACACACGCTACATTCTAATATACTCTAAATCCATTGCTCCTCTGACAGGAGATGGGACTCAGGTTTTCTGACTCCAGGGCCCAATGTACTTTTCACTATAACTTGAGCTAGAGTAATAGAAGGAAAAGAGCAATAGGAAGCTGTCTCTTGGGTTTTTGGTTTTGGGTTTTTTTTTTTTTCCCACATAAGGGCCACTTGAGCTAGAACATTAAGGAAAAGGGGGAAGTGGATAACTGACCAGAGGTAAGGTAAACCTTTCAGGGATCTTTGCTTGAAAGCATAAAATTTATAGCAATATCACTGAACCTAAGCATCAATAAGCATGAGTAATATGAATAGGATAGTTCATAGACAACATCTTGTACAGGCAGACCAGACCTAACCTGTATCAGATAATTGTCTCCATTGCCCGTGAATTGAACTGTATGGTATTTCTCTGCTTTGGAAACTCAAATTCTATCACCCCATCAATCATCATTATATTCTCACTTGCCAGAAATGTAGTCTTCTAAATACAAGTGCCTGTAAACCAAGCTCTAGAGAGATGTGTCATCTTCCAAAATACCCAGTGGATATGAATAACATGGCCAGAATCTAGAGATAAGCTCAGAGAAGGGGAGCATGAGAAAAATGACAAGTGTCATAAGGGGAGTGCTGGAGACAGCTTTAACCAGCCTGATGGAACCCACTACTAAACTTTCACACATCAGAAATCAGCAACCTATAAAGGGGCTTGACCTGTTTTGTTGTCTTAAGAAAGTATATAATTCAGATTAAACAAAAAAGTGTGTGTTCATTCATTTATTCCCCAGAGAACAAAGCTGTTAAATATTTACCATCTTACCCCCATTACCTTATTGCCTCTGCCCAAAATACTTACTTTTCTTCCTCTCCAGTAGTTTAAGGTGATTACCGACTATCCTCAAGATAACTCAAACACACTCTGCCTTGAATCCAGAGCCACACACGATCTATACTGTCTAAAAAAGACACAGAAGACTATTCCCGGAAACGAAAAGACTGGAAGGATTTTTAGGTTGTTTCTATCAGGAATAACGTGACAGTGTGATCATTTCCTGAGTTTCTCATGGGAGAGTGTCACAGAAGGCTTCAATTTCTTCCCATTATTGTTTCATTCATTCCTTTTGCTATTCATTTACTCATCCTATATTCATTACTCTTAGGTCTTCAGGACTGAACTAAATGCATCTGACTCGTGCAAAACCTGAACCTTGGAATCAGAGGCAGACTTAGGTTTAATGCCATTAGTTCTGATTGCCAGTGTTTCTGCTACAACTCTTCCTAGTTGGAAAGGAAGGTTTGTTTGTTCGTTTTCATCAATAATAATCTTAGCTAATCATGTGGGAAGACTGGAAAGAGATTACCAGCAGGGAAGTGTGTCCCCTAAAGGGACATATTAGCCACCAATGGAATGCCTCCTTCCAAGTCAAACAATCACCAATGAATAAATTAGAAACTGAAACTCTACTGAAATAAAGAAGGGCATAGGAATGAGGGATAGTAGAGTTGTCCAGAATGACAGATAAAGTATACCTGTTAAATTATCTGTGATCCTGGGTGCGAAGATTTTTCCTGAGAAAGTAAAATTGACTGAGTTTTTTGTTTTTCTTTCAAGTAACCTTCTCCCCTTTTTGCTTGAGGTCAGTTGCCCTTTCTGCCATTAACTTCCAGAGCAAATCCCTTTACTAAAATGCTGAATTAAATACATTCTTGGCATTCTTAAATGCTGAAACACCAAAGCAATAAAGCATAAAACACTGAAAATCCACCATCAGCATGTTCCTTCATCTTTACAAAAGGTTGTTTCCCAGGTAATAGGGTCTGCCTTCAGGGTTGCTCTCCAGCTTTGGAACCTGGAAAAATCCTCCTGAAAAGAGACAAAGCTGTTGTCTGGACTACCATCACAGGTACTAGAAAGGCAGAAAAAACCAGACTCTCCAGCCTTCCCCCTGTTCCTACCCCCAGCCCCTCAGGGTACACTACAACAAGCTGAACTGGTATGAAATCTTGTTTACCTAAAGAGGAGAAGAGCAAGCATGGTGAGTTTTGTTTCCAAGAAGCAGGCCAGCTCAAAATCTCAAACACAGCCAAGAGATTCAGGAAGCAAGGGGAAGGGGAGAAGCTCAAAAGAGAGATCTAACTGCAATTTTTATTCCCCCAAATATCCCACAATCCCTTCAAATTTCCTTTCACTGTATTTATTGAGTCTGAAAATTCACTAAAAGAATTTAAAAAAAACCACTGAGACAGAATGAAAATGTATAATGCAAAGATGGAATAGGATTGGGATAGAAATAAGGAGAGGACGATGAAAGACAAAGGGAATCCAATAAGAGATGGGAATTTCCTCAAAGTGGAAATGTTTGTTGTTGCTGTCTTAATGCAATAAAATATTTCATGAGCAAGTATACTTTAGCAGTTGTGAACTCTATCCAGGTTTAAAGAGGAAGAGAAAAAGAAACAACATTCCCACTTATTTGGAGGATTTTAAAGCAGTCATAAACAGAATGGGAAGGGAAAGAGGAGAACCACAGAATCTCAGAGCTGGAAGTGGTCTCATAGTCCATTTAATCCAATTTACTCCTTAACAAGAATCCGCACTCTACATCTTCAATAACTGGTTGTCTAGCCTCAAGTGAGTGGAAACCCATTACCTCCCAAAGCAGTTCATTCCATTTTTGATAGTTCTTGTTGTTGGAGGATTTTTCCTGAGCCCAAAGGTATCTTTCACTGATTCCTCCTACTTCTGCCCTCCAAAGTTAAGCAGACCAAATAGTTCTAGTTATTCTAATTCTAATTTATGCTTATATGGTCATATTAATGAATACCACCAACATTACTATAGTCTAACTTCCTCAGGGTCAGCCACAGGGCCACAAGAAAGGAGGATAGCCTAGAGCAGCGGTGGGGAACCTGCAGCCTAAAGGCCACATGTGGCCCTCTAGGTCCTCAAGTGCAGACTTTTGACCTAATCCAAACTTCACAGAACAAATCCCTTTAATAAAAGGATTTGTTCTATAAAACTTGGACTCAGTCAAAAAGTCACACTCTAGGACCGGACCTACCCCCGTTCTAGAGGAAAGAATTGTGTGACAGGTGGGTGCTGTGTTATGACCAACCTTGCAGAACTATACCAGAAAACAATGAAATTATCTCCTTACCAACGTATTCCTTCTTACACTGTACTGAAGCACCTTGTTTTAAGCATCACACAGCAGAAGGAACTACAGCCCAAACCTTCCTTTACTGGCCTCCATCTGTCTCACTTCAGATTTGTCTGAAAAGGAACTAGATACTTGGGCCTGTGGGAAAACTCTTCAAACTTGGGAACTAAAGAAAGGCAGGGGTTGGAGTAGGAAAGTACCCTGGAGATGGAGTGAGAAGAGCTGGATTTGAATTAGCTATGCAACTTAAAGCAACAAATTGCTTAATCTTTCTAGGCCACCATTACCTCATCAGTGAAATAAATGTATAGGATCAGAGAATGCTGAGCTCCCTACCAGGTGGTCAAGGTTCTGATTCTGTGTACAAAAGTGTAACAGAGATGCCTAATGCACTTGAAAATGTCCTTTGTAAGATGCATTCCGTAATTTGGAGATAAGTCAACCCCATTCTCTTTGTTAAATAAGGAAGAGACAGTACAGTACAATGGCTAGAATGCTGACTTTGGATTCAGATGACCTGAATTCAAATCCTTTCCCTGTCAACTATGACCTCTGTGAATTTACGCTTTCTAGGCCTCAGAATACTCGTTTGTAAATGGGAATCTGGTTGTTGTTTGTCCTTCATTCTCAGAGGACCAATGATACCAGGAAGGTGATGCTATGACTTGCATATGAATTAATTGGTTCTTATGAGATATCTACAAAGAAACATTTTTGTCTTTTTATTAAAAAAATTTTTTTTGAATGAGCATTTCTATAGTCATAGGAGAATAATCCTATGGGGAGGAGGGAAAGCTACAGAATCTCAGCACTGGAAAGGGCCTCAGTCCATATAGTCCTACTTATTCCTTAACAAGAATCCCCCCAACACGTCTTCAGTAATTGGCTGTCTAGACTCTGCTTTAAGACCTCAAGGGAAAGGGAACCTACTACTTCCCAAGGCAGCCCACTCTACACTAGACAGCTTTAATTGTTAGGAGGTTTTCCCTGACATCAGGCCCAAAAATATCTTCTTGTGCATCTTGCACAAAATGAGCGTTTCCATATACAAAGCAGAACATGAAACTGCCAAACTCTATTATATACAATTTGCTTTTCATCTCAAGTATAATAAGTTTAATATTGAACTTAGATAATATTAAATAATTAACAAATACTTAGTATTTATTAATAAATAATTTTATATATTATTGATAAATAATTAAATATTATATTAAAATTTAATTTTCTTTTCTTTTCAAACAACAATCTGCCTGCTAACTCCCCCTCACCTTTCCTCTACCCCCATTGAAAAAGCAAGAAAAACAAAACCTGTTAGAAACAAACCTGTATAGACAAGCAAAACAAATTCCCACAATGGCCATGTCCAAAAAGAAATATCTCTTAATCTGCTTTGAATCCTTCAGCTCTCGACCTATGGGCAGAATATTTCATTGTGTTGGAACTGTGGTTGGTCATTGTGTGAGTCAGAGTTTATAAATCTTTCAAATTTGGTTGTTTTTATAATATTGTTATTATATAAATTGTTCTCCTGGTTCTGCTCCCTTCACTCTGCATTACTTCATACAAGTCTTCCCAAATTTCTCTGAAAGCATCCTCTTAAGCATTTTTTAATATCACAACGGTATTCTATCATATCCACATGCCCTAATTTGTCTAGCAATTCACCAATCGATGGGCACCCCCTCAGTTTACAGTTCTTTGCCATAGTAAGCAGAGCTGTGATAAATATTTTTGTACATGTGAATCCTTTTCCTCCTTTAAAAAATCTTTTTGGGGTATAGACCTAGTAGTGGTATCACTGGATTTGTTAATTGCTTTTGAGGGCGATTGAGCATCAATCTGCCCTCCATCAATAGCACATTAATTACCTATTTTCTCACAGCTGCTCCCACAGTGGTCATTTTCCTACTTTTCATTGCCTTTGCCAATCTGATGGGTATGAAATGGAACTTCAGAGTTGTTTTAATGTGCATTTCTCTACTTATTAATGATTTGAAGCATTTTCCATATGGTTGTTGATAGGTTGCATTCCTTACTTTGAGAACTGCCTGTTCATATCCTTTGGCAATTTATCCATTAGGGAATGGCTTTTACAATTATATATCTAGATCAGTTTATTATATGTTTTAGAGATGAAACCTTTATCAGAGAAACTTTCTACATAATTTTTCCCCAGTTAAGTTTTTTCTATCCCGTTTTAGCTACATTGGTTTTGTCTGAGCAAGAACTTTTAAATTTTATGTAATTAGGGTTGTGCATTTTATCTTCTTTAATCCTCTATCCATTTTTTATGAAAGGTATTACCACCCATGATCCTCTAAGTTATTTTGATGTGATCTTCTATACCTCTTCATTTGGAGCTTATCTTTATATATGGTATGAGATGTTGTCTATATTTAATTTCTGCCAGACTACTTTGTAGTTCTCCAAGCAGTTTTTGCCAAATAGTATATCCTTAGCTCATTAGTTGGGGTTTGGAGATTTATCCAGAATTAAGCAACTATATTTATTTTCTCCTAGAGATTGTGCATCTGATTCCATTCACTGACTCTTTAACCAACATCACATAGGTTTGATGATTACTGTTTTGTAGTATAGTTTGATATATGGCACTGCTAGACTTCCTTCCTTCTTTGTTGTTTATTATTCCTTCCTTCCTCCTTGTTTATTTTCCTTGAACTTTTTTACCTTTTTTTTCTTTCAGGTTAATTTCATTATTATTTTACCACTTTATAAAGTAATTCACTGGTATGATTGGCTCTATATTAGTACATTAATTTAGGAATATTTTATTATATTGGTTTGGCTTCATAATAAGCAATTAATATTTCTCCAATTACTTAGGTCTGTCCTTATTTCTATAAGTTTAAAGTTATTTCCATATAGTCCTTGTGTGTCTTGGTAGGTAGACTTCTATGTATTTTATACATTCAGTTATTATTTGAATGGAATTTCCCTTTATATTCTTTCCTGGTGAATTTTGTTCTAATATATCAAAATGATGATGTGCATTTATTTTATGTCCTAAAACTTTGAAGTTTTAAACTCTTTTAAGTAATTTATTAATTGATTCTTCAGGTATTTTTAGATGGACCATTATCTGCAAAAAGTTATAGGTTTGTTTCCTCTTTGCCTATGCCTATTCTCTCAATTTCTTTCTCTCATTTTATTGCCATAGTTAGCATTTCTAGAACTAAATCAAATAATAGTGGTAGGTAATAGACCTCCTTACTTTACTCCCGGTTGGAAAAGCCTGTATTCTTTCTCCATTACATATAATATTATCTATTCCGTTTAGATATATATTTCTTATCGTGTTAAGGAGAGATTCATTTATTTTTATCCTTTTTAATGTTTTAATGGAAAGGGTGCTGAATTTTTCCAAAAGTTTTTCCAGCATCTTTTAATACAATCATATAGTTGTTATTTTTGTAATTAAAATGGTCTATTATGTTCATAGTTTTCCTTATATTGAACCAATTCTGCATTCCCTACATAAATAATGTACAATCATCTTAATATATTGCTGAAACCTCTTTGCTAATATTTTATTTAATACTCTTCATAAATATTCACTAAGGATATTAGTCTATCATTTCCCCCTTTCTTTGTCTCTCCATGCAGCTATGGAGAGACATGAATCAGTTATCAAGACCATACTTGAATCATAGAGGGAGTTTGGTAAGATCCCTTCCTTTTTAATTTCTGAAACAGCTTATATAATATTGGAATTAATTCTTCTTTGAATGTTTGATAGAATTCATTTATAAATCTATTTAGTTCTTTTTTTTCCTATGGGGAATTCATTTATGGCTTATTCATTTTCTTTTCCTGATATTGGGTTATTTAAAGAACCTATTTCTTATTCTGTTTATTTGGAAATTTTACTTTTTATAACTGTTATAATGTTATACATTTTATCTAAATTATAAGTTTTGTTGGCATATAATTGAGCAAAATAATTTCTGATACTTTCATTTATTTCATCTTCAGATTTATGATTTCCTCTTTAAAAAATTTATATCAACAATTTGGTTTTCCTCTTTTTAAAAACTGGAGTAGCTAACTGTTTATTTGTTTAGAAAATAGCTCGTATTTTATTTAGCTATTCAATGGGGATTATTATGATTTCAATTTTTCTTAAATTTTCAGAATTTTTAATTTTGTGTTTGGTTATGGGTTTTTAATTCCATTGCTTTTCTAGTTTTTTTTAAATTATATGTCCAAATCATTGTTCGGTTCTACCTTTTGTTGATGAAAGCATTTGGAGATATAAATTTTCCCTAAGGATGATTTTTAACTGCATGCCAAAAATTTTGGTATGCTAACTTATTGTCGTCACTTTTTAAATGATTTTTCTATTGTTTCTATGATTTGTTCTTTGACATATTAATTTTTAGGATTAAATTAGTTCATCTTTAATTAATTTTTCTTCCTTTATTCACAGGTGATTTATTAGCTAGAATTTTATAGCATTATGGTAAGTAAAGGATGTACTCTCATTACTGTTTTCTTGTACTTGTTTTTAATGCCCTAATACATGTTCAATTTTTGTGTAGGTACCATATACAACTGGGAAATATGTATAGTCCTTTCTGTTATCATTCAGTAATCACCAGAGATTTTTCATATCTAACTTTTCTAAAATCACATTCTGGTCCTTAACTTCTTTTATGTCTATCCTTTTGTTACATTTGTCTTGGTGAAAAAAGAATATATTGGATTTTTCAACATTATAATTTAATTATGTATTTCTAATGGAAATTGCATGAACTTTCCCCTTAAGACATGTGTGGTGCATATATATTGTATATTAATATTGACTCATCATTTAAGTATAATGTGGTTTGTCTATTTATGTTTTCATTGTATCTATTTTTACTGTTGCTTTATCTGAAATCATGATTTCTACTTCTGCTCTACTTTTTTTTAAGTTCACCTAAAGCACATAGATTTTGGTCCATCACATTATTTTAGCTGCATGAATTTTTATGTTTTAATTATGTAACATATCATTGGATTTTGCTTTCTAATCCATTCTACTTTCTTCTTTCATTTTATAGGTAAACTCATCTCATTCACATTATTGGTTATAATGGTTAATTATGTATTTTCTTCCATCCTATCCTCTGGTAAAATTTCTCCTCCCCCCAATTCTTCTTTGCAAAGAAGGAGGTGGTGAAAGTGAATTTATCTTTAAATGCTTAACATTAGTGACAAGAAACTGAAACAATCTCTTTCCACCTCTCTGACCATATTCTCTTCCCCTTGTTCTGTTTTTTATCATATGTTTTTTACTGTTTCTTTCAGGGAAGCATTTTTAAAAATTTTTTAAATTTTTAAAAATATAAATCACTTATAAGATATCAATATACCTTCTTCCCTTGGAACCTTTAATCCTCACCTTTGTCCTGGCTTCCCACAAAGACCACATAAGGCTGAGATCTTTGTTTTCTCATAATTTTTTTTTATCTTAGTCACTGGATGTAAAATTTAAAGTTGGAAATTATATTCAAGGTCATCAAGCCCAAGTACCTCATTTGACAAGCGAGAAAACTGAGGGCCAAGGAGATAAAGTAAGTGACTTGCCCAAGGTCACAAAGGTAGTAGCCAAGAGAGCTATGAACTCAGGCTCTTTGAATTCCAAGACCTATAATATAACAATTCTTATAAAAAGCAGCGTGGTTCAGTGTTTTAATAGACTAGAAGCCCAATATGAGTCAACAGGGTGACATGCTAAAAAAAAAAACCCATAATCAATCTTAGGCTTCATTAGGATGGATAAACTATACAGTATGCAGGACATAACAACAACAGGGGCGGCTAAGTGGTGAAGCAAACAAAGCACCAGCCCTGGGGTCAGGAGGACCTGAGTTCAAATCCAGCCTCAGACACTTAACATTTACTAGCTGTGTGACCTTGGGCAAGTCACTTAACCCCAATTGCCCTGCCTTCCCCCTCCAAAAAAAAAGCAAAAAAAAACCCCAACCCAACAGCAACAGTAGCAACAATAACAACAAATAGCGGTAGCTCGCAATTATATACGTCTGGAAGATTTGCCAAAGTGACAACCTGTGATCTTTGTGACAGCCCGGCGAGGCAGGTGCTGGGAGCGTTCCCATTTTAGAGATCAGAAAACTGAAGCTAGGAGGGTAAGTCCTCCTTGATAAGGCCACATAGCTAGCGCCTCAGGTGGGATTGCACTTCAGATCCAGCTCGCACCAGACACCGCTGAGCTACCTCACTGTGTTCGGTTTTCTAGAGGACACTGAAGGGCTAGGACGCAAAAGAGGAAGCAGGCTTCTTCTGCTCAGTCCCAGACCTCAAATCAAGGAGAAGTGGTAGAAGATGAAATCAACCAATAAAACAATCAAAAAGCACTTATTAGCTCTTACTATGTGCCAGGAATTAGGCTAAGCACTGCCTATAGAAAGATCAAAACAGTCTACAGCCTGGAGGAATTAATATTCTATGGGGAGATACAACTTGTAAAGACGAGTTATCTGGAGAGTGAATAAGAGGTCATTTCAAAGGGGAAGCGGCAGCATCTGGGGACAGGGAAAGGTTTCCTGCAGAAGACGGGATGTGAGCAGAGTCTTGAAGGAAACCAGAGAGGAAAAGAGGAAGAGGTGGGGAGGGAAAGCATTCTAAATGTGGGGGAGAGCCAGTACAAAGACACAGAGTAATATGTGAGAATAAGTGAGCAGGCCAAGCTGTGTATGTGTGTATATGTGTGTGTGGGGGGGAATAAAAGATGAGAAAACTGAAAAAGCAGTAAGGGGTCAGATTGCAGAGGATTTGAAAAATCAGAGCATTTTATATTCTGTCCTGGAAGTAATAAGAAATCACTAGAGTTTATTGAGTAGCAGGCAGAAGGGAGGACATGATTGGATCTACACCTGAGGGAAAAAAATCACCTTGGCATCTGTAATGGTAATGGAATTTTGAGATCCCCTTGTACTGGCAAGCACTTAGCACGTTGTTTAGAACTCTTGATGAACTCCCTGACATAACAGGAAGGGAATGGGGGAGGGAAGAGCTAATACCATATATAAGGAAAAGCACAAGCTGGAGAGTCAGAACTTCTTGGAGCAAGCCACATGGAGGCTGTGAAGGAGAGGCTCAGGCTGGAAAAGTGATTTCGATTTTGAGAATGGGATTTATGGTGGCAGAGCTTCTTCTGAGAGCCAGTTGGAACTTCTGCTGAAGGCTTCCAAGAACCAGCCAGAGCCACCGAAGGCTTTCAAGGGCCAGCCAGAGATGCCAAAGGAAGCATGACTGTAGTGTCGATACTTTGTCTGTCTGTTTTGGGTCTATGTTGATTTCACCACAGAAAGTGAATTGATGAGGATGCTGGCAATGTAAATGAACGTTATTCTGGCTTGGTTAAGCTTTGTCTTCCCAGGAACAGAAACTGTGAAGGACTTGAGGTGAATTAGACACTGTGAGCTTCAATACCAAACAGGAACTGGACAAGGAACTGGGAGCTGCCTGCCTTTGAACCCAGATGACAGTTTGGTGGATTCAGGTAGGAGCTGGGACCATGGAAGAGGAACCATGGAAGCTGAGAGCCTGCCTTGAGTCAAGATGAAAAGACCTTTCCTTGGGTATTTAATGCTGACAGATGAGATTGTAACTTACTTGTGACCTAAGGGTAGATGGCCTTTGTACTTTCCACTACCCCTTAAGAGGCTACTGAGTAGTGACTGATGATACTGTAACTTGATTGCACCCCATGGGTGGAAGACTTTGACTTTTGTACTTTGTGCCAATTAAGGAGGCTTGCCTCCTTAAGGGTGATTGAATTAAGGATTTACTAAATGAAGGATTTACTCAATGAATGTTATCTTTTACTTAAAACTATGTGACCACTTTGGTGAAAATTATGTGGCCCATTTTAGTGATAAGTCGTGAAGTTAAAACATTCTGAATGCTGTACTTTGTTTTCTGTGAATGTTTTGCTCTTATTTGTTTCTAAATAGAGAGTTTACTATACTGTGTAATCAGAACCTTGAAACCTGTTCACAGTAGCAGTCCTCTGGAAAGTTGCTTGTACTTGGCTTTACAGCATCTGAGTTAAGGATCTATAGGAATGAGAAGAGACATTAGGTAGGTGTATCAGCAAGCACCCTAGCATACCTAGGGCGGCTACTAGCACAGGTTCTTAGATCTGCTTTTCTAAAGGAAAGCAACTCAAAATGGGTTAACAATCTTACTTTAATCGATCAAATATCATTTACCTAGTTCAGGGGAAAAAGTCAGCACCCTGAACTTCAGAGAATACAAACAGAAGTTACAAACAAACAGAAAAACAGATCAGCAGACGGCTTCCAGCGCCTGACCATTACATCAGTTACCTAGTCAGTTACCAGAGAGGGAAGCACCAACATCTGGGTTTTTCACAGCCGGGGGGCTCAACGGCTGCCCAGAGTCTCGTCTGGCCAAATCACACAACTCTTCTCAAAGTGAGCCCCAAACCAA
>CM053581.1:36357247-36396614 GCA_028627135.1 Pseudochirops cupreus
TCTAAATAATTGGAAAAACATCAGTTGCTCATGGGTAGGCCGAGCCAATATAATAAGAATGACAATTCTACCTAAATTAATTTATTAAGTGCCATACCAATCAAACTTCCAAAAAATCATTTTAGAGGACTAGAAAAAATAATAACAAAATTCATCTGGAAGAACAAAAGGTGCAGAATATCGAGGGAATTAATGAAAAGAAATGCAAGGGAAGGTGGCCTAGCCATACCAGATCTTAAATTGTATTATAAAGCAGCAGTCATCAAAAGTACTTGGTACTGCCTAAGAAATAGAGTGGTGGATCAATGGAATAGGTCAGGTATATAAGACACAGTAGTTAATGACTATTACTGTGTGATAAACCTAAAGACTCCAGCTTCTGGAATAAGAACTCATTATTTGACAAAAACTGCTGAGAAAACTGAAAAATAGTATGGCAGAGAGAAGGCATAGACCAACATCTCACAACATGTACCAAAATAAAGTCCAAATGGGTACACAATTTAGATATAAAGGCTGATACTATAAGCAAACTGGGAGAGCAAGGAATATTTTACCTTTCAGATTTATGGAGAATGGAAGAATTTATGACCAAACAAAGAGAGAACATTATGAAATGCAAAATGGATGATTATTGAAATAATTGAAAAGTTTTCGCACAAAGTCAATGCAACCAAGATTAGGAGGGAAGTAGAAAACTGGGAAAGAATTTTTACAAATAGTATCCCTGATAAAGGTCTCATTTCTAAAACATATAGAGAACTGGGCCAAATTTGTAAGAATATAAGTCATTCCCCAAATGATAAATGGTCAAGGGATACAGGCAGTTTTCTGAGCAAGAAATTAAAGCTAACTACGGTCATATGAAAAATAGCTCTAAATCACTATTGATTAAGGAAATCCAAATCAAAACAGCTTTGAGGTATCACATCATACCTATCAAATTGGCTAACATGATGAAACAGGAAAATGATAAATGCTGGAAAATATATGGGAAAATTGGAACACTATTGCATTGTTGGTGGAGATGTAAACTGATCCAACCATCCTGGAGAACAATTTGGAACTATGCCCAAGGGGCTAGAAAAATGTGCATACCCTTTAACCCAGCAATACTGCTTTTAGGGCTGTATCTTAAAGAGACCATAAAAATGCGAAAAGGACCTATATGTACAAAAATATTTGTAGCAGCTCTTTTTGTGGTGGCAAAGAATTGGAAATTATGGGGATGTTCATCAACTGGGGAATGCCTGAACAAGTTGTAGTATATGAATGTAATGGAATACTATTGTGCTTTAAGAAATGATGAGCAGGTGAACTTCAGAAAAACCTGGAAAGACTTATATGAACTGATGCTGAGTGAAATGAGTAGAACCAGGAGAACATTGTACACAGTAATAGCCACATTGTGCAATGACTAACTTTGATAGACATCTCTTCTAAGCAATGCAAGGATCTAGGACAATTCCCAAAGACTCACATGTAAAATGCCATCCACATTCCAAAAAAGAATTTTGGAGTCTGAAGGCAGATGGAAGCTACTATTTGATCTCTTTTTCTTTTGTTGTTTTGTTTAGATTCTTCTTTCTTATGGTTCCTCCCATTAGTTTGAATTCTTCTTTACATCATGACTAATGTGAAAATATGTTTAATATGAATGCATAAGTAGAGCCTATATCAGATTGCATGCCTTTTTGGGGAGGAGGGAGGAGAAGGATGGGAGAAAATCTGAAACTCAAAATCTTATGGACGTGAATGTTGAAAACTAAAAATTAATTAAAATTTTAAAAAATTTTCTTGACATGCCTCAATTTGTATCTTTGCTAATTCTACCCTTTGTTCTTGCTTCTGTCCTCTGGGACCAAAGAAACAAATTGAATCTTTTTTTCACAATCTCAAGTACAAACCCAAAATAGAATTCATTGCATCTCCCCCTACATAAATTCCTCCTCCACATTCTCCTGTTTCTGTTGATGATACAAACAACAATGCAATGCAATGCAATGCAATTCAGCAGGCTTTTATTAAGCATTTGCTATGTGAAAGGTACTTGCTAGGTGCCAGGGTTACAAAGACAGTAGAAAAAACTGTCTATGTCTATCATTCTAGTTATCCAGATTTTTAATCTTAGAGTAATTTTGATTCTTCCCTCTCCCTTATCCCCCATATCCAATCAATTGCTAAGTCTTATAGACCTTCATCTATAATATGTCTTCTCTACCTCCTTTTCTCCATTCACAGCTGTTTGATTATTGTTATAGCTTTCTAATTGGTTTCCCCGCTTAGTTCCTCCCATCTCCAACCCATCCTCCAAACAGCTGCCAAATTAATATTCCTAAAGCATAGATCTGGCTATCTCAAAAATCTTAATTATCCCTCCCCTCTCCTCACTAGCTATTATCATTTTTCACATTTGAAATGACTTTGTACACATCATATTCCCTGAGTAGATAAGCAACTTGAGTGCAAGGACTAGTTTGGCTTTTGTCTTTGTATCACTGAACATGGTGCTTTGCACATCGTAGTCACTAAATGAAAATGTTTGTTGAATTTTTGAAGAAAAGTCTTCTGTATAATTGAAGTTTTTGAAAAGTAGAATGGACTACATTGATGAATTCCTCACTAGAGAAAGGACTCTTGTTCCAGTAGGGGTTGGACACAGCCTCTGAGGCCCCTTTCAAATCTGAGGTTCTGTGAGATATTGTGTGCTTTGAACATACACCAAGGACCTGCAATTTTATTTGGTGCACAAATTACAGACACTCTTTGATTTGTAACATGGGTGAACTAGCTTAAAAGGGCTATTTTTTAAAGCATATGCAGCTATTTCCCATCTGATTTCAATCCAAGTGACCATGGGAGTTTCAATCCAAGAAACTGGGAGAACTTAGTTTCTTAGTAATGAAGAAGTGCTGAATGGCCTATGTAATATATTTTGGGGTAACTTTATGATTTTATCAGTTTTGTGTTAAGTTGCAAAAGCCACATTTCCCCTTCCCCGAGCTGTACTGTGTCTTTCCCAGCCCCAGCCTAGAGATATTTCCTCTCAAACCATTAACTCTTTATTCAAGGTACTACCTCCTTTTGTCCTAGCAAACCAAACCCATCCACTTGCAAATCAGGATGGGCACATCTCATTTGACCTGTGACCTGACCTCAAATCTGACCGCTGGTCGACCTTATGACGTTTCAGGGCTCAAACCACACCCCCACGCCCCTTCCCTCCTGCTGTTTGTCCCAGTGTATTGTGGGTAAAACACATGGGCAGTTGATGTCAAGGGTGCATGTCCCTTTAAGTATTAATCACTCCCTGGACCCTCCCTAACTCCACCTTTGTACACCTCATTAGCCTAATGAGCTTATGATTGACAGCCATATGTCTTAAAAACTGTGTTTCACTTCCTGTTCTTTGCAGATGGCCCTTTCTAGCTTTTTCTAGCAGGTAGGTATTCTAGGTGGCCACCGGCCGCTGCAGAGCATCACACTTCCAGACTTTCTCTGACTCCCTTCCCCCTTGCCCCTTGTGAGCTTTTCCTAGCCAGGTTTTCTCCACCTACCCCTTTTGTCCTGTGAATCAATAAACTTTTGTAAATCTGCCAAAAGACAGCTGAGCCTGTAATTCTTTTCAGATGCGAACCTAGAAAGGATTTCTCATTAGAAATCCCCCCAAAACCTATCCCTCATCAGTATGACTGAGAAGCTTATGTTAGGAGATAGTGAAAAGTCATTTAGTTGGCTGTTTGACTATCTAGCTTGCAAGAAGAATAGATGTCACAAGTGAATCTGAGCTGAAACTTAGTGGGTATATATTCATCTCTCCTTTTTTCTTTGCTACTGCAAGGGACTGCTTAAAGTTGGTCACAAGAACCAGGTGGAGGAAGAGCAGAAGGCTTGTCTCCTACCTGTACATGGCAGCTGTGAGCACATGGTTTCCTCAGTTTCTTGGTCTTTATTCTTTCTTGATCTTGAGCAAATGAATATTCTGAAATGAAACTGCAAGATCTTGTAAGAGAGATCTTAGGACCCATTACGAGGCCCATTAGCAGTTGTAGTAGAATGGCAGTAGTAGCAGTGGCCACTGGAGTAGTGGCTCACAGTAATAGACATGGCTGCAGATATCTATGAAAAGGTAACTCACCTGTGGATGGCATCATCATCAGGAAGCATGACCTGTCATGGCAGATAGAAATGTTAACTTGGGCTCTAAAAAGGTCCTGATCCTTGGGCCCGGTAGAAGGCAAGATCTAAGTGGAGCTTTAAGAGGGCTCCATGAAAGAAGAAAGGACTTTTAAGACCAGGAGTGACATGTGCCCTTTTGCTACATTGATTATATATGTTTATTCACTATCATTGTACTTTAAGTTTGAGCTCATTCTCCCTATGGGCTTCACATATATTGATAGGAGATTGTACCCCTCAGGCTTTGGAGAGGATTATCAACTATTCTCATTACACCTTTTTTTTTTTTAAAGCTAATGGCATCAACTGCTTGATGGTAAATAGGGAACACACTAGTGGGGGCTCATAAATAACTGTTCTAGGAATCCAACCTCTCATGTTTGCTTCTAGAACTCTGAGAAGGAGTCAGCGGTTGCTTAGGGGGAGCAGCTTATAAATATATATATATATATATATATATATATACACATATATATATATATACACACACACACACACACATATATGTGTATATATATATACACATATACATATGTGTGTGTATATAAATATATATATATATAAATACGATTTGCCTCTTTCAGACAGTCTGAAATGGATGGTCGGATGGATGGATGGAGGGATGAATGATGAATGGTGGAAAACATTTATCAGATGTTGGTCCAAAATCAGGGGATATGAAAGCAGCAAAGTCCCCGCCCAGCAAGGAATCCACACATACAAGGGAGTAGAAGACAGGTGTTTTCCCGGATGGAGACTCCGAACATCCAGAAGGAACGCCCTTATCGATTTGATTATTGCTTCCAGAGCAGGAGGCTTAGACTTAACCAACAGGCACTGCCTCCTGGACTCGGGCACCGGGCTGGGACCCAGGGAAGTCCTGGGTCTCCCAAACAAAGGCTCCGGGATAGCCCAGGCTGGGGTCCACGTGCGCTTACAGCCCTTACATGGTAAAGGGGTGGGGTCAGAGCGAGGTCAGGGTCACCTGGGGGGAAGGGGGCGGGGCACGTGACCACGTGACCCAAGCCTCTCTGGGATGCCGCCGCTGCCACGACCGCCGCCGGGTTCGGCCAGCTGGTGGTGCGTCTGGCCGGGCGCTCTTCCCCGCGGCCCCACCCCCCCGCCTCCCGCCGCTGTGACGCCATCTCCGGGCGCCGGGGGCAGGATGCGGTGACGCCATCTTCAGGCGCCAGGCTGGGGGCGCTGGGCGCTGGGTGTGGGGCGGCTCCGGGGCCGGGGATGGCGGCAGCGGCGGCGGCGGCAGCGGCGGCTCCTCAGGCCACGGCCCTGACAACAGCGGGAGGAGCCGAGGAAGCGCCGTGAGATGGGCCGGTGAGTGTCGCCGCAACCCCGCGGGCTCCGCTCCGGCCCAGGCCGGGGCTGAGGGGGGGTCCCCTCTTCTGGTTGCCCCCGGGACGGGAGGCGCCCCCCCAGCTGACTCCCATCCCTCCCACTCCCCGTGAGTCCCACCCTCCTCCCGCTCTGTGACCCCCAAACGAGGAAGCGGGCGCCCTCCCTTCGAGGTTCCTCTTGTGACTCCCTCCTCCGGAAATTTAGACCCAACCCCCCCCCCCAGTTGTGAACCCGCGGCCCTGTCGGGGAGCCCTTCAGGGTGCCCCGGGCAGAGGCCTCGGGCAGCAGGCCCGGCCGGGCTACTGCCCCCCCTGCCTCGGGGCTTAGCGGGGAGCCCCGAGCTCTCCTTTCTCCTTCACCCCGGGTCCGTCAGGAGCCGCTTCTCCCGGAGCCACGTTTCAAGCGAGATGTTCATGATTCTCATCAATGATCGATCAGTGCAGGAGGGAGTCAGGTCATCCTTTCCCGGAACCTTGGCTTGGTCGCCTCTGTTGTCCCCGTCACTTCTGTGGCATCCCCCGTCCTTCCAGTACTCGGCACTTTGCTGGGCATTCAGGGACGGAAAGATGGGTAGAGTGGATTTTCCTGGAGGCTTCAGAGTTTGGGGGCATGGATCACCCCAGTGCATATAACGTGACCCGGGATTGTTGCCTGAGCCAGGACTGACTGCGTTTCTGTTGCTGTGACCAAGAGTAGAGAGGGCATAGGCAACTGTTTATGGTATGAAGTTTGTGTTTATGTGACCAGGAATTTACATTGCTACTTTATCCTTTTAGAATTCTGTCTTAACGCCCTATTTATGGCTGCTTCTCCACAAGCCCGGGATGACTTATCTGTCTTTTTGATGTCTTCCACTGATAAACTTAGATGTACTGAAAAGCCGTGTTATTAGTCAGCAGCTTCTCATAGTACTGATCCTGCTCTAATATCAAGTCCCTCGTCCTTCTGTACTTGGCATCTGTGGCCTGTTTAGATTGGTGTGTTTATAGTCTAATGGGTGTGTGCCTCTAGGCTTTCTCCAGTTAGTAGACTGTAAATTCCTTGAGGATTGGCACTGTGTTTTGTTTCTTTAGCACCTGATACTGTGTTTTGTACAAAGCTGGCATTTAGCAAATGATATTGGCTGACTGGTTGGTGTCCAATTTTTTTTTGTTGGAAATCTTAATAAAGCTTCCTTGAGTGACTTGACTCCCTCTTGACCTCCTTTTCTGCCCCAGAAATATTAATAGTTCTTTTCCCTGGTGCTTCTCTTATTCAGATGACCTCCATGCTTTAGCTTTCCACACCTCAGGGCAAAGGTGAAGTCATGAAATTGATCTTGTCTTTTTACTTGGTCATGGGCTTAGAGAAGCTTTTCTATTTATTCGTGGGTCCTGCTGAATATCTATGCTGGATATAAATTGAAACTGAGCAGAAAGAATCAAGAAGGCTATCACATTGGAGAGAGTGAAATTAGACTCCTGATTTGTATTAGGATCCTTAAGTTACATAAGATTAAAAAACGACTTTTTTTTAACAGATTGTGCACCTGTACTGTCTCATCACTGTACTATGCTTAAAAGACCTGCAGAATTCACTTTTTGTGTCTCTCCTATTACCTGTTCTCTGATGGTTCTTGGAAGGGTCAGAAATGAAAGTGTCCTATTCATTCTTTTCTCCTATCCTGTTTCCTTTTTCCAGGCTACCAAGCCAGTCGGGAGGAGACTGCTTCATATTACAATTGCCCAGAAGCATTGCTGGAAGCTCAGGTAATAAAAATGGGCATCTCTGGGTTCCTTGCAGAATAGCATCTGGGGTGTAAGAATAGGAAAACTGAAGAGAACCCAATATTATAGCTCTCCTCATCCTTCAAGAATATATTCTGAAGGCTGAAGATTAATTGGAAAGAATAGGTAGCAAACTTCATAAGAAGGGCTTCTGGGCCAAAAAAAGATTCTCATTGATGGTGGCCAAAAATGCTTGTGAAAAGTGATGAAGTAAAAAAGGGGGAAAGAGAAAGCTCTTTTTTTTTTATAAGTACACTAGGCCTGTGATTCTAAAGGAGGACTAGTATTTTAAGAAGTAAGCTTACAACAACATATTTGAAAGTTCAATTGAAAAGCAACCATTGACAACATCATGAAGAAAAAGGAGAGGGAAGAGAATCAAGAAAACAGGTGGTAAGGTATTTCGGATCCAGAACTGGGGGGTAGTCAAGTGGAGAGAAAAAAATTGCTCCTACCTGAACGGGAACTCGAGGTTCTTTTAGCCCAGAGGCAGATTGGGCACCTTTTGAGGATGAAGAGAAACAAATCTAAGTTATATATGGAACCAATTACTGAATATGGGGGCTTGAGTCGTTCTGAGTCATAATGGGGAATGACAGTTTTGAGAACCAAGTTGATGACATTTGAAAGTGAACTCAGGAACTTTCAGATATGGGGAAAAACGGTGACAATGACACAAGTAGGCTAGAAGACCTGGGAAGTGGTGACAGTGGGGTGAGTGATCCAAGATAGGAGAATTTAGCCAGGTCGGGGTGGGGATAGGTCAAGTTATAAACCAAATAAGAGAAGGGAGAGGAAGTGAGGATGAGATCATAGGATCAAAAGAGGGAGATGACACATTAGTCTGTGATATCAGAAAAGAGACATTTAAGAAAAGAGGGTCAGCAGGAAAGATTCTGTGTTTAAGTCCCCACTGAAGGGGAATTTGAGAGCTGTGAACAATCAAGGTCATCATCAGAGATGTGACTGTAATGAAGCTGTTGGTCTCCTCAGAGGAGTGGTGCCACAGATTATTTATGTTTGAACTAATTCTTTTCCTCTTAGTTCTTTTTGCTTTGTGGTTTTTCTGTATGTCCTGGCTAGGCCAGAGAGGGTAGTGTGCCTCTTGGCTTTTATTTGTCCTTTTGTCATATTTCCTTGCCATGCTCAGACCTTGCTTTTTGTTCCCTTCACCTACATCTCTCCTCTGTCAGACTTCTCTGGGCACATGCCCTGCTACTTTCTTCTGCTTGGTGAACCACCCCATTGTTTGCATGTGGAGCCCACCCCCAGGTTATTTCTCTGTGCCTTTGATTTGTTCCCCAGCAGATGTGGGTGCCCCAGTCAACAGTGGAAGGGGGTACAAGGAAATCACAGAGAAGTCTGTTCTGATGTCCCCAGAAGCAAGCCGACCCCCTCCGGGCTCTGGAAATACTACAAAGCAATATGAAACCTGTTCATGAGAGGAGTCAGGAATGCCTTCCACCAAAGAAACGAGACCTCCCTGTGACCAACGAGGATATGGGGAGGACCACCAGCTGCTCAGCCAACCACACACCCTCTAGTGATGCCTCTGATTGGTGTCGGGGGGTAGTGGTGACTGGGCAGACCCAGGCAGGAGTAAGACAAAGTGTTGGTAGTGACGGAGTGGAGGCCATCACTGGTCTAACAGTGGACCAATATGGTATGCTGTACAAGGTGGCCATGCCACCAGCCACATTTTCCCCAACTGGCCTCCACCCTGTGGTGAACATGAGTCCCCTGCCCTCTGCCTTTAATGTAGCATCATCACTGATTCAGCATCCAGGAATCCACTATCCCCCCATCCATTATGCTCAGCTTCCCCCCACTTCTCTGCAGTTTATTGGATCTCCTTACACTATGCCCTATGCCATGCCACCCAATTTTCTCCCCAGTCCTTTGCTCTCACCTTCTGCCAACCTCACAACCTCTCATGTTCCTCACTTTGTGCCATATGCCTCACTCCTGGCAGAAGGAGCTACCCCTCCCCCCCAGACCACTTCTCCAGCCCACACTTTCAACAAAGTCCCTGCCACCACTTCCCCACCAGGTCAGCTGCAGCATCACTCAGGCACTCAGCCAGTGGACCTCACTCCAGGCCGAGTGCCCATTTACTATCAGATGTCTCGGCTCCCCACTGGGTATACAACACATGAAATCCCTCCAACTGGAGCAAGCCCAGATTCTACCCCTGCACTACATGAGGTCCAGCCTGTTCCAGATGTAACCACTCCCAATGGAGGGCAGAGACAAATGGAACGGAACATGGTAAGACGAGAAAGTGAAGCCATGGACCCCCCCAGCAACAAGGGTGATGGTCAGGGCCTAGGAACGGTGGTGGGATGTGTGGTGGATGGACAGTTATTTTCAGGTTCTCAGACTCCACGGATGGAGGTGGCAATGCCAGCACACCGAGGAACTCCAGATACTGACCTAGAGGTCCAGAGAGTGGTTGGAACTTTAGTGTCTCAGGACTATCGAGTGATGGCAACTCAGAGGAAAGATGAACCCAGCCCCCTTAATCTATCCCATCATGCCCCTGATCATCAGGCTGAGATGAGAGGGTTGGCTAGGAACCCAGTAGAAATAACAGAGAAAAGCCAGGCCCAGGGCTACTACACCCAGTCTCCTCAAGAACTGGCAAAACATAGACCTTTACCCAAAGCAATGGTTATAGCCAATGGCAATTTGGTGCCCATTGGTACTGAGCAAGGCCTGCTGTCCATGGGCTCAGAAATCCTGGTGACATCAAGTCTGGATATGCAGGTTCGAGCCACTTTCCCAGACAAGGAGCCAACCCCACCACCTAGCACCTCTTCCCACTTGCCCTCTCACTTCATGAAAGGTGCCATCATCCAGTTGGCAACAGGAGAGCTGAAGCGGGTTGAGGATCTACAGACCCAGGACTTTGTGCGCAGTGCAGAGGTGAGCGGGGGACTGAAGATTGACTCCAGCACCGTGGTGGACATTCAGGAGAGCCAGTGGCCTGGCTTTGTCATGCTGCATTTTGTGGTCGGGGAGCAACAGAGCAAAGTAAGCATTGACGTGCCCCCTGAACACCCTTTCTTTGTGTATGGCCAGGGTTGGTCCTCGTGTAGCCCTGGGCGGACAGCACAACTCTTCTCTCTGCCTTGCCACCGGCTACAGGTGGGAGATGTTTGCATTTCTATCAGTTTACAGAGCTTGAACAGTAACTCAATTTCTCAGGCTGGCTTCTCTCCCCCAGACCAATTGGGTCCCTCCCAAGAGAGGCCTGAGAGGACAGTCTTGGGATCCAGAGAGCCATCTGACGGTGAGAGGAAGAGCCAGCCTTCAGGAGAAGGGGCATTGGCCCAGAGCTCCCACACAGTGGAGCCCTCCCAGCCTGAGCCTGGTGCTCAGTCCTGCTGGCCAGCCACGGGCTTCCAAAGATACAGTGTGCAGGGGGAGGAAGCACAGGCCACTCTGCTCCGTCCCTCTTTCATTCCACAGGAGGTGAAACTCTCCATTGAAGGGCGTTCTAATGCAGGAAAATGAACTCTTCCCCCAAACAGGACCAGAGTTATAGTCCAGAGCTGAGTCTCACCATGAGCAGGTGGAGAATTTGCACACTCTGAGTAGTTAATCCACTTTCTTAGCCATGGGAATTTGGGGAGGGAGGAGAGAGACATCAGCCTCATGCCATAGGGTTTAATGTTTAGCAACCCATGGCATCCTTCTGGGATGGCTCCAGAAAATGCTTAGATTGGGGAGTGAGGGTCAGGGAGGGCAGAGGTGCTGGCCTAGGCTTGGGAGGGATATAGAGTATCCCAAGCACCAGCACCTCCCCATCCTCTCCCCTTGCCCAAGTCCCTGCTTTAGAGAGGTCCAAGCATCAGGAGCAGGGAGCAGAGGGAGGGCCAGAAAGTAAGAGCCAAAAACTATGATCCACACACAGCTTAGAGTAGCAGCAGTTAAACTGTCTGGAGTTTTTTCTTTTCTCTTTTGGGGGTGGGGGAAGGGGAGAGTCCCCTTTTTGGAATAAGGGGCTCCTATCCCAGAGCCCTTCATTTGAGAGATGTGCACTTTAAAGGGTAATTTTGTTGCAGATGGTCATCTTTGGGTTTGTGGGCAAGGAACAGTCTCCTCTACAGGCTTGTACTTAGGCCTCATCACCTTCCTCCCCACCCCATCCTTTTTCACAAGACCTACAGTGACTTTCAGGGCTGGAGAGAAATGTAAGCACTTCTAGGATCAAGAATGAAGGGATTGCTAAGAATCCTAATTCTGGCAGAGAGCTGTTGACTGGAGGACACTGGGGGAAAAAACCTGTTAGGGAAATAGACTTAACTTTGGGGAATGCGTGTGTCTCAACGAAGTCCAGCCTGCTGATATCATTTATAACTAGCTCAAAGTCATCTGAATTCCTAAATCAGTGATGGAGAATCTTTGAAAAATTAGTGTACCATTGCTTTCCTTAGACACCTGCACTCCCTCTCCTCTCTCTGCTAAAGTGCCCAAGTGCCTGCACGTCCCCATCTCTGTACTATCCTGTGGCAGAATCGTTCCATTTGGGCCTCTTCCTAAGGCTCTGCTGACCTTACCAGTCTCATCTGTAAAACTTCTATCTGTCCCTGCTAAGCTCATTGATTTTCCAGGGACTCTCTGGGTTTCCCCTCTGACTGTCATGTACTTTTCTCTCCATTTCCAAAATCCCCTGGGAATCCTTGGGCATCATGTCTGTGTTCTTTCTGCTCCTGAGCAGCTAAGACAGAGACCATCCCTCAGATTGGTGCTGATACCAAGGACTGGATTTTCCAAGACTCACTGATATCATCCATTATGACCCCTCTGTCTATCCGGTAGTCAGGCTTCCTCTCACCATCCTTCACACTAATGAGGAAGGGCTTTAAAGTTGCAGGATCCACATATCCCAATACCTAATGGTCGCCTCTCTGTTGTGGCAAGTTCCTCAAGAAATGGTATTTTTTTTTTTAAATACAGGTATTTTTGCTTTGCCTCCTTCCATTTTGGAAGCCCCGGGTTGTTGTGCCCACAATTTTTAGCTTCAGCCAGGCCTATGGGATTCTGGAATGTTGAGAGCCAGGGTCTTCCATGAGCCATCAGAGGGTGGATGAGTTTATTTTAGTTTATTCAAGGTAACTCAGGGCAGTGTCACCTAACTCTGCTTTAGCTTCTCCCCGGTTATAAATTCCAGCTCTGACCAGGAGGTAGCATGTGTTTTGTGGAAATGACTTAGCTCAGGATTGAGAGTCCATGAATTCCCAAGGGTTGACCTCAGCTTTTTCTCTTAGTGACATTAGGCAAGTTTTGTGACCTCTCTGTCTCACTTTCTCCCCAACTGCCAAATGGGGATGCATATTACCTACCTCCTGGGGATGTTCTGAAAATGGCCAGCCAGAGAGAGCACAGGAGAACAGAGTGGCTGAAGCGTTGACTTGTTTGCCGCCAGTCTTGCACTCCAGAGGTTCATTTTTTGATAGTAGCTCTCTGGTTACTTTGTAAAGCCCCATGTGCCAGACTACCAGACTGGACCCCAATTCCTTAAGTTGCTAGCTCTAATAAGAACCAAATGCCAACTGTGTCTGATGAACACTGAACCTTGGTACTGCATTTGAGATCTTTCTCTGCCTCCTATCCCCCAGTCTCCCCAAGTGCTGCTTTTCCTTGTTTGTTTCCTCAAGTTGGGGCTTGGAGGTGTTCTAATGAATTTTCTCTAATCACAAAACCTTGGGAGAAGACACTCCTTTCTGGTTGTTCTGAGTAGATGGCATGCTGCGAATACTGTTTGCACAGGTTTCTTTCTTTATTGGAAAGCTGATTAGTGTAGTACAACTCCATGCAGGCAGGAGATGCTTGAGAAGTCACCATTAGTCATCAGCTGTAACTCCCTCCATTAAGTGAGGCTGAAACAAAGGCTGCCCCAGCTTCCCTGCGTGGGTTGGACACAGTTTACTCAGAACAGCTCCTTTTGCTTCCTCCCAGAAGAAGGAGTCCTTTTTTCTGCCCCTTCACCTTGTTGCGCCCTGCTCCTCTGCCTTGCCCTCTCTGCTGCTGTGCCCCCCAGCTGTGCAGTACCTAGCACAGTGCCGTCCACGTGCCATGCACTACTTGATTTTGGTGAGCTGGTTGGTGTCTTGGAGAAGAATGGTCTCACGAGTCCTTTCCAGGCCTTTATTCTGCAGATGGCAGTCTGAGCTGCCCAGGCATCTTCTGAGCTGCCCAGGCATCTTCTGCCCTCTTGCTGTGGTCTATGTATCCTTCCTCTCAGACTGCAGCATTAGGTAAGGGAAAGAACCTGTGTGGAGTAGGAATTGAAGGAGCAGCCATTTTTAAAGGAAGGAGGTTACACCCCTCAGTTTGGGAATTGGTAGGAAGAGGACTGTAGGACCAGAGGCCCCAAGTTAACTTGTTGGGGGAGAATAATCCTGAGCTTGGCGATAAAAGCGGCTTTGAAGGAGGTGGGAGGACAGTTCCAAGTGCTGCTGTGCTAGATGGCGTGCTGTCCTCCCTAGTGCAGAGAAGCCGTCATCAATTTGTGGGGAGGACATCAAGTTAAAGGATGATGAGCCAACTGTGTCCCTACCTTTGGATGCCCAGTACTCCTTTCTGAGACCTCAGGGTAGGGAACTGTCTGGCCCTCTCCAAAGCACAAGAGGTACCAGGCTGACTCAGCCAGAGTTGTTGCCATGCCCCTGAGCCCACTTGGTCATGGTGACACCGAGTGCTGCTTTGTCACTGAGGCGGTCTGGTCATAGGTCCTGCCTATAGCTAACTCCCCGCTTTGCTGCTTTCTCCCCAGGCCTTTCTGTCCCCTTGGCCAAATATGTTAGACTCAGGCTGTGGAGAAAACAATAGCACCCTATCTTTGCCCATGTTGTACCAAGGTCACCAACGGAGTTGTCCGTTTTGTCCAGTTAAAACAGGGATAGTAGGAATAATAGCAGGATGAGTAGATCCAAGAGAAGATGGCTTAGGCACTTGTCATCAGACTCATAGCTCCAAGCATCTCTTCCCTGTTTGCCTTTAGGAGAAATAAGTTGGTTGTGTGTGCAGTTTTATGTTCTCTTCTATTGACTTCTTAACCTTTCTGATTTTTTAGTGGCCTGATTTTGAAGGTAATAGAGGGGAGTCAGAAGCTAAGGCCTGCATCCCTATGCTCAGAGGCCTCTCCTACTAGACCCTTAGAGACAGCCTAGTGGTGGGAGAGGGCCGAAGCACTCAAGTCTTCAAAGGCAGTTTGGTTACGTTTTTACCAACACAAAGACTTTGAGGGTAGCAGAAACCCTTCAGTATGTACAGAGTGCAGGATGCTATGGCCTAACCACGCTAGACAGCAGGCATATTGAGAAGAGTTGGGAGATCATGCTGGAGTGGTAAAAAGTGCTCTGAGGCCATTGGAGAAAAGACTACAAAGTTAACTGACCTTGGAGAACCTTGAAGGATTGGTTAAAAATGGCAAGAGCAAGGGCCAAAGTTTTAGGGAGACTTCCTGGCCCCCCTAGGGGAATGCCTATTCACACTGAAGCTGCAATACTTTCCAGATGAGAAAATTGTAGTCACAAACACTACAACTGGAGGGCTGAGCTCTGCTCACATTGGATGGGGATGAGAAGCCCACTGGGACTTTGCAGGGAGGCCTGCACCCCTCCTTTTCCCTGGGGTTGGGCAGGCCTCTCTCCTTATGCAATAATAAAATGAGCATGTGGGTCTGTAGCCGGCAGCTGGCAGCTGCTCTTTCTGAGTCGCCTCTAGAATTGGTCTGTGGCCCAGCGGAGTCAGGGCTTTCCTCACCTGCAGGCCGTGCAGGGCACCTGCAGCGGGAGGGGACAAGGGTGCAGTTTGCCCTGTCAGGATTCCCTAGCCGCAGCAGTTGTAATTAAATGCACTTTTCACACTAAAAGTTTTTTTTTTTCTCACCTTAAACCCAGATTCTCCCTGGTAGGTAGAAAACTCCAAGTCCATGTAATCCCAAAGCCGTGTCAGCTGCAACCCACAGCAGTGACAGTGGCCTCATGTCCGGTCCTCGCCTGCAGTTTGTATGGCAGGGGCCCTTGTGCCTTTACTCAGTGTCAAACCCACAAGCATTTGCATCTTTCTGCCTGTTGTAGGGACTGAGATTTCTTCAGTGGAAGTTTCGAAACTACCTGAAGGACAGGGAGTTTGCAGTGAGGTAGAGGTAATAGGGTGTGAGTGAGTGGACCCTGAACTTCCTTGTCACCCTGTGTTGCATCGAGGAGAATGTGTGTTACGTTGGGGAGAGGATCGTTGCACATCTGGAGTATTATCACAGGGCTTGTCCCCAGCAACCTTCCCAGTCACGCAGGGTACCTTGTGGCCAAACCAGAGTACAGCCCAGCCGCGTGGGGACAGCACCTTAAGGGGGTGGGGGGTGAGGTGGGAGAGGGGAAGGAAGGGAATGCCGTCCAGAGAAGGCCACACCTGGAGAGGGCCGGGTGGATCTGTTTTAGGTAGGAGTTCCCTGTAGATAAATTACCGATCCCTCCACTATAATCCCCATTATGTAATGGCTGAATTAACATGTAACCAACTGCATTGTAGCTAAAGCCTTAGAACTAGTCAGGTGCTCCCCCACCCTCTCACCCTACCTGATCTTTAACAAAGCATTAATAATTCTAAGGATAATCTCTATTTTGTTGTGCTTTTTTGTAACTGTTTTAAATAAATCAATTTGTACTGTATATTTGTACCTTTTGTGAGATCCTTTTTGCTGTTTTACCATTTTAAGTCTCTGTACTTGGCTACACAGATTGTATTTTTATTGTTAATGCTCTTCTGGATACCTGCATTTAACTTGTGGACTATGTAAACACAGTATATATCAATATCTATATATATCTCTATATAAACTGATAGCTTTTCCTTTTGGTGTTTGCGCCTTCTTCCTGTCTTAGCCCCAGCTTGTAGGGGCACTGTCTTGTCTGTGCCTTCCCAGAGCTCTGAGCAGATCGATTCTGGAATCGGTGTTGTCTGCTGATGAGTTCCCATGAAGACCCCACACCTTGGTTCTAGCCCTAGGGAAGAGAGTAATGGCTGTAGAGACCCAGGGGTGGATTTGCTGCCCCTCCTTTCCTCTGCCTCTGCTTGGTTTGGGAAGGGGATTTTTTCAAGGATGACTTAGCTGTCAGTTGTCAGTACCGCCTCTGTTATGGACTCGTTACCAGTAATAGTTAAAGGGATTTATCTAATAGAAGGCGCAAGCAGCCCCTCAGCAGGTGTGAAGGTGAGCAGGGTGGAGGGTGGGCTGGTGAATACCCTGATCTCCAGGTTTGCAGTCTGTTACTGGCTACATCACTGCCTCACTCTCGAAAGTCATAGTATCTTGACCTCTGTTTTCACATCTGTAAAATTAGAATAATTCCAACAAAGTGCAGAAAACATCAACTAAAAGGGTAAATATCTGATTGCTTCCTCTCTAAGCCAAAGGCAGAAAGAAAAAAACAGGACTGGGGTGGGGTGGGGAGGTGTCTGAGAAGGCCCAGCCCCGGGCAGAACCCTCCAGGCAGCTCCATTATGGAAGAAAAGACCATCTTCAGGAGCCACTGTCCTTGTTATGACTAAGACAGTGGTCTAGGTTCCTGGCATAGAGTTCATCTTCTGCCTACAACTGAACTAGGCCACTTCCTTTTGGACCTTAAGAAACTATAATTATCTGAACTGCAGACTCCCTCCGGGGCTAGCCAAGAATGCTTTGGGGTTTGTTCTGTGCTGCTGGAACTCCCGCACCTTGGTTCAGCAGCTCTGTCAGGAGAGTCATCTTGGCCCCAACATTGACCACTGGGGGCTTGGAGGCTCCATTAACTAATTATGTATTTTCCTAGATGGGTTCTAGTAATCCAGTTCTCCTAAGTTATTCAGGGGACAGATTAGAGCCTTAGCTCCTTGCAGAGACCTATCATCACCACTGTTTGAGGAAGCACATTCCTAAATAGGACTGCTGCTTGGGAGAATACATCAAGACACTGGCAAGTGGAAGACAGCCTGGGAGCAGCAGCTGGCGCCTAGCCCAGCACAGCACCACCTCCTCCCCTGGAGTAGCAGCAGACCTGACCCACATTTTCCATTAGCTCAAGAAAAGCTCTCTGTATTCTGACTGTGGAAAGAAGGCATTGGCCAGGGTTAAATGGCCACCCACTGTCATGGGGATAGTCTTATCAGCTTTTATTATGGTCATTGGAGTGAACCTCCCCACGATCAGCAGTCCCTTTTCTTTTATGGTCAAATCTAGTTGGTTCTCCTATTTTATTTTCAGTACTCCCAAGTGCTAGGTCTTGACACACAGCCCCTTCTTAGAAGAGTCAAAGAAACAGGCTGCTACTTCTATGACTCCCTTAAACACACCAGCACGCTCACCTTATCAGCCTAGAATTAAGCTGACATAAAAGCAGGAAGGAACTTAGTAAAGATAAAATTAATTTATTTGCCCTCATGAAGTGGGGGCTTTACCTAGCTTGCAGAGCACTAATCATGTCCTGCAACCATGGCTTGGGAATCTAGCTGTCTGGAGTGCCTGCTCCCTGCGGGGCCGCCTACGCCAGCCACCTATTTGTCCTCATTCTCCTCCAGCATGCAAAAGAAGCTTCGGTGCACGTACGACGGCAGGAGCTAAGCTGGGTCCAAAGCCAGGCGCCTCCCCAGCAGTGGGGACTGAGGCCTGCAGGCAGGCAGAGGACTGGTCCATGTTGGCCAGTGTGGGTCTGGTCTGGTCAGTGCAGGGAGCCGCTGTTCTGCTCCTCAAAGGCCACCTTGCCCAGAAGCTGACTCTCTAGCTCCACGCTGCCCACCGGCAGCTGAAAGAAGCTCATCTCAGCTGCCAATGCTGCCACTGCAGAGGGGTCCTGACCAAACTGAGCTCGCAACATCATGTCCATTTTCTCCAGCCGCCGCTTTAGCCGCTTGGCCTCACGCTCCCGGATAAGCCGGGCCTGCCGCTTCTCCGGAGTTTCATTGGCACGTTTCAGTCTCATGGCTTCTCGGTCCCGCTGCAGGCGGCGTGCCCGCTGCTCGTCAGTCTCCTGTAGGCGCTGCAGGCGCTTGGCCTCCCGGTCCCGCATGCGCCTCACTTCCCGTTCTTCAGGGGTCTCGTTGTCCCTCCTGCTCTTCTTGGCCGTGCGCTCACGTTCTAGCCTCTGCAGCCGGACCTCTAGAGGCTCGTTCTGCCGCCGTAGAGCCCACTTGCGGACCCCAGGTGCCTGGGCTTCTAGCAGCTTGCGGTAGGCAGCACAGTTGTTGCATACCAGCAGGATTCCAGCAGGGTACACAGGGGGACTGAAGGCAATGTCCTTCCCCTCTGCATTGGAGGGGCCTTCACTGTGGTTGGGGGGTACAGATTCCATATTCAGTACTTCTGGAAGCTTTTCACTGAAAAGCAAAAGTATGGGATAGTCAGTGACTTCTCAGTATGGCTCAGATTGTAAAAAAGTCCCCCTTATGGGGGACTTAGGTGCTGGTCCTGCATAGATTCCTCAGAAATCAGCATCCCTGGAGTCACTCTGTTTCTCATCAGGCCAGTGGCACTCAATTGTCTAGGTAAAATTCAGGCTGTACTTACTTTAAAGGGAACAGGGGGGGCTAAGGGTGCTGAGGGCTAAACATACAGTCCAAATAGTTTCTGTATATGTACGGTGACGACCACAACCAAAAAAGCCCTTTGGCCCCTCTGATCATTTCTTGTCATTTAAAAAAAAATTTATTTTAGTTTTCAATATTCACTTTTATAAGATTTTGAGTTCTAGAATTTCCCCCCTCCTCCCCAAGATGGCATGAAGTCTGATATAGGCTATACATGTATGAGCATATTAAACATATTTCCACATTAATCATGCTGTGAAAGAAGAACCAGAACCAAAGGGAAAAACCATGCCTTCTCATCATTCTTGACTGGGCTGAAAGTCTCTACTATGGATCAGTTAAACTCTTAGAATTCTAAAGAAGGCAAGACCAGTGCACGACGCCAGCCTTCTTCTTCCCTTTGGCATTGATTGGGATGAAAATCAAGAGCCTCTGGAAAAGGTCAGATCTAACAATGAAGCCCAACAGGGTTAGGCTGTAAAGATCATATACTAATGTCTTTAAGCATTCCTGAAACGAAGGAGGCTAAGTCCTAAGCACTGGCCATCCTTCCAAAGGCCTGGCTACTTCTCTTCCCATGTGTTATCACGAATGACTCTTAAGACCTTTTCCAGTTGGTAGTACTGAATGGGAGAGTGGAATTGGGACAGTATTTCTCCTCAAACCAAAAGGAGGAAAGTTATCATATGCTGTATCCAATTCAGTTTCCACACGGACATGGGTCTGTGAGCTCTGTTTGCATTGTCTCCATTTTGGCAAGGAGCAACTGTGGGGGAAAAAGACCTTCCTACAATTTGTTCCCCATAAGAGAAAGCTGAAAATCAAGCTGACCTGTTGAAGGTGGCATGACTGGTGAAACGGGCTCCACATACTGCGCAGTTGGATCGCTGGTCCTCAGAGTGGATGAGGAGGTGGCGGCCTAGGGACCCTGGGGAGCTGAGGGCTCGGCCACACACAGGGCACACGTAGCTCTTGGCACTCACCACTGCTGCAGTGTGCTGCAAAAGACAACCCTTGTTTCAACCAATTACCTTTTCTCACACATCATTTCCAAGCCATCACCATCACCACGTAAATTACCCATTGGGCAAAGGAATAATTTCTTAGTTCTTTTCTCTTATTGTTGGAACAGGAGACTCTAAGTTATTTTCTGCATAACCTTTCTATGAGTCGATATTTGTGCTTTATAGAGTGGTCTGGAGGAGTTTCAGCTTGGAGCCCTTGGCCTGCCTGTCTTGCTGGTCTAGATTCTGACTCTCCAGAGAAATAGTGAAGTGGATAACTAGTGTAACTATGGAGTCTGAACCAGAACACTTTTCAGGATGTCTCTTTATGGACCTTACAGTTGGAGGGCTTTCAAGTGAAGGTTCAAAGTAATGAAGAAATAAGGATCTAAGTAGGAGACAACAGGTGAGTGTGAGTGTGAGCTTCAATGTCTGTGCTTCTGAGAAGATCACTGGAGATGGTTTATTCCCAAGACACATTCATTCTCGCAGTGCAAACATCATTGCAGTGGTAGGGTCCAGGCTGCCCAACAGGGGGTTATCTTGTCAAAAACATAAAAAACACAGGTTCTCTTGAGTTGGATCAGAGTGTGCAGGTCCCAGCCCGCACTCTAACCCTGCTCTGCCATCTCCCCAACCCTTCAGAAACAGTTAGTTTTACTTTTTGCTTTTAAAGTGAAGCTTTATTCATCATTAACAGATCCTGGTTTTTATTTCATGTTTGGAACCTTCATTCCATAATTTTAATAGAAATAATGAGATTTCCGCAATGTTTCCACCTGGGGGCTCACCCCATGTCACCCAGTATAAAATTCATTCTCTCCAAAGGGACTGAACTAAGCTAAGCATTGAACAGGGAGCAGAAATGAATCTGATTTTACTGGAGAGGAAACTGAGTCCCAAGCAAGGTTAAAATTAACCCAAAGTCAAAGACAGAGGTTAAGATGACATCTAGGGCTGGAAAGAAGTTAAATCATTCACGACTCAGGGTTCAGAAGAGTAAGCACAGCTGCTCTCAGACTCTGTACCTGGTATACATGAGCAATGAGTTGTTCTCGGCTACCACAGTCCAACTGGCAAAGGGGACACTGACAAAGGCCAAGCATGGGGTCAGAATTCAAATGTTCAGTGACCTATAAACAAGTGTAAGGTAATTAAAAAGATAAAAGGCAAGTAAACAGATGCTCAATTCGGCTGTTCCTGCACCTAGAATGTCTAGTACTACTTTCTTCCTCTTTTCCCACCCCCTTCATAGGGCACAGAGGAAAAGAACAAAACCTGACTCTACATCCCATCCTCCTCTTCTCTCTGTAGAAACACTTGAGAAGATAGTGAATTAGTCTCCATTTCCATTCTCCTTACATCTCCTGACAGGAGTAAACAGTATCTTGTCTCCTCTCCCTACTAAGATGTTTTTTGGGAGAGGTGTGCATGTGTTTGGGTGCAATTCTTAAAAGAGGTAACTAGAAAAGACAAGCTCCTTGGGTAACAAATATTTGTGTTTTCCTTTGAACGTGTGAACAGATGTTAGGGAGCGAAAGGGTAGCCAGTGGGGAGAAAGGGAGGAAAGCAGTGGAGGCCAGGGAGCAGAAGGCTGCTGGTAGGCATTGTCCCAGCAAGGGATGGTTTTGTTCTTTTGGTAAGGCCCAAGAAAGAATGCAGGGAAGGGGCATCTGACCCAAGTGAAGGGCAGGGTGGCAGAGATGAGGTCGTCCTGGGGGCACCTTGTCACTTGCCTCGTGTTCCCCTATCACCTCATTCCCTCCAACACTCTGCTCTGCATTCTCTAACTCCTTTTTCACTTTCACCATCCCGCCATCCTCCTCGGATGTGTGGGAAGAGACTTCGTCCTGGGTCGTCTCCTCTTCGTCCCCCTCACTGTCGCCTGGAAGACACAAACCAGCCACTTAGTCCAACTCCACTGGGCCTCAGCCCTGAGCTTCCTGCCACACAAACTCACAGATTTGTCTGCAGGCGAGTTAGGCACAGCTGTGACATGCCTAAAACAGCACATATCATGTGAAGTATCCTATGGCCATGGACAGGGAGCCAGTGGTGTTGGAAAATGGTCATGGAGCCCCATTTTGTGACTATTCACAGAGCCCTGCTATAGAGAGCAGTTTCCTCCCATGGGTCCCCATGCATTCGTTTCATACTCTCAGTCAAACCTCCCCACACAAGTCACATGCTGCTCCTTCCCCCGACACAACCTCCAGGGCTCCCAACACCCCTTACAGACTGCTAGCATTCGGCCCATTTGTTACTCTTCCTTGGCCTCAGGTCAGGACCCAACACTCCTCCCTCCTGGTGGCAGCCCCAGAGCCACCATAGGCTCTTTCCCAGGTATCAATGAAGGGGACTCTACCAGAGGAAGGGGTGACTCAGTCAGTGATGATGAGGTCACTTTAGGGAAGGTGTTGCTCGCTGCTCTGAGGTGATGGTGTCAAGACCACCAGCCAGGAGTAGTGTGAGCTTAGGTCTGCACCCAGAATTTTCCTAATTTCTTGGGGCAGCTAGGTGGTGCAGTGAATAGAGCACCGGCCTTGGAGTCAGGACCTGCATTCAAATCTGGCCTCAGACACTTGACACACTAGCTGTGTGACTTTGGGCAAGTCACTTAACTCCAACTACCCTCCAAAAAGCAAAAAAAAAAGAAGAATTTTCCTAATTTCTTAAGCAGGTGAACTCATGAAGAGCTGATTGGAAAGAACAGGACATGTTTCAATTAAGGACAAAGTGTAATTCCTGATAACTGAGGCTGGATTTGGTTTGCTTTTAGTTATCTGAGGAAGATGGATTAGATTAGACCAGAGCAGCTGAAAGGTCCCTGGCCTCCAACCCAAGGAAGCTAAGCAGTCAAAGGAAAACTATAAGACCCCCGGTCCTTCCCAACCCCAGCTATTGGCTGATTCCCAGATCTGACCCTGAGGCCAGGAGAAGAGGACAGGCACCATTTGACTCTAGGCATAGGAAATGGGAATGACTTTCACTGGCATGACACTTCTTGCTTTCTGCCTACATGCCCTGCACTCTAATCCTCTTTGGCTCACCAGAGATCCAAGCACTACCATTACTGGAATCTTGGCAAAAGCCACCCATTACAACTGTCTGAGATGAAATCAGATCCCTGCTAGAAGGATGGTTTCTGCTCATCTTGTCCCAGTGTTTGGGACATAGTGCTCGGCACAAACTGCACAGGGGCTGGATGGAGGCTTGTGGAATTGAAGGTGCTCCTTTATGAAGTATAACCCATTCCATTTTTAGAAAACTAACTGTTAGAAAATTTTATAACATTGAGCTGAACCGTGGGTCCCTCTAACTTCCATCCTCTGGTCCATGGATCATCTTCAGGATTTACTGGAGTACATTTGTGATTATTTGTCCAAAGCTACATGTTAATATTAGCTTCTCTTACTGGCTCATGGGCTGGGATTAATTCTATCTATCTGTCTGTCTGTCTATCATATATCTATCTATCTCTGCTGAATCAAAGTACCTAGAGCTATATCCCTATCTTTATCCAAAAGCTTTATGCTTTGATAATGAAGGACTGGAACTTATTTAATAAGCACATCTTTTATAACCAGTTCTTATTTGGTGGAGGGGGAAATGTGGTAGGTTACTTCTACATTTAGATGAAAAATATGATACAAGTGATCGTTTAAATCTTTGTTTTTTAAAGCCTGCCAAAAGGGAAACTATTTTTTTTCTGGATGGAGTTCTCTTTTTAAAAACAAAAAACCCTCCACAAGCTCACTATCCAGAGGAAAGAGCCATCTGTTTTTCATAACAAAATGATGAGATTTTTCTAGACAGTATCACGCCCAGTCATGTCTGTTATTAGAGATCTAGGCTTGTCCACTTGGTATTCTGTCAGTGTTTGGGGGCATCATTAGGAATCTTCATAATCAATCCTTTCGACTTCCTTTCTTTAGATTATAATGCTAGGTACAAGCTATTTCAGCAGGGACTTCTTTTGTGCCTGGAGATGTCAAATTTGATCTCATTAAGGATAACTCCCCACTCCAAATTCTGAGAGGACCCTCCTCCCTTTTAAGTATGCCAGTGACTAGTTTTCAAGAAATGCCTTAGGCCCTGGCAGTTCGAATGATCTGTCAGAGCCATGAAGTCAGGCTGGTCAGAGACAGAGTGAGCCCAGGCCTCCCTGACACCAGGCTGGCCCTTTAGCCTATGCACCACAATGCCTCTCAAAGACTCCTTCTGCCTCTCATTAATTACAGAATATAAAGATGCCCCAGAGACATGGAGCCCCTCCCCTCCACCTACATGCCTGTTTGGATAGTAGTTACTCCTGTCACACATACATCACATACAAAGATCTTTGTGTGCCTAGCACTGTGTCAGGCACTGTATAGAGTTAGTGAGACACGATTTCCACTCTGTCCTAATGGAAGGCAAGTACAGGCCCACCTACACAATAGCGCATGCTTTGGGAGCCTGACTTCACATCTCCTTCCATCCTCGCCCCCATGCACACTCCCCACGGCACACACACTCTGATATTCCTCTCCCCATTGCCCTGAGTCATTACCAGAAGGTGCAGAACTCACTGCTACTGGAGGCCTGGTCTCTCAGTTGTTGAATCGTTGGACGCTGACTGCCAAGATCTCCAGGAAAATCAGTTTTCATCATCGCCTGTCGGGCTTGCACCTCCAGCCCAGCAAATACCTGTTCCCCTGGTGGTCACAAGGAAAAATGGTCAAACTACCAGCTGGGGCAGCACATCTCCGGGAGGCTGGACGGAAGGTCCAATCTGACCATGCACATGTGAGGAGGCATGCTGCAAGGATTACGCATCTCCAAGTCAGGTCACTGCCTCCGTTAGGCTTCTGGGAGCAGCTAATCTTCCCAAGCAGTAACAAAAGCCCTCTGAGCTCTCCGTAGCCAGCATCTCTAGGAAATATCACATACTCCCTTCCTTTACATTCTACTGGCCTTGAATTATTTCAAAGAGAATCAAGTGCAAAATAACAACTGCCTTCAATTTCATTTGCAAAACCTTCTGTTATGACTGGGGAAATGAAGGCAAGGGGATGGGAAGTAATCACAGTAGAGTGAGGACATTCAGTTTGGGAGAACAATTCCTAATACACATGCTTTATAGTACCCAAGTGTGCAGGCATATGAGCTCCTGGCTGATCATATACTCTCTAACCCACAGATCAAAGTTCCTATACTCCCCTCAAGTGACACATCTAGGTACTAACCTTCTACCTCCCAAGCTGTTTTCCTCTGGGGGTTCTTAAGGCCCAATGAATACAGCTAAAAGTCAATCAGCTTCTGACTCAATAATGGACACTCCTTGAACCTATTTATACTGAAATACTACTATGCCAGAGACATGCCCTGAGGGGGCTGACCAGGACACTGGCCATATCCTGGGGTCTTTTCTTTCTCTAACTGATTTCTCAAAATCCAGGTTCCTCCTCCAGTTGCTTTAACACTCAGCTCTGGGTCTGGCACACACTAAGTGCTTAATAAATGCTTGTGGACTGAGCTGGTTAAAGAGACTGAGGCTCTACTCAGTACTCTAGGAGTAAACTTCTTGATGCTCTGCTTCTCATCCCCACATGGCCCAGAAGGGAGGGGAAGGAAAAGTCTGGGTTTTTTTTAACGTTTCTATGATCTCAGATGGAATGGAAACCATAGCCATCCATGCCCTAGCCAGTGAGAGGGGGAGATGAGAAGCTGCAGTGAAACACCCCCCAATAGGTGGAGCCTCTTCTGTCAGAGCAAAGAGAAAGAAAAGTCAGAGATCAGGTTCCAAGTCATGCTCCCTGGATGGAGAAGGCAGCACGTGGATGATCTGGGAGAAGGTAGAAGAAATAGACTAACTCTAAGCCTCGGAGTCATTACCCAAATTGGGGGCAGCCTGGCCTGGAGTCAGGGAGACTCTAGTTCAGATCGGGTCTCAGACAGTCAGTGTGTGACCCTGGGCAAGTCACTAACCTTTGCCAGCCTCAGCTTTCTTATTTGTTAAACAGGGATAATAAAATCACCTACATTCCATGGTCGTTGTGAAGACAAATGAAACGATAATTGTGAAATGCTTAGCATGATGCCCAGCACACAGTAAATGTCATGTGAATGTAAGTTACTGTTATTATTATTTTATTATGCAGGAGGATGGTCAGATTACTAATTCTTACCGCAGATGGGGAGTCTCTTCTGTGCAGACACTGGCAGCTGACACCATGATCACTGTCCCTGCTTCATACTAAGAAGGGGTTTTAGGGCCAAAGTCACAGTACAACAAAACCAACCAAGCAGTAATGAACACCAACTAGGTGTCAGGCTCTTTAGACACAAAGACAAAAATCAAGCAGGCCGTACACCCAAGGGGCTTCTGTTCTTTAAGAAATGAGAAAATGTACATCTAGAAATCTCTTTTTATAGAAACATTAGGCTTCCCTAGACTGTCACATGAGTCCCTAACACAAAAAAGGCAAGATCTGCCGTCCTCAACAAGAGACTGAGGTCCTGACTTCAGCTGCTGGAGCCCAGAGGTCCTACAGTCCAGCCTCCTCCCTTTAGAACTGAGACAATGAAGGCCCAGCAAGATAAAGGGACTAGCTCAAGGTCACGGAGCTAGGAAGTAGAAGAACCAGTGAAAATACTGATCTGATGCCCCATAGAAATGAAACCACAGGCTGCCCAGCTACAAAAAGAAAGCAGTGTAGCTCCCCAGCTCCGCACCTGGCCACAGTAAAGAGATTCTGCCTGTGCATCCTGTAGGGCAGGGTGTATGTGCTTAAAAACAAGTGGCAATAGATAGGTGTGACTCTGAAGGCCAATTCTGGGCCACTAGATCCATGAGCAACAGAAACTTCTGGGAAAAACAGAGGACAGCCTTTGTAGCATTCTGACCAATACCAGCTGGTCACTAAAATGTAAAAGTAATAAGGAGCTTGTGAACTGTATGATTAGATTATGGTACCTGTGTCACTAATATCCACTGTTAAGTTCATTACATACAAAAAAACCATCAGCATTTATAGTTATCTTTTCAAAGAGTGGGTAAGTACAGGGCTTCCTAATAAGAGACGTAACGTTACAGTTCAGCTAGTTAGCACCACATAGGGTCAAAGGTCTTCATCCACTGCTATATTCCAAACAGAAACAAGATGGGATGCAAGGGCATACTCAGAGCAGACAAGACTCCATTTGGCACAACTTCTCTTCCTCCAGGACTCTCTTACTGTTATCCTCAATTAGTTAAACAAATTAATTCTGCCACCCTTCTGTATCAATTTGTCAGGAAAAGCTTACATTCCTTTATCTTCTGGTCCTCCTGACCTAGAGGAAGAACCCAGGTAGACTCCATTCTTCAGAGCTTTCACTATTTAAAGTAAATAAGTAAGGAAATAAATCTACTCTTCCAGGCAAAGTATAGCAGAAAAGATTCTATAGCAGGAAGACCTATGAATAACTTTAAAGAAAGCACTATATATCCAAATGCTAAGCCCTATTATAAAAAGCACACTTCTATATGAAAGTACTAGACTTGTTAAGGGTGTCCAAATCTGAACAGATTACAGTATCTATGAATAATCATAGAATTGCTTATTATAATTATTTCCTTATTGTGAAACAGGACAGACTAATTCTGATTCTTTCTCCTTCACATAACATAAGACCACCTTGTTCAAACATGGCTATTTGGCCATTAATAACTGAGAAAAAAGTCTCTGGGGACGACAACAGACTAGCATAACCCTACCTGTCATTGCCTATGAAATGAAGATATTGTGGTCCTGGTCTACAAAAGCTTTGTCAACTAATTGATACTCAAGGAAAGTAAGACCAAGGGCATGCTGTTAAGTTAGGAAAAAAGACAATTGAGAAGTGTGAGATGGAAGGTATATATAAGTCAAAGATTTTAGAGTTCCTCTTCTTTTTCCTGTAACCCAGGTACTACAAAACTAGTTACTATAACTAAATAAATGCCATTTTAGGCTTTCAAAAGACAGCAACAACACAGCCTGATAAAAGCAGTGAGCCATGAAATGCTGAAGTCCTGTCCATCTAGGGCAGGGATGGGGAACCTGTGGCCCACTAGGCCGTAAAGTGTGGCCCTCTGACTGAATCCAAAGCTGGATTCATGCGTGGCCTCAAAAGGCCATAGGTTGCCCACCCCTGGTTAGGGGCTCTATCCTGACTTCTTCCCCCTTGAACAGCCCTGAAAACCTGGAGAGGACCTCTCTATGCCTTCCTATTCCCTGTTGTAAAATGTTGATCATAATGGCCCCCTACCTCACAGGGATACTAACAAGGAATGAAGGCTCTTCAGATGAAAGGAGTGGTAGGTGACTGGTGCTTCCAGAGTCCAGGCTTCAGCCCTCTGATCAAGCTCCTCAAGGGTGAGGACTGTCTCTCGCCTCTTCATTTCTCCAGTGCTTAGCGCAGTGCCAGGCATGTATGTAGTAGGTGCTTACTAAATGTTAACTGACTGACTCTGCAATAGGAAAGCAAGGCCCTCTTAGAGATGAAAGTTTCGTTTTTTTTGAGCAGTTTGCTCTATCTGCATACACTGAGAGGCAGGCAGGAGATGACGCATCTGTAGCCACCTTTCTCCATGCTACTGTCAAGGACTAATGGGAGATCTGACAAACATCTCCGCCCTTTAACATTTACCATGTCACTAAGATTTCCTCCAAGTTTTCATTCCAAATTTCTATATTCATTTCTTTTAAAAGTGAGCTAGACAGAGCCCAGAAGTCTCTCTGGAGAATTTGTTTTGAGAAGGAAGAAAGATGTGAAGAGGCAGAGAGTGTGCTTGTCACAAGTTGGGCAACTCACAAAGCCCAGACCAGCACTCTGAGTACGCCACCAAGTGTCTGCTACGGCGTCTGAGCCAACAAATGCAGCCTGGCTACAGGAGCAGGGCATGGGTGCCCCCCCGGGGGCTTTGGGCCATGGCACAATGCTCTGCTTTCCTGGACTGCAGACCCAATGAAACCGAGTCATTGCTGCTTTCCTCTGCTGATGAACTCTGACTTGGAGCAATACCTCCTGGATCTTGAGTCTATTCCAATGACTGTATCAGAGGATGAGGCAGACAGACAGGATCAAATTCAATATGACCAAGCGGCCCGTGGCACACACTGCCCCTCCCTGGCAGCCAGGCCAAGCAGAAGCATCAGAGCCACCTACAGTCTGTCAGCATTGCTGTCAAGATCAGCGAAGAGGCCAGGGCCAGCTCCATTGCACTAATGTTAAAGAAACAGTCTTGGGGAATGGATCTCCACATCTTCTGCCTTTTGATCAATCCAATAAATCCACCCTCTGAGAGGGTTTCCCTGTTGCTCACACTGGCCATCATCTCCATGACTTTCAGACCTGCTTGGGATGCCTGTTCTCCAGGAGCAGCTCCCAGCCCAAGAGTGGAAGGTCTCTGCGGAGGAGCCTGCTCTGGGCACCATCCCCCATACCAGGCTCCAGTTACTCCCCTCTCTCACACAAAGGTCACTGGCTCTGCTAGAGGCACCAAGGCAGCTGCAGATGTGCACTGCGCTGCCCTCCCCTGCCCCGCCATGGCCTGTCTGTGCATCTGTCCTCGAATACCAAGGCTCTCAGGATCTGGCTGACTAAGGCAAGAAGGGACTGGAATGGACTTCAGTCTCCAGGCTAAAGGCCACAGTGCGTTGTGCCACCCACATGTTATTTGCCAACTCCCTTTCACTCAGCCTGACCAGTCTCTCTAGAAGGTGAGTTCTGCAGGTGATGCTCCTTTGGTTGCCCTATACTGAATCCTCTCAATGCACCCAAAGAGGCCACCGTGAGCCAGCCTGGCCCTGCCCTGCCTGTGCCTGCCTCCTTTAGCAGTTCCCCTCCTTGGCCGGGCATCTAGCCTGCAGTCCCTGTGCCAGGTCACACCAGCCAAAGCTACTCGGTTCTCTAGCTCCTTCACCACCCTCCAAGCAGCAGTCACATCTCTCACTTTCTCTGCTGCTTCGCCCTGTCACCACTTGCCTCTTTTCTTTCATCTTCATTGAATTCAACCAGCCACACCCACTACCCACTAAAAATCCCGCACCAGAGAATGTCCAACTCCTCCACCCATGCTAACAATTTCTCTCTCTCTCTCTCTCAATATAAAATGTGCTCACGATTACCGCACAGCTGCCCTGTAACCTCAATCCCTTCCCCAGAAGCCCTCTCAAGCCTGGCTCCATCAGCGTTCTCTCCTCCTGAGAATGCCTCAACCCCCTTCCTTCTGGTCTATTTCCATCAGAAGCCTCTCCTCTACCACCGCACCCAGGGATCTCTCCCTCTCCCCCATGCGGCAGAGATCTACAAGTCACCCGAACACACAGAGCGTCACTCTTTCAAATTATGCCATATCTTCTGGGGGAGGATCTCCAGTCAATATACAGACCTTCCCCTTTCTCCAGCAGATATTTATCGAGCACTTATTATGAACATATAGTCCTTTGTTGTTAGTCACTGAGGAAAACTCCTTTTAAAAATCTGTCCCTTGCTCTCCAGCCAATCCTGGACACCAAACCATACCTCCACATATAAGACCATTCGGTAGCAATGGCAGGCTGCCATTCCTTGCCTGGACTATTGTAAGACTCATCCCTTCTTCAATCTGTTTTACCTCCTAGGAGGCAGCGTGGCAGCATGGAGAGGAGAGCTGGCCCAGAAGTCAGGAAGGCCTGACCCATACAGGCTGCAGAGCCCTGAGCACTTGCTCAGAGACAGCTGGGGGCACAGTGGTTAGAGTGCTGGGCCTCAAGTTCCTGTTTGCCTCAGTGTCATCAACTGTAGAATGGGGTTAATAACAGCACCTCCCTCCCAAGGTTACTGTGAGGATCAAATGAGACAATAATTGTAAAAAAAATTAAGCAACGCAGTGCCTGACACAGGGTAGGTACTTCCTCCCTTCCCTTCCCCCCATACACCCTCTAGGACTACACATTGTAGAGGTGCTGCCCTGCATTGGGGAAGCTCCCTCTGCCAAGGTGATCACAAGGAAAACCTCGCTTCCTTGCACTGTGGACAGATCAATCTTCCTAAAACACCACTCTGCCCAGGGTTGCTCTTCTGCTCAGAGACTTTCAGGAGCCATTTGACGCCTGCAGAATCGGCTCTCCCGGATCAGTCACCCCCACCCTGACTTCCTATCCCTCACCAGACAGATTCTCTATGAGCTGCATGTCTAGTCACCGTTCTCTAGGTAGCACACATCTGTTCCCACTTCTGTGCTTAGGCCCGACCTTCCCTCCTCCTTTCCACTGATCGAATCACTACTGTTTCTCAGCACCTTTGTCTCTACGAGGCAATCCATCCACAGGTGCTTCTTGAAGCCCCACCAGTGTGGTGGCATCTTCCCGGCTCCCCTGTGCCCAGTGCTTCTTCAGTCCTCCCAAGGCCTGCAGGTCACCCTGGCTGCATCGCTCCCTTCTAATGGGTTAACCGATGCCCATGTCTCACGTGTGGCCTTGTTCTACCATTAAGGCACAAACTGTCTAAGGGTTAGGACTACAACTTATTTGCTCTTTGTATCGCCAATGTCCATTTTAGGGCCTTGCATATAATACCTGCGCAAGATAATATCTGTTGTTGATGAAACATCTGATATCCCTCCCCTCAGCGTTCTGTCATCCTCAAGCTCTGCCACAAATTAAAATCCACTGCTAACCACTATCCCACTGACAATTCAGATCCCTTTCCCCCCTTAAGTCCCAAGTTTTCAGAGGCTCTAGAATAGGCTCCTTGGAACTAGAAAGAGCCTTGGAACTCATTTCCTCCAGGCCCCTTTCTTTTTCTCATACTCACAGTGAACTTTATTTGGATTTGTCTGTTTCCGACGGGACATGTTTCCCGGGCCCTGTAGTTCTGGCCTTGTCCAGCTTCACCACTGGAAACGTTCCTGCCTCCTTGTAAGGCACTGACCTAGAGAGAGCGATAACTATTAGGCATTCCTGCCTCTGGGTATCACACAAATTTAAAAGGTAAAAGATTCTTAAAAATAGCCCCATGAAAATAGCATGAAATACCCCAGCTGCCAAGGAGCCTATGTACCAAGAGATGAAATTACCCACAGAGAAATAGAAATGAACACATTCTCCAGCCTAGGGCCAAGGTCCTCAGAGAATTCAGCAGAGGAGGAGGCCTCCTCAAAGGTCCTCCATAACTCCATTTAGAGGATGAGAAGGGAAGTGATCTCCACTGCAGCCACAGGAAAGAGTGAGAGAAAGATACACAGGTACCCTGATCCAGGATGATTTGGGGCCCAAAGAAATTACCCCCATGAATGGCATCTGAGGTAAGCAGGAAGCCCAGAGGGGGATCAGAGCTCACATTTCACATGCCCACAGGAAGGCAAGCACTGCATACTGCAACAAACTGGAGCTTCCGGCGGCTGTCAAGCTCACATTGTAGTTATCTCACCCAGAGGTGACAAGGGCATCAATCCCTGTGGGATAGGAAAGGTCCCCAAATCCTGGACATCTGTAAATGAAAATGGTATGGGAAAACACTGCTTCTGTCTAGGGATCCAAGTGTAATGATGGATGGATGAATGGATACCAATGGTGCTAATTCCCCAAAGGAAAGAAAGGCCCTCACTCTAAGGAGCACCCATGTGGCCCTAGGCCCACAGAGCCACTGGTGCAGCCAAAGCTAATGACTTCAGCAGCAAGACTGAATCCACCTTCCATGACTTGGAAGATTCACTTGGCAGAGGAGGAAGTTTAAAAAGAGGAGAAACGTTCCCTATCCAAGAAAGGCTGTAGAACTCCACTCCTTTTCCCTTGTCCCCTTTCCTGTTAGAGGAGGAAGAAGTCAAATATGAAGTTTTACTTTGGATGGAAGAGAGCCAAGACAAGCCTCAATCCTACCTAAGACAAAGAAGCATGTATCTGATGTCCTTCTAAGGCTTTCTGGTCTTCTCCCCTGCCCCCTCTCCACAAAGCTATCCCTTGGATATACAAATATAGCTTACTCTAAGTTAAATATGTGGCCAGCAGTAGTTTAATTATATTTCCAAAGAGTGAGGCATTTACCATTTATTATACCAGACTCAAAATCAGATACTTCCCCCCAAAAGAGAAAGAAACCCTAAAGAGCTAAGACAGGCCTCCATGAGAAGCAACATGGGGGAGAACTTTTACCAGCTTTTCCTTCATCCTTAAGCAAAGAGAATCTTTTTAAAGCATCAGTTAAAAAATAAAACCCATCCCTCCAATAAGAAAAATGATAAAGTGCTACTCCCACAAGGAGGTTTTCTGTAGCACTAACTTAATTTTTTTCCTTCTATTCCTCAAGTCTAATAAGTTAGCCCCTCCATATTATTATACAGTGTGACTTCACCTGGAGTTTCCCAATGCAGGCAGTTAAAACATTCCTTGCTTTTATTCAGACCACAGGGTTTTAATAAACTGAAATGCCCCCCTCAATTGTAAAATGAATGAAAAATTTGAGTTTGATCATAGCCAGTTTTTTAATCAATCAAAAATAGCAACCATGACACTATTTTTGTAGCATTTTCTTTGAGGAAAGGCCTATTCCAGTTGAAGGGTCTCTCTCTCTAGCTCATCTTTATCAGACAAGGAACTAATGATAAGGCTACAGAATCTGGGCTAGATAAATAGAAAGGAGAGATGCGCCCCCTGCATATGTCCCTAGTATCTCATAATTCCCCCTAGTGGCCAAAACACTTGGGTACAACAACCTGTGGGGTTCCAGGAAGGAAGGAACACCACCTTCTTTCCCCCATTTCTTAAAAGAAATTAACTACACACAGACCCCTAATTCCACATAATAATAAAGTCCAAAATAATCTACAACGGCAAAGACCTAATAAAACCAACCAAAGGAATTCAAGTATCATTGCTTTCAATGTAGCCTCAGTTCCGCCACCTAGATCTGAAACCAACCAAAAAAAAAAGTAAATTCTGTGACTTGCTGACTTTTTTGAACAAAGAGAAGATGAAGAGAAAGGGGCCTTGGAGAGACTCAGGTGTCAGGTGCAGATTCCAAAAAGGAGTTCAGTCACCATTTAACTCTAGCTGGCAGCTGGGTTAACAGTCTTCATTTTAAAAAAGGCCCAAAGTCTCACCACTGACTTTGGACAGGATGCCGAACAACAAGCAATTCTACAAGTGCTGGGTTGCAGTTTTCTGAGCATGCCCAAAGTCCCAATAAGCCAAATCGGGTGAAATTCAAGCAGGTAGACTGTACACTTCTCACCTCCAGTTCTTAGGCTGTTCCCATGGAGCAAGTAAACTCGACTGAGTCCAGCTGATTTTATCTGCAAAATTGGAGAGAAGAGCTCGTTATAGACACCTTCCTATTCACCACTTCCCCACCTGTTTGGACTGGACAGTTTGTAACATCAGCCAAAATTTCCCTTTTCGCTATTCCAAACTTAAGGAAAGGTACATAGTCCCAGGGCATAATCAGACAAGTTCCAGAGGTCTTTACAGACATCAAAACAAAATAAAACAAAACACCCCTCCCCACACCCCTCCACCAGCACAAAGTAGTGTCGGAAATCCAAAATTAAAAAGTTTTCCGGGGAGCCCCAAGCTCGTGGGCTGGCACTCTCCCTCCCTTGCCCCCCAAGCTCTTCCGCCGGCCTCGGAGGGGCACAGGCACCCCTCTGTCGCCCCGCTGGCCAGCCCCCAGCGCTGGGGGGCAGAGAGGGAGGCTGCGGGAGGCGCGGCCCCTTCTCCTGCTAGGGACAGATGGACGGGCAGACGGGCAGAGGGAAGGGGGCGGGGAGACGGAGGGCACCCACACATCGGGCTCCCCGGCGATCGGGGCCGAGGCCGGGCACACAGACCCCCCCCCCCCAGCCTCAGCCCCCAAGCTCGGAGCCCAACAAAAAGAGGAGCAGACTGGGCGGCGAAAGGGGCAGCGGAGCAGCCTCTGTGTCCCCATCTCGGAAGCAGACCAACAAAAAAGGGCAGGGGCTGGGGGGGGGGGGGAACTTCAGGGGACGTCGCTTCCCCCCGCTCCCTCCGCGACCGCCACGGGGAGTCCTCCCCTCCCCCACCCCAGACGCAGACAGACAAAAGGACAGACAGACCCGAGCCCGGACGGCCTCGGGAGAGGGTGGGGGCGGCTCCCCCTCCCGCGCCACGCCTGAGCGTCCCGAGCCTGGGCCGGGGGCCGGGGAGAGGAGGCTCTTTACCCAGTACCGGGCGCTCCAGACCCCCACGCTGGGCCCCGCCTCCGGCCGGCCAGACAGACGGACCGCCGGACAATGGACCCCAGGTTTGCGGCTCGGGCCACGCCAGGGCCGGGGCCTCTCCGGGCCGGGGCCGGGGCCGGGCGGGCTCTGGCCGGGCGGTGCACGGGGATCCTGCGGGCGGCGCGGCAGACGGACAAAGCCAGCGGCAGACAGACAGACGGAGGGGGGAAAAGATGGCGACGCGAGCGGCGGGAGCGCGCCGCTCGTGCACCCGCCAGCAAGGGGGGGAGGCGCGTGCACGAGCCGGAGCCACCGGAGCCGCGTCCCTGCCTCCCTCATCCCCGCTCGCCGCCGCCGCCGACTCCTCCTCCTCCTCCCCCAGGGCGGGGCCAGGGCGGGGCCTCCCTCCGGAGCTCCCCCCCCCGCCGACTGGTCAGCCTCCGGGGTCCGGTCCGCCCTTCTCCACCGTCAAGTTCAACCGCAGACCCCACATTCCTGCTTTAGCCCGTCCCCCAAAACCTCCAAAGTGCCCGGCTCCTTCCGGCCTCCCTTCCTGCCCTAGCGCACGCGTGGGGGGGAGTCGCGAGTGACTTTGACCTCTGCCCCTCCCCCACACACCCCCCCCCCAGCCGGGAGGCACCAGGAAGTGGCCCTGAGGGGTGGGGGCAGGAGTTCCGCGCGTGGGCCGCTTCCCCTCCTCCTCGGCGGCGGGCTGTCGGACTGTGGGTCTGTCTGTCGGTCTCTGACTGTGGGTCTGTCTCTCTCTGTGGGTCTGTGTGCCTCGTTTAGGATCTGTCTCTGCCTGACTGTGGGTCTGGCTGTGACAGTATCTCTGGTTCTGTCTGTCTGTTGGTCTGTCTGTGACAGTATCTCGGGGTCTGTCTGTCTCTCTTTTTGGATCTATCTGTCCATCTCTGTCTCTGTCTCAGTGTCTCTCTGTCTCTTCCCTACCTCTACCTCTTCATTTTCCCCCCTTCCCTTCCCTTCCCCCTCCCCCTCTTCCTAACTCCTTTCCAGCCTTTCTGTCTCACCTGGCTTCCACCACTGGTGGCCCTGGGGCTAAATAGGTCGCCTGTCTCTCTTTTTAGAAAATAATGGAAGTCCCCAAACTAGTATAAGCCGCCGTTTGGGACAGATTTACCCTAAATCTCCACTAGTGAACAGGTAACTTTTAATCTTGTGCTTGATCTATTCCAGTGATGTTTTGGAAGTCTTGGTCCTTAGAAAATTTGGCATGTGACGTGACTTCTTAAAATTATTTTTTATTTTTTTTGGTTTGGCTGTTATGTTCCAGCCCAGAAGAGTTCTAGCCAATAAAATGTTTTTGGCTAGTGTTCCCCCTAAAAATAACTTCCTTTAAGCCTAAACGTTAAATACTTGTTCTCAGCCTTTCAGTCAAATGTAAGACTGTTTCTGGAGAAGAATTTAAATAAGAATAAACATTGGTTTTTACACCTAAAAGTAGTCCTTTTTTTTTCTTAAAAAAGTCTGAAACTTACATATATGTGTGTATGCATGTATATATATATATATGTGTGTGCGTGTGTGTTATTCTGAGCTTAACAAATACCAAATAAAATGAACATTTCTATCTATAAAGTAGAACAAAAAAAGATTTTACCTGGAACTGAGAGTATCTGTTATGTACTTGTTTTTCCTTTTAAGTACATAATAAATTCAACACCAACTTTTAGAACTGTCCTGTTTCTCTTTTTCCTTCTGGCCTCCCTTCTGTTCCTCTTCAGTGTACTTTAAAAATGCTTCAGTGACCCTCTTTTCTTCTTTTTTCTTTTTGCCAGCCCCATAGATGCCCTTTCTTTTCTCTGTCCTTCCCTCCCCCACCAACTGAAAAAAAAGAAAGGAAAGGAAAAAACCCTTGTAATAAATATGCCCTCAAGCAGAGCAAATTCCCACATTGGCCACGTCTGGAAAATGTTGATTTTATTCTGTTCTTTGAGTCCATCCCTTCTCCTATCTGTAGTTTTCGACTTCTGAGACTGAGGAATACAAATGTGGTTTTGTCACACGATGAAGAAATTGACATTTTCAGAAGATACTAAAAGTTAAAAAGTGAGAAGCAACCTCTAGCCCTTTCCTGTGCTTCTGCCTTTGTGAATTTTAATTTCTCCACTCTAAAATGGTCCTGATGCTACTTAGTTACCCTCCAACGTTGCCTCAAGCTTGTAACAGTCCTTCAAAAATTTAGACAGTTCCTGTGTCCTTCTACAAACTCCTCTCTACTTTCTTCTGTGTTGAAAAGCAGTTGATACAAAAGAAAATAGGGCATGAGCCTCAGTTTCCTCACCTGTAAAGTGGGTATAACATCACCTACTTCACAGGGTTGTGAGGCTCAAACGAGGAGAAAAAAGGTTATGTGGAGTGTTTGCAAATCTTTAAGTACCATGTAAATGTCAGCCATAATAACTAATATTATTATATTCCACCAGGATTAAAGGAAGATGAAAATACAAAGGTTTTTGTTTGTTTGCTTGCTTTTTGGAGGGGAAAGGGTAGGGCAATTAGGGTTAAGTGACTTGCCCAAGGTCATAGGGCTAGTGTGTCAAGCGTCTGAGGTCAAATTTGAACTCAGGTCCTCCTGACTCTAGGGCTGGTGCTCTATTCACTGTACCACCTAGCCGCCCCAGAGGGGTTTTGAGGTGGAAAACAGAAGAGATGAAAGTCATGACAGATGGCTTTAATTTTCTTAGTAAAAGAGAAAGTCAGTTCATCTGCTGAGAGGAGGGAGGTTGTTAGGGATTTTGAGAAGAGAGAAGAGGTCTGAAACATCTGCTTAAGCCAGGGAAGGAAGCATTGTGGGGAGTGAAGCAGCCAAGATGTGTGCAGCCGTGAAGGGCCCAGCTGCGCTAAGGGAGCATTAATAAATAGTGGTCCCAGACTGCCAGTTCCTGTGACTTCTTTCATCCATGTTCAGGAGCTCCAGAGTGGGGTTAGAGAAGGGGGATGCTGGGGGTCATCCAGGGTTGAGGATTGGCAGCATAGGCTAGTGTCTCCACAATACCTTGTATTCAATTACCTCTTGTGTATATCCATAGATATGCATGTATAGATTAGCTTATATATTTTATATGAGATTATTTCATTCTTTATGCTTGAATCCTTGGCACCTAACACAATGCCTGACTACTATGGTGGGCACTTAATAAATATCTGTTGATTGATCGGAACAAGGGATTTGAGGACCTAGAACAAATGACTGTATTAGTTTAATTGGTTAACTACGGGATAGATGGATAGGGTAACTTATAGGATAGGATGATGTATCATCTGGTAAGGTTTTTATAGGCATATTAAAGAGTATGTGAGAAGAAGAGATTTAGGAGAAAGGGGAATTTGTTAATGAGAGAGTTTGAAGGATATGGGAATTTAGGCACAGAAGATGGAAAGGCTCAATCTGGATGGAGTTGAGAGAATTGGAAGCAGGAGACAGGAAAGGGTTGTTTTCTTTTAAATTTGAGCAGATGGCTCTGAATTAAAGGGATGAAAGGAGCCTGAGGTCAGAATTTATAGTCACAGGAAAATACATGTTGATTGGGTCGCCTGGTGGGTCGTATGTTTTGTTTTGTTTGCTTTTTTATTTTTGGAGGGGGGAGAGCAGAGCAATTGGGGTTAAGTGACTTGTCCAAGGTCACACAGCTAGAAAGTGGTAAAAGGTAGATTTGAACTCAGGTCGTCCTGACTCCAGGGCCAGTGCTCTATTCACTTCGCCACCTAGCCACCCCAGGACATATGTTTGGACCTGTGTAAAGAATTTAAAATCATAAGCTGTTGTAGTTGGAAGGGAACTAGTTCTCCCACCCCAACTTTAAATGGAGAATCTGAGGCCCAGAAACTTGCCATGGGTCACATATCTAGTTAGAAGCTGAGGCGTGGTATGAATTGAGGTCTCTGAGTCTAGTGCTCTTTAACTGTGTGCCAGCCTCTTGAAAAATGAGGTTTCATTTTCATGTAATTCTGTGAACTATACTTTGTTTTGTTGTGTTTCTCTTTTGAAAGTTTTATTGTTGTCTTTTGTTTTAACATCAGTTATTTTTGAGTACGCCCTTTCTCCTCAGTGAACCTTCTTTGCAACAACGGGTAAATAAAAATTAGGCAAAATCATCCAGCATTTATTGATCCACATAAGTGTATTCAGCATACCATAGTCCCTTACTCCTCCAACAAAATCAAAGCATTGGTTGACTGCTACTTGGGGATTATGTACAAGGGAATTATTCATTAATACAGAGTTGGACTTAGATAATTTCTAAGATTTTATGATTTTCCAGTTTCATTTTCTTATGTTAAGCTGTTAATCTGCCATATCAGCT
>CM053581.1:36397114-36435894 GCA_028627135.1 Pseudochirops cupreus
TGGTTGCAAAAAACTGGAAATATAGGGGATACCCATCAATTGGGGAATGGCTGAACAAGTTATGATATATGAATGTAATGGAATACTATTGTGCTATAAGAAATGGGAAGGAGATGGACTTCATAATTACCTGGAAAGGCTTATACGGACTGATGCTAAGTGAGAAGAGCAGAACCAGGAAAAATTTGTACACAATTACAGACACATCGTGTATGTGTGTGTGTGTGTGTGTGTGTGTGTGTGTGTTTGTGTGTGTGATGACCAACCTTGATAAACTGGACTCTCCTTAACAACGCACAGGTATGAGACAACCCTACAAGTCTCAGGATGGAAGGAGATATCTACATTCAGAGAAAGATCTAGAAAGACCAGAGTTTAAATGGAGACTGAAGCAATCTACATGCCATCGTTCTTTTTCATGTTTGGTTTTGCTTCTTTTTTTCCCAGTGATCACTCGTTGGTTACAACCCTTCTATACAACCAGACTAATGTCTAATGTGAAAGTATTTGCAGATCCTATACTTGATTTTATGCCGCCATGGAGGGGGGAGAAGGAGGGGAGAAAATCTGAAACTTAAAGGATTGTGGAACTGAATCTTGTAAACTAAAAGTAAATTAAAAAAAATAAAGCTTGACTTTAAAATTTCTGAAAAAGTTTTGTTCATATTGACTATTTTTATCTTATAGTCCTTTCCTAATATTATACTCTACCCACACTAAACGAACCTTTCCTTTTGATAAAGAAACACAGTTAATCTAGTACCAAGAGACACAACTACCACTTCTAACAGAGGGAAAAGGACATGCAACATTTTGTCCCCATAGACCCTGCCTTGACAGTAAAAAGAGGGAGGTGTGTTTCTTATTTTTACTTTAGAGCTCAGATTGCTTATTTTAATTACTTTACATTCAATTTCAGTGGTCTTTTCCTTGCCATTTTTTTTAGTCATAGTGTATATTGTTTTCTGGGTTCTGATTACTTGACTGTATCAATTCGTACAAGTCTTCTCTTTCTCTGAATTCAAGAGCTTACCTTTTTTGTTTGTTATGGGAGGGGAGAAAGAGTAGATGTGCTTTCTTGCTAAGGGAAAACTCCAGTGGAGGACATTCTTTCTGTCAATGCAGATCAACCCCTTTTCTGCCATTTAGAGTTTCAAAGAGTTCCTTGAGAGTACTCAGAGGTTAAGTGACTGGCTCAGTGTCACAATGCCAAAAATCTTACTTTTCAAATGAGATCCAGTTCCTGTTCTCCAATACTTTAACCTCTTCCAGAGAAAAAGAAAGGTCTTTTTTTGGTTGGTTTTTTTTAACATAGCTCCTAATAATGATTTTTTGCCATGAAATGAAATTTGCTTTGAAGATTATTATACATGGTGTTTCAAAAGTCTTAATGCAATTTTTAGCTTTCGTAACTTCATAAGCATGTTAGAAACATATAAAAATATTTGAAAGGTTAATTATTTAAAGCTTTAAAATATTTGTTTTTATTTAAATTCAGCATCACCATTGTCTTGTACTTTATACACTAACCTACTAAATTTTCACTCTTCAGTGACTGAAAGGATGGCATGTATAATACTAGTTTTAAGATCATCCAAAGAATGAGGTTTTGATGCTTACCTGACAATTTTGAAGTGACCCCACAAAAAAAAAATCTCATAGAGATGGATCAGGTGATGGAGTTAGCCAAGCAAGACCTCTTTTGATCCACTAGAAACTGTCATACATACAGTGCATAACGACAGAGTAATCCATCTTTAAACTTGAATTATTATTCAAAATTCACAAAACTAAGCAAGTATTAAAGAATTTTAAGTAAACTTTCAAATCATATTTTTAGTAAGTTTGTAGTATTTGTAGTTCTGAAATTACTAAAGTTTAAAACTGCACTGAGACTTTTGGGACACCCTATATAATGACATTTGAAGAGAATTTAGTAGTTGATTTTACTCAATTCCTCGGAAATCAGTGTAGCAAAATGAAGAGAACAATGTAATAAATTACTTTTGATATTAAAATCAGAGTCCATAAAAAAGCAGGAGTAAAACCAAGATGGGCAGTTTTCCATTTTTTCACTTGTTTTGTAGGAAATTCTATATATGCATGTAGTATAGGATTAGTGATATGAATGGTACCTGTCATCCCTGATAATCTGACTTTGATTCAACTACCTTCAATGCATTAAGACGTGTTATTTCCTAATATGGCTTTTCCTTTGTTTCTTATTCCTTACACTGGTAATTTTAGATTTAAAGGCTGTTGAGAGCTTCCTTATTTCTAAATGAAATCACTGTATTTTTAGAAGAAAAGGTAAAAAATTAAACTCTTTTCTTCTCATCTGGTTTTCCTTTTTAATACGTTATCCATTATTATGTATTTGTTTGAGCCCTTACAGACAGTTCAAATATGTACACAACTTGAACGTATCCACACATGTTCTTACAAAAATTACCCTGTGTTAAGTATAGTAATCACTGGGTTATAATTTCTATGTTTTGAGTCACATTATACTGAAATACAGTAATTATGTTCATCAACAAGAAATAAGGATTGATCATTTTCCATACTTGTTGCGGTTTAAACCCAGGGACGCCAAAAAGCTGTTGAGGTAGGGGCTCTGCCCACCCCAAAACTGTTGTGGTTTCATGATGTGTTGTGGTGGAACTGTCTCAAAAAATTCAGTCAGACCACCTCTAATCCAAGTATGGGTATTTATTGAGATTGATGCCTCTCATGAAGTGGGCTAAGTTCTAAGAGGAACCAGTGACTTTAGAGAAAGTGAGATGGATTTTTATAGGGTAAAGATGCAATTACATAACAGAAATTTACATAGAATAGAGGAATATTATTAATATTAAAAAGGCAGGAGGAGTTTGTTAAGGGATTAGGTAATGGAGGTAATAGGCCCCATCTATAGTTTGGTGGTTAAACATTCTGGTCATTCTGACGTCTAACTGGCTAGCTGTTGTGGTCCTGTCTGGTTAAGGCAGACAGTTAGGTATTGTGGTCCTGTCTTGGGCTAGATGGATGATGTGATTATGATCGAATACAAGAACACACCTGTTTCTGTGGGAATGGGTCTGGGGCAGTGACCAGATCTAGAGGCAGTAGCTGGGTTCTCATCACATGGACACACCTGCTCTTTCTGTAGGAACTAAGAGTTAAGGGACACACCTGTTGTTCCAGTGAGCAGTAAGGCATATACAAATAAGTTAGGACATTGGTAGGGGCGGGCCCCTAGGTAGGTACAATGGGCCTGCTGTTCACTAGGGCCAGGCCTATAACGAAGTTAGAATATTTGGGTTGGGGGCAGCTTTATTAGGATTCCATCATACGAATGACAAAGCTGGATTTTTTTATTTTTATTTTTGCTTTTTGGAGGGGGGGAAGGCAGGGCAATTGGGGTTAAGTGACTTGCCCAAGGTCACACGGCTGGTGTTAAGTGTCTGAGGCTGGATTTGAACTCAGGTCTACCTGACTCCAGGGCCAGTGCTCTATTCACTGCACCACCTAGCCACCCCTAAAGCTGGATTTTTAAAGTTAAAATTAGGGTGCTGGTGGAGAGTACATAGATGTGTCTGGAAAAACATTGTTTTCATTGTGTGCCTAGGTCACTTACGGAACTGACATATTCAGTCAGTCTGAGATGAAGCTGTTTTAATGTACAACTGGCTGGTTACAGCATACTATAGATATAGCTGACTAACTGACCTATTCTTTTTTTTTTAGACCCTTCTAAAACATTGATTATTTAAAAATTTATAGGCTATAAAGATATCAAATGTGTTAAAATACAAAACTGCTTGAACTAGATTTTGTGGGGCCATGAATTGATGCAGAAAAGTGGCATAAGTAATTTTAATTTTAATTTATTTACCTTTAGTTTACAACATTCAGTTCCACAATAAGTAATTTATTTCCAAATTTTGCTCAAATTATTTAATTTTAACATTAGAATCATCATAAGCATAATAAAATAGTAGCCCCTTACAAGTTTCTTGATATTAAATGAATATTCAAATAGCTCCAAGTGGTACATAATGATAGTTAAAAAATAAAGACAACTTTCAAAGATGACATTTTCATGTCATAGTCACTTTTAGTAGCTGAGTGAGGTAAAAATACATATAAGATTTCAGATATGTTACAAAATCTTACGCACCTTTAATTTTCATTTATTTTTCTGTAAAGAGATATAAAGTCTCAATAAAGTAATCGATTCCCCATTTTTTATGCCTTTCTTCTAAAACATCAACCTTCTCAAGACAACTGAATATTACATGTTGAGCCAAACAAACTTTTAACTTCACTGTCAGGAACATAAAATGGTGGACCTGAATATTTAGTTGGATCATATGAAACAGTAGCCTGGAGATAGCAAAAACCTTTTCCCATTAGAGACAACATTAATTTGGCATAGCATTCTCTGTCCCCTGGATTAATGGCAACTAAGGATCCTCTATCCCAAATCCTGTCAAATTTGCCAATATCGGCTTTGGGAAGATCAAAAATACCGCAACAGTATAAAGTGACATTCCCTGATGAGCTCTTAAATATTTCGGCACCTGAAATTCTTGCAACTGATTCTTCCGAGTAAGACAGATTCTGTTCAGTAAAAAATTCCCGTATGGCCAGTTCACCGATTTCTACTCCAACTACACTATGACCTAGGTCAGCAAACCATTTCATTTCAACTGCTTTCCCACAAAGAGGGAAAAATACCCTGAGTCCATTTCTGCCATTAAGAAATGTATTCATATGTTTCCTTAATAACTTACTTCCATATTCTTGATGAAATCCAATATTGTGCATCTCCCATTTTTGTCGCCAGTCTTCAAGAGTTAGTACCTTGTTTTGCTGTTCCCCAAGAGCAGAATGATTTTTGTCTTCTGCTTCAGCTGTTGAACCCTCCATGATTTCTGGGCAGGTACCTTCTACAAATCAGGAATTTCACATGTAGTTTCACAGGCTCAAACTCCTTCCTTCTACACAGCTACTGGAGCTAATTGACTTATTTTTTCAAGCTCAGGACACAATCCTCTTTAGCCAGATCAGGGGTTCTTAATTCTTTTGTATCATAGACCCTTTTGGCAGTCTGGCAAAGTCTATGAACCTCTTTTCAGAACCGTGTTTTTAAATACATAAAATACAAAGAATGACAAATGAAACCAATTATATTGAAATAGTTATGTACAAAAAACTGTCTCATAAACATGTATATTATATATTATCACATTACATTTTTATTATCATCATATCCCTCGGCTAGATGATTTTATGTGATTTAATTTGGTGACAGATGCCTGTGGGGAACTCTGTACAGCAGCTTCCTTCTGTCTTCTATCTGCCTTCCCTTAGTGGATCATCTTCAATTTTATTCTCTCTGTATCTTGTTTCTATAAAGTTGCTCGTATGCTGTGCCCCTGTTAGACGTAAGCTCCTCGAGACAAGCGCCTGCCTCTTGTCTTTTGTTCTGTCCTGGGCACTCAGTGAGGAGCTGCCCCGGCAGGTGCGGGGTGAATGCCAGCTGATTGCGGGGTAAAAGGGCTGCGGCTTTTCTTGCACAATCCTGAACAGTTTTCTAGAATGGCTGTCCCCACGAACGGCCCCTCCGCGGTCACCAAGACTCAGATGCCCCTGAAACAACAACAGCAAAAACCTGGCTTAGAGTTTGATCAAGGGGAAGAAAGCTCCGCTTTTTAGAACAAAACTAAATTTAAAGGGGGCTGGGGGGGGGAGCGGAGGAAGGACTGGCATTGGGGGAAAAAGTCCAGAGGGCGAAAGAGGCCAATGAAAGCGGCCCAGGTGGGCACAGAGGGCAGGGGATGGAGCCAGGGATGCTGCGGTGGGACTCTGGGGTAACCAAGGTTACCGAGCGCTCCGACCGATATCGTGGGAGAGGAAGAAGGGGGAGAGGGGCAACGGAAGGGGGGAGAGGCAAAGAAAAGTGGCCAACACCTCCCAACCCTGGAGTCTGAGAAGGGACAGCAGCAGGCGCGGGGAAGGGGATCGGAACCTGGAGACCCCCAAGCGACGTAGGGCGGAGCTCTTTCCATGCTGGGTGACCCTGGGCAAATCAGTTCGCCTCACTGGGCAAATCAGTTCGCCTCACTGGGCCTCAGTTTCTTCTTCTTTGAAATGGGGAGATTCGACTCGTGACCTTTAGGCCCTGACAGGCTTAGATCTTGTACCCTAGGAGAAGGGGCGGGGATCCGGGCTCCTTTAACCCGTGTCCTCCCCACCCTGCTCTTGGGGTAGCCACCCCGGTGACTCAGGCGGCGTGATTCTGTCACGTTACCGCCCCTACTCTTGAGGTGAATCGACTTCCGCCGCGGGAAGTAGTCCCCGGTCGAAGGGGGGAGTCGGCCCGGAAGCAGCCTCGAGTCTTCGGGAGCCGGTAGGTCCCGGGAAGCGGCCAGGGAGCAGGTTACCTCCGGGAGGGGGCGTGACCCATCTCCGATAGCCTATCCCCGGGAGGGGGCGTGACCTATCCCCGACAGGCAGCTTGGCCTATCCTCGATAGGGGGTGTGGCAGATCCCGAAAAGGGGCGTGGTAATTCCGCCCCCGTGGATCCCTCCGCCTGCGCCAGTGGAACTGGGGCCGAGCGAGCCGCCATTTTGGTCGTTGGGCTCCCGTTGCCGCCGTTCCCCCCGCCGCTGCTGCCGCTGTCTCCCGTCAGCTGTCGGGCCGGTGAGTGTGCGGCCCCGGGATGCCCTCCTCCCGCCGCCCCCAGAGACAGCGAGGAAAGGAGGCCGCGGAGCCGCGGGCCTGCGGGGAGGGAGCGGTTGGGGCCGAGGTCAGCGGGGGCCGGGGCCGGGGCCGGGGGCGGCTCCGGAGCGCTGGCACCGGTCCGGCCGTCCTCCCGTCTCAGAAGCTTGACTGCGCCCCGGCTCTCAGGAGCTCCCACCCCCATGCGCGGAAGACAAGGCCCTCCGAACTCTTGGCGGAGCCGGCCCGGGCGCCTTTGTCTCGGGGCAAGTTTCCCTCGTCAGTCGCAGCCTCGCCTAGGCCACTGTAGACGCGCCCACGCGTGCCCCCTGCAGAGCCGCTTCCCCACTGGGATGGATAGGGGCGGAGGAGACGCTTGGCTCTCCAGCCGTGTCACGAGCAGGGGATCAGGGGGAGAGAACCACTACATTCCACGAGTGGGTGCGTGGGCCTCACCCGACGAGCCAAGGGAGGGGGGAGGGCTCACTAAGTGCCGCGGGTGGGGCCTCGCGCCGTGTCCCGAGAGTGGTCGGGGGAGGGGGCAGAATGCCACCTCGTATCCCTGACATTGTGTCGTGGACCCCTTTGTGGACAGACTGGAGAAGCGCTTTTCAGAATCGTGTTTTAAATGCGTAGAATAAAATACTTCGTTTTTTGAAGGAAACGAGTCTTTGTGAGATCGACGTACAACTACATTATGCCGAATTCCATTATCTAGAAGTTACTGTGCCGCGGCTTAAGACTTCCTGCTCTCTTCTGCGGGCATCCTTCGACGTCCTGTGCAGGAGTAAAAGGCCATATCTTTGAAATCACCGCTGTTGGTGTCAATGCCCATTTTCACTTTTTTCCCCCTTTACTATTAGCTTTTTAAAAAAATGGCAGTTAATGGAAAAATTCAGTATTGAAATAGAAATCTCAGCAACCCTCCCCAAAACATGTTAGAGGCAGGGAGGGGCCTGTCATTTCCTAGGTTCTTGGATGAAGGAGCTCCTTCAACCAGTTCAGGATTGTCTTGGCAAATTAATACCTCAAAGCAAGGGTTCTTAGCCTGGGGTCCATGAACTTTTAAAAAAACATTATTTTGATAATTTTATGTCAGTATAATTGGTTTTCCTTGCCATCCTATGTATTTTGCTTTATGCATTTAAAAATACCTGAGAAGGGGTCCATAATGAAGAAAAGGTTCAGAGCCTCTGCTTGTGAGGGGAATGAACTTATCCTGGGGTTGAACAGCATTTACATGTCAGAACTGTGCTTTCTTGAACCTAAGTCTTCCTGACTTTGAGGCTGATTATCTGTCCTCTAGGATTACAGCTTTGTATTAGTATAGTTTGCTCTCTGGTCTGCTAGGCACCATTGTTTCCTACTTTTTTATTGTTTGCTTTGAGATTCTTGTTTTTTTGGTCCTTCCAGGTGAATTCATTAATATTTTCCTATGTCTACAAAATAATTTTTCAATTGCCTGGTTGGCTTGACACTGAATAAGTAAATTGATTTAGGTGGTGTTTCTCTATCCGTGCTGGCTCTGTTTAAAGGTGTAAAATCCAGAGTCGGTTTTAGCAGTGATGTTTTTAAGGCATCTGTGTTTATAAATCAATATTTTAGTGATTTAATATAAACAAACACAGTTTCTTAAAATTTGGTGAATTGTCACTGTGCTCATAGCCTCTGTGATAGTGTTTTGTTGAATTGCAGATAGCGTATAATCAGAGAATATGCAAAATTACTCAATGAAGAATGCGATGAAACACAAATTTTAAAATTTCTTCACTTTAAGAACATTTTGAATTAAAGACTTGTAAAGTTTTCAGTGGCATTGGGAATGGTATTTCCTTGTTACTCATTTTTCTTCCAGTATACATTGGTATAAGTTGCTTAGATTGTTTAAAAGTGCTGCTTTATTAGCCTTACGTGAATCTGATTTTAGATATAAAACAATGCTTAATTTGGGTCCTACTGCTTTTGAAACTGATGTGATCAAGCCATTATTGTGTGCTTTATATATAGGTCTGTATTAGAAGTATACAGAATTTGCTGGACTGTGAATACAGTGGAGCAAATCTACTCACTCGAGTTTAGTATTATTTAATATAATAGGGAAGTCCTAAGTTCATGATAAGTATGTTTGTGGTCTTTATTGCTCCATCTAGATTTCCATAAAGGCAGTTGTAAAGTACTCTTGGAGTGCAGGATTTTTTTTAATGTCTGAATCACCCGAGAGGCAGCTGGGTGGCTCAGTAGGTGACTGGGCCTAGAGTCAGGAAGACCTGAGTTTAGATCCTACCTCAGATACTTACTAGCTATGTGATCCAGGGCCAGTCACTTAACCTGTGTTTGCCTTAATCCACTGGAGAAGGAAATGGCAAATCACTTCAGTATCTTTGCAAAGAAAACCCCATGGACAGTACCATGGGGCCATGAATAGTCAGTCATAACTAAACAATGACAATCACACACATCCTCATAAATCCTTCATTTTGATCAACTTAGTGATTCCAACCGTCTGTTTGAAAGAGAATATGAAAACTCAGTCTTGATTGTGTGAAAATCATAGGGTTCATGATTAAAAAAAACTTTGGTCATCAAAGTTTTGATTGTAATTTATGGTGTGACTCTGTTACCCAGAATTCTGTTAATTGAGTCTTTCTAGTAATTGAGACTTCCTCAGATCAGATGACAGTGATGATTATCCTGAGGAATAATCAAAGAAAGCTCAGGATAATTTGTGTTAAGTTTATTTCGTTGTATTCTTATTTTTTAAAATTTGATAATCATCATTTTATGTAGTAAGACTATTAATCAGAATATTTGAGTAAACAGTGCTTCATTCCCAACTGCATTTAATACAGAGTTTACTGTAACTGTCTTTGGAAAGTTCAGGTCAAGCATACTTCTGTATTTAAATGGATCCATATGGATGCTCCCCTCAGATCTGTTGAAGCCACTCTCATCTTGGGGAATACTTATGCATATTCTCCCATAAATTCTCCACAGGGCAATCCCCTCAATATTTTGGAAGCTCTTCTTTAGGTATTTTTACATTTTGTTGATACCAATGTAGCAGATGAGCTGTTCTTCTTGTTTTGTTACCAACCTGCCTCCTTTTTTGGTCAGATATCCTAGATACTTTAATGTCATTTCTTGCGCCATTGGTAGAATGCCACAGACCTATTTATGTCCACCATGTATCTCTTCATTGCCCTTTGGGTCACTCACAGTTTTGATTTTTTAGAGATTGTGGTGTTCTGTGATTCATAGTATTATAACTGGAAGAATATTGTTGACTAAATCCCCAAAGAAGGGTTTCTCTTTCAGTGATAAGTGTGGGGTTGGAGAAAGCACTGCCCAGTGGACCAACTGCTGTCCAGTCAGTTTTCCTCTTCTGTTCAGTGTCGAGTCTTGCCCATTGCTCCATCTGCAAATATATATCCTGATGAACATTCAAGCTGTCCATCTGACATGTTGTAGTCCAAATGGTACATTTCTTATCCACTTGGTTTTTTCCTGTGTGGATTAAAGCCCTTGGATCATTTATAGATCATTGTGGATCCATTTGGGGAGGCTCTATAACATCGGTTTAGAGCTGGAGGCCATTGAGTCTAACCCCTTCATTTTACAGATGAAGAAATTGAGGCCTGGGAAGGGGTTAGAGGATTTGTGCAAGATCATACAGATATTAAGCATCAGAGACAGGATTTGAACCCAAGACCTCTGACTCCCAAGCTAGTGCTTTTTTTTAGAGCTTGAAGTATCAACTAATGTAATTTATAAAGAAGAGCACTTCAAGGACTTCACCATCTATAGGGAATTCTCCTTCCATTTGGACACTGATGGATATCCTTCATAACTGTAGCAAATACCTTCGGTGAGCATGTATTCCAGTTGTACTCTCCAAATGATCTTGTTTGTAGCATTTATCAAGGGATACCATTGACCTTAACACATATGGGAGATGCCTCATTGGAGGAGAGCCTTTACAGTGATGTGTTGCTCTGTCAGTCAAGCTTTTTTAGTCCCTAAGGTGTCTTTCTCTTGAGTATGTTACCAAAGTTTTAGGAAAATGGAATTTTCAAAGCTAACCTTCCATAAATTCCACCTAGATCCAAACCCAGGTCACTGAGATTTTGTAGAAATATTGTATCTCACTGCATAATGTTGCACCATGTGTTTTTCCAGTCTAAAAATGGGATTATAACCTTTCATTGAGTAATTGTCACATGGTATGATTCTGTTTCTTATGCCACTTGAAAGGTAAACAGAACAGCAGTGTATTCACCAATGGCATATGGATATGCATATATCTCTCACATAGCAAGCCACAAGCCTAGAATTCTTAGTGCGGGTATATTTTTAGCATTCAATTTTAACTATATTCACAAGTATTCTATGCATCCTAATCTTGCACAAAAGACAGTTTAGTAATAAATGACTTTTATTTAATTTTGGCACAGTTTGAAAAAGAAAAGCTTCACATTATGGTCGCACTCTTTTTTTTGCAAAAAAATTGCATAAAATTGGCAGTGATTATGCGGTGAAATACAGTAACAGAGGAATTCCCAACCAAGGATGCCTTTCTGGTACTTCCTGGCTTCGGCAGTTTGTGGGTCATTCGTATATTCGGTAATTAAATAGCAATATCTGGATAGTACTCTCCAAGTAAGTCTTTCATTCCTTCTCCTGTTGCTAGGTAAACTATATGGGAATAGATTTATTCATATTTATAATAGAGTAAAAACTGGATTCTTGTTAAGAACTCAATTTCTTAAGTTTCCTTCTGGCATTTTAACTTTAGGTAGAAGAAACAGGTCATAGGAAGCAAACTAATACAGTCGTTTTTAAAGCTACTTCAAAGGGACATCGCAGTATACATTCAGCTAAGCATCTCAAACTACGTGAAATTTTTAAAATGTTTTATTAAAAACTTTAAACTTTGATTCATTCATTGAGCTGACCAGATCCTGTGCTGGGTGCAGGGCATACAGGGACAATAGAAGAAACTATCCCTGCTTATATTCTGATGTGGAAGACCACATAAACATATATAAATTTGTATGGAATAAATATAAAGTATTGCTGGAACATAAGAGTTTGTGAGGGGATGTTAAATGTAATCAACCTGGGAAAATATTCAGGAGCCTAATTATGAAGAGCTTTAAATATCAAACAGAAGAGTTTTTATTTTATCTTAAACTAAGGAACCATTGAGACCTGTGCTTTAGTATGTAAGTCTGGCAGCTGTGTGATGATCGATTGGAAAGGGGAGAGACTGGATACAGGAAGAACAATTAAGAAGCTATATCTCTGTAGTCCAGGCAGCAGGTAATAAGGGCCAGGACTGTGGGGATTGTGGTATGAGTAGAAAATACTGATTGATCACGAGGGGTGTCTGAGGATGAGTTGGGTTGCTGGATGACTGGAAGAATGGTGGTACCCTGGACAGAAATAGGGAGGTTAGGAGGAAATAGGAGGTTGTAGGGATAGATAGTTTTGTTTTGGACATACTGAGTTTGAGATGCCTATGGAATATCAAGTTGGAAATTCCCAGCAGGCAGTTAAAGGTGTAGGACTTAGGTCAGGAGAGAGATGAAGACTGAATATATACAATTTGAAAGCCATCTGCTTAGAGATGAACCTGTAGGAGCTGCTGAGAATATTGAGAGAAGAGGGCTTAAGGACCTCTCTCTCCACTTTCTCTATACACAGACAAGCACAGTATACACACACACACACACACACACACACACACACACACACACACACCACACGGGATGTGACAAGGATAGTTCTTCAGAGGTGACTGACAATCAGCTGGATGTCCCAAAAACCCTAGAATGAAAGAGGATTCCTAGGAAGAGCTGGTCAATTTGAAGAGCTTTCCAATTTGAAAGGTACAAGGTGGTATCTTAAGAGTTGTTTTAACTCAGAAGACTATTTTTCAAGTGGTTAGTAACAATTTGTTTTCTTTTTTTAAAATAACCTGTTTATATCCTTTAACTGGGAATTACCACTCTTAACTTTTTAAATGGTTCTTTATGTTTTAGAGGGAACCTATATTCTGGACCTTTCTAACTTTCTTATCTTCATCAAAACTCTGATGATTTGTCTTCATTCCCTCAGAGCCTAGTTCTCTGATAAGGAATCTTAAAATTGTCAATGAATGTTAATAGGTTACTTTATTTAGGTATTATTTCCATTTTAGTGGATTCTTGATAACACTTTTACCCAAAGGAAGGACTCTTAGCAGTGAAAACTTTAGGCATCCAGGAAAGGCTGGTGAAGAAGTGTTTTGGTAGAGAATGACTTCTTCAACTCGTTTTAAAAAGTTCTGTTGCCTTTTGTTTTTACACGAGAGTCATCAAAAACATGTAAACAGACTGGCTGTCCCCATGATGGTGACGGACAGTTGTGTCCATAATGCATTCTATTTGTGGTACTCTGTGTCCATCTCCCCCCACCTTTTTTTAAGAAAGGAGGAAATTTTTCCTTATCAGTTTTTTGGAGTGCACATTCTGGTTTAACCAAGCCCACTGCTTTTCATTTGCCTTGTTATAGTCTTCGTTGTGCAGGAGTGGGGAGCTTGAGGCCCCGAGGCCTCTTCTAGGTCCTTGGGTACAGCCTTTTAACTGAGTCCAAGTTTTACAGAACAAATCCTTTTTATGAAGGGGATTTGTTCTGTGAAGTTTGGATTCAGTCAGAGGGCCACACTTGAGGACCTAGAGGGCTAGATTCCCCACCTCTGTCATAGTGCATATTGCTTTCCTCACTGTCTCTTTTCATATAAACTTTGCCATTTTCTCCGAACTCTTTATATTCATGATTTCTTGCAAGTGCAGTAATTTGTCATCATGATCATATAGCACAATTTGTTTAACCATTCACTAGCCAACGGACACTGTTGGTTTTCCAGGTTGTTGAAGTTTTTTTGGGAGGGGGCCACCACATAGGGCTGCTTATGAATACTTCGTTATGTGTCAGATATTTCTTTCTGTCATTGACTTCCTAGAGTTATGTTATTCTAGAGGCAGTTACTTCTCTACCAGACACTAATCTTTGTGACCAGAACTTTCATTCGAATATTTAGCTTAATAGATTGAATTCTCCTAGTGGTATAGGTTGATAAAAATGATCACATCAACAGGTATAGGAATCCATTGCTGGGAGAACTGTAAATTGGTCTCCCTGTTCTGGAAAGCAGGTTAGAACTACCCCCAGCCGTTTAGCTGCATATACCCTTTGACCTAGCAATACCATTACTAGGCCTATGCTTAGTATGATTGAAGAAAGTGGGAAAGACTTGATTCATACAAAAATACAGCTTTTCTTTTTGTAGTTGGAAAGAACTGGAAAGTAGGGTGATGCACATCGTCTGGAGAATGACTGGCCAACTTCTGTTGCATGAATGTAATTGAATACTAACCGATATGATGAAAGAGGCAGTGTTCAGAGAAACCTGGGAAGGCACGAATCAGTTGATGCAGAGTGAAGTGAACAGAACCAAGGAAACAACATAGAATAGCAGTAGTGTAAAGAGAAAGAAAATGGAAAGACTTAATACCGGTTAATGCAGTGACCAATCACAGATCCAGAGGTCTGGAGGTAAGGCACACTACTCGCCTCCTAACAGTAGAGAGTAATGAACTCAAAGTGAAGAATGAGACCTGTGCACATTTGATACAAGGTTAGGTTTTTCTTTCATAGTTGGGTGTTTTTTTTTTTGGAGTGGGAGAAGGATTAGAAGTAGGTAAAATTACCATAATGGGGGAGGTGGGATAAGAAAAGAGGGTTATTGAAGCATTAAATGTACAGAGGAAACAGACAAGCAGAACAGTTTTGAAAATAACTGAATTATACATGTAAAAAGATAAATAAGTTGGAATACAGATGCCCATCTTAATGTACAGTCTTTTTTCTGTGCTACTTTGTTCTAAATGTTCCTCTTATTGAGTGTCCATTAAGTTCACAATAAAAAAAAATAAGAGTTCTTGGGGCTAAAGGGCTTCAAAACCACATCATAGGAAGATAGATTGAAGGAACTGGGAATGTTGAGCCTGAAGAAAAGGTAACTTAGTGCTGATAGGATTGTTTGAAGGTTCGTGCAGTCAGGTTAGACTGCTATCAAATGCAGAATGTCTGGTGTTTAAAACCCTGTATCGTTTGCCTCCAGCCTTCCTTCCCAAAGTTATTCCCATTCATGCACTACACTCTAGTCTTATGTGACATTTCATCTTACCCTGACTTTGTCCTGAAAGGCTCACCTTCATCTCTGTCTCCTGGAACTTAGTGTCCTTTAAGACTGCTCAAGTGCCACCTGCAAGAAGCCTTTTCTCCCTCTCTTGGTGGTTAGGCCTCTTTATCTTTCTCCCTGCCATGACTGTATCTACACTAAGCTACATACCCTGTGTTGACGTTGCTGCAAGCATGTTACGTTTTCCTAGTAGAATTTGAGCTCTTTTGAGGGCAGGGCTGTCTCTCTTTTGTTTTGGTTTCCCAGGTACTAAATGTAGCCCCTGGCACACAGCAGGCACTTAAAGATGTCACCTTCCCAGGATCTGCCCGATCCTCTCTAAGCATTAGTAAGTCCCTGCCACTCTCCACTTGTAGACGATCTTCGCTGCCCTCATTGAAAGGAGATCCCTTGAGTTTTCAGCTGTTGGGGGAGCTCCTGAGCTAAAGGGTCTTAAGCATGCTTTTGCTATGTAATCTGGAACTGTAGCTGAAGTGTTTTAAGATGATCTTTCCTGTTCTATGTTTAAGAAAAAAAATTTGGGAAAAGGAATGTCACTGAAACACATTTGTAATTTGTACAATTTCTATATTAATTGCTTAGAAAATCATAGCAACAGTTGTTTTCGAAGAATCAAGGGTTTGTGTTGGTCTGACAAATTTATATTTGCAATCACCTTGAATGTTAACCGTCTTTTTCTGCCAGGAATTCAATTAAACTCTGTTTTGTGTTGCATTTTATAACTGATTAGAAATTATGCCCTAGCTGATTTTTGCGTAGGAGATTTTGTAGCAGCCTCAGGTAACAGTATTAAAATTCTGACCTGGCAGCCTCTCATGGCACTGTTTTAGTTAATACTGTCTCTGGTGGAGTATACTCCTGTGACCACCTTGCTAAGTTTCTAGTTTAACTGCTGAAATTTGGATGCTTGCTTTTATTATGATTGATGGATGATGAGCTTTAGGATGCCTGTCAAGAAGATAAAAATATATTTGACCCAATGCTTTTTACGGATTTTTTCTCCCAAACAAAGCAAAAAAGTATCTTTGGTTCACTTTTTTTCCTGTACCGCTTGTGTTTGTCCATTTTTTTGGTTATTTTGAAAGGAACTAGCTTTTGTTTTTAGAGACCGAGTTGTTTTGAAGACAAATGGGAAGATTGTTTGAGAGAATAAAAACTGTCCTGTCTATTATCTGTGAAGATTTATGAATTAGTGATTGACATATAATGGTAGAACCTAAGCCCTATTTTTTTAATATTCCGCTTACTACAGCTTTACTAGTTACTTTAAGTCTTGATAAAGAGTCTCCTGTTTTAGCATCTAGCATGGTGTAATTATTCTCTTGGATGGCACAATATATACCTTTGTGGCCCTCTTTTCTCTTTCTCCTCTCTCCCTCTTTCTCAGGCTCTTTCCCTCCTCCCCTCCTCCCTTCCACACTCCTGTTGTACACAAGTAAATGTTGGTGGCTTATTTATACAGTCTTTCGCACCATCTTCTTCCAAAGGGTTGAAACTTGATTAACAGGAAATGAGAAATCCAGATGACAGCATCTGACTCATTTGTCTCTTAGTGTCATTTATTTCCCTTTATACTCTTTTGGATTTTGGGAAACTTAGGGGGTCTTTGTAGTTCCTTTTTCTTGTCTCAGTTTTGCCTTTTTTTCTGAAGAATATGCCAGATGGAGCATAGATCTTTGAGTGGCATTAGTATAATAGCAAAAAGTGTCACCTCTAGCACTCCAACATGCCTCTTAAGTTCACATGGGTGTTCAAGTAGTTTTATTATGTTTTAGTGAATGACTATTTGGCAATTTACTTTTCTTTCATGTCCCCTCGTTTTGGCACTGTTGGAGTTCTGTTTGAAGAAATCAGTAGAGATGCTTTTGTAATATAATTGATAGAAGGTCATAAAATCATAGATCTGAAATTAAAAGAGGGACCTTGGAAGCCATCCAGTCCAACTCCCACATTTTACACATAAGGAAACTGAGGCCCAGGGAGAATAAACTTAAATCATACGGGTAGCGAACATTGGAGATAGAACCCCGGACCTCTGACTCCAGAGCCAGTGCTCTGTCTGACATATCTGGAGGATTATGTTCTTTCTCTGAAGTTTGGTAGCTTTTGTTAATTTGTGCGAGTAATTCTCATTTTGCACATCTTTTCTAACATTCTGTAGAGTTAGATAAAATGGATTTTGCATGAACTTTCCTTTTTTGCAGGAAGGAAGGGAATGAGATTTATTTACCTGTCGTTGCAATAAATCAGCATAGTTATCTGTAGCTACCCAAGACAAAACTTTCATAAAGTTCTTGAAAAAATGTCCTTTATTTACTTTATTGGTGTGAACATAGGTGGTATCTGCCCACACATTTCTCCTTGTCTCCCCCTTCCCACAAATAGACTTAATATAAAACCGGAATGTGACCAACAGCCCTTGTTATTTTTAATGATATACATGTGTTGGGTTTTTTTCCTTTTGAGTTCCTTTTGACTCTCATTTTAGGGATTTGATATTTGTACTAATAGTATCATGTATCATCAGATATAATGACAGGAAACATAGACATGTTCTATTATGGTAAGCATTGTAAAGAAAACCTCAGCCAAAGTTTTTACCTTAATGATGTAACGATAGCCTTTTTATATGTAACTTCTTGACATAAAAATTAATTTAGAGAAATTGTGTATTGGAAAAAAGTACTAACTTTGACTCAATTTATCCATTATTGTGTTAAAATCCATCTACCTATAACAGTGTTAGAGGCAGTATACCCTAGGGGGAAAAGTGTCATGTAGACTCAGAGCTCTAGTAGACTTGGCTTCTACTCTTAGCTCTGCTGTTAACTAGAGGGATAGTCTTGAGCTTTAATTTCATCCGTAAAATTAAAAGTTCTTTAATTCTGTGACTGAATTTGTGATTATTTAACTAGGACTTGACTTTCTGACCAGGCACGCTGCCTCTAAAAATCTCATGGTTCTTTTGTTTTCCCTGTAGGAAGTATAAATCATGCTGGGCTCTGGGTTCAAAGCTGAACGCTTAAGAGTCAACTTGCGCCTGGTCATAAATCGCCTCAAACTTCTGGAAAAAAAGAAAAGTGAGTCCTTTGACTGGCATTTATTTTGTTTTTCACTTTTCTCACGTTTTTTCACTGAATCCTAGCTGTGGTTTTCAGATAGGTTCCCCAGGCATTTTGCTTATAGGTTGTGTAAGAAATATGTTAGGTATATGACTGAATCTCTTTGAATTTTAGCTTATACAAATGAATAGCAAAGACAACCTAAAACATAACTGTATTTTTAAAAAAGCAGTTAGCCAAATAATAAGCATTTATTAATTGCCTGACTACTGTGTGCTGGGTACTCTGCTAGGTTCTGGAGAGAAAATGGATTTCATGACTCCTAAGTTCTTCCCCAGATTGGAAATTTGGGGCTTATAAAACATTAGAAATACACAGCACCTATCCCTAGTTTCCTAGAAGGAGATGGATAGAGGGGTAAATCTAGAGTCAGAAAGACCTCAGTTTAAATCCAGCCTTAGACACTTTCTTAGCAGTATGAACCTAGGCAAGTCTCTTAACTTCTATTCATCTCAGTTTTCTCATCTGCAAAATGGAGAATCATAATAGCACCTACCTCCCAGGGCTGTTGTGAGAATAAAATGAGATCATATTTGTAAAGTGTGTGTATGTATAAAAAGAAATGCTTGCTCTCATTGTTGTTATCAAAAGTAATCTTACTAAGGAAAAGGAATAAACCACAGACTGGGCTCAAAAACCTCAAGTGGGCATTTTGGAGTGTTGAGTTAACCTAGAAAAATGACTTTTCTGTAGGTTTCGTGTTCATAATTTTTATAGCGTAGACAGCTGGAAGCAGTGCCTCTTTCCTGATCGTGGGAAAGCTTATTATCAATGTGTAAAGAATATGTATGGTTTATGTCATAGCGGAACTAGCCCAGAAAGCAAGGAAGGAGATTGCAGATTATCTAGCAGCTGGGAAGGATGAGCGGGCTCGGATCCGTGTGGAGCACATCATACGAGAAGATTACCTCGTGGAAGCCATGGAGATACTAGAACTCTACTGCGACCTGCTCTTAGCCCGGTTTGGCCTGATCCAGTCCATGAAGTAAGACACACCAAGCTCCTCTGGCATTCTGGCAGGAGTGGGCATGGGTTTCATCCTACATGGTTATGTGGGGAAGCTGACATGATGTTACTGTCTTTATCCAGAGTCTGATAGACTGATCCCAGCCAAAGTAGGCAAACTAGAGCGTCCTTAAGAGACAGAAGAGAGTGAAACTTCAGCATTCAGAGCACTGAGTTACTGGGATGTCTCTGTTCTTGTATTTTCTTAGAGAACTCGACTCCGGTCTGGCTGAGTCTGTGTCCACACTGATCTGGGCTGCTCCTCGACTCCAGTCTGAAGTGGCCGAGTTGAAAATAGTGAGTACGGCTGATTTCAGTGATTCTTGTAATGCTTCAGAGAAATATGGAGACACTTCTCTGTGTGCTTGCTGCCTGTGTCCGGTTTCTTTGTGTGGTGGGTCATTATTGGGTTTTTTTTGTGGGTGGGAGGAAAGTTGTCCTTTTTGATCATACTGTTTCTGAAAAACATTTCTTGTCCTCAAGCCTTATTTCACAGCTTAGTAGAATGTTTAGTATGGAGCGGAGAAGGAAATGAGCTATTTTTTCTCCAATTGTCCATTGAGCAGTTTCTTCATCTTTTCTGTGTTTTCTTATTCTCTCTAGGTTGCAGATCAGCTTTGTGCCAAGTATAGCAAGGAATATGGCAAGCTATGTCGAACCAACCAGATTGGAACTGTGAATGACAGGGTAATGAGCATGCTTAGTAAAATAAAACAAGCAAGGTAGGCAGGGGATACTGTTGGCCTGCTAGGATAGTAAGGTCCCCCTGTGAGCCTAGATTAATATAGAGTTGTACATTTCATTGGAGGAAAGGAGGGAAGGAGAAGGCGGGGCAGTCTAGGATTAGAGGTTGACCGTGCCGTCATTTTGTCTCCTAGCTTTTTTGGGGCAGTGCTATATGGGCTATTGCTTTGATCCTAGTCCTATAATGTTGGCCCATTTTATTTCTTAGCACTATAGTCAACATTTATTCAACCACATAAAGGACCTATTATGTACAAACCAGTGTAGCACACACCCGAGCTGTGAGCTCAGAGCAAAATGACGTCATCCTTGTCCTCAAGGAGCTGACTTCCACTAACTTAACTGGTATTGGGAGAAGGGGTTGTGGAGGAGGAAACTGATCCAAGTGTGTCAGCAGCTTGGATGCTTTACTTTTCCCCAGATCAGTCAAGCAAGCACCATCTATTAAGTGCCTACTGTATGCCAGTGTGGTTCTAATCATTGAGAATAGAGAATACAAAGATAGAAATGTGCCAGGAAAGATGCTAATGCCAGCCTGCTACTGACTTAACTTGTGACTTTGGGAAAATAATTTATCTTCCTTTTGCTTGTTTCTTAAACTACAAACTGAAAAAATGAAAAACAATTCATTGATTGATTGGTGGTTGCTACCAGTTTTGTAATGAACACTAAATCCTTTTTGTACTAGTATAGTCATCTATGTCTTAGAATGAAAATGGGTGTATATGTTTCCCAAGTAATTTCTGTTTGTTTGGTTTTTTTTCCTCAGCTAATGCACAAATTGAGTGTGGAGGCTCCACCCAAAATTCTGGTAGAGAGATACCTGATTGAAATAGCCAAAAACTACAATGTTCCTTACGAACCTGACTCTGTTGTCATGGTGAGTACGGTAGGTCTGTTAGAGGTACAGAGGAGAGCAAAGGCCTCTCAGTGGGACCATCTTCTCCAAATGACTGTATTCCATGTGATGACTTATGTTTAGAGAAACTTGTAATACATGTAGGAATTAAACCTCCGCCTTTGCCTTACTAGTGGTCTGTAGGAATAGTAGCTGCAGTATTTATTTAGTACATTAAGGTTGGCAAAGCACTTTACAAACGTAACTTCATTCAGTCTTCACAACGACCCTAGAAGGAAGCTGCTGTTATTATCCCCACTTTAGAGATGAGGAGACTGAGGCAGAGACTAAGTGACTTGCCTAAGGTCACTCAGCTAGTTATTGTCTGGGGCTGGATGTCACTTTGGGCTTTCCTGACATCCCCCACTGAGCTGCTTCGGTGTGTGACAGTTACCAGCCTTGCCTGTCGCTGAGTTGTGCAGCTCAAGTGAAGTAAATGAGAAAAAAAACACTTAAAAATTATACAGTAATACAAATGATGGCATTATCGTCATGAACATGACTGTTCTTAAACGTGTATAGACATTGAGAAATTCCTAACTCCCTCATAGATTGTGAGATAACCCCCAAACCTCTGGGACTGTGGGGTAATGATATTGGTTCTGCCCTTTCCTCAGGCAGAAGCTCCTCCTGGAGTTGACACAGATCTTATTGATGTTGGATTCACAGAAGATGTGAAAAAAGGTGGGCATGGAAGAGGAGGAGGAGGTGGTGGTGGATTCACAGCACCAGTTGGTCCTGATGGAACAGTTCCCATGCCTATGCCCATGCCCATGCCATCACCTGGTTCTCCTTTCTCATATCCACCTCCAAAGGGACCAGTAAGTATAAATATGAGTTTTTGGTATAAAGTCTTAAGAATAGAATGGGATGTTGTCAACTTTTGACAGTCTGCAACTGAAAACTGAAGAAGCAAAAAGGTCTGGTATTAAGTCTAGTATAAGCTTAGGGAAATAAGATTTACCATTTTGATTAAGGGGCTATCTCTTGGCTCATTTGTACATCACAAAGCAGCAAAACACAAATCTACTGAAAAAAAAATCTTTCTTGTTTGTCTCCTAACTGTCCTTGGGTCTCATCATGGAGGGGCTTTTTAGCTATTTTTTACGTGGTTGACAACAAGTCTTCAAAAACACTTCTGCAGAGAATATCTGCTGTGCAAGAGAATGACTTTTACTGTTGGCAAAAGGTAGCCTTGCTAGGACAGCCTGATGAGTATTCTCTGGGGGAGGCTGCAGCAGTTTACTTGCATTTTTGATTCAGTAATTTGGATTAGAGTCTGGATGCTTTTATCTTTAGGGCTGTGTTAGGTATTTTATTTCTAATAGGGCTCTTGATTTGTTATTTTTTGACCCAAACATGAAGTCTTTCCTAGTTGCAAACTGAGGACTGTACTATACCTATGATGTTGCTTTTCTCCTCTTGCAGTCGGATTTCAATGGATTGCCAGTTGGGACTTACCAGCCCTTTCCCAATATCCATCCACCTCAAATACCAGCAACTCCCCCAACATATGAGTCTGTAAGTGCCTGAGCCTCCTTTTATAAGCAGCAGCCGCAGAGAGAATCCCATGAAGAGGGCAGAGTAATTGTTACAGGGAAGGCACAGTTTCATTCAGCCCCTAGTACTAACATGGTTTCTGCTCTGGCACTTTTGTCCTGCTTCATACCTCCTGGGAAGTGGTGGTGGAGGCGGTGGCAGCGGTGCTTTGTATCTCTGGTTGATCTAGGAACAGGAGGATAGAATCTCTGTAAACTCCTAAGAAGGACTGAGAAGGATGCAATTATAACCAACTATTTCTTTGGATCAGATAGACAAAAAAGTTGATGGACCGTGTGTACCTGATGATGTAGTTTTAGAGTTGAAACACTAATTTTTTTTTACACTTATTTATAAAGGGACATTTCTTAGAAACGTGAAGTAGTTGTAAGCACCCTTGGTACAGATTGTGTCTCCCTGGCTTTCCACTAGCCTCGTGTTCAGTGATAACAATTTGAAGCATGTTTCTACCAAATTGTGTTACAGTAGGAAAAAACCAACAACTTGGTTCATGTGTTGAGGGATCCTAAAAGGGACATGCAGTTTGGATTAATCACCTGAGAAAAGCTGCCTGCTCCTAGGCCTGCTTGGGCTCTTTTCTTGATATTTTTTTCTCTGTGATTGGTGCATCATAGGTTGGTCTTCCCATGCTTGTTTTTAGCAGCCTTTTCTTGGGCTTTGGCCCATGCACGTGCTGGAACATTGCTTGTGATTGTCTGGGACCAGTGGGGTGGAAGAGCTTCATCTGTCTTCAGTAACATAGTACCTTCCCCCTGGCATGGAGTAATGGAGCCCTCGAAAGGTGGTCAGGCTGAGAATCTTCTGGTTTTTTGCTTTGCTGTTAGTGGGCGGAGTGTGGCAGAAGGAAGGACAGCAAAAGGGTTCTAGGGCTTGGTAGCTCAATTGCTCTGAGGGCTTGAGAGTCTTTTGTCAGTGGTAAGCAGTTTAACTCTTGGTGTAAGCCACTGCATTCTCCTGAGTAATTTTTTCCTCCACAGTAATAACACTTTCTGTGTTTCAGGTTGATGATATTAATGCTGATGTGAATGTTCCTTCTGCACAGGTTGTTGGTAAGTACAGTATAGTAGCACTTTTCACTCATTCTACCCCCTAACCTTGAGTGTTTTTCTCTCTCCTAAAGTGTTTATTGAGGTCTTGTGTTTTTATATCAGTCGTTATCACAAATGTTTCTCAAAGCTTAATGTTCAGCCTTCTGCTCTCCTTTCTCTGCTGTCAGAATTATCTATTCTCATGACTTTCCGTCTATATCTTCTGCCTTTACCATAAATTCAGCATTTTCAAACCAAAACTATCCCCATAGTGTGCTGCTTCTCCCCCAGCAGAGTTAGATCTTCCTGCCTTTTTCCTTATCTTTCTTGGTGATTTCACTATTAAAAATATATATATAACACATGCATTTATTTTTATCTGAAGTGTTAGAATATTACAGTATGTCATGTTAATTAATCGTTTAGCTTCTATGCGTTTTTGAGAATGACACATTATAGATTAGCACAGATGTACATTTTTAAACTTTCCTCTTCATCCTATACAACCCATCTTCCACATAAATGATCAGTGTAACTTTAGTCTCAAATTTACTCATTGTGCATTGGTGCCTTGTAATTTTCTACAGTAAACTCCCTTCATTGAACCTTTTCTTGTAGGAAAACAACAGTTTAGGGGTACCAGCAAACAGAATAACCTCATCTGAAGCTATGTGCAAATCTGTAGTCTCTCACTCCCTACTGAAAGTAGGAAAGTATGTTTTGTCTTTTCTGTGGGATTAGGATTAGCCACTACAAGAATCTGAGTTCAGCTTCCTTTCAGTGTTATTTTTAGTTGACCTACTGATACAGTTATTCTAGTCACTTGGGCTTGCTATCTCAGTGTCATCTTGGATTAAACCCTTAAAATTAGCCAAAGGAAAGTTTTAAACTACGTTTAGGGCTAGATTATCTCTGTCCTTCAATCATTAGATGTAATTGGGACCCATCAAATTCTTGCTTTTTATTCTCATTTCCTTCACTGTATTTAATATCTTCATTTCCACCTCTAGGTTTCTTCAGCAGTTTTCTAGTTAGCCTCTCTGCACTCCTATGTCTCCCTATCACCGACTTATCATTCCTAATGTCAGTCTGGCTTCCAAGGATGTTCTTAATCTGGCCTCATCTTTTTTCTCCTATTCCCCATTCTCCTTGGTCCCACAAACATACCATGCTTCATTTCCTCCTTTCCTCTCCTTGTTCCCCTAGTTCTCTCTTCTTTGTTAGCACTTAGAGAACTTGATCTGTACCACACAATCATTGGAGTCAAGAGACCATGTTTTGAATCCTGCCTTAGTTAGTAGCCATGCTAACCTGGGCATGTCACTTTACCTGTTAGAGCTTCAATTTCCTCATATATAAAAATGAGGATAATAATACTTGCAATATTGATCCCATGACATTTGTGCCCTTTCCTTTAATCTCTACACAAATGTGAGCTGTTATTTATTTTCTTGTGTTCACAAGTTCATATATATTAATTTACAGCTAGATTGTAAACTTCTTGAAGGCAGGGCCATATATGATCATGCTGCTGTTAACCCTTAGCATAGGGCTAGGACACACTCAGTAAATTGGTGATTGATTGACAGTGGCACTGAGGATTTTAGAGTTTCTGGATCTTTGGGTTTTGGTGAAATTTCTTTTTCTTTCAAAGACTTGAATTTGAAAAATGACCTCAAAATAAAAGGAAAATAATTTGAGCTGGAACCTATTTTGCAGGAAGAAAATTGACAGAAGAACCATCTCTACCCCCAACCCCACTAGAAATCTTAGTTAAGAAGTTTCATACTAGGATTGTTATTTTAAAAATGTGACTGTTTTCACAGTAAGAAGCAGTTTAGTTAAAATGAAGGTATAATTGTCAGGGTTTTTCTTAGAAGGTTGAAATATGAACTCTTTTTTGGGGGAGGGGATTGGGGAGAGGCTGGGTTTATCCTTTTACAGGGGACTCTCAGTAAGGAAACTCCCTCTCCCTGCGTCAGTCAGCCTCTTCTTTGCATGTGGCAGTTTTAGGATTGATCTGGGGCCCTGGACCTACCCAGGGTCATCTGGCCATTAAGTGCCTGCCAAACTTGGACCCAGGTCTTCTCTAGTTCAGGCTCCGCTCTTTCCCCAGTATGTACGCCATTTTGCTTCTCAAAGGTCAGATTCTTAGCAGCAAATGCAACTATAGAATCGCCAAGTATCAGAATTATAAGGGAACTTAGAAATTATCTGGTCACCTGAGTTACAAGTCCTTGAACAACATTCTCAACAACTAAAACTAAAAAAAAGCGATACCAAATTTGAGATTAGCCAGAAGAAAATTTTAAGCTAAATTTATGATTAGAACATATTTAGAATTGTCTTTATGTGGGGAAAATTGTCTTTATATGGGAAAAATTGCATTTACTGAGCAAAAAATAAAATAATAAAAAAGAACACAATTAGAAAATCCTTTCCCTCAAGGATTTTAATAATTCCTGTAAATGACATTTTAAATTAAAGAAATTTCCCCTCCACAGGCTTACTGGTGTATGTATGTCTCTTGTCTGAAAATCAGTCTAGTTAAATATCCCCATAAAACAAAAAAGGTTTTTAAGTCTCAGTCAGTGCAGTGCTTCCAGCAGCACTTGTCACAACACAATTCCAGTGGAGCCCTTTGGAATTTGCCACATTATGATGTGACCTATGCAGAACAATAATACAAATATGGATCCTGTTGTCTGGCTATCATGTCAGACTTTGACCTTCCTTTAAATCCATTCCTTTCCTCCTTTATGAAAGGACAAGCTCTCCCCCTGCCCCTATAGGATTAGACCATAATTACAAAAAATAATCACAAAGATGTTATTATTACTCTGGGACATTTGGTTCCTCATAGGATTATATTTTTCTGGTTTGTTTTTTTTTAAGTATATTACCTAATGGGCCTGGTGATGGACTGGACTGATAATGTCTGGACTGAGTTTGCCTATATTCTGAGAAGCCCTGTAGCTAAATTTGGAGAGGCTTATCACTAGATTGGCCACAGAGTGATGGATTTGGGGGTCATGACAGTTTTCAAAGACCAATTATCAAGTTGTTCGGTTGTCATTTGTGTGTTTTTTTCACTTATGTTTTAATAAAACTAAGCATTTTGGATAAAAGTTGGTTGTATGTTTTCAGGGAACACAGAAATGAAATCTTTAATCAGTCTGGAAGACTTAAACATTGGGCCTTTGAGGCAGAAAATACACACACACATACATACACACACACATACATACATCTGTATATATATATATATATATATATATAGATGTGTCTAGGAGAAAAAACACTCAGTTGGGACTCAGGAAACTAAGTCTGTACTTCTGCTGCTGACTGTGTGACCTAAGCAAGTTACTTCTTTGGGTCCTGGTTTCCTTATTTTTTTGGAATGAGAGGATTAAATCCAGTTTTGAATGTTCTTTAATTCTGTAAGTGGAAAGCTTATCAGGCATTTGTAACTCTTTGTTATTGTAATTAATTAGGTCCTAGCCCCAAGCCAGAAGTTCCTCCAAGAACCATCTTGAAAACTGCGGATACCTTTGACAACTTTGTGTTGCCTGAATTGCCATCTGTCCCTGATACACTACCAACCACATCTGCTGGTGCCAACACCTCAGCATCTGAGGATATTGACTTTGATGATCTTTCCCGGAGATTTGAAGAGCTGAAAAAGAAAACATAGACCTTTTTGGGCTGTATCACTCCATGATTTGGGAATTGGGACTGAGCAGCTTTCTTCTTGTAATGGAGATTCCCATAGAATTCTGTTTTCCTGTATTAACGAATGCTCTCTTCCTCTTGAACTCTCTTCCTGCTGTACCAAATTCTGCTGCTCTCCAGCTCTTCATGACTTCAGGAGGCCAGCTATTGGGGATCCTACAAGAACAGTAGAGGAGTGACTCCCGCAGGTGTGGGTTGTTCCTTCAAATACACTTTTTCCATCCAGTTAGTGTGGTTACAGATTTTGTCCTTGGCTATTATGAAGCAGCTCCACAAGGGAACAAAAGGCAAGGGAAAGCACTGTGGGAGAGTCAAGGTTTGCCCGATCATGGGGAAGAGGGTACGATGAGGCTTTTTATCCCTAGGCCTAGGGCCCAAACTCAGAAACCCCTTTGTGAAGAGGCATTTTTGAGGGTGAGAATTAGGGGCAACGTGAGTATTTCTCACTTTGTCAGATAGAAGTGGAGGAGAAGAGATGGGAACTACAGCAGTAGTTGCTTGAAACTGGGCAATTTCATTGCATATATACTACTCCTGGCAGCGGGATGCTCTTGTACCTGGATCCAGTTGCAAAGAATTTCTAGAAAGTTAATGGCCTCTTCTTAGTTCTGCTGGATTCTCAGGGAGCCCTCCGTGGCCTTTTACCATTTTTGTTTGAGTGCTGAGTTTCTCTTTCATGAGGGATCAGTGCTACGGTTTCCTGCTTTTCCCCATAGCATATTCTGTTGAAGGTCGAAAGTCATTTGTCTTTTCTTCTTGAGTGTACCACTGGCAGTTTATATGAATGACAGTTTATATGTGAGGCAGAAAATGCCTCTTCAAGGTTCTGGCTGCCTTAATACAAGCATTTGAGTCTCTCTTAGTGAGGGAGCTAGAAAGTCCACTGTGAATAAGAGGGAAATCTGTTTTTGTTTAAATACTTTAAGACGATGTGGAACCTTAAAAAATTTAGTCAAAGAAAACTTTGTTGGTGCCCAGATGAGTGTAGTTGTTCTCTGCTTTCCTTGGATAGATGGATGGAGATTGACATCCTGATTCTTAACTTCTCCTTGGTCCTTTTAGCCAGTGCCCCCCTCCCTAGGGGGAAGGCCTTCTGTATCAGTGATGTGACTAGTCTTCTTTTCTGTGTAATGTATCTGTACAGCAGTTTCAAACAGTTTTTCTTTAATTTTTTGATTGATTTGTATCGGGAAGATTAGTAGCTCCTAATAAAGGTAAAGATTCAATGCCCAGTTTTGCTACCACTTGGCTAGAAAGTGAAGGTATCAATAAGAGGCATTGGGAATGGAGAGCCTTAGTAACTGTACATGAGGGGTTGTCTAAACCAGCGACCTGTGGAAGCACACCAGGCAGTCCTAATGCCCGTCCTGCAGATCTTTAGCTTTTAGTTACTTTAAATGTTTAAGTTAAATAGTTTGGGGTGGTTATATTTAATCATAGATAATACTTTGAGTTATTTCCTGGGTTCATAAACTGAACCTCTTGTTAGTGCCTTTGTCTTGCAGAAAAAAATCTGTTTGATAAAAGATCAGTTCTCTTTTGCACACGTTGCATCCTGACATATATACCACCACAGTCATTTTGTAAATGTGGGCTGTTGGATTCTAAACTAGCCATGCAGAGAGAGTGCTGGGTGGTTCTGCTTACCTTCTCTACCTCACTGGTGGCAAGATTGACAGGACTCTGAGATTGGTCTGTCCAGGGCCTTTGTTCGCATGCACATTAGCCATGTCAGGACCATGAAGAATACCTGACTCTATGTAAATGGAACATGCTTCTGAGGTGACTTTAATTCTTCATTGAATCTTACAGAGTTAAGTTTAAAATAAGAATGAGTACATGCATCTGTCATTTCCCAAGCCATGCCATGCAAAAATCAATACCACTGGGATTCTTAACATTAATCAGCCATGACAGGAAAGTCAAGGACAGGGAATGAGAAAGTCAGGCTGGTTCATCTTCTGAAGCGTCCGTGTTGGTGCCTGCAGCTGCTGGGTCTGTTTGCTCTGACAGCACTGCCTTTTGAGGCCTCCGTATTCCTAACAAGTTGAAGAGTTTTTGCAGCAGAATTTCTGTAAGTGGTGCTTCTTTTTGTGCCTAGTTGTGGAGGAGAGGAAGATCTATATGAGACAAAACTTGAAACAGTTGCTAGAGGCAGAGCAACAGGAACAGGACTGATGAAGAACTATTAATTTGCTGCCAGAAAGGTGATTACTCGTGTTAGGTAACAGCTGAGTGCCAGCAGTGTGCTGGGAGCTGTATGAAGAGCACAGAATTGAGTGTCATTCTACAAAAAGGAAAGTGGCTGATTGAGCTCTCTGTAGAATAGGAAAGGAGGGTAGTGGTGCTGAGTGTGCTGTATTCATTCTTGGCTTTAGTGAGACTGAGGCTTCATGCAGCTAACGCTGAACTCACTGAGCTGGGGAATCACCTACCATAATGGACTTTCTCTCCTTGCAGAAGGTCAGCATGATGGCAGAAACAAAAAGGTTAATGGTCACAAGCACTAGCAAAATGACGCTGGTGGTGATCAGAAAGGAGCCCAGGACTGGGTCTAAGTCAACAACCTGGAAAGGGAATAGAGCCCAACCCTGAGCAATATGTGCAAATACTGATGAAATTTTACTTCATAAATAGCATCTGTAAATTTAGGAAAGAAAGAGAAGAATTATTACTAGAAGGCATTAGAAGAGTGCAACAGTTGATTCATTGAAGGGTGTAATGCCATTATATGCTTTATTTAACGTAAAGGAATGGATGAATTATAATAAAACTAAATTATTTAGCTCCCCTTTTTTATGTAGGTGACCTTAGAAAAAATGTGTCCAAACTCTCTGGGAGCGCATATAAGGAATAACAGGATCACATTTAATGAATACATAAACACTAGAAATAAAATTGTCCATAACACACTCAGAAACCGCTAACTTAAATAAAGATGTAACAGGTTTTCAAAGGATAACTGTACAGCCTTTTATCTTAGCATGGTTCTTTACTTCCTTCTGGAATTGTTTCATTCTCATAGAAAAATATTCGTATCTATATCATTCTTCAGTTTTCAGGACTAAGATTATCCATTTTTCTGATTCGTAAGCTGACTAGAGCAACATGCATAGAATCATTCTTTTTACTCAATTCCACTTCCTTTTGACCGTAGGGTTCGCTGTTCTGCCTTGGTTTTTTGGCCTGCTGAATACCACTTGCTTCTCTCCTGCTTTTTCTAAAGTCGCTAGACTGCAGACCAAATCCCAGCGTAAATGCTACCGTCACTCACTTGTTTTTTGAAAAGCATTGGATGTAGCAAAATTCCAAGACAACCAAAGTCACAGAGCTAGTTGTAGTAGGATTTTATGTGTGTCTTTAGCTAAGGAGATTTACAAATGATCTTTAGTCTCATTTCCCCTTCATGGTGCAGAATTCTAAAAGATTTAAAAACAAATTTTAAGGAGCCAAAAACAGATGTCAAGACAATATACATGCCAAAATCCCTATTCTGATTGAATTACTTAAGAGTTTGAGAGAACTGAAACATTACCAGAGGGAGCTGCATTCTGGCAGCCAGACATCTCCCTGGGTTTTGAGGTAATGCCGTCTTCCAAAATGATGTATGTCACCTCCTAACAGTATCTTTTGAATGTTTACACTCTGATGTTAAAGGGGTTTCCTAATTTGAATTGAACTTTAGACTTTAGTTTCTTAACAGTTTATAAGCAACACAAGTGTTTGGCCTTTTACCTTTCCTGAAGATGATTCCTGTCTCCCTGAAATGAGGATTTGCCAACAACAATAAAGAAGTAGTGCAGTTCTTCCTAGAATCGTGTTTAATGGTACTCTTGTGCTTCTTGATCGTTTTTAGGTTTTTCCTTTTAGTTGCACGTTTTCAAAGAGATATTTAGAAAGGAGTCACAACTCCTTAGTTTTACCTTTGCCAGAACATGGGGTTTAGATTTGTCTCAGAAGTTTAAGAACAACGTCCTTTGACAACTAATTATGACAAAGACAAAAAGTAAGGGTCTTGTAAGTGGGTCTTGTAAGAATAAAGATTTCTAAAAGGAATAATCAAGTACTTAGGATCTGGCTATTGTGATCACTATAAGAAGCTATAGCAGAGGATTGCCACTTCCCATCCCAGGCTTAAGAGAAATCTCCCCATTGGGAGCTGTTCCCATTAGCAGCTCCTCATTAGAGGCATGTTTTAAACCAGATGGAATTTTTAGGGGACAATACAGCAGGGGCTCTCACCTCGTGGTAATCAAAGATCCCCATCAGAAGTCCAACAATAGTTACAGCTGAGTTGAAGAAGGTTCTGTAGTCAGAGATGCTCCATCCAAAAAGAATGTTGAACTGTAAGGGAAAATGTCAGTGAGAGCAGGAATGGCCGCGAAGTACAATTTGTGTGCACTGGAGGGCCGGCTGTACAAGATGGGTCATCTATTCCAGCCCCTTCCCTGTACTGTTGAGGAAACTTGCCTTGGTTCACACAAGTGTCAGAGCCCTGATGATGATGACTGTGTACATCTGTATAGCTCCTACTCTGTGCTAAGCACTTCTCAGTGCTTGACAGACATGATCCTATTAGATCCTTAGAATGACCTTGTGAAGTAGGTGCTGCTCTCACCCCCATCTTACATTTGAAGGAACTGAGGCAGTTAGAGGATGAATGGCTTGGCTAGGGTCAAACTGCTATTGAGTGTCTAAGATCCCATTTGACCTTGGGCCTTCCTGACGCTGGGCCTGTTAATGTACATCTGTTTAGTTGCCTCAATGCCTCCAGTGCTGTTTTCTCCACTCTGCTACTCTGCATCTCCTCCAGGGGACCCAGAGAAGTGCTTTGTTATCCAAGGCTATTTAAAAATGGACCTAGGTCACTACTCTGGAGTTGGAGGACCTCCCTTCAAATCTGCCTCCAGTGCTGCTTGTTGTTGACTTTGGGCAAGCACTAACTTTCTCTGGGCCTCAGTTTCTTCTGAAAAATGTGGGACTGGACCAGAAGGCTTCTGAGGTTCCTTTCAGCTCTAGGTCCCACAGTATGACCCCATGAATCCCTTGCATTCAGTAGCACTTAATACTTTGCAAAGCACTTTCATGCCCATTAACTTTGGTCCTTGGCGTCTCAATGCCGTAGGCATTATTTTATCCATTTTATAGGTGAGAAAATTAACGTGGAGAAAAGTAAAAGGAAAATACTGCTTGTTAGCCACGGCTTTGGCTGCAACCTGGTCTTGTGATTTTACGTGGAGTGTTTTCCCTACCGTGCTCTCCTGACGTCTCTGATGTAAGGTTGTTCGGGGCTTTAGCCACTGTTGGCGAGCATGTCAGGAGGGAAACACATCAGGGTGGCTTACTGCGATGGAGTAGCCTGTCAGCAGGAGCAGGATGACCAGCAAGAAGCCAGCCACTTCATCCCAAGCTCTCTTCAGGGCTGTGCTGATGACCCGCAGTCTGGGGCTGAGCCGCAGCAGGCTCCAGAGCCGAATGGTTGTCAGCAAGACCAGAAAACCGAGGAGGTGAGTGAGATCGCGGGTCACTTGGACAGTTTCATGGAAGCTGATGAATCTATCAAGAAAGACTGGCTATTAGTCATCACCAGTAATGAATTAATATTTCTGGTTTTTTTCACAATAAATTTCTGTAAGTTTGGTAATTTGATGTGCAAGTTTATGTTGCCAAGTTTTCTGTGGTTTCAGCCAAGTTTTGGCTGAATAAAATAAAATTTAGTGGGAACTCAACCTTGGGGGTGAATGAGTGGTTGTCGTTGGATGTGGAGGGGGAGATGTGCTTGAGATAGTCCCAAGGCATCTCTCCTCTGGATTTAAGGATCAGGCCAGCCCCTTCTCTTGTGAACATGAGCACAATCTCATCTCAGTGGGACAGTCCTTTTCCCACGAGGTGTCGTCATGAGAGCCTGAACTTTGATGCCCTGGTCCTAACCTATTACTTGGCCAATGACAGCCAAATCTGGGATTGGGAGATTCGGCACTGATAGCCATAGAGACACAGAAGACAGATTTGTGTGGGGAATGAGGTGCTTGCTAAAAAGTTTTCTTCAGCGTGAGATATTTTTGCTTAAAGAGGTCTGGTGTGGGCTATGTCTTAATTCCACTTTTCTTCTCTCCCGCTTTTCCCCTTCTTTACCTTCTATATTTTTGTTTTTGTGCAATCTATGGGATCAGGGAGCCTGTGGGCCTGTTTCCTAAAATGTAAAATTTAGAAGTTAGACTTAATATCCTCAGTTTCCTCCCAGTTCCAAATCTGTGATCATATTATACCAAAATATCTCCTTGACTTGCCTAAGGTCTGGTCTCCAAAGAGTTAGCAAGAGAATTAGTAATTTTGCCAACTTATTGTGTATTGTAACATCTGGGCTAATAGAAAAGACTTCACATATACGGAAGTGTGCAATTGTGTGTGCTTTTTAGCAGGGATTAGCAAAGTAGATGAGAATATAACCAACGCTTTCTGTTAAGTAAAATGCAAGGAAGATTCTGTCACTATGCCATATAGTGGACTTAAGGATTCCACCTGTCAAATCTTAATATAGATGTTAATTCTTAAGTGTTTGGATGTTTCCTCACAACCATTTATTTAAAAAAAACAACTCATTTCCATTTCCATACTATAATGTGGGATGTCTCATTATAAGATTCTATGCAAAGAGGTGGTTAAGGCCTTCGTGACCCTTAGGGGAATGTACTTATTGAAGGAGAGGGGTCATTAAGAAGTTCCCTAACCCAAACTCATCAAGACACTTCATATGGTGTTTGATTTAGGTTGGATGTTACCCACACAGCAGGTATATGTACCCAGTCATTATTTAATCCAGTGGATCAAAATGCCTTTAACTGACTAATATTCAGAATAAGAAAACCATTAACTGATTGATTAATTAGGTTTTGTGATTCTGTTGTGCAGGATACAGTTCCATTGTTCAACCTTATTCCTTGAGTACAGATGTGACTATATGGAAATAGTGAATAAAATAAGCTCCCTGAGGCCAGGGGCTGTTTTCGTTTTTTGTCTTTGTATGCCAAGGGTCTGGCATATGGTGCTTAAGAAATCCTAGTTAAACACACTAAGCATCGTGATAAAGGCAGAAAGGATAATTCAAACAAATGCATGGCAAGAAGTGTGAGCAATACTGTAATTTTCTAATTATTGTTTGCTGTGGACATTGGCCCAGATTTAGTTTTTAGCTGTGATAGGCACAGAAATACATGGGAGGCTGGAGAGGAAGGAAGTTTTGGCTTCGTTCACTTTCCTGCTGAGGGCCTGTATCTCCTGCAGGGGCTGCTAGTCTTTGCCATCAGCTGGGGCAGAAGCCTGGGAGCCTGGGCACCCTGTGTTCTGGGGGCTCTCATGCCAGAGACAGTTTGCTTACCTGCTTTTATTATGACGGTATCGCTCCATATCTCTTTTATGCAAGAAAAAACACTTCAAGTGGAGTGCCAGCATTATAAAGCTGATGAGGATGATGCTTGTGTCCAGGGCGTTGCTTGTCTTGGTGAAATATTTGCATCTTTGTTGTTTCAGCCGGTTCCCCTAAACATCGGTATGGTGGTTACTACTGCTCATGAGGAATGTCGGGTAATTTATTCTTAGAAGACCTTGCTCCAATAAAGATTGAAGTGAAATGTGATTTTATTCTTGCTCTGTTCTATAGCCATTCAGAGCTGATTCTAGATGAGTAAGAAACTTGAATTTTAACAGTCTCCTTTTGGAGAACCAAAAATTTGATTAGATTTAAAACTAATTATTTGGAAATTTAAAAAACAAATTATGCCTGATTGTGAATTTCCAGAAAGCTTTAAGTTGATTTATGATCAAACATGTTCTCTGTTGTCTCATTTTCCTTCACAGGGAGAACACCACCTTCTGTAATAGCATGCCAGCCAGAGAATTGAATTAGCCCTCAGTGCAGAGCCTTGGCAAAGCCGTCTCACTGCAGAGAAGGAACACAAGGCTCATCTCTAGCAGCACAAGTAGGGAGCACTTCAGCGGTGTAGGCCCTGTGCTCTAGAGCAGAATAGTCCCAGCTTTACCTGTGTAAAGAGGTGGTAAAAGAGTAGCAGAAAGTAGATAACTTTGGAGGCGATGAACCAGATGAAGCCTCTGTGCGTCTGAATGATCTGTAAACTGTTCACTTTGATAGAACCGAAGAAAGCTCCTAGAAAGAGTGCAGAAAGTTTTGGAAGAAGTCTGGCTTTCCCTTGGACTCCCAACTATTCAGGCTGTCCCCGAACCAGCCCTTGCTGCTTCCCTCAGTGCCGGTTTGATGAGCTCACCCTGCTCACTACTTACTTTGGTCAAATAAATACACTTGGTCCCCGGAGTAGAGAAATAAATGACTTTAGAAAAAAGGGGAGAATGCGTAGAAATAGAGAAAGAGGAACAAGTAAAAAATGTTTCTCGTATTTGTGCAGATCACTACCCATGGGAATCAGTCACAGCTATTGAGGAAGATGAGTCAGTGAATTCTAAGTAGAAAGGAAGATGGAAACTGGATAAGCCACAAAAGAAAATGGGGCAGGAAAACTTTTTGACTTAAGCTGAAGTGCGGAATGTAAGAGAAAATAGGGCAGGGTGGGAAAAAGAAATGTATAAAGACTGACACGTAAAAAGTGAGCCCTGTATACATTTCAAATGTTTTAAAGAATTAAGATACATTTTTTGCTCCCTAAGAAAAAGATTCTAATAAAAGTGTGTAAAGATAAATGAGTGTGTAGTTGTCCGCTTTTATTTTGTGCTATAAGAAAAGTAGTGTATAAAATTTCGAGATGTTACTGTCCCAATAAAAAAACTTCTGAAGCCTTATTTCTGTATGAGGTCAGGCTGAAAGTGTTAGAACTCTTCAGGCTGCAAGAGGGGAGATGAGACTGAGGTTTGTAAAATCATGAAAGAGCATATACTTGCTCACCATATCCCATAATGCTGCCATCAGGGGCTGCCTCTTCAGACACTAAGAAGTATGTTTTAGGATCAACCAAAGGAAATCCTGCTTTATATAGTGAATAATAAACATGTGGAACTTGTTATCATGAGAGCCGATACATTTTTTTTTTTTGGCGGGGAGAAGGCAGGGCAGTTAGGATTAAGTGACTTGCCCAAGGTCACAAAGCTATCAAGTGGTAAGTGGCTGAGGCTGAATTTGAAGTCAGGTCCTCCTGACTCTAGGGCAGGTGCCACCTAGCCACCCTTGGTGTTTCTTAAGTAGCAAATCTTTCTTACTTTTTTCTAATGGAAGTGAAAAGTGGAACCCCCTAACACTGATGTGTGTTACACATATAACATACAGCTTCTGGGAACAGGACTGTCAGAAACAATCTAAGCAGATTTTCCAACGTGAAGCTGAAAGATACTGGGTATAGCTTGGACTTGCCTATCAGACCTGGATGACTCTCACCTGAGCCCTTTGTGTGTCTGTAGATCTACTATATGCCCCAGTGTTTACTCTTTCCTTACCCCACACAGTCTCTTAATAGGGACAGTGGGCTACAGGTTAGGATGGAGCATCTGTCTTAGTGAAGATTTGGGTTACCTAAAGGTCCCAGTACACAGAGGTTAGAAGGTGTCAGGCATGGTTGACTCAAGAGAACACAGTGGTGATAGATAAGAGACATCAAGCCAAGTTCTTTTTACATTTCAGTGATAATTTGGATTGATATGGTTCTTGAAGGTTTACAAAATGCATTCCTTAAAATCACCCTATAAGGTGGGTAGGAGAAATAGTATTCCCATTTTGAACCAATCAAAAAGCATTTATTAAGCATTTAGGTATGTTCCAGGCCCTGTGTTAGGTGTTTGGGACAGACAAAAGCAAAATGGTCCTCATCTTCAAGGAATTTTTGAGCTGAGGGGGATACTATAGATAGATGAGTGGATAGAAAAAATAGATGGGGGCGGGTAGGTGGCACGGTGAATAGAGCACTGGCCCTGGAGGAAGGAGGACCTGAGTTCAAATTCAGCCTCAGACACTTAGCACTTAACTAGCTGTGTGACCTTGGGCAAGTCACTTAACCCCAATTGCCCTGCCCTCCTCCCTCCAAAAAGCAAAACAAAACAACAGCCAAAAAAAAGAAAAATAGAAGATGATCGTTTTGGGGGAAGGCACTGGTAGAAAACAATAGTAAACTGAGGTCCTGGGGCAGCTAGGTGATGCAGTGAATAGAGCACCAGCCCTAGAGTCAGGAGGACCCGAGTTCAAATTTGGCCTCAGATAATTGACACTAGTTGTGTGACCTTGGGCAAGTCACTTAACCCCAACTGCCCTGCTTCCCCCCTCCAAAAAAACCAAAACAAACAAAAAACTGAGGTTCTCACCTTGGTGGGGAGGGGACCTATAAGAGGTTATGTTATTTGCCAGTGATCACAATTTAGTAAGTACCTGATTTGGGATTTAAATCTGTTTCTCTGACCCTAGGTCCGGCCTTACAACATATGAGATAACCATTATGAGTAAGATTTTGAAAACTTTTTGCAACTTTGTAAGTTTGCTATGTATGTCATTTTTAACATCTCCTCCATCCCCCAATATGGGGTTTTCTTTGTTGTTTTTTTTTTCTTTACTAGTAATAAAAACCTTTGGGGCAGCTCACCATAGTGCATAGAGTGCTGGACCTAGAGCCCAAAGACTCATCTCACTGAGTTCAAATCTGACCTCAGACATTTAGTAGCTGAGTGACCCTGGGCATGTCACTTCACCCCATTTGCCTCAGTTTCTTCATCTGTAAAATGAACTGGAGAAGGAAATGGCAAACCACCCCAATATCTTTGCCAAGAAAACTCCAAATGGAGTCAAAGAGTCATATGCAACTGAAACAGCTGAACAACAAATCCTTTAGAACATGTTAAGAGAGTTGTGTGCGTGCTTCAGGACAGGAAGCTTCGAGATTGTTCTTATTCTGTAGATCAGGTGTTGGAAGGGAACACGTTGGCCCTTGAGAAGGCAGAAAGGGATGATAAACTGGTCTGATACCAAGAAGTCACAGGGATTTATACAAGCTTGAAGCCCTATACCCAAATAGGGTTTTGAAATGAAAATGTTTTCAATAAGAGAAATACCCTTTATTTAGAATGAAAAAAAAAATAAAGTAATCCCCCTGCCCCCCATTTACCCATCAGGGATTGTGGAAATGCTAGGGTAGTAGAGGTGCTCTTACCCACACCATTGGACTCCAGGATCAGGGTCACCACACAGAAGAGGTTCACGTTAGCATTGTAAACAACAAATGCCACAAAGAGACTTGTAGTGCGTCTGTCTAGCCAGTGGCTCTGCTTCAGCTGCTGAAGAATTCTAGGGGAAGGGCGAGGTAGAGGGGAAATGGGATAGATTACCCAACTCCAAGAAGGGTTAGGAAAAGGAAGTGTGTAGGATGAAGTGTGGTCCCTCTCATTTGCTGAAGTATATAAAACCTTGGGCCTTGGTGCCCTAAGGAATCAAACAAGGAAAGTAAATAAACAGGAGAACTGGCTCTAAGCTGTGATTAGTGAAACTTGCTGTGCGAGGTAAAAGGCATTTGGGACCATAACTAAATTCTGTTTGGAGTTTAAATTCGTATAAGTGGTCTGCATAAATCAGGTCGTGCATTAAATGCCACAAGGTTAAATATTGGTGGAAGTCTACATCTGGTAAAGGCTGAAGGGGCGATCTTAGCGTGGTCTAGGATAGGACCTCTTCTGGCTGTGTACCTATGAAATTCCTTTGATAAGGAATGTTTGCCCACCTGTTCCTGTTCCTGAG
>CM053581.1:36436394-36458161 GCA_028627135.1 Pseudochirops cupreus
TATTATTATTATTATTATCAGTGGGATTGAGACCATAAGTGGTTGCTGTACTTCCAGTTTGGGTGAGATGGGGAAATCCAGTGATGGAAGGAAGGAAGAGAGAGAGAAAGTAGGAAGGAAGGACAGAAGGAAAGAAGGAAGGAAGGAAGGAAGGAAGGAAACAGGAAGGAAGGATGGAAGGAAGGAAGGAAGGAAGGGGAAGGAAGGAAGGAAAGAAGGAAACAGGAAGGAAGGACGGAAGGAAGGAAGGACGGAAGGAAGGAAGGAAGGAAGGGGAAGGAAGGAAGGAAGGAAGGAAAACAGGAAGGAAGAAAGGAAAGAAGAAATAGTTGCTTAGGGTGGTCAAATTAAATGATTTACCCAGGACCAACATGTAGCAGAGATAGGGTCTGAACCTAGATCTTCCTGTTTTAAGAAGACCTCTCTATCTACTGCGCGAGGCTACCTCTAGACAGAGTAAGAGAACAAAAGCAGCATACCCTGCCTCCAGGTGGTGCCACAGTGGATAGAGTGTCTGATCTAGAGTCAGGGAGACCTGAATTAAATTCCAACCTCAGACACTCATTAGCAGTGGGCAAATCACTTACCCTCAGTTTTCTCATCTGTAAAATAACGATGTTAATAGCACCCATCTCCCAGGATCATCGTGAGGACAAAATGCAGTAATATTCGTAAAGAGACTGGCAAGTGTTAGCTATTATTAGTAGGGCTTCACATATTATAGATATTTGACAAACATTTGTCTATTTGATTTGAAATCAGCTCTTCTGCAGGACAGACCCATTTAAAAAAAAAAAGAATGAGCAGGAAAAAAGAGAATGTATTCTATTTCTCTTAGTCTACTACCTAATCTTGTTTAAGCCTTTCATGATTTCTTTTAGCCTATGAGCATTTATTAGCCCTTTGTTTCTTTTTTTAATTAAACTAATTTTTTTCAGTTAACAAACATCCATTTTCTTCTTTTCCCTTCCCTGTTAAAAACAAAACAAATGTTCATGGAGCCCATTCATTTTCAAGACTGTTTGTTTACTCTGCCAGCTCAATCAACAGCAACAATTTTCTTTGGTTTCCTCTCTTTTCGTTACATTCAACATTCTATCTTCCTGGCCCTCAAAGGTTGACACAGTGCTTTTGAACAATGAGAATGCTTCCCTATTAATGAATATGAAAGAAGATTTTTATGTTCCTATCAAATTATAACATTATTTATGTCTGTTAGAATATCAGGGGATTTTAGTCTAAGAAGTCGGTATGTAATCTCTAAAGTATCTTGTATTCCCCAAGAGGAAAAGCACTGAATACACACGAGCCAGTTACAAAAAAGTTTAGGGATGGTGTATGTGTGTGTACTTGTTTTTTGGTTTGTTTGTTTTTTTAATATTTCCAGACCAGTGCCACCAATTCCCTTCTCTACCTGAATGAGCAATTGCTGACAGTCCAGTCTCCAAGTAGGAGTCTGAAAGCTCCCATAGCCCTCTGCTCCTTTGACAGCTTCAACTTCTTAGACCATGACATGGAAGGTTCTAGAATGAGTCAGGTTGGGGACCAGCAGGATTCGATGCAGGTGAGAGCAGAATGTTTATCTACTGGGTCTAAATGCCAATTCTTTTCACTCTCTGGAGATCTTGGAGCCACATGTTGTGCCTCTGAGGTTTTAGAATAATTCTACCATGGGAATCACTGCTATAGAAACTACACACTGCAGTCTTCCATTCATCAATCAACCATTCATCGATACTATTCTTCTTCTATTTTATTTTATTTTTTAAATTAATTTGTTTATTTACTTTTAGTTTACATCATTCAGTTCCACAATCCCTTGGGTTTCAAAATTTCTTTCTCTCTCTTCCTCCCCCCCCACCCATGGCGGCATGCATTCAAACACAGACCCTACAAATACTTTCACATTAAACATTAGTCAGGTTGTAAAGAAGGATTATAATGAATGGAATGAGCAATGAGAAAGAGGAAACAAAACAAAACAAGAAAAAGAAAGAGAGGAAGTAGTTTGCTTCCATCTGCATTCAGACTCTGGACATCTCTTTCCATAATATTATTCTTCTTAATACCACTGAAATCTCATACCCAGGAAGTGATCAGTTTAGAGAACAAATAAACATCTTTTTTTTGGTAGAAAATTAAAAATTCTCCCTCGTATTTTCTAGGGTCAGCCTTGGCTCTAAGTCAAAGATACATTTCCTTAATTATCTCTCTTACCTGGTAATGGTTGATGTATCTTTAGTCAGTCTGGGGGATCTCTTCTATGGGTCTCATGACCAAAACGTACCTTTCTGGTTATCTTTGCTTGAGATGTGGTTTTCCCTCCAGATCTATACTGTCCCTTCAGTCATGCACTTTTGGGGATAAGGTAGGGAGGAGGATGGAACACAAGGCAGATGGTATTTCCCTTCAAATATAGATGGAAGACACATTAGAGACATCTTTGATAGCCTTGGGGAAGATACAGGAGGTCCTCCTTCTGGCCAGTCAACCTTCTGAGTCTTCAATGATAGTGACCTCTTCTCTTGCCACTCTGATGCTAATAAGGTAATGGAGAAGGGAGGAAGGGGGAAACTCCCTTTGCAGCTCTGGTCTTCAGAGGAAAAAAAATGATTCCATCTTTCTTTTCTTCCCCTTAGCCAAAATATATCAACTTTGTCTTCAAGTTCTTATACTCTTGGTTGCCCAGCACCTGTGCGTTTAGGTTTCCCATCAGCCTCTGCACTGGACAACCTCCTGAGTAAACACCAAAGTATAAACATTCAGGTGAGTGTGAAGTTGTTCCTAATGGTCAAGGGTAAAGTGCTATATAAATGTGACATTATTATTATGAATATAAGCTGGCCAGAGCAGTAAGTGATGTTATACATACAACTCCTATGGAAATGTATGGCAACAGAGATGTTCATATGCTGCAAGCTTCTGGATTTAACTGAAGGCCTGTGCTCAGTGAGAAATGGCCTGGCTACAGAGGATGGACAGTGAGCCAGCCTCAGAGTCATGATGACCTGAGTTCAAATCCTACCTTGGACACACTGGTTGCACTGTGACCTTGGGGCAAGGCTCTTGACCTCTCACTGCTCACCAGCATCCATTGATAGAATGAGTTGCCTCTTCTAGGAATTCCCCATATCAGTGAAATAGCATGTCAGATTCCTATACCCATCTGTATTCTGTGTCATAATTGGGATGATTTCAACAGGTTTCCCTCTAAAACCTACTCATCTTTCTGGGTTCAAATCTGGCCCCAGACACTTACTAACTATGTGACCCTGGGCAAGTCACGTAACCCTATTTGCCTTAGTTTCCTCATCTATAAAGTGAGCTGGAGAAGAAAATTGCAAACCCCTCGAGTATTGTTGAAGAGTTGGGCACTACAGAAAAATGACTGTACAACAAACATAACCTCTATTCAGAGCCATAACTAGGTGAGAGTGATGGGGATTATACCCTAGGATGCCAACATCTAAGACCATGCTTGTGATATTCTCAGCTTGGTTTCCTCTCACTTAGAGCTGATCCAGCCCAGGGCCACCACCCTCAAGGTTCCCTGGAAATTCTACTTCTCTTCCAACCAAGCCTGTCTTCTACCACCACAGCTCCTGCCTTCCAGATTCTAAGCTTACCTCCTAAAACTTAGGGGAGTCAGAGGTCCAGGGCCATTACCTTTCTCAACTGCATTCACCCTGGGTACAAGGATGCCTAGTTATGGTTCTGCTCCTTCTAATTTAAATGAACAAAAGTTGAGGAAAATCTGAATGATGATTGATACAGCAAGTGATCCCAGCAGTAGATAGCATATGTTTCTGTGTTTTCCTAATTAGCTTTAGGCATATGACTCGTTCTTATCCTAGAGAACAATAGTGTTTACCACTCAGCAAAGAGGCAAGTCTCCAGGTCCATGGCAAAATATAAGGGCGAGATTATGAGAGTCAAAACAGTGTGACTCATCTTTCGTTAATTTCCATTTTCGTTCCTTTCTGCAGGACAATGAAATTGATGTTGGTATTTAATTCCAGGAGATATTACTATAAATTCCCCTCAACATTTGCTCTAACTTCAGGTGCCTGCTATCTATCACTGTGTGTATGCCCTCTACTGAGGTGGTGACAGTGGTCTTCTCTTTCTTTGTCTTTAGGTTACTGGGCTGGCTTTTAATCCCTTCACGTATTTTGATAAACAGGATATCGTTGGAAGTATTGGAAATGTGTTACTCACCTCTAATCATAAATCTCTTCAAATCCAAGACCTGTTGGAAGAGGCAGAGGTACTTCTTGAGTGTCAGACCTTGAGCAATAATAGAAGAGAGTAAAAGGACTTAGTCACTGAGGAAAGGAATTGTTTTAATTGAGTGGCAGTTAACTTTGTTTTGTTACTTACATTCTTACCATGGAGTTTCTAACAAAAAGATGTAGTACCTTAGACCTGGAGGAGAAAACCTCAAGGCCCAAAGTCCATCACAGTTTTAGGTCCTAATCCTATTCCTTGCTGTGAAATCATGTCGGTTTTTGGTTTGTTTTTTTTAATTCATGGCTTATGGTACTTGTATTAGTACCTCAACGGACTTATATGAGCAACCAGTACACTCTAGGATGTTTTATTGGATAATGGGACACTTACTTCTTAAATCTAAATATATTCTTGGGTCTTCTAACAATGATGTCTAATAAATACTGAAGTTGGGGCGGCTAGGTGGCACAGTGAATAAAGCACTGGCCCTGGAGTCAGGAGGACCTGAGTTCAAATCTGGCCTCAGACACTTAACACAAAAACTAGCCATGTGACCTTGAGCAAGTCACTTAACCCCAATTGCTCTACCTCCCCCCCTCCAAAAAGCAAAATAAATAAATAAATAAATATTGAAGTGGTAAGTGAAGCAAAGATTCTTTATTGCTTTTATAAACTCAATTGAAAATGACTCCAGGGCATTTATGAACAACCTCAAATCCTGAGGACAACAAATCCTTTCTTATTCTAGATAATACTCTGGAGAGACGGTAGTACAAAAATCTATCCCGCCAGCTTCAACATAAGTACAGACTGCTTTGTGATCACAATAAACATCACTTCCCTGGAAGAATCTGTGATAGTCTGGGTAGCGCCTGAAAATCCTCTTTCCATCACACTGTACCTTGGTTTCCAGTATCAACCTAATGTTACTCATTTTCATGGGAACATCACCCTTCCAAAGGAACAGACATGGGAGGAAGGTAAAAAAAAAAAAAAAAAAATATATATATATATATATATATATATACATATATGTTTTGTTTTGTTTTGTAGTTGTGCTTAAATAAATCTTACACACATCATGGTAGATGAACTCCTAGATATTTATGCATTTCTAGTTATTTTAATGGAATTTCTCTTATACCATTTTCTTCCTGTTTTTCACTGATACTTATACAAATATTAATTATTTTTGCTGCATTCTATTACCATAGTGAAGCTATTAATCATCTCAATTAATTTCTTTGCTGATTCATCAGGGTTTTCTAACTTGACCATCATGTCATCTGCATATATGGACAATTTCCCTTTGCCCATGTTTTACACTCTTCATTTTACTCTATCTTATTGCTATAATAAGCATTTCTAGAATTATGTCAAATAACAGAGGAGAAGGAAGACATCTTTGATTTACCCATTTCCATTGAGAAAACTTCTAGTGTTTATTGAAACAGTATTAGCTCTTAGTTTTACATATGTGCTTTTGAGAATATTAGAGGAGAGATTTTCCACGTGGGTATGCTTTTTAGGGTTTTACTATAAACAAGTTTCATATCTTGTCAAAGACTTTTTTCTGTATCTTTTGAAATAAGTATGTGTTTTGTTAATTTTGTTGTTTATTATTTTCCTAATGTTACACTATCCTTACATTCCCTGGTATGAATCCAACTTGTACATAGTGAATTATTTTCTGAATGTATTGACATAGTTTCCTGCAAGGATTTATTTACTGCTTTAATATTCATTAAGAATAATAACTAACTGGGGCAGGTAGGTGGTGCAGTGAATAAAACACCAGATCTGGAGTCAGGAGGACCTGAGTTCAAATGTGACCTCAGACACTTGACACACTCACTAATTGTGTGACCTTGGGCAAGTCACTTAACCCCAATTACCTTGCCTTCCCCCTCCAAAAAAAAAATAATAACTAGCATTTCTATAGTGCATATTCTGTGCCAGGTGCTTTATAATTATTCTCTCATTTTGATCCTCACAACCACCCTGGGAGGTAGGTGCTATTACTATCCCTATTTCTTAGATGAGGAAACTGAGATCAACTGAATTGCCCAGGGTCGCACAGCTAGTGAATGTCCAAAGCCAGATTTGAATTCACATGTTCTTGACTCCAGGCCCAGGGCTCTACTGACTCTGTCACCCATTGATCTACATTTCTCTTTCCCCACCTCATCTCTCCCTCATTTGCATATGAGGACTATTATTTGTCTTATAAAAGGACATTGATAGAGTGCCTTCTGTCTCCATTTTTTAGGATTTTTTTGTTTTATCATTGTTAATTATTTCTTAAACATGTAATATAATTCATGTATAAATTCATCTAGTCTAGGGTTTTATTATCCTTAGTTCATTTGTTGCTTGCTCAATTTCTTTTTCAGAGATTGGGTTATTTAATGTTTCTACTTCTTATTTTGTGGGTTGGATTTTTTTTTTTTTTGTAAATGCTCTTCAACTTCCACCAGTCCTAAGACTGGTACAAGAACTTCCTCTGACAATATACTGGCTTTATGACTATGGGCAAGACTCTTAGTGCTCTAGGCAACTCTCAAAAATTATAGGTTGGAGAGATGGTACCAGCCTGCACTGGTAAAGGGATTTTCTCCACTTGGGATTTTACAGCACTGAAATCATAGGTCCAATACCTCTCTTTATCCCTTTCCTTTTGAAGTTCAGTTAAGACTGTAGCATCGAGGCATCCCTGCTCCTCCTACTCCTACACACTTTCCATCTATTGTATTCCATTGATATTAACTTGTGGTGTCTCTCTCCAGTAAATATTATTTTCATTCTATGCCCTTCTTTATTTTTCCCCTTTTAAGATATTCCAGAAAAATATTCTCAAGAACATTAGCTGTCAATGGAAGCAGCAAGGTATAATGGGAAGTATCCTGTAAAGCTAGTCTGAGAACCTGAACCTTTCCCTTTATCTCATTCCTTTTGGTATCTTGACAGACTCCCTTTGAACTTCTTCAAACCTCTCCAAGTCTTACCCCGCCCTAGGTTCTCAACTGCTTTCTCCCCCTAGTAGGAATTAGTAGCAAAAACACAACTTTATCTTTCTGGAGGAGGTGGTCTTTGGAGGTGTCTAGACCCCACCACATCAGGGTACATTCCAAAACTCTTGTCTCATTGTCTTCCAACTCTTTAAAGCTACTTCACAGCATGGCCATGTCATTCCTTTTCTGCCAGTTGCACCCACCCCTGCTCTGCCCTCTCAATGTTCTGTTCTTACCAACCACAAGCTGAGAAGCTTCATCCAGAAGAAGGAATGGAATGGAACCAACATTTGCTAAGCATCTTCTCTGTGCCACACACTGTGCTAAGAGCCTTACAGACACTCTCATCGGATGGGAGAAAGTAAAAGTCTCTCCTCCACCTCCTTTTTTGAGATCTGACCAGTCCTTACCTGAGCCTCTCTATCCTACCCTGTCCTCTCCCCCATCTAAAGCTTTTATTGTTCCGTATTATCCCACCACTTAGAATCCTGAGTCGCTTTAAGGAATGAGGTTTTTTTTCCCTGAAATACTACATCCTTTCTGTCACCTACTTACCTCTTAACTATTCATATTAGAGCCTTTTTAGTTTTTTTAAAATGTCTCAGATAATATACAAGCTTTTTTCTTCTTCTTTAAAATAGCAGGTAGCACAGGGAAGACAGGGCTGAGCTGTCAATCATCTTCTGAGTTGGAAGAGGCAGGGCCTTCTTGTGGATAGAGTTACCATAGCAGCTCCCTCCAGTCAATGACTTTCTCTTTCCAGGTGTGTGGTGGAATAATGTTGTGTCAACTGAACCGAACCAGCCTCTAACCTGTGGATAGCCGACCAGAACAGAGCAGGCAAGAGATAGAAGAGTCAGGAATCAAACAGAAGTTTAATTTCAAAGTGAGGGAAATGACTTGCAAGCAATGACACATGTGCCAGAGTCTGTCCCCAGTGTGAGAATACCAGTTCTCCCTCTGGGAGTGAGATAATTCAGTTCAACCAAGATAGTCCCAGATTCCACCCAAAGGGAAATTCCTTGAAATCTCTAGTGTAGCAAGCCAGGGATGGGGACATGAATGAAACTCTGCTTCTCTACATGTCAGCTTCTTGTCAGTCTTTGAGAGTCTTTGTAGATCTGAAAAGAGGTTGGAATCATGCATATTCTCTCTCAAAAATGGAATGCAAAAGAGCCAAGGGTCTCTATTCTTTCCCATTCCCATCAACTCCCTGCTCCCCGCCCCCCCATCCCCATAGACAATCTCTACCAATAAGGAGAGTGCCATATAATTGGTGCTCTGAATCAAGGGTTTCACAAGCAACCTCTTCCTTTTCTGTTTGCTTTAGTTTTCTTTAGTCACTACCTTGGGGGAAAAAGGAAAGTGAAAAAGTGCCTGTACCTTGCTCCCTTCAGAGCCTAGGGTGCTTCCCAGCTTGTGATTTTTAGGGGTATCTGGATTCCAGATTCATTGTCAGGCTCGTAACAGTTCAATTTCAAACCTCTGCTTTGCTCTAACTCCTCTACAATGTGATTCCCTGAGCCCCCACCCCAGTCAGCTTCTACTGATCAGATAGTCTTTTGACTCCAAACAGGGAATGCTCTGTTCTCTCTAGCACTCTCTAACCGTAACCTTTAAGTAGGATATGATACATAGCTCTGGATTTCTGTTGATCAACAATTTGTCACATTTTGGGGCTTAACAAGAGACATCTAGGACAAAGGTTAATACCTCTCGAGCCCAAAGGGAAGCAAGGGGGTTTAAAGTGAGTAAATGATTGCATTTAACTATCTCAGAGAGAGGGAAAAGGGAGGAGGAAAGTAAAGTTAATTTATCTTCCAAGCCCAAGTGGAATCAGTTGTAGAGAATTCGCCGAGGACGTAGTTTTTGCTTGAAACGTCATCACTATGTCTCAGATTAGATTTACTGATTTCTTCTGTAAAAGTTTAGTTCTATTTCTTTGATATTTTCAATATTCTCACATAATTCCCTGATTGTTCTTCTGAGTCATTTTTGAGGGTTTTTTTTAGTTTCTCCATTGTCATTTCTGAAGTCCTTGCAAAATTTGTTCTATTATCAAAGCCCTTCATATCCTAGCTCCCTTCTACTTTTCCAGTTTTCTTATACCTTACTCCCCACATGTCGTCTTTGATCCAGTGATACTGACCTCCAGGCTGTTGTACCACTAAGACACTCCATCAACTCCCACCATTTTCTCTGGCCATCCTCTATGCCTGGAATGCTCTCACTCCCTCCGTCTCCTTACTTCCCTGGCTTCTTTTAAGTCCTAACTAAAATCCCACCTTCTATAGGAAGCCTTCCCAAACCTCTCTTAATTCCAGTACCTTCCCTTTGTCAATTATTTCTCCTTTATGGGGGTGGCTAGGTGGCTCAGTGGATAGAGCACTGGCCCTGAAGGCAGGAGGACCTGAGTTCAAATCCAGCCTCAGACACTTAACACTTACTAGCTGTGTGACCTTGGGCAAGTCACTTAACCCCAACTGCCCTCCAAAAAAAAGACAAAAAAAATTTATTTCCCATTTATTCTGCATATAGCTTGCTTTGTATGTATTTATTTGCATGCAGTCTCCCCCGTTAGATTGTAAACTCCTTGATGGCAGGAACTGCCTTTTGCCTCTTTTTGGATCCCTACCCCTTAGTACAGCCAGTGCCTGGTGCTTCACAGGAACTTAATAAATATTCATGGATTGATTATTTCATCTTCCTAAGGGAATTTTTACCTAATTCCCTTTGCTGCAAAGAACTTGCCCATTGAGAAGGCTCTCTTTTGAAAAATTTTTGTTCATCTTTCCTTCTCAGTTTTTGCCTTTTCATTTAGCTAATTTTCTATGGTATCTTTCCCTGTCCCTTCCAAAAGCCTAGTAATGTTGTTACCTAACTCCAGCCCTTAATGCCTATTCTCTTTTCTCTGAGACCACCAAGATTGGATTACGTCTGCGTCTCTTAAAGGGTGAAGATGACCACTTGGGACATTGCTGCAAGAAGACTCTGAGAAGCCACCACAGTTGGGCCTATTTTATCTTTATTGTTTCTAGTCTTCTAGGTGCCACCCTTTGCACAGCTTTCTTTGCAATTCTTCCACATTCTTGCCCCTTGGCTGTCTTCCATACCTGACTCATTCCCATTTTTTTTTTCCAGATCTTAGAGCTAGTTTGATTCATGAACTGCAACTTGCTCTGGGAACAGGGTTTCCCCCTTAGGACACTGCCAAGGGTTTACTTCTAAAAGTTAGTGCCTACAATTACAGCAGCCATGAGGGTTTTCAGGTTTACCCCAGGCTGCATAAGCAGGGGAGACCAGGGGTGGAAATACCACAGGAGATCCAGGAATAACAAGCTGGTGAGCTAGTCTTCAGCCATTTTTTTTCTGTAAGACTTTCCATGTTGAGGACTCTTTGACATTTCTTTTCTCCAATTGCTGACATTTCTGCATCTCTTTGCCTGTATTCTCTGGGCTAAACAGAAAAATAGCCCCAGATTCCCTCTCTGTCATCTCCCTAGAATTCCCTGTTTGACCCATCTTGAGCAACACTGTACTCCAACCCCAGTCCTTTTCAGATGACCATCTGGCTTGCCATACCTCCCTCGTCTTCTGTTTATGGAGTTGATGTTTTGAACCCAGATCTAACGCTTTACATCTATCATTCTCTCCCACAGTATCTGCTCCACTTCCAACCTGGGCAAGAAAGGGAAACCTAGTCTCAAAACAAATGAAGAACATGGAGGAAAGTGAAGGGAGTCATAGGATGGTAGAGATGGAAGGAGAGAAAGCATTTGTGGTCAGAATCCTGCATTTGGGGTCAAATGGCCTGCATTTGAGCCCCAACCTTGGGCGGTGCCAGTTTCCTTGTCTGTGAAATGTGAAGGTTGAACTAGATGGCCATTAAGATGCTTTCACTGCTAAAAATAAGATTCTTAAGTAACATCTGGCAATTGGTGGGACCAGGGGCCTTTTACTAGTCCTAACATTAATTTATTTTGTGCCCCTGAGGTAACTGTGCTTATGATTTGTTTCTGAAGAAATAACCAAATCCTATTCTCTGTTCTAAGATGAGAAGTACTCATGGGTGCTTTCTCCAGAAAATCTTCAAAATGGAACAGGTACCTACTATATAACAGCTGTGGTGAACGAAATCAAGAAGGACCCAAAGCAGACATTCCTGAGATTCTCAGTCACCACGGCTACCACTCAGTGTTATTTCTGGGATCGTTACAACAAGACTTGGAAAAGTAATGGCTGCCGAGTAAGAAAGAGATATTTATTCCAGCCTCTGGGGAATCCCAACTACCTATGAACCCCATACTGCTGATATCTCATTATGTAGAGCACAACAGAAAGAAAAGCCCTGGGATTAGACTGGAGCGCAGAAGGAAGGAGGGGACTATACTGAGGGGACTGGAACTAGCTGGGGGGGTGGGGGTTGGAAGGAAATTCAGAAGTAGCTCTTTTTTGTGACTATTTTCTGTTTTCTTTTGCCTTTTTAATAGTTACATTTACTGTTTAAAAGTTACATTTGAGAAATGCTGAATGTAACCAATCATTCTGGGGAACGCTCAGTGTGTCCCAGGTTTCAAGCCTGGACAGCAAGTAGCATGAAGAACACAATTTACATGAGAAAGTCTAGGACCAAAATTGAATGGACCTGGAAAATGTATAGATCTCTATGCTACCCCATGGGAACAGGGGTCATTATAGTTTGACAAATGTGAATTAAATGAGCTAAGACATGTAAAACACCATGTAAGTGATAGTTACTACTACTACTACTACTACTACTACTACTACTACTACTACTACTACTACTACTACTACTACTACTACATTTTAGGTAAAATGAAAGCAAAAATTTCCCTAATAAATAAAGTTAAGGAGAGGAGAGGACTTTAACAAATAAAAATAAAGAATCAGCTCCCCCTTCTAAATAAGCTGACCTTCTCGTCTCCCTGCCCACCTAAAAAGAACACTACACCTTGTAATAAAATATGGCTTGGTTGCATAATTAGGGGAGATCCTCTCTAAATTAACAATACAAAAAAGGCAACAAGGCATGGTACAGTGGCTCCTTCTAAACTCTTTTGTTGGCACACCCCATCAGTGAAACAGGCACCCTAAACACATGTGTATTTACTTACTAGTAAGTCATATATGTGCACCAATGTTCCAATAATTATAAAATTTACACTATGTACATTACACATTATAAAATCTACCCATTTTATACATTATAAAATTTATACAATTCACACATCATAAGATTTGCACTAAAATATTAATTAAAAAGGATGAAATGAAGACGATCAATAGAAGGAATAAAAGGAGGAATAGAGGAAGCTCTCTGTTCAAATCCTGCCCCTGAGACTTACTTCCTGACTGTCTGATCCTAGACTAACCTGTCTAGGAGAATTGCATATAAGATGCCCAGTCAAACACTGCTTACAGTTCTAAGGTTTCCCATTCAAAAATGAACCCCTGAGATACAAAAGGAAGAGAACATTTGGGGAAAACAGAAGATTTTGCAGAATTTTGCCTGATGGGAGTCATTAAGATTTTAAATGTATGTCACCATCAAAGAAAGTAAGTCATAATGACTTTTTCTCCTTGATCTCCAGAATGCTATACAGATATTAATAAATATATTTATTATATAATAATATAAATAATATTTAATATTTTATGTAATATTTAATTTAATTTAATATTTAATAAATTATATAATAATATAAAAATAGATAAATTCTACTTAGAATAATCAGATTTTACAACTGGAAAGGACATTAAACATTATCTAGGCCAACCTTGTGTTTCTCTGCCAAACTTCTGCTGCCTGAAAGGTCATTATTAGAGAGCAACAAAGAAGACAGATTTCAAGGCCAATGAGTGCTCTGGTTCTTCCATGGCCACAGCGGCCAGAGGTGACAAATTCACTTCACTGAAGCATTGAAGGAAAAAAGAACCATGTGAGGCCTAGTGGAGAATGTGCTGGACTAAGAGGCAGGAAGTTTTGACAAAGGCATATTTACTTCAAAATATAGGAAGAGGGGCAGGAGGACCAGAGTTCAAATCTGGCCTCAGACACTTGACACACTTACTAGTGGTGTGACCTTGGGCAAGTCACTGAACCCCAATTGCCCTGCCCTCCCCCCTCCAAAAACCAAACAAACCAAAAAAACCCATTTCCCTCATCCTCTCGGTCTCTGGAGGGAAAAGGGGGGGGATTTAAACTTGAAACATAGCCTAAGTAGGGTCCAAATCCCACATTAAACACTTAGGATCCTAAGGTCTTGGAATCAGAGCTGGAAGAACCCCAAGGGGTCATTTAGGCCAAATCTCTCGTTTTTCAGAAGACACCAAAGCCCATCTGGGTTAAGATCATATCAAAATTAGTGATAGCAATAATCCTACTAGCTAGTGTTTATATGGTGCTTTACAAATATTATAAGATTTGATCCCAGGAGGTAAGTGCTGTTATTATCCCCATTTTCCAGATGAGGAAACTGAAGCAAGCAGAGGTTGAGAACTTGCCCAGGTCACACAGCTAGTAAGTGTCTGAGGCTAGATTTGAACTCATGTCTTCCTATCTCTAGGTCCAATGCTCTATCCCTTGTGCTTCCTAACTATAGTTAGTAAATGGAAAAGTTGAAGGTGAACTCTCGTCCTCTGATTCCAAATCCAGTGTTCTTTCCACTTAACCTCATTTAACTACTTTATAGTTCTGAACAAGCCACTGAAATTCTGTAAGTCTACATTTCTTCTCTGTAAACCTCACAGCATTAGCATAAAGATCAAATGACACCTGAAATGGTTGATTCTCTCAGGACCAGGCCAGTTACATCACCCCTCAGGTTTATATTCTAGGTTTTGTAGGTGTTTCTTCTCTACTGCCATTGACTTCAACCCCTACTGGCTGTTTCCTCAATTTTAGGGGGGGCAGTGAACAGGACCCCCAGTTCCATTTAACCATTTGACATTGGATTAGCTTTTATAAAAGAGTGGTGCTGTAGATAGAATGTTGGGCCTGGAGTCAGGAAGACTCTTCTTCATGAGTTCTAATCTGGCTTCAGACACTTCCTGGCTGTGTAACCCTGGGCAAGTCACTGAACCCTATTTGCCTCCATCTGTAAAACAAGCTAGAGAAGGAAATGGCAAGCCACTCTAGTATCTCTGCCAAGAAAACTGCAAATGGGGTCACAAAGAGTCAGATACAACTGAAACAGCTTAATGGCAGCAACAGTAATTCACTTTAAAAAAAATATATAGTATGAGCAAATGTGTACACATTTCCCCCAAAACCTCAGGGTCATAATTCTCCCCCCCCACACACATATACCACCTCAGTCTCTGGGAGGAAAAGAGGGAGATTTAGCTTCAAAACTCAGCTGAGCTCCTACAGGGCATTGGTTCAACAAGATTCATGTCCAGATTCAGGCACAACTGCCAAATGAATCCTAATACTGGGCTGGAATGCCAAAGGTTGCTCCTGATTTCTTCTCGCTCCTTGGGGCATCAGTGCTTTGATAGATGAGAAACCCCCAACTCAACCTTCCTGTGTTACTCTCCTGACCTTTTTAAAACTCCCACTTCCCTCACTTCCCCAGACAACATGAGCAAAGGAATCATGAGATCCCATAGAAACAAGGCAAAGAAACAGTTTAAGTCTACCAGTCAAATAGCTTTTTCAACAGGTGTTGTTTAGCCACTTGGAACCAGCTACAGAACACCCAGCCTGCTCCAGTCTCTCAAGGCACTTCTCTTACCTGCCATAAAGATTCTCTGAAAAACAGTCTCCCAAAATAGCCTCCCCAGGAGGATAGGATCAAAGGCCCTCTTTGCATGTGCCAGGGTCGCATTGCAAGGATCAAGTATTAGGGGCCGATAGGAGGTGCAGTGGATAGAGCTCCCTGCCTGGAGTGAGGAGGACCTGAGTTCAAATCTTGATCTCAGACACTTACTAGCTGTGTGACCCTGGGCAAGTGACTTGGCCCCGGTTGCCTAAAGGGGTCAGGGGGGAACAAAGATCAAGTATTTAGTGTGCTTTGCAAACTATGATCATCAGTTATTATTATTTTCAATAATAATAAATAACTCTAGGACAAAAACGAAATTCCTTATTTAACTTGTGAGAAGCAGCATGGCATAGTGGATAGAGAGCAGTCCTCAAAGGCAAGGAGGCCTGAATTCAAGTCTAACCTCTGACACACAATTGGCTCTAGGACCCTGGGCAAGTCACTTAACTATAGGCAACTCTCTAAGACTAGACATTGCAGAGAAGTTATCGGCCTGCCTTGGTAGAAGTTTCCTTGTCTGCTGAAATCATAGGCCCAGTCCCTACACCTCTGTGTTGTCTATTGATTTTGTTCATCCTTCATTCTCATCATGAAGATGATGTCTTCCATGGTCTCTGAATAGCAAAAAACAAACAAAACAAAACAAAACACCCTCTCATTTGGATGAGTACATGTACCCTGCAGGCCCTCAGCAGCTCTATCACAGGCATACTTTTCTCGTTTGCTGTTTGTGCTCCTCTGGCTCTTTCCTGGCCGACTCCAATCCTTTCCTGATTGCAGGTAGGACCTCAGAGCACCGTGACCAAGACCCAGTGCCTCTGCAACCACCTGGCCTCCTTTGGCAGCTCCTTCATGACCTTGCCTAGGATGGTGAATGTCCAAGACACAGTCAAGCTCTTTCATGGGGTGTCCCACAATCCCGTCGGAGTGTCCCTGATGGCCAGCCTTTTTGGATTTTATATCATTTTCGTTGTATGGGCCTGGAGAAAAGATAGAGAGGACAGGAAGAAGGTGAGGTGCACAATGAGCTGTGCAAAATGCTTCTCCCCACCAACTCCTACACAGAGTATCAAAGACCAGAGTTCAAATCCTGCCTTATGCACTCACCAGCTGCATGATCACTGCCAAGTCACTTAACCTCTGTCAGCCTCAGTGTCCTCATCTGTAAAATGACAGCAATAATCGTGCTATCTCTAGGGTTGTTGTGAGGGACAAATGAGATGATATTCATAAAGCGCTTTGCAAGCCTTAAAATACTGCGTGAGTGCTAGCTGCTGGTGTTATTATCTTTGAAAGAATGCCTTTATCAGTTCATATGGCGTCAGATCTGGGAGGAACTTTAGAGATCATCTGGCTTCTTCTCCTTTTACAAATATGGAACTTGAGGCTCAGAGAGTTGGAGTGACTGCCCGAGGTGACAAGCATAGGGTCAGAACCAAGACTTGAACCCAGGCCTCTCTCCTCCAAGTCCAAGGCTCTTGCCATTGTATAGCATGGAAACTGAAGAAGAGGAGGAAATTTTCCTTCATCCTGTCTTTATGACCTCTGCTACCCAAGTGACTCTGGATATAGCTCTTGTTCCTCCACCCCTTTCTTTGCAGGGATTTGTGTCTTACCTGGTTTTAGTACAATGGAAGCCTAGAAAAGAATTTCTAGAAATTCTACCAGAAATTAAATCCTATTGTGCTTTACTTTGCCCCAGGGGACCTTAACCTGGGATCCACAAACCCCAAGGGTCCGTGGATAGATTTAATATACACAAACATGTAACTTCAGCCCTCATTACTGCTATAGTGACTTAAATAAACTATACACACACACATATATATATATGTGCATATACATGTAATATATACATTGTGTATATATGTGCATATACATGTAACATATACATATGTGTATACACACATACACAGTATTCCCAAAGTCTTAGTGCAGAATTAAGCTTTAATAAACTTTTTGGATTCCCTGTATATGTATAGGAGTGTGCAAGTATGTGTGTGTGTGTGTGTGTGCGCTCACACATGTGTAATCAACTATAGATATAACCAGTCTTCCTTATTTCCCAGGACATCTGTTCTACATGATACCATACTTCTGCCCTGAATTTTTATATCAATAACTCTGAGGTAGTGAGGTTTGCCTACTTCTGTTTTAGGAGAAAGCATGGCTTGTTATTTTATGGAAATACTAGGATATTTTTCTGATTTTGGTCACCTTACAGATGAAAGTCACCATCCTGGCAGATAACTCCCCCAACTCTCAGTCTTACTACCTCGTTCAGGTCTTTACTGGGTACCGCAGAAGGGCAGCTACAACAGCCAAGGTGAGAAAAAAGTTCTTCATTCTTATGTGAACTCATCCATTTTCACCTCCTAACACATAGCACCTGGACTATTGCAATGGCCTGCTCCCTGCTCTGTCCACCGCCCGTCTCTCTTCCCCCCAATCCATCCTCCATTCAACCACCAAAGTGATTTTCCTGAAAAGCTTGTCGGCCTATGTCACACACACAGCACCCTCCCCCCTCACTGCACATTCAGAATCCTCTGTTTGGCATCCAAATCCCTTCATGACCTTAGCCTGCTGCTTTCAGAGTCCTCTAACACTTTATACCTCTCCCCTCCGCCCAGTGACATTGGCCTCCTTCCTATCCCTCACGCAAAATGCTACATCTCCTAGTTCTGGGCATTTTCTCTGGTCCTACCCCATACCTGGTATGCTCTCCTTCCTCAACTCCAGCTCCTGGCTTTCTTGACTTTCTTAAAGTCTTGGCTAAAATCCCACCTTTTACAGGAAGCCCTTCTTTCCCAATCCCACTTAATTCCAGCGCCTTCCCTCTGTTAATTATTTCCTATTTAAATAGCTGGTCAGGACATATTTGTTGTCTCCATCTTAGATTATGAGTTCCTCAAGAACAGGAATTCTCTTTTTCCTTTGTAGCACACAGGAGATGTTTAATAAATGCTTATTGGATACTTTGACTTGTTGACTTCTGATAGCAGCATAGTCCTGGTCCCTCCATCTGCTAATGGCTTCCCCTTTGAGCTTATCTGCCTTCTACTCTGTATATATCTTTTATGTACCTAATTAGGTACATATTGTCTCATCAGACTCTGAGCTCTTGAGGATAAGAAGTGCTTTCCCTTTCTTTGTCTCCCTAGCTCTTAGCGCCATGCCTGGCACATGCTAGGTGCTTAATGTGCCTATATTGGTTGATTTTTATGGTCTCACTTAAGAGACCATATATTCAGTTTCTAATCTAGACTGTCCTTTCCTAGACCTAAGAATCCAAAGGACTGACACTTCATTTGAAACCTTATATAAACCAAATGAACCAACTTAGCCCTGCCATTCTGAGGTCTCATTTCATTCCTTAGGCCCGATCTTCAAATGCAAAGTGTTAGAAACTCTTGTGTTAATCTTTCTTTGTCCAATTCAAGGTTATTCTCATCCTTTATGGGTCAGAGGGGCGGAGTGATCCTCACCACCTGAGTGACCCCCACAAAGTCATCTTTGAACAGGGGGCACACGATGTCTTCCTTCTCACCACCAGATCCCCACTAGGGGAGTTGCATAGCATCCGACTCTGGCATGACAATTCTGGTACTAGTCCATCCTGGTAAGTATTTTCTTTTTATTCAGGTTCATTTCCTTCCTTGTGTGTCAGCAGCACCACGAAGAGGGATCAGAATAGTTTTACAATTAAAAAAAAAACCATAATACCTTGAGCTAAGAAGTGGTATAATGAGCATCTATTTGGGAAGAGAGTCACTATGGATCATGATGCTTTAGAGCTCCTAAAACCTAAAACTTCCTTAAACCCCCCTTCTATCACATAGTAAATGCTTAATAAACGCCTGTGCAGGTAGGGAGACACAACCACACAAACACTAGAACCTGTAGACAATGAGATGCGCGTAACCCAGGCCTTTTCCATTTCACAGGTAGAGTAGTTGCAAGCAGTTTTTATATGTGAAACAAGCAACACAAATTAAACCTTCAGTTCAGTTGAGGGTGGGGCAGCAGCAATGGCAGAGATCCTGTGAGGCCACAAGGCTCTTCTGGGGAAGTTTGAGTGGAGAGGAGAGGAGGGAAGCCAGAGAAAGAAGGTGTCCCTCTGGTAAGGGTCCATCTCATCAAGACAGGGCAGAGGAGAAGCATGACAACCCCTTGGTAATCTATTTTAATTAATTATATTTGCTAACTAGGAGCTAAGGCCAGCTGTTTCTATGCTGCTGAATTGTAAATACCATCTAAATCCAGCACCCTGGGACAAAACCCCAGTCACCCAGCCCTAGTTATGGCCCTCATGTCAGTGCTTCCACAAACTTTTTCCCAATAGACATTTCTACTAGACTAGTATTCTCTCCTTAGACAATAAAGGACTCCTTTGTGAACGGGAAAAGGTCAGGGCCTGGTTGGAGATAAGAATGGCTGCCACTTTTCTTTGGATTGAAAGACAGAGCTAGAAGGGCTTGAGGTCATTTTATAGCTGAAGAATGAGACCCAGAGAATTTGATTACACAGACAGTACGTACCCAATCTGCAAGTCAAACCCAGGGCCTCTGACTCCAAATTCAGGGCTGCTTTCCACTGTACTTTTGGCTTTGAGTAACAGTATCATGGTGACGTGAGCTCATCACTGAACAGGTCAAGGCCACCTCCTTCACATTCAGCGAACAATTGACTTTCACTCAAATGATGTGATGGTTTGTTTCATTACAGGTATGTCAGCCGAGTAGTTGTCAGTGACTTGGCCACAAGGAAGAAGTGGCATTTCCTGTGTAATTGCTGGCTAGCTGTTGACCTGGGAGACTGCCAACAAGACCGGGTTTTCACATCAGTCTCAAAGAAAGAACTCTTTTCCTTTAGGTAATACTGGTAAATAACCCATACTAAATGCTGTCCTGTCTCCTGCCATATACCCTAGGGGCCATCAGGCCTCACTCCATCCTTGTGGCTGCTGCTAGGATTTCTACAGTAGCTCCTGACTGTAATGGACATACAGACCTCCTTCTGGTTCACCAGACCTCCAAGATTTCTCCTGCAGTCTCTATAGATACACTAGAGATATTTTTATAATGGACTTACATAGAACACAAACAATGTAGGCATCTTAAAGTCAATGTGTCTGAAACTGCATTCATGATTTTTCCTCCCTGAAGCTCCCCTGCCAGCTTCCCTATTACTGTAAAGCAGTGGTTCTCAACCTTCCTAATGCTGTGACCCATTAATACAGTTCCTCACGTTGTGGTGACCCCCAACTATAAAATGATTTTCATTGCTACTTCATAACTGTAATTTTGCTACTGTTATGAATCATAATGTAAATATCTGATATGCAGGATGTATTTAAATTGAACATAACTCATAGGTTGAGAACTGCTGCTAGAGGGTACTGCCATCTTCCCATCCCTTGGGCTCATAACCTAGGAGTAATCCTGGACTCCTCCCTCTTTCTCACCTTCCATATCTAAGGTGTTGCCAAGGCCTGTCAATCTCACCTTTGCAACATCTCTCTAAAGAGACTCCATCTCTACTGACATTGCTGCCTTAATGGTACCACAGGACCTCATCAAGTCAAGCTTTGACTAAGGCAATAAATAGCTTGCTGGTCATTCTTCCTGCCATGTCTTTCTCCACTCCACCTTCCTCTACTCAGCAAATGGTCAGTAGCTCCCTAGGGCCTCCAGGATCAAATGCAAAATCTTGTTTAGGTTTTAAAGGCCTTTATATGCTGCCCCCTCTGACTTTCCAGTGTTCTTACACTAGACAACTCTGCCTACTCAGTGATCCAATGACAACTGACCTTTGATGTCTCTCAAACAAGACACTCCATCTCCTGACTACGCATTTTCCCTGGCTGTCCCCCATGCCTAGAATGCTCTCCCTCATCCTGACTCCCGGCTTCACTGGCTTTCTTCAAGTTCCAGCTAAAATCCCACCTTCTATGGGAATCTGCCCTGATCCCAGTGCCTTCCCTCTGTTGATATCTCCAGCTTATCCCGTCTATAGTTTGTTCCCACGCAGCTGTTTGCAGGTTGTCTCCCCCAGTGGACCGTGGGCTTCTCGAGGGCAGAGACCATCTTTTGACTTTCTTTGTATCCCCAGGACTTAGCACAGTGACTGACATGCAGTAGCTGCTTACTAAATGTTTACTGACACACATGTTCAAAGGCTAAAGGAAACGAAGCTGGGACTGAGGCAGCCTGGAAGCATGTGAGGAATTTAGAGTTCTTGCCTCTACTTCCCAGTTCCTTTTTTGGGTAGGATTTTCATGATGATTTGTATTTGTCAGGGAATGCTGAGTAAGTATATCAGGAATAAATCGTCCTTTGTCTTTTCCTGGGTTGTTCAGAAGAGAGACAAGTAAGAAGTAGGGGTGGGAAATGAGAAACGTGGGTCAGGTTCATTCATGCTTTTGAACCCTTGTGATATTTGAGCACTGATTTAAAAGATGAAAAATCAAGCTCAACTTTATTTTAACTTTTGTTAAGACCTCCCCTTCCTGGATGAGAGGGGGGATGATGGAGGGGAGGGCAGGTTGTGGGGGAGGGTGGTTAGAAGCACACATTTCTGTAAAGTGACAGGGACAAAGTAGAGAATAGAACAAGGGGAGGGCAGGATAGAAAGGAGGGAAATATTGTCAGTGTTACACAGTATGTCCATTGTGGAGATGTTCTACGTAACCACACATGTATGGCCTGTATTGAATTGCCTGTCTTTCCAGTGGGGG
>CM053581.1:36458661-36570347 GCA_028627135.1 Pseudochirops cupreus
TTTTTAAAAATCTGGTTTCCCAGAATAACACAGAGGATGATGATAATGACTGACATTTATAAAGTACTTTTGGCTACATGAAGCACTTTACTCAGAATAAATTTTTAAGTCATGAATTATTATTATTTCCATTTCTCAGATGAAGAAAATGAAGCACGGAGACGTGTTTTGCCCAGGGTGACATTTGCTATCAAATGGCAGATGCCATGATGAGGAATCAAACCCCAGTCTCTTGACCTGGAGTTTATCCTCTTTCCACTAAGCCTTATTTCCTTTTAACTTTACTTGACCATTTGTACCTGATAAGATGTATCCTGAAATGACACTTGAGGATCGGCTGTAAAGACATGAAGGTATGGAGGTTCTTTTGGGGATGCAGGTGCTTCTGACACAGGCTTTTCAGAAGACATTTCAGGGAGAGGTTTGCTAAACTTGGCTGTCCCTGGGAGATGTTGCTGCTTGGCAGGTGAGGATATTGCCAACAGAATCTGCTCTGGGGTCCGGGCCATTACTGAGGAAACCAGGACATTGGTGGACATTTCTTGGCACAGGGTTTTTGGCTAGAAGAGATAAAGAAAATGACAATAAATGAAAGGATCTGCTTTTGCAGATAGTTGTAGAAATGAGAGATTTTACTTTGTTCTCCCTTCCTTTTTTGCTATACCAGAAATAAGATCTTTGCAGTCAACACCAGCTGAGAGGCAGCGTTGTATAACAGGGAGCACGTGGCTCCTGTAACTAGGAAGACCTGGATACACATCCCACCTTTGACACCTAGTAGCTGTGTGACTATGGACCAATCACTCCCCCCTCTGGGCCTCAGTTTCCTTTTCTGTAAAATGAAGGGGTTGGATACAGTTAACTCTAAGGCTTAAATCTATGATCCTATGATACAGTGTACTTGGATATTCATTAAAGGGTTTCTAGGTAGGAAGTAAAGAAAAAATGTGTTAAGAAACTTCCAAAAAAAAAAAAAAGGATTTTGTTCTACTGAAGTTGCAAAGAATAATCAACAACGAAGGTTGTTTTGAGCACAGAATCAGAGTCCAGGATTTTATAACTCAGATGTGTAACTGGGGTCTGGCACTCATGGGAGCCCCATCGGCTTGTTTGGTTGATGGAACTTTCCTACCCGGAGAAGCCTGCTTCTGGGAGAGGGGTGATGATATGTGAGCCAAGTGCCTTAGAGAGACTTGCATAGACATTTGGGAACTGGCTCTGGTCTGCTGAACATGTGGTGGACAGAAGCCACTTTGCTTGTGGGGACATTCAAAATTCGCTTCTGCCATCTCTCTTGCTCAGTGCACATTTGGTAACTTCTTTGTTCACTGTATCTAATGAGACACCACACTCTGAAACAGTGGTTCTCAACATTCCTAATGCTGTGATCCTTTAATACTCATATGTGGGCAAATCTGCATGTGGGTGGACCCTCCTGGAGATGGATAGAGGAGTGGTGTCTTGGTTCCTAAGACCATCGGAAATATGTGCTTTCCGATGGTCTTAGGTGATCCCTGTGACTCCTGTGAAAGGGTCATTCAACCCCCAAAGGAGTCATGACCCACAGGTTGAGAACTGCTGCTCTAAAGAGAGTCTGTGGGGCCTTCTTTCCTCTGGGGACACATGACCCTAAGAAGTCAGCCTTGGTCCTTGTTGCTATTCAGTCATGTCCAACTCTTCATGACCGCATTTGGGGTTTTCTTGGTGAAAATACTGGAATGGCTTGCTATTTCCCAATGGGGAAACTGAGGCAAACAGGGTGAAGTAACTTAGCCAGGGTCACACTGCTACTTAGTATCTGAGGTGAGATTTGAACTCATGAAGATGAATTTTCCTGATTCTAGGCCCAGTGCTCTATACACTATGGTGCCACCTTGCTCTCTCTGCCTCTGTCTCTCTCTGTCCCTGTCTCTTTCTCTCTACTTAAAGTTCATAGAACCTAGGTTAAGTACATGTACATATAAATATGTGTATGTATGTATGTATATATATGTATATACATGCCAATATTTACATACACACAGATGTATATATACATACATACAACTATTTCAAAAAGATTGGTTTCCTTTTTAATTCCTAGTCTTTTGCTTTCTGTATCTAAAAACATTCTTCTGAGAAGGGGTCCGTCTGCTTCTCAGTCAGTCAAAGGGGTTCACCACACAAAGAAGGTTAATGGCCCTTGCTGTAGGGGATAGAGCTGCCCTAGGAGCCCAGAAGACCTAGTTTCCAGTTTAGACTCTGACACCTGTGGGCTTCCAAAATAATGGTCAAGTCCCTCAACCACTCAGTACCATAGGAAATCCTGGAAGTCTCTAAATTATGGAAAAGGTTTTCATCTGGAATGTCTCTATCCCAATGACATCACAGATTCAGTCCCTATCCCTAGCCTTAAGCCTTCTTCACAGGCAGAATCTAATTGTGGGATAGTACAGGATATAGTCATATCCAGATAGTATAAAATACAGCTATGCCAGCACAGTTAGAGCAGGATTAATCTTCATGAGAGAGAGACTAGTGTCATTCTAGAGTATGTACCTGGAGCCACTTACTTGATAAATGGCCGTGAAACTGTGACATCTGGATGAAAGATAATGATCTGTCAGAGGAAGGAAAAAGAAGCAAGAATTCAAGAAATCAAGGCTGTGGAAAGAAAAATCCAGTTTTTTCTTCTTTGAAAACCTCTAATCTGGGATCAAAATCACCCAGTTTAAGTACCTGAAACTATTGGTTCCCTGCTGGCTGTCAAGCTAATCATAAAATCAGCACAGTATGAATATTTCCATGAAATCATTCGCTATGTTTATCATCTATCATAGGCAAAAAGAGTCACTTAAGGGAAAAGTTTTTTTATTTTTACAGGTAGGTAGGTAGGTAGGAAGAGCTAGATAATGCTAGTTATGTGGTGCAGTAGAGAGAGTGCTGAGCCCAGAGTCAGGAAGACCCGAGTTCAAATCTTGCCTCTGACATTTACAAGCGGTGTGTCCCAAGGCAAGTCATTTAACCTTTGTCTGCTTCAGTTTCCTCATATTCAAAATGGGAGCATTAATAATAGCATTCACTTCAAAGAGTTGTTGTAAGGATCAAATGAAATAATATTTTTAAAGAACTTGCAAGCTTTGGAATGCTATATAAATGCTACTTATTACGAGGTTCTTTTATAAGACAGACTCTATTCCTTGCCAACATGCAGAGCCTCTGTCTGCTTTGGTTTCTGCAACTGTTAAAGTGGGGAATATAATAGCACCTCCCCTACAGGGTTGTTGTGAGGATCAATGAGAGAGTGTTTGTGTAGCCCTTGGCACTATGCCTGGCACATAGAAGGTATTTAATAAACGCTTGTTGCCCTCCCCACTTCCCCTATATAATTTTATATACACAGAAATATAACTAAAAACTAGCATCTTACAAAAAATGTTTGTGGGTTTACACATTTCTTTTGCTTTCTCATCCCTTACTTCCTAACAGGATGGCAACGTCCTCTAGGAAGGTTATGGATAGAAAGCCAAAGGATGTGTGAGTACAGTAAGTCATACGTAAAGGGTTATTAACATTTTTCCTGACATTTAGCTTGGGTCTGATTTCTTTGGGGTGATGGGTTTCTGAGTCCGTTTTAATGCTTATGACTATTGACACACTTTCCTTTGCCCTTCTTATCTGGGTACTTGAATAGAGAGGACTAGAACTGTGACTGAGGTTTGGAGCTATGCATTTCATTTGACCAGAGTGAATTTTGAGATAATACTTTTTGCTAGACTTATATATGAAGTATGAGAAGATTAAACGATAGAAGCCTATTTCTACTATTATCTGAACTTGAAGCATGATTTCAGCAATGTGAAGGAAGAAATCAATTTCATTTCCACTCTTTAAAAATGAGATAATCACTGTCATACCTTTGGGTTGAACCATTCATTGAGCAATGACAATGTAAGAGACTTGTGCATTACTGTAGAAATTTCTGTGTAAATTCTGATAACTGGCATGCTACAGGGAGGAAAGATTGGTTATATAGGAAAAAAAACAGTACCTGAGACAATCTCATTTCTCATCTTAGAGACTCCCCACTTTTTTTCCTTGCTCGTTGGGTTAACTTGGGCATTCTTTCCGTCATTTTCATGATTGTCACGTGGGTGATCCTGAAAGGCATCTACTTGGAATCCAAAGTAGAAAACAGACTATAGTATCAATAATTCTTGCCATGAGAAAGTCTATGAAAAATCATGGTCTTCCGGGAAGTAATAATAGGGAAAAACACAAACAACAATTTTTAATCTGGCTATCAAAGGACAATAACCTAAGAATGCAGAAGAAACTTGTCTGATGTTCCCCAAAGCCACACCTAACATTAAGATCATGTTACATTAGAAAGGGCAGTTAGGTCAGCCATCAGGAAAAAGAGAAGTAAATAGTAGTCAGCAGTCAGTAAGAGGAAATGTTGGAGATAGTTTATATTTAGGGGCAAAGACCTATTAAAAAAGACCCTCTAGGAAAAAGTGACATTGACCTATAATAGGCTGGGTTTTATGATAAGAAGTTTTGCCTTTAAATTATTCCTAGCTTCAGATACCTTTGCCTTTTAGTGTTAAACTATGAGGTACTGTCACAACAAAGCTTTCATCAGAAATGTCTATTACCTCATTTAGAACTTCCTAAAAAGAAAATTCTCCCTTATAAAGATGTATGCATATATATATATATATATATATACATACATACACGAGTGATTTCACATGTGTATATACACACTGATTTCATCATACACACATATATGTGCGTGCACATAGGTGTGTATGTGTGTATATATGTATGTATATATTTTATACACACACATGCACACACATAGACATATAGCTAGCTACCTAGCTAGCTATCACCTTAAGTGCTAAGGTTCCTGTTTTTAAATTAGGAGATATAAATGCTAAAACGATGAAATCATAGATCAGGCCCTATATGGATATTTAAGTGTGCATGTATAGATAACTCCAAGCCTCTGTGAATACATATGCACATGTATGAATATACATACATATGTACACACATACATAGACACATATGGAGTAAAATAAATGTTCCTACTTCACAATTATTATGTAATACTAAATGTAAATGTTTTTGAATCCAGGAAGAATTTAAAGGCAAAATATCATATTATAAATCCTAGCGTGTTATAGCTCAATAGTGATTTTTCACAGAGAGGATTTCTTACAATTATTTATCCCTATCCTCACTAATATTTCCATTTGATGGTGCCTGACTACCATTTGCTTCTCTTTCCTTCTGTCCATTCACATAGCCATACTTATGACATCTTAATATAGGGTGTTGTGGCTTCAGGAAACATCAGAGGAATTTCTTTGGCATTAATAGGTTATTCTTGCAATCTGCACAGACTATGGGAATACCTCAGGATTTCTGCCAGGAATAGAGAGATACGCTAGAGCAGCTGTGGTCTTTATTGTTTGGCTTTTTAAATTGATGTCTCTCAAAAAAGAAAAACTGACATAACTCCTTTTAGCAAAGAAAACTATTTGAGTAAAATCAATTGACAAAGCAACTTTACAACCGACATCTGCAACGTTTCATATCTACGGCCTCCCGTCTCCCCACTGAGAGGATGTGTGTTTCATCTTCTCTCCTCTAGAATCAAGGTTGTTCATTGTAATTAATCTGACTTTAGATGCCCTTAAATATTGTTTCCATTTAAATTATTAGAGTCACTGTATATACTGTCCTTTGGGTGTTTTCTTCATTCTATGTCACTTCACATGTCTTCCTATGTTTTCCTGAATTCCTCACCATGTTTTAATGTGCAGTATTATTCCATATTCAGATACAACCACTTTTTCAGTCACCCCACCAAATAATGACCACCTACTTTGTTTCCATCTCTTTTTGCTGCCACAAAGAAGGCTGCTATGAATACTTTGAATATATATGTCGATAAACTCTTCATACTTCATATAAATGTATATATTTGTATATATGTATAAGTGTGTATGTATACACACACAGATACACACATATGAACCATTCTCTCTGTCTTTATTGCTTTAGTTGTGTGAACTCTGGGTCAAAGACTATGAAGAGTTTATTGATGTTTATTATGAAATAAAATGATATAATAAATGGAAAGCACTTTATAAACCTGAAAAACTATATAAAGTCTAGCTGTTTTTATTATTACTAATTATACTGTCTAAAGAGGCCTTTCTCCTTGTTAAGGCTAATCTCTCTACTTGTGTCCTTCATCAAATCCCCTTGCATCTTCTCTGGGAGCTTTCCCCACCAATCATGCCATTTCTCTGATCTTTAACTTTTTTTTTATTCACTGATTCTTCTGATATTTACAAAAATTCTCATATCTCTCTTATCCTAACAAACAAAACAGAACAAAGAAAAAACCCTTTCACATGACCCTACCATCTCCTCATGCAACTGTCCTCTATCTCTTCTCCATTTTATAATTAAACTCATTCCTTTCTCAGTCTCTTGCAATATGGGTGCCAAGGCTATCATTCTACTGAAATACCCTTCTCCGAGACTATCAATGTTTTCTTAATTGCTAACTTCAATATATTTTTTCACAATACTCATTCATTTTGATCTTTCCATAGTTTTTGACACTACTGAGCCTTGCTTCCTAGATGCTTTTTCCTTTCTGATTTTTATGACAACATTCTTTACAGTTTTTCTTTTTACCTGTCTGCTGTTCCTCATTCTCCCTTGTGGGATTCATAATCTATGTCCCACCTCCAACGTGTTAGTATAAGCTATGGCTCTGTCTTGGGCCTTTTTTTCTATCTCTATACTCTTGGCATCCCATTGGCTCCCAGGATTTCAATGACTACCGCTCTGCTGCTAACTTCCAGTTTATATATCCATCCCTCGTCTCTCTGCTGAGGTCCAGTCTCACATCTCCAACTTCCTCTGGACATCTTCACCTGGATAGTCAATAAACAAATCAAACCCAATATATACAAAGTGGAATTCATATGTTCTCCCTTTAAACTCATCCCTTCTCCTAACCTCTGTTGAGGGTAGTTACCCAGGTTCATAACCTCAGGACTACTCTCTGTTTTCATACTCCCTTACCTTCCATCTCTAATTAGTCACTAAGTCTTGTTGATTCTCCTTCTATAATATCTCTCACGTGCATCTCTTTGTCTCCACTCACATCACAACCACCCTGGATCAGGTTCTTTCCCCTTTTATCTGGACTATTTCATTAGTCTTAAAAGACTAATTAAAATTGATTATCCTGATTCTAGTCCAGTTAATTCTCCACAACAATTCCTCTTAATATACTCTTCCTAACCCACAGGTCTGACCATGTTGCCACCCTGTTCAAGAAACTATGGTAACTCCCTAATAGAGGAATCAAATTCCAGTTCCTCTGCCTGGCATATAAAGCCCTTCACAATCTGACTGCATCCTACCTTTCCAAGGTTATTAAACATTACTCTCATTTACACACTTTACATCCTAGCTAAACTGGCCAATTTCCTGTTCCCCAAGCTCAGTACTTCACCCTCCTCTCTATGCTCTCTTGCCTCAGCAGCACCATTCAGAATCCCTAATTTGTTCAAGGCTCCTCCCAGGGTACACCTCCTAAAAGATATCTTTCTTGATTCTCCCAGTTGTTACTGTTTCCCCTTCCCAGATTACTTTGTGTCTACTCTGTATATGTATCTTATTCCCTCTTTTGTGTCTTTATTTTTTCTCCCCTCTCCATCACAAAAATGTAAGCTCCTTAAGGGCAAACGCTGTTTTCTTCTTATCTTTGTATGGGCAGAGCCACGTTCTCTGTCAGTCGATTAGCATTTTAAAAATATCTACTATGTTTCAGGCACTGTACTAAGTGCTGGGGTTACAAAGAAACGCAAAAGCAGAGCCCCTGCAATCCAGTAGCTCACAGGAGGAGACAACATTCAAACAAGTATGTGCAAACAGGACGAGTGTGTGTGTGCATACATGTATTTTGGTTAGAAACACATACACATGGGTTTAAGTGTAGCATATATGTATACATATAATATAATGGATGTAGTCTAAGAGGTAAGGCACTAAGATTAAAGAGGACTGGCAAAGGTTTCTTGCAGAAGGTGGAATTTTAGCTGATGTCTAAAGGAAGCCAGGGGAGTGAGGAGACAGAGCTGATGAGGGAGAACATTACAGACATGGTAGACAGTCTGTGAAACACTCAAACTCCAGAGATGAATAGCAAGGAGATTGGTGTCTCTGGATCACACAGTATGTGGAGGAGAGTAAGATATAAGAAGACTGGAAAGGGGAGAACAGGCTGGGCTATGAAGTCTCTAAAAGTCAAAACAGAGGATTTTATATTTGAGCCTGGAAGAACAAAAGAAATGGCAAACACTTAATAGATACTTACTGAATTAAATTCTGCTTTCTTCACTCTGCAGCAGTTCATATAAATCTCATGTTTCTTTGAATTCCTTATATTCATCATATAGTATAATTTGCTCAGCCATTCTTAGTCATTGGGCACACACTGTTTCCAATTTTTTTTTTGCTCTTTCTTTTTTTAAAAATAACTTTTGTTTATTTTTAGTTTACATCATTCATTTCCACAAGATTTTGAGTTACAAATTTTCTTCCCGTCTTTCCCCTACCCACTACACCAAAACAGCAATCCCGCTGTATATCCTTCTATATAGACATATGTGTATGTATACATATATATGTATATGTATATATATATATGTATATATATATATATGCATATATATACACACATTTATATTCCCTTTACCTATCCTCATACTGAGAAAAGTTTCATAAGTTACAATCATCGTTTTTCCATGTAGGCATGTAAATAGTCCAACTTTGATAAGTTCTTTATGGTTTCTTTTCCCTGTTTACCTTCTCATGCTTCTTGTATTTGAATGTCAAACTTTCTATTCAGCTCTGGTTTCCAATTTTTTTTTTTCTATCAGAGAGAGTGCAACCATGAATATTTTGGCATATATGGATCTTTCTGTCTTTGACTTCCATGGGATTGCTGGATCAAAGGATATGAAGTATGGAGTGAATTTTTTATGTTCTATTTTGTATATGGAAATGCAAGTTTTATATGTGAAGGTAAAAAAATAAGTAAAAAAGAACTGTATCCTACTACCTACCATGATTCATTCATACAAGGCAGCTCATCTAGGTAATCACATTTAATCATTTTTATCAGTCTTTAAAAAATCAAAATTCCTACTGCTTTCTCTTCATCCATTCCTCTCATTCCATTTTTCTGGTACTTACACACACACACACACACACACACACACACACACACACACACACACACACATTAATCTCTGGAACCACATTCTCCAATTTATATTTCTGACAACTTACAGGTTTATCACTTACCACCCTGACAAATGAAAAAATGTTCTTTGGAACAAAGGTCCTGTTTGGATGAAACTAAATTCCAGTTTCTGATTACGTATGTGCATCGGTTGGAAGAGGAAGGTCCAGATCTTGTGAAGAGGTGTGCAGAGACTTCTGCGAAAGAGAAAGTAGATCCAGATGATCATTCGTGTTAGTAGGTTGATAAATAATACTAACCTGAGACCCACAGATGTGCTAACTTCTGATAAAATGGAATAAGGAGGTCTGAGCTTTGTCTCACGTTGTTATTTCAATTTTATCACTTTACTCACTTGCAAAACGGCAGGGCACGAAAGGATGGAACTAGTTGACCAATAATGCCCCTTCTAGCCTTAAATCTTAAAAACTATCTTAAAAACATAGCCTTCATCATAAGGCTTTAGAATTTAATCTCCCAAGGATGATAATAATGTCTAATATTGCTCCTGCATTCATGATCACAAGATTATAGGATCTCAGAGTTGGCAGAGACCTCAGATGCCATCTTAGTGCAACCTCAATAAAAATACCTGCTATAAATAGCAATGTAGATACATCATCAGCTAACATCTGGTTGAAATGAAGGAGAACAGTCTGGGGAATTCCATTCCACTTCTGGGTGACTCCAATTTTTAGGAAGTTTTTCCAATATACCTCTCTGCACCTTCTACTCATCATGACTGGTTGTGCCCTCCATGTCTAAGAAGAGCAAATTTAATACCACTTCTTTATTTCAGCCCTGTATTTGAAGACGTCATTCATGTTCTGTGTAAGTCTTCTCTTCTCCAGGCTAAACATTCCCACTTCCTGCAAATGATTCTTATGTAATATGGTCTCCAGTACCTTTGCCCTCTTCATCACAACCCACTCTGGATACACTTAGGCTTGCCAATGTACTTCCTACAATATGGTGCCCCAAACTGAGTGCAATAATCCTGGTGTTGTCTGATCAAGAACAAGTATTGTGGGATTATCACCTTCCTTATTCTGGAAACTAGATTTCATTGGCTTTTTGGGCAGGCATTGCATTGACTCCTATTGAGTTACCAGTTTACAAATTAACCCTAGATCTTTTTAAATGGGAACTGTTGACTAGCCATTTCTTTCTGATTGTGTAACTGTTAAACTGAATGTTTGAATCCAAGTGTTGTCCTTCCATTCATCTGTATTCAATTTCATCTTACTAGATTCAGTCCATGATCCCAGTCTATAATCTTAGCATACTAACTCTTTCAACCAGTGAATTAACTATATCTGTGTCATATGAGAAGTAGATAAATATGCATTCATGTTTATTTATGCCTTTATCTATGTCATTGATGAAAATATCAAACTGCATAGCACCAAGGACAGATCACTGGGGAATTAGAGACCTGCCCCAAGTTGATATTAATCAATGTCATGATCATTCAATGGTTATTCAATTAGTTCTGAATCCATCTAGGATATATCTATCCCATATCTCTCCATTTTCCTCACTAGATTGGCATGAAATACTCTGTTAAATTCTTGGTAAAAATCGCTGCTTTCCCTTTTTAGAAAACTGGGATGTTATCCTTCATCAGGCCTGTGGCATCTCTCTCAAGGATCACCTTTTAGAGCTCACTACCACCATCTCAGCAATTGTAGTCACTAGTTTTTTCAGTGCCCTGGGATGTAATTTTCCTGTCTGGAGGCTTTAAATCATTGAAAGTAGCTAAATGCTCTCTCATACATCTGTAATTTCAACTCCTGTTAAACATTTTTGTTCTACCCTTCCCAATCCAACAGGAAGAATTTCTGAGCCTGAGTTGATATTAATTTTGACTTTTTTTTTTCTGCCATAGGGCAGGGAATGGAGTACTTCATCTCTACTGAAGAAGGATCTTCTAAGGGTCTCTAAGAAACCTCTGAATTTCCAGCACTGCAGTCCCTCATCTTTGCTAAATTAGTGTTTCCTACACTCTGAGACAGAATATTGATTCCTCTCACTTCATAGGCCCCAGCTCCTGATCACTGATGCTTGAGTTTCTAGATTTAAGTGCACTAAGCAAAGAGAATTCTCTAGATTGAATTCTGGACAGAATTTCTGGACAGAAAAGGACAGAGTATACTGAGCACCTTATTCAGAGAGGGCACATGAAGTTACTTTTCTTTTTTACCAAGAAGTCCAGATTCTTGGAGACAAAGGATGCTCTAAATTCAGTGCTAAGTCTTTGCCCTTAGGACAGACTCCAAAGGGGCTCACTTTGCAAACCAAGGCAGAAAGTGAGATTAACCCTTTTATTTCCTCAGCTAGATGAAAAGAGATGAGATATGCGATTTCACTGGTTTAGAGAACTCTTGGTTGAGGAACCTCACTCTACCAATGTAAATTGATGCCTCCTCTGCAAGGCAGAGAATTTCCCAGGGCACTGAGGAGTTAAGTGACTTACCCAGGACCACACAGGCAGTCTATGTCAGAGGCAGGCCTCCATGACTTTGAGGTCAGCCCTCTATCCCCTGTAACACATTGTCTAATTGAAAAGCTCTTAGCACAGTGTCTGCCACGTAATAAGCACTTTATAAATGTTTATGATGATGATGATAATGATGATGATGACAGACTTCAACAACAATCACAGAGAGGAAGAGAGATCACCTTAGTTAGTCCAGTCTCATGTTATACATGGGAGACAGACTCAGAGGAGACTTTCCTAAGGGCCCAGAGGTGGTGGCAGCAGAGCCAGGCTGTGAGGTTCTCTGGCTCAAAGTCCAGTCTGCTTTCCATGACACCCCTCTTTCCTATTCTAGGGGAACATCCTAAATCACTTCACATTGTCCCTGTTATTCTTCTGACATCTGAAATAATTTCCTCTCTAGAAGTGAGACCTAATTTCCAAATTCCTAAAATGAAAGCAAGATTTTCTAGCGATACATTTATCTCACAGGACTTCCCAATGAGATCTGCTCTAAAGAGCTCAACCATTTACATTGTATGAGTCTCAAACCATCTAAAGAAGAAGACATATGACCTTCACATATGACCTTCCCCCATTTCAGAGATGGGATAACTGGAGGCCAGAACAAAGAGGTGATTGCCTTATTTAGGAAATTTATGAGGAAGTTCAGGGTACATTTAATCACATAATTGGAAGAGGATTTTTCTAGTAGGAAAAAATGTGAATAGATGAGGATTTATATGTACTTCTTTCCCAAGCCTTAACTGATATGACTGGAAATTGTCTAATCAGCTTTGTATTGATTAAAAAAGCTGATCATTTCTACCAATAGAACCAAAACCAGTGGCTGCTGCATAGCATATCTGATGCTTTTGTCATGCTTAGGAAAGGAGGGGGGGGAAGGAAGCAGGAGGAATTGTATATGATGCAAAAAAAAAATCTCTTTTTAAAAAAATATGGAACAGGCATTACTATGTGTCTTGCACGTAGGATCATAGAATCATAGATTTCAGGCTGGAAAAGAGCTCTGAGCCCTGTCAGCCTAACTCCCTCACTTTACAGGTGAAGAAACAGAGGCCCAGGAGCTCTGTGATTTGCCTAAGGTTGCGCAGATAGTCAGCATCAGAGGCAAGACAGTAGGTGCTTGTTGCATATTTGTTGAACTGAATTATTATCTCACAATTCAGAGGAATAAGAGGGATGAAGTGAATTGATTTATACAAGGACCCTCAAAAAGTCAGTAGGTAAAGTAGAGGTACGGCTCCTGGATCTGAATAGTAAGTAAGAAAGTCCCTGAAGTTCTGGGTACTTTACCTGGGTCACCTTTTCTCTCATGATTTACCAATGGATCTGAACCTGGCCCAATCCACCATTTCTCTCCTTCTTCCAGGTAATCTCTGAGATGATCTTGAATGTCCTGGTTCCACGTGGACATCAGCTGACCCCCCTGTCTGTGACAATAGTACTGTGCTCCCCTGAACGAGCAACGAACCCTGTTAAGTTGATAGCAGTCACTTTTCCTATGCTGCTTTTGGCAATTTAGCCCTCCTCCTCCTCTTAGAACATTTTGTACAATGCAGAGCCAAAGCCAGATTCTTGTTCGGAACATCATCTTCCCTGACCTAGAACCAAGAAATGACTGGACTGCACTCTCTGGCAACTATCTGGTCCTTTTAACATACACCTGGCGCTTTTGTCATGCTTAGGGGGAAATTGTAGATAATACAAGAAGCGAACAAAAGCTTTTTTTTTTAATTTAAAGGATAGAGTTCCTCTAAGCTGAAGGGTAAATAAATGAGAATAACAAGTCCATGGGCCTTTGAAGAGGCAACCTCACCTGTGTCTATTTATTTGGATAATACCCTAGTTATGGATTAGGCCATTATTGACTTAATACAAATTGTGTAGCCCTTGATCTGGAGTCCCTCCTGATACAAGGGACATAGCTACATTTTAGGGATTTCTCCCTTATCTGGCTTATTCCCTCTTACCCAGGTGGAATCTGGAAATGTCAGTATCACCATTTCCAATGGTGACCCACTGCCCCTCTTACTAGACTGAGGATCACCAGGCTAAAAAAACCATAACACAGTATTGTTTATAAATTAATTAATAAAAAAAAAAGATTCCCATCTGAGCCTCTAGACAGCCAAGAGACCCCTCCCTGCAGTCTAACAGTTCTGCCCTGGCTGAAGCTCCAGCAAGAGGGTAAGCAAGGTTCTGCTCTCTTCCCTATCACTCTTTGCAGTGTTTCTCTTGTAACTTTCCTTAGTTCTCTGTAGGCAGGAGTTTGTCTTCACATGCCCTGCTCACCTTCATTGGTGAACTGACTTCTAGTTACTTAATTCCCAGCACTCTTGTGGTTCTAGTTACTATAAATGGTGTTTATCACCTCCCCCATGAGACCAGCTATCTATCAGCATATAATGGTGGGGGAACCACTTCCGCATCTTTGTTGAACATGCTACAGGAACCAAGATACCTGTGTTCTTTTGAAAAATTTTGCCTGGGTCCCACAGTCCTTTCTTCCCTACCACTGTTTGAAGGCACAGTGGGAATGCCCTCTTCCTGGACTATCCAAACGAATCTTTGTTTCCTACTCATGGATTATGGTAAATAAATTCCACTTGCTTACTCTCTCCCTAGTACCTCAGTAATATGTAGCCCACTTGAATCAGCAGCACCTTCCAGTGAGTCATGGGGTTCAGAGGAACGCTGTTTCTCTCTTTCCCACTTGTTTTACTCTGTCCTGGACAGCTGGGCTAGATTACTGAAATCATCCCAAGGCTGCTTCTGAGTTACAAAAGGTCATGGAGAAGTAAAGCCTACCCTGCTGCTGGTGCAGGGACCCATGTCAAGGGAGAAGTAGATTTTGGTAATTCTTGCTATACCTATATATTTGTGACTGTCTTCCCACTTCCAGGTGGGAGTTTCCAGATTATGGGAGCAACAAAATGGAGAACTAGGCATTTTCTTTAATTCTGACCTCTCAAACCTCTCCAAAATAGAAACTTTGTGCCAAAGATAAAGGAACTTCAGTTGTCTACAAGATTTCAGACACTTAGAATTCACAAGAAGGTAACCCCCACCCCCAAACCCAGGAGCTGATACTGATCCTGAGCTCACTCAGCACTCCTACCCCTACCTCCCACAACACAGACTGTGAGGCTGCATTAACAGACATAAGGATACACCACAGGCTTAAATCAAAAACCTACCCCCACACTCTGGCAACCCCCCACTTTCTTTCCAAAGTCATGGAGACCTCTGCTCTAGACTGAAAAATTTGCTTAGGGCTTGCTTGACAGCCAACTTGGCCACAGCCCTTCAGGAACAAAAGCCTGATAGGGGCTCCAGTCTGGAAGCACAAGTGTTACAAAGCTCTGCTGGGGTGGTGCTGGGGAAAACAGGCCCTGATCTTCTGGCATTGAACCACAGAGCTCATGAACAGAAGGAGTGGGAGAAGTCACTTGAACAGGACACTGTGCTGGGGTGGGGGGGGCTAGGAAGGGATTGGGAGGGGAGACTGTACAGTGCTCCACCAAGTCTGAGGGAAAGAGAGCAGCATCCAACTGGAGTCAGTTCTGACCACTCAAAAGTCAGTTGGGGCAGAATTCTTGGCTTTTGAAGCATGAATTGCCCAGTGTAGGAGGCACAGATGCTTTGAGATTCCACCCCCAAAGAAACTATAATCAGAGAGGAGGGAGTCAGGAAGTGAGTGCTAAGGAAAACTGGGGGGAAGGGGGGAGGAGAGGAACTCCCTGAAAGTTCCAAAGATTTCAGGAAGAAGGAAACCCAAAGACATTGAACATAAACAGATAAATCAGCATTCACAGATTTAAGTTTCTGAGTTCTGCAAGAACTTTATTCAAATAAATCAAACCTCTATGTTTAAGCTGTGCATAGAAAATAAAACAACTCTACCTCTATGCCACACAGAATGACAGAATTTGGGTGGTTGGAAAGGACTTCAGTGGTCCCCTAATCCAGTCCACACCTAAAAGGAATTCTTACTATGATATACCTGAAAAGTGATCATGCGGTCTCTGAAGAATTCCAAGGATGGGGAAACCCACCATTCATGGAAAAAAAAAACAAAACTCACCTTTCTATTTATGGACAGCACTTATTAACAAAATTTTCCTGGTCTTAAAACATCTCAGCCTCCCTCTACACTGGGTAATTCATGGTTCACCAGCCAAGGTCTTTGCCTCAACTGACTTTTGGATGGCCCCAGCTGGGTGTTGCCCTCTCTCCCTTAGGTTTGGTAGAGGACTGCACATTCTCCCCCTAAGGATGGTGTCCTCTCCAGGTGACTTGAATCCCTCCCTCTGTTCATCAGTTTTCTGGACCAATGTTGGAAGATTTGCCTCTTTTCAACTTCTACCCATTGCTCCTGGTTATTCCCTTAAATGGCAAAGAGAACCAGGTTAATCTTTTGACCACAGAACAGCCCCTCAAATATTTGAAGATAGCTATCATGTTCCCCTGAATTTTTTCTTTTCTAGGCTAAACAAATCTAGTTACTTTCATTGATCTTCATATGACTTGGACTTACAGCCCTGTGCTATCTTGATCTCTAGCTTATCAATTTCCTTCTTATAGTCCAAGGAATGAAATCTTTCAAGTGAAGTCAGACAAGGACAGAGTTCAGCGGGACTATTACCTCCTTAGTCCTAGAAGTCTGCAGCCCAGGAATATATTAGCATTTTTGGCTGCCTTATCACAGTGCTGACTCATATCAAGTGAGTTTGCAGTCCAATGAAACTCCTAGATTTTTTTTCCAGACAGACTGCTGCCTAACCATGTATAAGGGTGGGATCTAAATCACTGTAAAGTGATTTAGACTGTACACCGTACAGTCTTAGCTCTGATTCTTCAACTAGGTGAGAACATATCTCAATCAATCAAAAGACTTTAGACTAAGTATAAAAAGTCTTTGAAAGCCATTAGGTAAAGTGAAAAAAACAAACTGGAAGTCTAATCTAATAGGCCGAGAAAACTTGATCACACTCAGGGATCTTATTTAAATTAGCATTCTAGTAGAGGTGGGAGGCTATTCTAGAAACTGTTCTGAGCCTGGAATTCAAGCTGAACTCCCTACCTCCATCCCCTACTTCCCTCACAAGAAGGAAATACTGGGGAGTGGAGGTGGGGTGGAGAAAAGAAGGTTTGGCTTTGACTCTGACCAGGTCTCCTACTCCATCCCTACTCCCCTGCCCATCTTCACCAGAAAAGGTCCTTTCAACTTTGATGTGTGCAGAACATATTGGATCCCCGTCTTTCCACTGGTATTCTAGCATCCTACTCCCAGGACCACAGTGGCTCCCATCTTCCATCAATATTCTAGCAGTGTCCCCAGATCAGCTGGTTGATCAGATCAGTGTCTGCATCAGAAACCGAAGATGGATAAACAAAGATACACCATGCTTAAGGGAAACTTCTCAGGTACCCCACAAATGAGAGGAAAGCACTTCTAGTAACCAGGAGTTATACTATGCTCCTCTGCTATATGTACCCTTTAAATCTGAGCTCACTTTTCCCTGGATGCTGTGTGTCTTTGAGGCACAGAGTACCACAAAGGTTTGGGGGAATTATACCATCTTATCATACCCTTATCTAAAAGCTACTTAAGTCTTACTGATTAAATGGATTCTCAACTGATAATCTTTGGGAGAAGTACACCCATGATGTATTGAGCCTTTACCATTTGAAGATCACCTCCAACTCTTCAGCAATACCCTTGAACCCTGAGGGGAAGAAGTAGCTAGTCAAGCTCTAGGAACCCACCTCATCAGTGGGAGTAGGGAGCTGGAATGAAGATGCCTCAGATGGGCTAAATATATCTTTTCCATCTTGTACTTGGAAAGCTGATTTTTTGAAACCAAATGCAAAATGTTAAATTTATGTCTACTGAATTTCATCGTATTGGATCTAACCCAGTGCTCTAGCCTGTCAAGGTCTTTTTGGATCCTGACTGTCATCTAGTGTGTTGACTGTCCTCAATATAGAGTGATGTCCAAATTTGATGAGTGTGTCTTTTTCTAAGTTACTGATAGATGTTAACTAGTTTAGGACTACTTGACACAGAATCATTAATGACTATTATTTGAGTCCAGCCGTCCAGGCAGCTCTGAATCTAATTCAGTTATTATCTAGTCTACATCTCATCTTCTTATTCACTAAAATAGGAATAGATATCTTATTTTTAAAAACCCTGCTCAAATCTATAGCTACAGCATTTCCCTCACCTATTAGTTTAGTAACCCAGTCAAAAAAAAAAAAGAAAGAAGGTAATACTGAAAGCATTCTTAGGGGAAGTAAATCTGTTCAAATATTTCTCTGAACAAATATATTTGATGGGTCTAAGAAGATCAAAACAAAAAGTGCCTATTGAACAAACATTTTGATCAGGCCCTTTTTCTAGTTTGAACATAAAAGGCTTGAAAAATTTCTGCTGTATTTTGGCCTGGCAAAGATACTATCCCCTCAACAATGCATAGCTACTTGGCCAATAAAAGGGTATTTCCTTAGGTTTTTTACATTTTTATTATCTAAATCTCCCTTATACCATGATCAGTGCAACTGCTATAAATGTTAGCATAAAAATTTTGAAGGACAGAATAAAACTCAATTAAAATAGTGAGAGTGGGTATACACCATCTGTTAGACATTACTGTGAAACAGTGGAGAATGGGTGGGAGTGAGCCCATGTTTGTAAATTGCACATGTACCTAGTCTTTCCAGTCCTTTTTAAAAAATCTTTATTCAACTTCACTTCTTTTGACATCCACCAGTTTCCTCAATGACTTTGTAAAATATCAGCTTCCAGAATCTACCATATAAAGCACTATTTCTACCTTCTAACAAAAATTTTATTACCACTTAGACAAATTGATTTCCCAGACGATACTCAATTTATAGCTAAGATTAAGTAGTGTTTGAGAATGGGATTTGGATTTTTGGACCACAATTTAAAATATAAGAATGGAAGGCTCTTTGTCAAGGGCAAAGTGTAACTAACATAGGATGATGATGTATTTGTCCTGTGTCTTGCAATCTGATCAAAAGGGCTTTAAATTAAAAAAAAATTCAGCTCCCTACTTTTCAAGAAGATTCCTCCCCCGCCTCCCCAAGCTACAAGTGTTTGGTGGTCCATTTTTTTCCTCCTTCTTTTCTTTATAACATTCTTCTAATCTCCAGACAATGGCAAGGTTTCTCTTAGGCCTCCAGAGAGATCTGATGAACTAAGTACAGATTGAAGCATACTTTTTCACTTTATGTTTATTGCTTTTTATTGTTGTTGACAAATGTTGGGGCTTTTTTTTTGGAACATTGTAGCACCAATGCAATATTTACAGCACCCATGATCACAATCAAGACCATGACTATAAATATCAGTGACATTTGAGTGCAAAATATACCAGATTCTCCAGGTAGATGACAGAACTGAAACATTTATTTAGACACCAGAAAACTGAATCCCAAAACTAGGAAGCCGATTCCATCATAGTACCAAAGATATTAAGAAGCCATAATAATACAGAGATCCATGCCATCCTTCAACCTTCCCACAAACCAATACAAGATCAATATTTACTCACAAACCTCTTTCTCCTTGCCTGAGCACCTCTTTTTCCCACCATCTCTCTGGCTCTGGTTCCCAGCTTCCTGTAGGCTCTGTTTCCCTTCAGCAAACTCTTCCCACCACAGGCTCCATGTGACTAGAGTAAGCCTATTAGGGGGCAGAGTTTACTTTCAAAGCCAAGGAGGTCTTCAAACTCCCCTAGGTCTATTAAAGGACAGGCAAGATCTTCAAATTCCCATTCCCATTACAAACATAGAAATATTTTGCATCACTTCTATAATGGTAATTAATTTAAATTTGAAGACCCCTTTTTGTTATGTCAAATAAGCAGGTACTTAGCCCTTAGTCAAACTTCTGTGAAAGAGGCAGAGGGTGTGAACTCTGTCTCCTGTTGCTGACATAACAGGAAGGGTTTGGCTGAAACAGGAAGCCAGTGCTGTGCGTGTGTATAAAAGAAAAGCCTGAGAGAGGCAGAAGCAGAATTTTTCTCCTGGTGGGCTCCTGGTAGAGGCGAAAAAGAGCTTCTCTCAGCGAGCATCTGGAAGCTGACTGAGAACTGAGAGAGGATTTCCTTGAGACCAGAATTTGGCGAAGGGTGGAGTTTCTACTGAGAAGGCCGCCTTCCAGGCTGAGATTTCTTCTGGGTCCTAGGGCCACCCAAACTGCCAGAGGACTGAAGAAGCATGACTGGGATAAGACTTTGTTTGTTTATGGCTTGGTTGATCCTTGAGTTCCCGGAAACAGAAGTTGTGAAGATTTTGAAATGTTCTAGACCCTGTGAACTTCAGTGTGTAGCAGGAACTGCCTGGAGGTCTGGACAAGGAGCTGGGAGCTGTCTGCCTCTGAATCCAGGTGACTGTTTAGTGGATTCAAGTAGGAGCTGGGACCATGGAAGGGGATCCAGGAAATCTGAGAGACCACTCTGAGTCAAGATGAAGAAAAGGCCTGCCTTTGGATATTGAATACTGTGATGAAATTGAAGTTCACTAGAGACCTAAGGGTGGAGAGTTTGTGTAATTTTCCAATGAGTGTATTTAGTGATTAATGATACTTAGTGACTGATTGCTAGATAAGTGACTGATTAAGTTAACCTATGATTGCCCCATGAGTGGAAGACTGACTATTGTATTGCGAGGTGACTGAATGACTGAGTAAGGAGGCAAAACTCCTTAGGGATACCAGATGATTGTTCTTTTGTTCTTTGTTCTAAATACTGTGACCACTTTGGTGAAAACTATGTGGCCATTTTTATGATAAGCTGTGGTGAACACTATATTGTGATTTTCTGTTATAAGATGTAATGTTGTGAATATTATATTGTGATTGTTGTGAATGTTTGCCTTGATTTGTTATGGAATAAATGGAGTGTTCACTGTACTGTGTAATCAGAACCTTAAAAGTTTTTCACAGTAGCATTTTTTTGGGAAGCTGCTCGTGCATGGTGTTACAACTTCACATGTATAATTGATATTATATTGTTTGCCTTCTCAATGGGTGGGGGAGAGGCAGAAGGAACTCAAAAATTTTTTAAATGAATGTTAAAAATAAATTTATAAGAAAGAAAAATGTTAATGCAGATTAAACTTTTAAAAAATAAAAGACTGTGGCTGAGAATGGGATTCTGATTTCTGGACCATGTTTTAAAGTACAGGAATGACAAAAAGATATTAATATACAATAGAAACAATGGTGGGGAATGGAATATTAATACAGAAGCCTGAAATAGTCCTATAACAATAAGAGTCAGGAGCTCAGACTGAATTGAGGTGGTGAGAAATGTTAAAAAAAAAACAAACCAACAAAACCAAAAGAGTTTTTGTTTTAGTTATATAGAGAAAAAGGATAATGAAAGATGGGATGAAACCATGTCTTGGGATGAATAGGATAATGATCAATGATAATAGAGAAGTCAGACCTGAAGAAAGCTTATTTTACTTCTTTTTTCCTTTGACAAGGAGAAATCTTGGTCAATTTTTGAACCAGAAAAGACTGAAGAAAAATAGTTAATAGGGAGCTAAAACTGAAGGTAGATAAGGACAAAGTAAGAGAGTACCTAGTTGCCGTTGATGAATAGACCAGGATACAAGAAAGAACAGCTAATAGATAGGCTCCAAAGTAGCTTGAAAGGATCCTAGAGAACTAGAGAAGGGTTGTAGGCCTAGAAAAGGGCCAGTATTAGACAACTTTTCAAAAAGGGGAAGTGAGTGGAATCTGTAAATTATAGACTTCAAGTCATGGTGAAATTCTCCAACATCTTGAAAGGATATAGACAATGAATCACTAGAAAAGGAAGCAGTGATCACAATTAGCCTGTGGGCGTGGTTTCATCAAGAACAGGTTAAAGAGGCAAAGGACTCCTATGTATAACATTTATAACAGCACTTTTTATAGCAAAGAAATAGAAACAGAATGGCTGGATAAAATTATGGTATATGAATGCAATGGAATATTACTGTTCCCTAAGAAGTGACGAGAGATTCAGAAAAACTTGAGAAGACTTCTACAGACTTATGCAGAAGCGAACACGTCCTTATTCAGTAGGACAGTACAATTTGTATAATTGCCTACAATTAACATTTTATACACTGACTACAACTTAACCAGGAAAACAATTTATAGATTGACTACTTTGAACACCTTTGGAAAAGTTAAGAACTCTGTTCAATGCAAAAAATGGTCAATCACAACTGCAGAAGGCTAATGAAGAAGTGTGCTTCCCACCTCTTGACCGAGAGGTTGATGGATTGTAGGTACAGAATGAAATGTGATCAATTCAACACAATTTCGTTCTGTAATACTTGTTTGTTACAAGGGAGGGCTTTTCTTGGGGCAGGGGAAATGTGAAGGAAAACTGGGGTTAGTGTTAGTGATGCACAAAAAATAAGAAAAGAATGAAAAGAGTAGCAATGAAACATGTAAACAAACACAGGAAAGAGAACAAAAGAGAGTTCAGGGGAGATATAGAGAAAACAGACAATGTTGGCACTCCCATGTTAAAGTTGATACATACTTTAAAAAGAGTTAAACATGGAAGACTCATTGTTTCCCATGTGATATTCTTTTTCTGTCCTTTTTATATGGAAATATTTGTTTGGTAATGATTGTGAATTTATACTATTTATTTAAACAAAAATTTAAAAACCACAACAGGTCATAGAGTCACTGATTTTGAGCTGGAAAGGACTTCAGAGGTTAGTCCTATTCTCTCATTCTACAGATAGGGAGAATGAGTATGTATGTATGTATGTATATGTATATATATACATACACATGTATATATGTGTGCATATACACACATGCACATACACACAGGTACATATATACATATACACATACACACATATATGTATGTATATATCTCTTATGGTGGAGCCAGGATATGAATCCAGGTTCTCTGATTCCAAATCCTTCACTCTTTCAATTAGACCACATTGCCTCAAAGTATGCACAAGTTCTAAAAACGTTTTAAGCTAGTGCTTTACATTTGCAAGTGTAACCTAAATGTGACAGAGCCTTCTATTAAATCCAGCTTGGTACATTGTATGGGATTTAATTTCATTTTCAAAAACTTTCATAAAGTTTCTAATACAATTCCTCTCAATGTACTTTTCTTAGAGGGTGAGAATTCCATTAACACAAGATTTAATTTAAATGATGAAAGAGTTGATAGGACCAATTTACTTAACCAGCCCTAAGCTCTCTCTTCATCTCTAGTCTCATATCTACAGCTGCCTACTGGATAACTAAACAGTATGTTCTGTAGACATCTCGAACTCAACATGTCCAAAAATGAACTCATTATTTTCCTCCCCACTTCACTGTGACCATTGAAGGTACCACCAATGTCCCAGTCACCCAGGCTTACAACCTCAGTGTGATCCTCTACTGTTTCTCACCCCTGCCCCCATACCCAGTCTGTTGCCAAGTACTGTTCATTTTACCTTTGAAAGTTCTTTCCTTTGTCTTCTGACACTGTCACCACCACTCTGGTGTAGGCCTTTATTGCCCCATGCAGGGACTATCACTGCTGGTGGTTCTGCCTTCTTCAAGTCTTTCCCCACTCCAGTCCATGCTCCACTCAGCTGTCAAATTGATCTTAAAGTGTGGCTCTGGCCACATTGTTCCTCATGTTTAAATACACTAAAGAGGTTCCTAGTCATTTACAGGATCAAACATAAAATCTCCCATTTGGCATTTAAAGCTCTTTATAATTTGACACCCTCTTATCTTTCCAGTCTTACTTTATTTCCACCTTCCCCACAGATAATTTGGTTGTTGTCCTTCATGCTGGAAGAGGACCAAAGTGACATCACTATTTTAGGGTGAAGGCACAGTGTGTCCTACTGTGGCTGATCAGACCAGTATCAGCTCAGAAGGTTCTACCATAGGTTAGGCACAAATAGTCCATGTGAACATTTGGAGGGGAGATGTCTCTAAATTTGTGCATCTCATGTTCCTTTTGAGTTACTATCATTCTGTTTTGCTCACAGAGGATAGCGCTGGCATGCTATGCTAGGTGGTCCTTCTCCAGTGTCTCCCATGTCACATAATCAATCTGAAAGTTCTTCAGAGAGACCTTAGGAGTATCCTTGTATCACTTCTTCTGATCTTGTGTGAGTGCTTTCCTTGTATGAGTTCTTTGTAAAATAATTTTTTAGGCAAACATGTTTGGCATTCAAGCATTGTGGCCAGTCCATCAGAGTTGCTCTCTCTGCAGTAGAGATTGAATGCTGAGCAGTTCAGCTCAAGAAAGGACTTCAGTGTCTGGTACTTTATCTTGCCAGGTGATCTTCATAATCTTCCCAAGACAATTCAAATGGAAATGATTTAGTTTCCTGGCATGGCACTGGTATACTGTCCAGATTTCACAGCCATAAAACAATGAGGTTAGCGCAACAGCTCTGTATACCTTCAGTTTGATAGGTAGCCCAATAGCTCTTCTCTCCTACACTTTCCTTCAGAGTCTCCCAAACACTGAATTACCTCTGGCAGTGTGCATGTCAACCTCATCAACTATGTATACATCCCTGGAAAGTATACTGCTAAGGTAAATGACCTTATCCACAGCATTCAAAATTTCTCTATTTGCTATAACTGATGATTCCCTGTTAGAGAACCTGTGTTTTCTTGGTGTTGTCCGGCTAAAATGAGCACAAGCAACACAGAATTGATCCATACTGTACTGCAATCTCAGCATCAGCGGCTGCATTAAATGTACAATCATCTGTGAACAAAACGTTGTGAACCAACTCTCCCTCCACTTCAGTCTTGGCTTATAGCCTATTCAGGTTAAATAATTTCCTATCAGAGTGGTAGCTGATGACGCCATTTTCATCCTTGTTGAAGCTAACAGACAACAATGATGAAAACATCATGCTAAAAAGCAAAGGGACAAACACATAGTCCTGTTTACTCCACTGGTGACTGGGAAATCATGAAAGCATAGTTTGTTATCCAGAACCTGTGCAAGCATGCTGTCATGGAACTGGTGTACAATACTGATAAACTTTTCCAGGCAACCAAATTTCATCATGAGCTTCCATAAGCCCTCATGACTATCATTGAGATACTCAATGAGTATCAAAGGCCTTGACCAGATCAACAAACATTGTGTAATGACCTTTATTCTGCTCCTGGCATTTCTCCTGGAGTTGTGGGGCAACAAACACCATATCAATCTTTTATTGGCTCTTTCTGAAGCCACATTGGCTCTCAGGTAGTTGATCATCTTCCAGATGAAGGATAAGCCTATTAAGGAGGATTCTGGTAAAAGTCTCGCTGACAATGATTAAGAGAGGCCCCTTCCCTGCCTTGTGACTATCACAGGACAATCCATTTCCTTTTTCTTTGTAGAGATGGACAATACAGGCATCCTGGAATTCCTTGGGGATAACCTCCTCTTGCCATATAGTCTAAAAGATTGCACTCAGCTTTTGTATGGACCCCCTGCCTTATAAATTTCAGATGGAATGGAGTCAACACCAGGTACTTTGCCACATAAGAGGAGCCTAATGGCATTCAAAACTTCTTCACTTGAAAGTTCAGCTAGAAAGAGATTGACTTCAACCTGAGGTATAAAGTCAATGGCTTCATCATTGGTTGATGATGGTCTGTTGAGAATGCTATGAAAATGTTCAGTCCATCTTTCCAGGATCATGTTCTTTTCGCAAATCAATGTGGCTCCATCAGCACTGAGTAGTTGAAATGTACCATAGGTCTTTGGCCTATAAATAGCCTTTAGGGCATCATAAAAATGCTTTGGTTTACTATCAGCATAAAACTGAATTTCATTTGCCTTCTTACTTAGCCAAGAATCCTTCATCTCTTTAAACTGTGCTTGTACTAAAGTACAACTTTTGATGGAGTTAAATGCTGCCTTCTTAGAGATGGACAAACTATCCTGCTGGTAAACCCTGTGGAGTTCTTGTTTTTTTTTTTTAGCAACTTCTGAATTTCCCCATTATTTTTGTCAATCCAATCTTGATGTTTGTGAGTGTTCTGGCCCAGATGAGTGAATGTGATGCTGTGTACCAAATCTCTGAAAGCTGTCCAACTCCTTTTCTGCTCCACTGTTGCCAACTATGTATTGACTCAGCTTTCCCCAAGTTAGCAATGAACTGTTCCTGCTCAGAGACATGGTGTAATCTGTGACATTAAGCCTTACGGTGCCTTGGGGCCACCACTTTTGTTGAATGAGAATATTTAGCTTGAAGAGGATAAGACTATGATTGGTCCAGCACTCACTGCCACAAGTTGCCTGTCACTCTTACATCCTGTCTTTTCTACTTACAATGACATAGTTTATTAAATGGCGAAGTTTGCTTCAAGGATGCATCCATGGAGTCTTATTGTGTTTAGGTAAATGGAAGATGGTATTGGTAATGGGAAGGTCATGAGACAAACAGGTCTTTTGTAGAAAGCAACTGTTGCTATTACTATTTCTGACTCCATTCCCGTCAAGGACTTTCTGCCATGTCTGAAAGTCTCTGCCTACTCTGGCATTAATTTCACTCAGAATTACAAGCTTGTCCTCTTTAGGCACATTGATGATGAAGGTGTCCAAGTCTTAAGAAAATTTTTCCTTTGATCTCATCAGAATTCCTCATGGTGGGGGAATACACACTAATGACGGTGGCATGGTGCTTCCTGCAAGTAGCAATCACATTGTCATGAGCCTGTCATTTACTCCTTTTGGGAGGCACATAAGCTTGTTGACTACATTAATTTTGATTATGAAACATGGCAGCTTCAAGGTGCTCCTCATCACTGCAGCCAGTCCAGAAAAACATGTATCCAGTTCCAACTTCAGTAAGCTGGTCTTCATTTGCTAGCCTTGTTTCACGCAGAGATGCTAACTGGATGTGATAGGAAGAGCCAACAGGTAATCTCAGATCTACTGACGCTAGCACCTTTGCTGCTCCTTGGGCAAGACACTCCATCTCCTGGTTCTTTGAAACTTCACTGGTTGTCCCCCATGCTGGAATGCTCTCCCTCCTCATCTCTGCTTCCTGGATTCCTTCCAGTCTCAGCTAAAATCTCACCTTCTGCAAGTACCCTTTCCTAGTCCTCCTTAACCTTAGTGTCTTTCCTCTGAGATCATCTTCAACTTATCCTGTATATATTTTGTTTGTAAAATTTTTTTGCGTTGTCTCTCCCATTGGACTCTCAGCTTACTAAGGGCAGGGACTGTCCTTTTGTCTTTCTTTGTATCTCCTGTGCTTAGCACATAGTAAGAGCTTAACAAATGCTTGGTGGGGGCAGCTAGGTGGCAGTGAATAGAGCACAGGCCCTAGAGTCAGGAGGACCTGAGTTCAAATCCAGCCTCAGACACTTAACACAAAAAACTAGCCGTGTGACCTTGGGCAAGTCCCTTAACCCCAATTGCCCTACCTTCCCCCCTCCAAAAAGAAAAAAACAAAAAAACAAAAAACAAATGCTTGGTGAGTTGATCTAAAGTAACGAACTTAAAATCATCTTTTTAAATAGTCATTTATTCTGTCAAAACTATGTTGACAACATAATGTAGTACTTGTACTATTGTACCTTGAACAATACCCACTCCAAACCTGGCTCAACCCCTGACTGCCCAGTCTCTATCTGGACCTCCACCCCGGAGGCCATCTTCATACTGGCAATACCTCCAACTTCATTACTTTCATCTCCGATTGGTAGGTTTGTCCCTGAACCTCCATTTGAAAGTTAATGCCTTTGGCAGAAGACCTGGTTCAGTCTCCTCTTTTTTTGTCCTGGATTCATCCTGCCCACTTTCCCTTCTACTTGTTGTCCTCCCCTATGAGAATGTAAGCTCCTTTATTAAAGGCAGCATTGTCTTCTTTTTGCTTGTACTTGTATCCTGGGCTTAGTGCAGGGCCTGGCACACACTAAGCATTTAGTAAATGCTTTATCTATCGCTGTATTTATCTCTCTTTATTTTATTTTATTCAATTCAACAACAAATAGGTGCCTACTTGAGATATAAAGTTTAGATAAGACATGATCTTTGCCCACATGGAGGTTAAGACATAATTCCTAGGAGAAAGACAAATTAATAAACTTTAAAAAGTGTTTATTATGATGGTCTGCAGCTGTTATAAGGCATTACTGTAGATGTATATATATTTCATATATAAAGACTATATATTTAAATATAGATCATATGAAGATTGAATATACTGTCAAAGCTTTGTAGCCATCCAAATACTCTGCAAGTTTAGCAATAATTAATAGTTAGCAAGTTCAGTCACTAAGGAAATGTGATTCTAAACTCTTGGGACCAATCTATTAACTTTGTACGGTACAGTGGTTCAAAACTGCTTTAAGCTGATGATGACATTCAAACTCCAAGCCTAGTTCTGGTTTGGAACCTCCATCTGAGTTATACCAAACTCATATTTTGCCAAGATAATAGTGGCTGGTACCTCTTTCAGATGTTTGAACAGTAACATGAAACACAAGAAGTTGATTGCTATTATCTAGGAAGGGCTCATACAACAGGAGTACAATGAATGGCATGGGTGAGGTCGACAGCTTCCAAACATTAACTATAATCAGGCAGTCGCCACACAGTCTAGCGCCCACATGAGCAGAAGCCTTTGGTGCCCTGAACAGCCCTTGAAAAACAGCCTGAGCTGTTGTACAAGCTAAGGGAATAAATGCTTTCTTTCATTCATTCATTCAGTTTAGAATTTATGTGAGCCATGAAACTGTTAGAAAACTGTAATTTGACCAACTACATCAGAAAAAAAAAGTAAGAGATGTTTAAGTGCTAGGTGGTGGCAATATATAGAGTGCTGCTGGGTCTGGAGTCAAGAAGACTCATTTTCATGAGTTCAAATCTGGCCTCAGATACTCTAGTGTGTGACCCCTGACAAATCACTTAACCCTATTTGCCTCAGTTTCTTCATCTGTAAAATAAGCTGGAGAAGGAAATGGCAAAACCACTCCTTTATCTTTGCAAAGAAAACCCCAAATTGTTGAGGTGTAAGGTTTAGATTAGGGGTGCTCGAGACCCCAAAATACCAACATGCCAGGTCCTGCCGAATGAATTCGATTCAAGTCTTCTCTCAGCAGAAGTAAGACAAAGTTTCTTAAAGATTCACCTTAATGGTTAGACTCTTAAGGAGCCTAAGTATCTGTGACGCTTGTATTGGACAAGTGGGCCATAATAATCTGATACAGAGTGAGTCTGAGGTAGATTATTCCAGGCCCCCTCACGGAGACAAGATGCATCTTATATATAGAAAGATTGTGGGAGGGAGTTAGGGGTGATCTTAGAGGTGGAATTTGGGGAGGGTCTTGAGGAGGAGTCTAAGGAAGATCTTGATAGAACTGAGGTCAGACTCCAGTAATGAGATTAAGGGTGAGAAAATAGCTGAAAACTACCTGGAGATGACAGACAATGGACGGCTAGGCTAGTTTAAGGGTAACAGATTTGGGTATAGATATTCTGATAGGATCAAGGGTGGGAAGTAGCTGGACAATGAGGGGCTAGGCTAGTAAGAATAAGAGATTTCGCCTAGCTGTAAACCAAAGGCTTATGGTCTAAGGCAAATGCCTCACCAAGTGGGAAGATTCAGAGTTCAAGGGGGTTCCCAGAGCCTGTACCTCATCAATATCTTGTTACATATTGTTATATCTTGAAAACAATGATTTTTTAGCCTTATAATGTTGCTGTAACACATACATTTTTAGTAGTAACTCTGTACAAGGTACTGGGCTAGGTTCTGGACATACAAAAAAATGAAAAATGACAGTCCCTGCCTTCAAAGAGCTTAAAGTCTACTAGGTAGGGAGGGAATGACTCTTGGAGGGTATTCCATAGGACTTCAGCAAAAACTGAAGGTTTTGCTGAGAAGGGGGAGGGGCTTCAGAAGCTAAATTGACATTTCACCAGGTAGAAAGGGTCTGAGGCTGAATAGTTTAATTACATATGAAGCCAGACAATTAATGAAAAGCCTCAGGGAATAAGTTGAACTTATAAGGAATAAACATCACTTAGCCACTCACCTATATAAGATTCCCTAAGGAGTATAGGAAATAAAACTAATTGAATTAGAAATGGCCTTCCTAAGGCATCCCAAGGCAAAGTAGAGTGCCTTACTGAGAGAGTGTCTTAATTTGAGCCAGGGAGGATTGTCAAACAGGAGAGGCTACAGTACTTCCATCTGTCAGGAGGTAACAAACTGCCTGAGTCAAAGGGAAGAGATTTCGGCTACTGAGAGGCTAAGGATCTTTGCCGTAGCTGAAAGAACACAGCAAGGTCAAACAGAGGGATCTGCCTGGTTCTGTCTGGTAGCCACTGCGTCTACCAGCAGCAGCAGATCCCCTGACCTAGCCTGGCTACAGATCAGCGGAATGATTCCTCTGTCACCAGCATCCACTCTTGTGAGGACCTTCTGGAGAGAGAAAGGTCACTGAGGTCTTGCAGTTCTAGAATTGTGAGCTGCCCTGTGCACATGTTCAGGTGTATAATTACCTTAAGTCCTCACCCAGTTTGCCCCTAGCCCCCTCTGGAATGTACAAATTTGTGGAAAAGGGTATGTAGAAAATGCTTTGTAAACACTGTTTTGTTCCATCATTTGAGTAAAGGCCTTTACTAAAGAACTGAGTATATTGGCTGATTGTTAAGGCGATACATACCAGTGGGGCTTATAAGCTAATGTTAGGCTTATAAAACAGTGTCAGCTATCCCTAGAACACTGAAATTGTAATAGTTACCCCAAAAAGGATTCAATCTGCCAATGCCAATGAGGGTTGAGTGAACCTGTTAAGGTGTGGAGTTGTAGGGGTGCTAGGGACCCCAAAATACCGACACACTAGGTCCTACCAAATGAATTTGACTCAAGCCTTCTCTCAGTCAAAGTAAAACAAAGTTTATTAAAGATTCCCCATAATGGGTAGACTCTCAAGAAGCCTAAGTATTTGTGATGCTTGGTGTTGACAAGCAGGGCCAGCACAATCTGGCACAGACTGAGTAGAGATTGAATCCAGGTTGATTGAATCTAGATTGAATCTCAGGGCCTTCATGGAGGTAAGATGGATCTTACATACAGAAAGACTGTGGGAGGGATCTAGGGGTGGTCTAGAGATGGGGTTTGGGGAGGGGCTTGAGGAGGAGTCTAAAAAGGATATTGAAGAACTGAGGTCAGACTCTAGGAATGGGGTTAAGGGTGGGAAATAGCTGAAGGTTACCGGGAGACAACAGACAATGGAGGGGCGAGGCTACTTTAACAGATTTGGGTATAGATATTTTGACAGGATCAAGGGTGGGAAGTAGCTGGACAAAGGAGGGCTAGGCTAGGTTAAGAGTAACAGAGATTTGGGCCTAGCTATAATGAAAGGCTTATGGCCTCAAGCAAATGCCTCATCAAGTGGGAAGATTCAAGGGGGTTCCCAGTGCCTAAACCCCATCAAACCCAGAGTGGCTTTAACACATACATATATGATACAAAATAGAATTGCTAAGAGCAAACAAGAGATATAGATAAGTTACTATAAGAAAATCTGCTTATTAAAAATTGTTTTATAAAGAAGTTAGTGACAGTAAGGTAAAACTTCATCGAAGCTGTATCTTGAATTGGCCCAAGAACACTTTCATTAGACTGGGGTGTGAAAGATGTCTACTCCAGGTATATGGACGGTCTGTGAATGCATGCAGGTGGGAAGTAAGAGTGAAATAAAGGTAATATAACATTTATATAGCACTTACAATGTTCCAGGCACTGTGCTAAGAATTTTATAACCTTAAGAAGTGGGTGCTATTAATGTGGTTACCCATTAAGAGGGTTAGGGTTGCTCGAGATCCCAAAATACCAACACGCCGGGTCCTGCCGAAAGAATTCGACTCAAGTCTTCTCTCAGCCAAAGAAAAGTAAAGTTTACTGAAAGTTCATTAAAAGTTCACCATATGGGGTAGACTCTTAGGGAGCCTAGGTATCTGTGATGCTTATATTAGGCAAGCAGGACAGAGTTAAGTCTGACACAGAGTAAGTCTGTGCTAGGTCATTCTATGGCGCTCTCACACCACATGAAGGGAAGATGGGGTCTTATGTACAGAGGAATCTAGGGGTGGTCTAGAGGAGGAGTTTGGGAAGGGTCTTCAGGAGGAGTCAATGAGGTCAGACTCCAGCAATGAGTTTGGGGAGGGTCTTCAGGAAGTTAATGAGGTCAATGCAAAGGTGGATTGATATTTTGATAGGCTCAGGGGTGGGAAGTAGATGGACAATGGAGGGCCAGGCTAGTAACAGAGGTCTGGGCCCAGCCACAATGAAATACTTATGGCCTCTGCAAATGCCTCATCAAGTGGGAAGATTCAATCAGACTTCAAGGGGTTTCCCAGAGCCTGTACCTCAAAGATTCAAGGAGAACTCAAGGGGGGTCCCAGAGTCTGCACCTCATCACTATTATTACCCCCATTTTATAGATGAGGAAACAATCAGAGATTAAGTGACTTGCCCAGGGCCACGAAGCTAGTAAGTATCTCGGACTGCATTTTAATTCAGATCTTCTTGACTCCAGACCCTGGTCTCTAACCACAGCACCACCTAACTGAAAGGTGGATTGAAGCAAGATTCAGAGGGTTTTAAATGCCAGACTTTTTATCTCCATGAGGTGGCTCAGTGGATAGACTTGTTGGGCTTGGAGTCAAAAAGATTTGAGCTTAAATCCTTCCTCAGACACAAGTCACTTAACCTCTCTGTGCCTCGGTTTCCTCATCTGTTAAATTTTGACTGTCTTGGCAACTAGAAGCCATTGAAGACTTTTAAGCAAGGGAATCATGTGGTCAGATCAGTGTAATAGGAAGATCAATTGTGTGGTTTCTTAAGAATATTTAGAATGACACCCGGAGATGGAACGAGAAGGAACTGTATGGAGTTGGAAATCAGAAAGTCTAATCTGCTTCCACTGGGTAAAAACTCATTGCTCATGAGGTTTAATTTTTTTTTAAAGGACTTAAGAGGCTTTTTTACAGTCATGTTTTAAAAGTTTCTTTTCTTTTCTTTTTTAAATGTTTTTTGTGCCTCGTTTTGTATTTGGCGATTGACTATGCAGCACTGTGGGAGCTGGGTTTTCTAACCAAAAAGCCCTTGCCTTTACCTCCTGTGAAAAGTAGAATGTTTATTTGATGGCTTCTTAAGAGCAGGGACAAAGAACATGAAAACTCTGCTCTAGCTATCTACAAACTTTAAAATCAACAAGCAATTATCAAGTGTTATTCTCCAACACAACCTTGTGTCTCTGATCTCAGGGCTTTTGTATGCAGGGAATGCAATCCCTCTTATTACCTTCAAGGTTCTGTGGTCGCTTCACCTCTCTCTGGAAGTTCATCTCGATGCAATCAAGATTATCTAGTGTGCTTTGCGTTTATTTGTTAGTATAGGACTCTCCCTTCTCCCATCGGCCAGGGGCTGTGTTTTCTCTTTGGTTCCCAGCCGAGGAACTAGCACGGAGCCTCTTATGGAGTAGATGCTGAATACTTGTTGAAGGATCTCTGAACCTGTTTCCTCATTCTCAAAATAAGGTCAGGTAGGGGCTAGAGGAGGGGCAGCTAGGAGGTGCAGTGGATAGAGCACCTGGACTGAAGTCCAAAGGATCTGAGTTCAAATTCAGCCTGGGCAAGTCACTTCACCCTGTTTGCCTCAGTTTCCTCATCTGTAAAATGAGCTGGAGAAGGAAATGGGGGACCACTCCAGCATCTCTGCCAAGAAAACCCCAAAAGGGGTCATGGGGAATCTGATATGAATGAAAGGCCTAGAGAATCTCTAAGGGCCTTTTCTCTTATAACGTTCTGATCTCAAATGTCCCTCCAAAGACAGTCTGACGTTGTAATTTGGGAGAAAACTCTGCTACTCGTAAGTTTAGCTCCTCCGCGCTTTGTGCCTTGAGTCTGCTAAAACCATTTGTGCTGTACCGTGGAAACAGCACGGGAGCTGGGTGAGAATCCTGTAGCAGATGTGACTTGGAATAGTAGAATATTAAGAAGAGAAGTGTGAGTGCTACTTCCTTCTCTGTTGGGTAAAATCCCAGACAATCACCACCTACTTCTTGGACAACTAAACTGGGCAGAACACAGGGTTAGACCTGAAGGAGTCAAGGTCTAGTCGAGACCCAACACCTGCCCTCAAGGGGTTTACAGTCTAGCGTTATTACGGATAAATACCAAAACAAATTCGAAATTAAGGAGTAGGCATTTTATCTTACAGCCAGTGGGCTTTTTTGATTGGTTGGAAAAGTTAGAGAGACCAACAAGTATTTATTATCTGCTCTCTACCCTCCATACGCTAAGAGCTCAGGATTCAAGACAAGTTAGACAGTCCCTACTCTCAAGGATCTTACATTCTAACTAGGGAGACATGAGCACATAAGATATATGTGTATGTATATATATATATATGTGTGTGTGTGTGTGTGTGTGTGTGTGTGTGTGTGTGTGTGTGTGTGTGTATATACACACATATATATAATAGCTGTAATGTATATTTTATATGTAAATGTTTATATAAATTATATAACTACATTTTAAAATGTAATGTTTATATAATACAAAATTATAAACCATAGCTGCCGTTATTCTAGCACTTTAAAGTCCGCAAAGCACTTTACACAAATTATCTTTCTATCCTCACGACCCTGGGAAGGAGGTGCTATTATTGTCATTTTACAGAAGAAGAAACTGAGGCAGATCGTGTTGAAGCAACTTGCTCGGAGTTTCACGGTTTTTAAATGACCTGATCTAGAAAGGCTACTTTACACACTCTTATGCTAAGACTTCTTTAGGTGAGGTAAACATAATTCGAAGCTCTCTTCCCTTCAGCACTTATTTCCTCACCTGTAAAATAAAGGAATAAACATCGTTTAACTCCATCCAAGTCAAGAAGCAAATGTATTCGGCCCTTTTTTTCTTTTTGTAGGGGCAATTGGGGTTAAGTGACTTGCCCAAGGTCACACGGCTAGTGCGGCTAGTGCGTCAAGTGTCTGAGGACGAATTTGAACTCAAGTCCTCCTGACTCCAGGGCCGGTGCTCTGTTCACTGAGGCATCTAGCCGCCTCTCGGCCCTTTTTTTCTCAAGCCAAACACTGAGAGAAAAATGGACCGTACCGAAGAAAATCAAAAAGCTAAATTGGAGCCTGCCCCCGAGGTGCTCATAACCTACTCCCTTCACTGAACTGTAAAGTTTGGCCCTCCTGGCCAGCAGAGGGCAGCACCAGAAACAAGCGGGAAGGAGAACGCCCTCCCCTCCACCTCCTTTCGCCCGTCAGCGCGAAGAGGCCTCCCCAAGCTCTTCCCCCGGAAGCGCTGACCCCGCGGTAACAGCCTCTCCCCCAGTGCGCGTCGGTGGGGAGGGAGGGGGCCTCCAGACTGACGATTCAGGCCCATTTCCGACCTGCTGGGCCTGGGGCATGTGACGGAAACTCCGCAGGCCTTGGCTTCCTCCTCGGTAAAAAGAGGGTGGGGCTTAACCGGGCCCAGGTAAGGCCTTCCGGCGTCCCGACCTCGAGGGGCGGGTCTTTCTTTGCGCCGCCCCTTCTGGTTGGAGGGAGGGCGCACCGCCTCCACCAATGATCCCAGAGCCGGAGGCGGGGTTTTCCGCAGTGACTCGTCCAAGATGGCGCGGCGGCTGCTCAAAGTAAGGATTCCTACGCCCCCCACCCCAGGCAGGGGCGCCCTTACCGGCCCGGGTCTTGAGGGAAGCAGGGAGCCTCCCAGGCGGAGGTGTGGGAAGCCCCGAAGGTCAGGGTTCACTGACCCAGTCGGGTGCCACGTGGGTTTGGCAAAGGGCTGCCGCTCCGATTCCTAGAAGCCGCAGGACCTGAGTTCAAATTCGGACTTAGACGCTTACAGCTGTGTGACCCTGGGCAAGTCATTAACCCTGTTTGCCCCAGTTTCCCTATCTGTAAAAGGAGCTAGAGGAGGAAACGAGAAACTGCGCCAGTACCTCTGCCAAGCAAACCCAAAATGGGGTCCGGGCTAAAAAAAAAAAAAGACTCAACTTTGTAGCCAAACTCTGCTGGGGGTGCAGGGCTACCCTCAGAGAGCTTACCTTCCTTCCACTTTTTACAAGTTTCCTGATTCATAAAGCCCCGAGTTCAAATGCAGCTTGAGACTTGTACTCACAGTGTGACCCTGGGCAGGTCATTCACCTGTTTGCCTCAGTTTCCACAAATGCGAAATGGGAATAATAACAGCCCCTGCCCTTCTCAGGGCTGTTTTGCAGTTCAAAGGAGATAATAATTAGCCTTGTATATAAATGCTTGTTCCCTTTCCGAGCTTCCTCGGGAACCTGGGGTGAGCCTGGGCTCCCCAAGGCCACGCCGGTAAAATGCAGGTTGGGAAGGCATTGAATGCCTGCACCAGGTTAGTCGGCTCAGCCCGGGCTGGCCCCAGCTATGGGGGTGGGGCTGGAGCTGGAGTGGGTGTCTATTCACAGCCATCCTCGGACACTATTGGCCCGGTGGGGAGTCACGGGTGTGACTTGGGTGGGTAGCGAAGAAGCTCTTTGGATGGAATCCCGGGTCCTGGCAGTAAGTGGCCGCAAAGAGAGGAAGGCGTGACTCCTCGTTTTTGGGGACGCTGTGTCCGAGGGCTTCTTAACCCGCGTCTGTGCATGGGTTTCGGGGTCCTCGAACTTGACTGCCTTTGTTTCCATTAAGCTTTAGCTGAAATTTAGCATTTCCTTCAGCTGTGGGGTCTTATTCTGAGAATCTGCAGGTAGACCCCGCCAGCCTCCCCAGAGAGCTTGTGACGTGCCCTGGAGGTGCAGAACGTGGGGTCCACTTCGCTGCTGGGGGTAGGGGCTGCAGAGGGGGGCCTACACCCCTGACCTGGATCCCTGTCATTGCAGAAGCGGGCCCAGGAGGCCGCGATGATCCTCGGAGGCGGAGGGCTGATCTTCGCCTCCTACCTGACAGCGGTGGGGGACGAGCACTTCTATGCCCACTACCTGATGCCCACGCTGCAGCGGCTGGTGGACCCCGAGCTGGCTCACAAGCTCACCATCCGCTGCATCTCCATGGGGCTTCTCCCACGCTCCACCCGCTCGGATTCCAGCATGCTGGTACGTCCTCTCTGGGCTTGAGGGGGACAGGGGAGCGCCCTGTTGCATCCCAAGTTATACCCTGCAGGCCCTGGTGGAAGCCACCGGCGTAACTGGAAATTTGTGAGTTCTCAGCCTGAACAAAGTGATGAAACTTCCTTGAATCCCTTTTGTTCCTTCTGCCAAATGCGGGGGTTCTGTGTTTTAGAAATGAGTGGGGCTGAAGAGGTGCTTGGAGCAGAACTGACCTAAACACATATGCAATACACACATGTACACATATGTGTATGGTTGCAATGCACACATGTACGCTTTTGTGTGTATGTGTGTACACGTGTGCTCACATTCACATAACGTAGTCCTTTCCTAACCTCACCTTCTCTGTCAGATGGATGCCCTGCAGGCCCCAGAACAGACTCCTTTGGTGCCTCGGTAAGCTGGGTTTCCCGTGAGGGGCCCTTGATGGAATTACACTAAACATACCTTGATGACAATGAGTGCACAGTAGGGTCTTGTCGTATGGCTGGAATCATCAGGATGAGAGGCCCTGGTCTGTAGCGTGTGTCTGGAGGACACAGACAGTCCCTGAGGACCCTAGCCCCCAGGGAGCCCAAGGGGAGCTTTGAGGTCTTTGTACAAAGAAGCAGACAGGATGCTTCGTAGAACGAGTACAGAATCCAGTTTAATTCAGCAAACTAATCACTTATTAAGCACATACTTTGTGCCTGGCACTGTGCTAAGCTCTAGGGATACAGAAAGAGGTGGAAGGAAGGCTGTTCTTTCAGATTCATGTTTTTATTGACAAGAAACATGGTTTGCTGGAATTGTTGCCTCCTCAGCCCAGAGGTCCGGGCCCCTTCCACTGGATGGGCTTCCTTTCTGTTGCTCCCTGCACACTGTAGTGGGGCTCCCTCCTCCTGAAGGAGAGCTTGAGCGCTGTGTCAGGACCCTGGATAGAGGCCTGCCAGCAGGAGGTGGTTGGCCCCGCCTCTCCTCCTGCTCTCTGCCCTCCTCTCCTCCCGTTTCTCTGTCTTAATTCTCCTCTTCGGTTTTCTCACTCCGTCCTTGTTTCTCCGTTTCTCCCTTTCCTTCCTCTCCTACCCTATAGCTTAGGATTCCCTAGGCCTTTGCTTAGTGCCGTATGGAATGTGGCTGTCTGGTGGCTGACTGTTGTGGGTCATGTCCTCAATAATCAGTCTTACAGGTTAGAGCCTGATATAGCTGGAAGGGGAGAGTGTATGTGCATGTGTGCACACATGCAGACACACCCATGCACATGCATGCAGCGATGTAGTATGTACACAAACACGTTATACATGTGTATATACATATATGCATGTATATAAACACATACACACGTGCATAGTATGTGTGGTTAAAAATGCACTTTGATTTATACTGCCTTTTATCTTTCTTTCCTTTCTGTCTTGGTATTTAGCCTACCCTTCCCTGGCGTAGGAGTTCTTGACCCTTTTTTGTGACATGGACCCTTTGGTGGTCTAGTAAAGCTTGTGGACGGGTGGTGCAGTGGCTAGAGCGCTGGGCCTGGATTCAGGAAGACCTGAGTTCAGATCTGGCCTCAGACGCTTATTAGCCATGTGACCCATGGCAAGACACTTAAGCTCTATCTGCCTCAGTTTGCTTATTTTAAAAATGGGTATGGTAACAGTACCTACCTCCCTGGGCTGTTGTGAGGCTCCAATGAGATAACATATATAAAAAGCCTCACAAACCTTAAAGGACTATATGAATGCCAGCTGTAAAAACTCACAGTGGAAGAGAATGTTAGATTTCACTTTGAGGTGAGTGAAAATGATAATTTTTAATTAATTTAATTATTAATTAATAAATTGATTTTAACCGCAGGTTAAGAATCCCTATTCCTGTGTGAAAGCAGGACATCTGTCCTTTGCAGTTGATGGGACTTTCCTGGATCAAAAGATACCATCAGAGCAGAAGGATTGAAATATAGGGAGAATTAAGGATAGGGAGAGAGAGACTGTTCTGAAAGGAAAGAAGCGGGGCCTGGAAGTAATTTCTTGTTTGGAGAAAGGATCTGTTCCTTGGACTAGGGGGAAACAGTGCTAACTCATTAAAATGAGTCCCTTTCTAGGGACCACAGTAGCTGTAATCTAGGCGAGTGTCCTTGGGCTGCTAGCTTTGTTTGTAATGGAGCTGAAGCTGTATGATTGATCTCTTTGTCCCTCTAGGAAGTCCGGGTCCTGGGCCATAAATTCCGAAATCCCCTGGGAATAGCTGCAGGCTTTGACAAGCATGGGGAAGCAGTGGACGGACTTTATAAGATGGGCTTTGGCTTTGTTGAGGTAGGAAGTGTTACCCCAAAACCTCAGGAAGGAAACCCCAAACCCAGAGTCTTCCGCCTCCCAGAAGATCAGGCTGTTATAAACAGGTAAATGAATAGATCTGGCTTGTTTCTTAGTCAAGCCCTAAAGATGGGGAAATTGTCTTGTGTCTCCTTCCCTCCTGCCCGAGTGGATGTTAGTCCATCCCTCAGAATGTTGCAAGCACCACGTTTCTGGATGGGGGAACCAGACCCCTTCCAGTGACCTGAATTCTCTTGTTTTCCACAGATATGGCTTCAACAGTCACGGACTCTCGGTGGTGGAACACAGATTACGGGCTCGGCAGCAAAAGCAGGCCAAGCTCACCCAAGGTAAAGTGGAATTCTCAGACCTGAACTTGGCCTATTCATTAGCTGCTAGGAAAAATTTGGCATCAGTGTTGAGCAGAATTTCTCAGTGATGGAAGAATGTTGGCGTCATACTCCAAAGCACTGTGATTCAGTATCTTGGGTGAATTCTACTTGGCTAAATCCTTTGTGACTTTAGTTCCCCTCTGTGGGCCTCAGTTTCTTTATCTGAAAAATGAGGGGGGGAGGAGTAGGTGGCCTTTAAGGTCCTCCCAGCTCTGGAGCTAGGCTCCCAGGGTCCTAGAAAGGGCCAGCTTTTAGGGTTTGTTTGATTATTTTCTCTTATTTGCCCTTTTTTTAAAAAAAATTCAATTGTGTCATTTCTCTTCCTTTATAGGTGGGGAAACTGAATGAAAGTTTAAGTGGTCTGCCTGGGGTCTTAGTCTGGCATGGAGTAGAGCCATTCAAACCTGAGCTGTCTAGTGCCTGGCTCAGATCTTCTTTTAAAACAAGACACCCCCTTTTCATGTCCTTGAGATTGTGACCTATAATTGCATGGCTTCTTTAGTGACCGTTTTAAGGGTTGTCTGTCAGTCAGTCAGTAAGCATTGATTAAGCGCCTGCTGAGTGTCAGTGCTGGGGATACACAGAAGGGCCAAAGCACAGGCCCTGCCCTCGGAGAGTTCTCAGGCTGATGTCCTGTGTCAGGAACGACTGACCATGCTGGGGTGTTCTTCCTTGGACTGTCTGCCAGGACACGTTTGGGCCAGAATGCCCTCTGTGGCCTGGGCCTGTGATTGTGACGTCCGTGGCTGTTTTGGCCGGCTGGCCTGTGTGGCCCTTGGGACACTCCTGCCACTAGGTTTTAGTGCAGGCAGATGGCCTGGTGGGGGGGCGGCAGGCAGCTTATGCAGAGCATGTGGTTCGTTGATCGTTGTTGTCATGATCGTGATCATCATTTGTGTTGGAGAGGCAACGTGACCTTGATGTCGGGAGGCTCTGGACGCAGGCTAGCTGTGAGATCATGGACAAGTCACTGACCTTTTCAGTGCCCTAAGGCCTCTCTCTAAGACTGTGAGGTACCATCTGTCTTTGTGGAATTTCCTCACCAGCAGTCCCCAAAGTGGTGAAATCACAGGTCCAGACACCCTTTCCCCCAGCCCCAGTGAATCTGTGTATTTCTTTATGCTTTCTAAAACACATTCGTTATCTTGTTTGAGCCTCACAACAACCCTTTCATGGGGCTGGCCAGCCAGCCAGGTAATACCATTCCCATTTTACAGATGGTGAAACTGAGGCTCCTTGAGGTGAAAGGACTTTTGGGGGTCAGAGCCAGGACTCAGACCTCAGGGCTTCTGGCTCCTGCCCCAGTGCTCTTTCTACTATATTGTTACATCTTCTGAAAGGTCTTTGGGTACTTAGCAGTAGGGGGACACCATTTTTAAGTGCCACCCACTGTGTCCCTGGGTACATTTCATTGTTTTGTAAAGAAAACTCTGCTTTGGTGGTTCTGACATTGATATTAAAAACCTGCCTGCTGAGGCATCCTCAAGGTCATAGTGAGGCTTGGAGTACTTTCCAGGCTCTTTTCTCCCTCCACCTTTCTCTGGCTGATCATGCTGGGAGCTGCTCCAATCCTGTCCTCTCATGGTTAGAGTCAGCTGAAACAAAAGGACAGCCTGTCTCTGAAGTCATCAGAGAGCATCTGTACCAGCTTCTTTACCAGGCCAGGGACCATGGTGATGGTTGGAAGTGATACTGGGAGTTAGGGGAAGAGAGTGTGAGGAGGGAGAAAGTCCTGACAACTGAGGAGATCAGGAACAACTTCCTGTAGGAGGTGACCCAGACTGAAGCTTAAAGGCTTCTTAGAGGCAGAAGAGAGGAAGGAGCATGTTCTGGGCTTATAGGAATATCCTAGAGGCTCATAGCGTGGATCAGGCTCCCCCTCCCATGGCCCTCCACCCCCACCCCCAACACGGGGTCATTTCCCCTGCCTCCGGAGTTAATGTGAACAGTTTGCTTTCACCCGACTTACTCCTGAAAACACAGTAAGTCAGAGTCCTTGGTTTTAATTTAATTCATGTTTTACTCTCACACAGCTGAAACCAAAATGGGTAATTCTTTACCTTGGGTTTGCGAAAGTTATTAGCAAGTCTGAAAGCTTCCTGTTAGAAAAGAGGTGTCATTAGTTCTGCTGAAATCCTAGGGTGCTTCCCGGCTATTTGAGAGAAAGACCTTTGCAGATGGCATAGTGCACATCCTGCTGAGTTGAAGGAAGCATGGTCAGCTGAGCAGCAACAGGTCCCCCAGGTTTCAGGCCTTTGAACATCTCTTTCAGATGGGATGCCGCTAGGAATAAACTTGGGGAAGAATAAGAACTCCTCGGACGCTGCAGCTGATTATGCAGAAGGGGTTCGAGTGATGGGGCCTCTGGCAGATTACCTGGTGGTGAATGTGTCCAGCCCTAATACTGCCGGACTGAGGAATCTGCAGGGGAAGGAAGAATTGCGCCAGCTGCTGGTGAAGGTCTGCCGTCTGCAAAATCTGGATTTTTTAAAGATCAGTCTTAGAAATGTTTGTATTCAAATTGGCTTAGAAGGTTTTTTGATAATGCTTTTTGTTGGGGAAAAAAAACAAAAGAAAAAAACCAAAACATTCCAAAACTTTATATAGAGTTTTTAAAAATAGATTTTTAATTGATACTCTTTTTATGTTATGCAGATTTCCTCTTGGAGCCCTCCCCCTCTGCCCTCTCAGACAGTGTTCCCTTGTAAAAAAAAATAAAAAGCAAACAAACAAAAAATGTATATAGAGCTTTGATAGGCCTGTCATCTGGGGCTAGGAATCATGATTTCTAATGATTTTGTACTTGAAACACTAGAACAGTGGTTCTCAACCTTCTTAATGCTACGACCCTTTAATACAATCCCTTTCATACAATTCCTCGTGTTGTGGTGACCCCCAACCATAAAATTATTTTCGTTGCTACTTCATAACTGTAATTTTGCTCCTGTTATGAATCTATCTGATACGCAGGATGTATTTTCATTGTTACAAATTGAACATAACCCACAGGTTGAGAATGACTGCACTAGAATCATCTAATTTTTTTCAGAATGTTTTCTAAATATAGACGGTTCTCACTTTAAATAAATATACATTGCATAAATTTGACTTTATATAAAGAATTCTGAAAGAAATCCACGTTCCAAAAAACCCACTTACATTAACTTTACTATACAGCCCTGTGTTCTCTCTCTCTGCTCCTGCCCCTTGGCTTGGTACTCTGCGGCCTTTCACTCCCCCCCACCAAAAAAAAAACCCCAAAACCAAACCCTAAAAAGCCTCAGGTGAAAGCAGAAGAATGGATGTGTGGAGAGACCACCACCGGACTGTGTGCTTGGCTGCAGACCTCAGCCCTGCTCCACACTCCCTCGCCCCCCCAGCTGCACGTCCGGCTCCCCGTGTCTGTCTGTGTTCGGGTACTAAACGCCTATCCCTGGCCCTGTGCACAGCGTTCCTCCTTCTGTTCTTTGTCCCCATTCTGGCCTCCCCTTGCCCGCCCGCCATGTCCAAGCTGCTGCCAAGGCCCGTCGGTCGCACTTCTGTGGCGCCTCTAGCTCGTCTGCGCTCAACATGCAGAATTGTCCCTTCGTTTTTTATTTACTTTTTATTCTCTCTAATTAGTTACTCCACTTAAGCCTTTTTGAGAATGTCAGTCTTTTCCTGTTTTCCTGTTCAAACCCTCCCTTGCCACAGAGACACACCAAAGAATTGCTACAGTTTATGTCATTGGAAATTTTCTTCTTTCTAACAAGTTCCAAACTCTGATGACACCTTTGTCCCCAGGTGCTGAAGGAGAGGGACTCCTTGCAGGGCGGACACAAGCCTGCGGTGCTGGTGAAAATCGCCCCGGATCTCACGAGCCAGGAGAAGAGGGAGATAGCCAGTGTGGTCAAAGAGGTGAGTCTCGACCAAGGCTGCAGTCTGCTTTCTCGTGGTCTGCCTGCTCTGTTCGTGTTCAGAATAGGCGCTTTAGTCCCCTGCCCTGGGGCTGGAGTCAGGAAGTTGTCCTTGTATCTGAGAAAGCCGGTCTTTGCTTTCTTCCTTCTCTTTTCTTCCCAAACCTTCAGTCTTCAGCTGAAGGCCCACCCTTTCTCAGTCAGCACAGGGTTGAGACTCACATTCTCTGCTTATTCAAGCAGTAAAACGATAATATAGTAATAATTTAACATAATTTAATAATTCAACTAATATAGTTTACTAATAATATAATAATGTACATAAAAGCACCTTGCTTCAGTAATCTCATTTGAGCCTCACAACACCCCTGGGAGGTAGGGGCTGTTATTGTCTATGATTTACGATGAGGTGGTGGAGGCAGCCTGGAATGAAGTGTCCTGCCTAGGCTCACACAGCTGGGGTCTGAACTCAGGTCTTGCCAACTCCAGGCTCTTTACAGGGCACCACCAGTTGCTGTAATGTGATCAGGGATCACACACCAGCTCTCAGTGCCTGGTGACCCTGGTCAGCTGTGCCTGGGTTCATAGGCTGAACTGTCTCTTCCTCTCTGAAATACTCAGGGAGCCAAGAATAAGGGCCCTTTGTGTCCACCACACGTAGCTCATGCATTTCTCTGTTAATGCACTGCAGCTGGGCATTGACGGGTTGATAATCACCAACACAACCCTTAGTCGTCCTGCTGGCCTTCAGGGTGAACTTCGATCTGAGGTGGGAGGACTGAGTGGGAAGCCCCTCCGAGACCTGGCGACCCAGGCTGTGAGTGAGATGTACTCGTTCACCCAAGGTGAGGCCTCCCAGGGCCCAGAGGGACCATTCTGAATCACAGCTCTGTGGCTGTTGGTTGGGTGGGATGGGACAGAAGAGGATGTGTGGGCATGGGTGCCATTTTCATTCATTTACTCATCAGGCAAAATCCCCATAATTGGAGTTGGTGGGATCAGCAGTGGGCAGGATGCACTGGAGAAGATCCGCGCGGGTGCCTCCTTGGTGCAGATGTATACAGCATTTACCTACAGGGGCCCACCTGTTGTTGGGAAGATCAAGCGGGAGCTAGAGGCCCTTCTGAAGTAAGTGGTCTAAAGCAGGGTCCTGTACCTGGTCCATGCTGATGTGGCCTGTCTGTGCTCAGCCTCCCAGGCTCTTCTCACTGTTCTGGTTTGCAGGGGTTCTCCTCCTTCCACCTGGCTGCCTTTGCATAGGCTGGCCCCTAGCCTGGAGGGTTCTCCTTCCACACTCCACCTCTGCAGAAAGCCTCTGCTAGTCCCTTCCCGGTCTAGAGCAGGGGTTGGGAACCTGTGGCCCTCTAGGTCGTCAAGTGAGTCCCTTTGTTTTTTTGTTTCCCAAAACTAATAATAGTAATAATATCCTTAATAAAAGGGTTTGTTCTGTAAAACTTGGCCTCTGCACCTGAGGACCTAGAAGGCCACGTGTGGCCTTGAGGCTGCAGTTTCCCCATCCTTGGTCTAGTGTCTTTCCCTTGAAGGTTACCTTCCTACTGCTCTATGGGGATCTTGTGTATGCCTCATTCTGTACATTCCCTTATTCTGTCTCCCCTGCTACAATGGAGGCTCCTTGGAGCCCTAGGGGAGGATGGTTCTTACTTCTCTTCGGGTTCCCAGGGCATAGCACAGTGCCTGACATGCACAAACCACCTCCCAAATGCTTCTTTTTTTTTGCTTTTTTTTGGAGAGGGGAAGGCAGGGCAATTGGGGTTAAGTGACTTGCCCAAGGTCACGTGGCTAGTAAGTGTTAAGTATCTGAGGCTGGATTTGAACTCAGGTCTTCCTGACTCCAGGGCCCATGCTCTATTCACTGCACCACCTAGCCGCCCCCCAGATGCTTCTTGATTAATTGATTGTGGATACAACCTTTGAGCAGGCAGAGTGTCTTGTATCTCTTACCTGGGACAGATACTTCCAATGTAGGAAATCCACAAAGTACAAATCTTAATGTAAAAGTTATTAGTGTGGTATATATTTAATTTTACTATCTGTTCTTTCTAAGAACACCAGGGGGATTCCTGATGTCTTCCCACAAGTAGGCCTGGATTTATTAATGAGCCAGCCAGTACCTGAAGGTACAGAGCCTACCCACTTCCTAGTTTTAGAGGATGTTGTCAGTGGGGCAGAGACTTGGATGCCTAGAAACACGTCATCTCTGGGGGGGTAGGCAGCTCCCACACGTCATCCTGCTCTTTTGGAAGAGAGACTTAGGTCTTGGTTTGACAGAAGGAAGGCGCGTGCTGACAGCCGGAGGCCTCCGGGAGCAGAGCAGCTGCTCTGGGAGGAAGCGGTGTAGAAGGAGTTCTCGGCCGGTGCTGGTTTCGTGAGGCGGGCTGGAGGCTTGCTCTAGCTCCGAGCAGTAGACGCGGTAGTTTCTCCTTGAAAACTGAGCGAACGGTTTGTGGCGTCTTCATGGCAGCCCGTCTCTTCTGTTGCAGAGAGCAGGGTTTCAGCCGGCTCTCAGACGCGGTTGGAGCAGACCATCGGGGGCGAGCGGGTTGTTCTTCTTCACCTTTGTGGGCGGAAGGAAGCCGCCTCAAAGCCGATCCCGTGCCCCAGGAGCCTTGACTCGCCGCCTTGGCCGGACCGTAAAGAACAGTGACACGGGCCTCCAGTCCTCAGGGCGCTTTCCGTTGGGGCTTGCTTTGTGAACCTCAGCGGTGATTCTTTTCAAATTCAGGCTCCAAGATCTTTCCTTATGGTGAACATTTTGTACGTAAGAAAATTGTTGTGGAGTAGAGTCCTGTAAAGTTTGTATTTCGAACCCCGGCCTCTTTCTCTAGGGCCTCGTATTGTCCCCATTCCCCTCAAAGCGTTGTGACTTGGATCAGGCGTTCCTGGTGACCAGGATGACAGCTACTCCAGGGCTGAGCTGAGGTTCTCACAGGAAGCCTGCGCGACGGCCACTTTTCTCCTGCAAGAGACAGGCACGACTGGGGCGGGAGACAACCTCAGTGCTGTCTGTTCGTGTGGGCCCTGAAGGATGGCTGAGCAGGGACCTAGGCTCACCTTTTCAGACCTGGTCGGTGCAGGGATTTGCTTTGTCTGATTGCGTATGTGTGACGTGGTTTTTGTTTTTACTTTTCGGTCATTATAACAACAATAACAGTCATTATGGCATTTCTTTTTTTTTTTGCTTTTTTGGGGGGGAGGGGGAGGGCTGGACAATTGGGGTTAAGCGACTTACCCTAGGTCACGTGGCCGGATTTGAACTCAGGTCCTCCTGACTCCAGGGACCGTGCTCTATTCACCATGCCACCTCGCTGCCCCTTTATGGCATTTCTTTGGTGCTTTACAATTTACAAAGCCATTTATATGTTACCTCATTTGATCCTTCCAACAAGCATCAAATGCTGCTATTCTCTCCATCTCACACATGAGAGAAGTGAGGCTGAGAAGGTGCAACGTGGGGCAGCACAGATGTCTGAAGCACGATTTAAACTCGGCTCTTCCTAACTCCAGACGCAGCAGTCTGCTGTGCCTCCCGGCTGCTCTGGGGAGAGAGGGAAAGGAAGGAGGCGGGGTTAGGGGCAGAGTGTCCCGACTCCACCGAGAACGAGAATGGGGGAAAGCCAGGAGGCATGCAGACAGGCCCAGTGATGCTGACAGTCAGAGGCCCTGGATCTCTGGTGCTTAAGCAGAGACGCCGGCCCGCTGGGCATCAGGGAGATTTGCACTTTACCTTACAGGCCTTTTCATCTCCAGTGCATATGGACATACTCCTTTTATTACATGTTTGTTAGAATTTAAAAAAATAAAGTGGAGTGATGCGGAGTGGGGCAGTCGTCATGGTGGAGTGGGGGTAACAGGGGAGTTATCCTCATGGGCTTCTCCATCTCCTTCCCCTCAAATAGGAAAGAATGGCCAAGTGAGAAATGGGGATGAGGGAGAATTGGAAATAAGAATTTCCCCCATGATGAGCGGGGTGGTGACAGATATGGGCTGATGGCAGTTCTGCAGTGAGGCCCAAGATGGTTTGGAACTGGGATGATGAGGTGCTAATGTAGACTGTGAGGTGGAGGTGTGTGGGCACTACAGTAGGGAGGTGGGGCCTGCTGACGCATCTAGGGGGCATTTTCTCCAGCACTGGCTTCGGGAGGGCCTGCTCTGGGTGCAGATGAGGTGCTCACTTTCCAGGGAGGGAGTCACAGATGCGCATAGTGGGGCTCTGTGGCTTTGATCTGAGGGGGAAGGATATTTGCAACATGGGGTGGAGGAAAAAAACTTTGTAAAGGGCTTTGTGAAACTTCACATGCCCTTGATGTCTCAATTCAGTTGTCATAATTTCAGTATAACTGGTTTCCTTTATAATCCTGTGTTTTATTTCATACATTTAAAAGCAGAGTTGTGAGAAGAATCCCAGACTGACTGCCAAAAGGGACCATCACACACCCACACAGAAGGTTAAGGGGACAGAAGATAGTCCCACTTCATGTTTTGTGTGTGCTGAGAAACTTCCCAAGGGCAGGGACTGTGTCTTATTTAAACTTTGTAGGTCTCATTATTGGTTAGCACATATTGGTGCTTAATAAATATTTCATAGAATTAATAAATAATTAAAATAATAATATATAACATATATAAGAATATATAATAATAATTAATAAATATTTTCATAGAATGAAATTCTAAAGGTCACTAGGCACATGGCTTTCAAGTCACTTGAACATGGAGTCAGAAGATCTGGGCTTTGCTATTTACTACCTCTATGACCCTGGGCAAGTCACTAGAGAATCTAGGCCTCAGTCTCCTCATCTGTAGAAAAAGGGGCCTGGAATAGATGACCTTTGAGGCTCTTTTCTTCTCTAAACCTGTGCTCTTATGAAAGCCTAAAAAAAATCTAGAGGAATTAACAAATAATTAACAGAAATGAATAATCATTAACTGAAGAAATAAATGGAGATTATGTTTTTTGGAAGCCAAAGAACAAAGTATCAGAACAGAGCACCTTGACCTGGAGTTTGTCAGTGGTGTTAGTGACGAGGTTCTCTTCTGCCTCCTGATTCTTTTATTTGACTCCTCAGGTTCAGCCGATTCACCTTGTTCTCATCTCCTAAATACGACCCTTTGCAATCTGGTGAAGCCTCTGGACCCCTTCTTTGAATAATGCTTTTAAATGCATATAACAAAATAGATAGGATTACAGAGGAAACCAGTTATATTGAAATAAAGATGTAATTGACTTGCTGAAATCAACCCATGGATATGAATCCCAAGGCACTGTCCTTAGCCCTACCTCTCTTCTCTTTCCATTATTCTTGAGGGGTGGTGATCTTTAACTCCCAGGGTTCAGATACCGCTTCTTTGAAGTTGTCTCTAGCACCAATCCTTTCCCAGCTCCTGTCCTGAATTTTCAAACTAATGATGCTACTGGTATGTCAAACTTATCAACTTAATCCATCATCTGTTCCACATGCCTTCCTTATCCCACCCTGCTCCCCCCAAATCTGCCATTTCAGCTTCCTTATTTTTGTTGATAGCTGTACCATCCCTCAGTTCCCCAGGTTCATAACCTCAGATTCATCCTGGACTTTTCCCTCTCCCATCTCCCACTCCATACTCAGTCAATTGTTAAGTCCTGATAGTCCTATCTGTCCAGCCATACCTTCCACATCCATCTGCTCTTTTCTCACTCATACTTCCACTCCTGCCCCCCTATCCAAGATCTGATGGCTGTCATCACCTCTTGCCTGGGCTCTTATAAAAGTCTCCCTAATAATCCTGCCTCTCTTCACATGGCTGCTGAAATTATCCTGATATTAGCACGGGCCTGATCATGTCATCCTCAAAAGCCTTTAGTTGGCTCCATAGCCTGCCCAGGTTAAGATAAGAAGCTGCCAGCCCTGTGTTAGAGGGCCTCTGACGTCTATCTCTGGTCTCCCTTCCTGGCCTTATTTCTCTCAACTCCTTACATGCTACTTCAGCTACCGTGGGCACTGCCTGTTCCCCATCTCTGTGTATGTGTTCATTTAGGCCAGGGCGTCCCCTGTGCCTGGAATGGACTCCCCTGTCGACTCAGCCTAACCCTTCCCTTTAGGTTCCTCTCCTTTATGAAACCTCTTCTGCTCCCCTCCTGACCCAAAGGGATGCCTTTCTCAATTTTTTATGGTGTTTTGTCTAGACCTCTTTTCCCCAAACACATCTGCTTGTGTCCTACTCTTTTGAGGGGTCTCTGCTCCATTTGATTACAGTCTTTATAGTCCTTTGCCTTGAAGGAAAAAAAAAGTGTTTTCAGCTTTGTTTCTCCAATGCCTTGCCCATAACAGTAACTTAATAAATGTTCTTTAAGTTGAATTGAATGCCCTGAATTTTCTTCTCTGTATTCTGAGTACAGTTTTGCTTGTTTTATCAGCAGTTTTGAGCTTGAACGGTAACGCACATTTCCATGTGTGATGAAGCACAGCTTAGAATAAGGATGATGGGGTGTGGAGGTGTTGCCACATCCAGGATTACCAGCCACTGACCACCCTTTTCCCCACTTCCACTGGGCTCTCACTGCCGTGGAAACCAAGAGCCAATTTTATTTCCTTTTAAAAGATATTCAATAGACTCTTCTTCCTCCTCTTTCCCACTTACCCTGAGAAGCTGCAAGCCAGGTATGGGTTGTTACACCTAGAGGGAGAGACAAAAGGAACCCTTTTGTGTGCAGCACAGTGTATGATTAGAGTCCTTAATGCTCCCTGAACAATACAGTTAAGGTGGTTGTAGCTTGAATCTTTTGGGTGGTCACATTCTGTACACTTCAGGTTCCAAACTGAACTCATTATCGTTTGCTCCCAAGCCCTCCCCTTTTCCCAGTTTTCCTGTTACCATCTAGGGCAGCACCATCTTCCCAGTCACTCGGGCTCACGACCTTGGTGTAATCTTTGGCTCTTCAAGTCTCAGCTAAAGTTCTGCTGCCAGAAGCCAGGACCTCCCTTCACTCTCAGATTACCTTCAACTCAGCCTGTATAAATCTTGTCTGTGTGTAGCTGTTTATGTGTTGTTTTTCCCATAAGACTGAGCTCCTTGAAGGCAGGGACTGTTTTTGCCTTTCTCTGTGTCCCCAGCATTTGTCACGTCCAGCCATGGTAGGTGTTTAATAAATGCTTATTGACTTGCAAAGACTAGGGCTTGGCATAAAAGGATTCATTGTTGTAGTGGTTCTCAACCTGTGGGTTATGTTCAATTTGTAACAATGAAAATACGTCCTGCATATCAGATATTTACATTACGATTCATAACTAGCAAAATTACAATTATGAAGTAGCAACGAAAATAATTTTATGGTTGGGGGTCACCACAACATGAGGAACTGTATTAAAGGGTTGCAGCATTAGGAAGATTGAGAACCACTGGTTTAGAGGCTTCTCTAACCCACATAAGTATTTCCATTTCTTTCCTGCTACTACTGAAGGTAGTCTGTTTTCACTAAAGCAGAGAAGGCTTTTGCAAGTCATGAAAAGACCAAGTCAATAAGCATTTATTAAACACTTACTGTGTATAGGCACTGTATTAAACCCCAGGGATACAAAAAAGAAGCAAAACATTAATTAGCTCCTGTAGGTCAGGATGCTGGCAAATAATCATAGGAAAGGACAGAGTTGGCCTTTTGTACTGTAGACCTAATCCAGAAAAGTGTCACTAGGACCAGCAGCATCTTCCTGGTTTTATTTTTCCTGTGGCTGCTTCACAGAAAACTCCAGTTGGTGATGGGATTTTTGCTGCTTTTTTTTTAAAATTGCTGTCAGGGTATGAAAAACAAAAAACCCCACAAAACCAACAACCCAGTGCTGGACAGCCTTTTGATGAGTTAGTCAAGGGCTATTTCCCAATTTTCTCCTATTGGAAATCGCTGGCTCCCTCACACCGAGTTTGGAGTTCCCTGTGCCAGGCACAGTGTTTGTTCAGCACCTAATGATGCGTAACCCATTGTGCTGTTCATAAAGACATTCAAAACGGTGAGAAATAACTGGATTGAATGATGACAGAGGTGAGGCCACTAAGAACAGGGCTCTGATTATTATTTTAAAGAGGGGAAAGTACTTGAAATGTTCTCTTCTTCCCTATCTTTGCCAGAGGCATTGTGGCCTGGGGGACTGGATTAGGAGCAGGATGTTCTGGTAAATCCCCTGGCCTTCCAGACTTTAAAGTTCAGTCTACCTCACTGACATTCTCTCCACCATTTCTGAGGTGTAAATGCTTTGAGCTGGTAGGGAGGAGCTGGGTTCCAGCACACCCCTGATTAGGGGTCAGCATAGATCTGGGTTTGAATCCTCCTTTTACAAGAAGTAGTCCTGCAGTGAATAGAGCACCAGTCCTGGAGTCAGGAGGACCTGAGTTCAAATCCAGCCTCAGACACTTAACACAAAAACTACCTGTGTGACCTCGGGCAAGTCACTTAACCCCAACTGCCCTCCGAAAAGCAAAAAATAAAAAAATAAACAAGAAGTAGTCCTGTGACTGGGGCAGGTCACTTAACCTCCATCTCATTATCTGCAAATTATGAATAATTGTGTATCTGTTGTGTATCTCTGACACGATGATGTTACAGAAATAAAATGAGATGTGTACAAATCTTAAATCAGTATGTGGTTGCCAGCTATTTTTTTTTTTATTATGATCTGACCTTAAAACTTGACCCAAGTGCTGCCTCCTCCCGAAAGCCCTCCCTGATCTGTTAGTCAGTTAATAGCCTCGCCTAGCACTGTTTTGCAATTCTGTAATGCATTTAGCATGTAATCTTGTGTATTACAGTTATGTTGGCGGATAACTAGATTGAAAACTCCTTGAGGGCAGGAAGTATGTCCACAAAATTTTATATTTCAATCAGTGCCTGATAGTACTCAGTGGCAGAGGTGTCCAGTGTGCCTTGGGCATCATTGCAGCCTCAGTACTCCCAAATGTAGGAAAACTGGATTAAAATGTAATTGGAAAATGCCTAATAAAAATACCACAGAACATGGATCACGTCAATATATGATTTTCTGCGACAATGTGTGGCCTGCAGGGATGCTTATATATAGTTTTTGTTGTTGTCCCATGGAGACTTTTCATGACCCCATTTGGGGTTTTCTTGGCAAAGATACTAGATGGGTCTGCCATTTCCTTCTCCAGCTCATGTTACAGATGAGAAAACTGAAGCAAACAGTATCAAGTGACTTGCCCAGGGTCACACAGCTAGGAAGTGTCTGAGGCCAGATTTGAACTCAAGAAGATGAGTCTTCCTGACTGCAGGCCCCAGGGCACTCTGTGCACTATGGCGCCACCTAGCTGCCCCTACATATGTATGGTTTAGTGCCCCCCATTTCTCTTCTAGTCTGATGCCCCTGCTCCATGTAGTATATGCTTAATAAATGTTTATTGTATTCTACATACCAGCTGGTCTGGACAAGGCCCAACTCAGGCCAGTTCCGTGGCAGTTTACATTTAATACTGGAACAAGATGAGACCTTTGGAGATCATACTACGGTTAACAACAGGAGATTTATTTAGCTAAGGTGAAAGACAGATATTCAACAAAGATAGGCATTGATTGAGGACATCCCCAGCTAACTCAGCTCTGTTTTCCTGATAGGGTGCCACCCAAGAATCAGAGCTATTGTGGAGCTCCTCATGGCTGGTTTGGACTCATGGTGGCCAGAAAGTGAGGTCATCAGCCTGAGTCTTTAGTCCACTGTGCCAGCCATGCCTCAAGGATGGTCTCAATACTTTTCAAGGAAAACTTGCATAGGGAGTGGGGATTGGACATTGCTCCCACCTCTTCAAAGAGAGAGTTCCCTGATATCAGAATGAAGTTCGCATGAAATCTCTACCATTTGGAAACCTTCCCAAAGGAGGCAAAGGGAGAATGTTCTCTGTTCAGATGACTGGGATTGAAACAACAGATTCTGGGAGGAGATGGAACCAAGATGACAGAGTACCACCAATTCAACAGGCTTCCCCCCAAAACTCCTTCAAACAGATCTAGAAAATGCACCAGACTGCATCCCAATGAGGAGATCCAAGAAAAAGTCAGAGTCGGGCATTTTTCCAGCCTGGGGAAGCATAGGGAGATAGAAAAGTCTGGGTTTTTAAGATGGGGTCTAACGAAGAGTCACGACTCAGCCCAGGGAGGACTGAAGATGGTACCTGCAGCTAGGGGTTGCATTCAAATTAAGGAGCAGTGGCAGCCCCTTGGGGGCTATTGAGCGAGGAGCAGGTTCAGAAGCAACCAGCAGCAGATGGCTCAGATCCTAGGAGCATGGAAAGGGTCTTGGTTCCAGCTTCCAGGCCAGTTTGAAGCCTGAAGAGGATGACAAGGACAGGCATCCCAGACCAAAAGGGAACTTGCACTTCTGACTCTGAACTGCCACAGATTCCAGCAGCACTTTTTTTGTTGTTGTTGTTGCTCAGACCCACTTAGGTCAGGAATTTGCACAGCTCAGACTAGGGGCATAGCAATCAGATATGATAGCCAAAATTCAGAGTTTCCAGGTCAAAGAAAAAAATACTCCAAGCAGCCAGTAAGAAAGAATTCAAATACTAAGGAGTCATCATTAGGCTCACACATACTTTAGTAGCTATAACCATGAACAATGCGGAGAGCTTGTATACAATATTGCAGAAGGCAGAGGATGTAGGCCAAAACTAGCAAAACTGAAGATAATCATACAGGGGAAAAAATGGATTTTTAATGAAATAGAGGACTTCCAAGCATTTCTGTTGAAACAATCAGAGCTGTGTAGCAACTTTGAAGTCCGAACACACGAGGTAAGAGAAACATAAAAAGGGAAGCAAATCAACAAGGATGAACTTTTTACACTCTAATGTGGAGAGATGATATGTGTTGTCTCTGAACTCTGTCATCATCAGAGGTAAATAGAGGGAGTCAAATTCGATAGAATGAGAGTGGTTCTGTTATGTTTTGGTGATTTTAAGAATGGAAAATCCCACTAGGCGGGTAAGGGAAAGGAAGGTTAAAGAACATTATCTCACATAATCATGGTGTGAAAGTACATGCCTATATAAACAAGGAAGAAGAAGTAGGGTGGGGAAGAGTGACTGACATTTGAATCTCCTTCTCATCTAAAGTAGTCAAAGAAGGGAAGAATAAACATACAAAGATTGTCTTTGGCAGTCCTTTCCTGCCCTTTCCCATCCAGTACATTCATGCTGTCCCCTGGCTTCCCATTCATGTCTCCTGCTGTAGTCCTGGTGAGCCTGGGCATTGCACCACACTTGGGACCTTTACCCCCTTCCTTGCCCTCACCAAGACATCATCAGCCTGTGTTCCACTCTCTCTGAGGCATGTTCTTTGTTTGGTGACAAGAAGGTGGGGTTTGACCAGAAAAAAAATACTTATAACATCTAAAAGCTAGAAGTGACCTTTGAAATCTAGAGACAGAAGTTTCCTTATAGATAGTTTAGTCCAATAATGTCATTTAGAAGCTACAAAAACAAAAATTTCAGAAATTAAGTGATTGTCCAAAGTCACAAGGTCTAAAATGGGTAAGTTTCTCATATATCAGGTATAAAAATGAGCTCTTTCTACCTTGTTTTTAAACTTAAAAGGCCAATACATACCCATGAAAGTTCACATCTTCACTCCCCCTGTCCCCCAAAAGCTGCAAGGTTTGAGGAAATGAGAAAACAAGAGAAAATACAGTTTGCAAACAGTGGCCCCAACATTCCCAGAACAATGGGATTTTATAATTCCTGATCCCCAGTAACTGGGGCAAAATGAGAAGATGAGTAATTAACCAGAAGTCTCTGCTTAATTTTCTTAATGGGACAAACTGAAATTTTGAACCATGTAAGCAGCTTTGAATGCAGTTCTCTGCTTCATTTTTCCCCCCTAAGGTTGCCAAGAGCACCCTTGTGAAATCCAAAGGTTTTTCATTCTTTTTCTTTAAAATTTTAAAATATTTATTCATTTATTTTTAATTTTCAACATTCACTTTTGTAAGATTTTGAGTTTTAAATTTTCTCCCTCTCCTTCCCCTTCCCCCTTCCCAAGATAGCATGCAATCTAATATAGGCTATATGTGGACAATCATAGTGAACATATTTCCACATTAGTTGTGTTGTAAAGAAGAATTAGAACCAATCTCTTTTTCATTGTTATACTTCAAGAGCCCAGGTTATTAATGTGGAGTCTGTGAACTTTTTTTTTTAATATAAATTGATGGATATATTTTAATACCATTGGTTTCCATTGTAATAGTATGTATTTTATTTTGTATATTTAAACACATAATTCTGAGAGAGGTTCCATAGGCTTTCCCAGATTGTCACCCAAGAGGTCCATGACATTAAAAAAGGTCAAGAACCCTTATCTAGAACCTACAGCTACATTCAATTCTATTTTCCATATTATCCTATTTTCTACAAGGTCATACATAGATTTAGAACAAGAAGGGACTCCAAAGGACATCAACCCTTTTTTTTACAGATGAGGACAGTGGATGGCAGGGTTCAGTTTGGAGTTGGGTCCTGAGGCTGCATGCTCTGTCCTATTCCCAATGCCTGGTCGTCTCCTGGGATTTCATGGAAGGACACTTGTCCCATGGATAATAAGAATTCACATGACATAGTGCTTTCAGGTTTACAGAGTCTTTCCTCATACTCTTGATAAGCTAGGTTGTAGTACAAGTATTATTTACATTTCAAAGATGATGAGGGAGAGGATCAGAGAGTTTCCGGTAACCTGCCCTCTGTCACTCTGCTTGGACGTTTTGGAGCTGGGCTCCTATCCTGGATCTTCCTGCAGCTAGGCTATGCTGACTCTATTTGGGATGATGGAAAAAGTTGAATAGACCTGGTTATCAATCCTGGTTCTGACACTGTGTGATCCTGAGCAAGTCTCTTGGCTTTCTCTGAACAAGGAGAATGGGAAATAATCCTTTCATTACCAACCTCATAGGGTTCTCTAGGGAGCATGCCTAGTAAATGTGAAGCCCTATAGAAATTTGTGTTTGGGTCCGTCTTGGATAGCTGTTTCAGATGCCTTTGATAATTCCTCTTCTTATCAACTAACCATCCAACTGAAGCCTTTTCTGTCTTTCTCATTTTAGATTCCCGTCCATCATTGGCATAACAATGCCAATGTCAGATTTTAACCTCTTACTCTCTTTCTGTTCTTGGATTTTCAACTGCCCAGCTGCATTGGATGGCCCTTGGACACCTAAAATTTATCATGGCAGCTAGGTTGTGCAGTGGAGAGAGTGCTGAACCTGAGGTCAGAAGATGTGAGTTCAGATCCTGCCTACAATACTTATTAGTTGTGTGACTCTGGACAAGTCATTTCATCTCCATAAATAGGAATAATAGCACCTACCTCTCAGGTTTGTTATGAGAATCAAATGAGATTATCTATCATCATAATGGATAACTAACTTTTATACAGCAACTACTATGCACTAGGCAGTGCTTCCTCAGAACAATCCTGGGAGGTAGGTGCTATTATTAGCCATATTTTACAGATGAGGAAACTGAGGCCAACAGGGGTTAAGCAACTTGCCTAGGGTCACACAGCCGGATTTGAACTCAAGTTTTCCTGACTCTAGACCTGGAGCTCTACCCACCATGCCACCTACTTGCTCCGAGATGTCTCCAAATTCTTAATGTAGTTTTAAGCTTTGATACCTTCAGAAGTATAAAGCCTTCAAACTTACTCACCCCCCCATCTGAAATGTCAATTATTTAAATTTTAAAAATAGTAACCTTTTTATTAAAATGCTGTATACCACTCTGGCTGATTTTGTAAAAACTTTCATTAGTTGCCACTTAGCGATTGCATTTGTAATCCTAGGCTTCAGATCTTCCAAAGTGCATACACGACAGTTTTGTCATGACTCCACAAGACAATGTCAGATAGAAATAGATCAGGTGACTGATGTGGCCAAACGAGAAGACCCCTTCTACCAAGCCACTGCTCTGAGAGTGTCATCCAGAAGCTGGCACATGAAATATCCTGTACTATTAAAATTAAAATAAAAATTTTTTATTCAGAATTCACAAAACCAAATAAGTATAAAAGGAATTTAAATAAATTTAAATAAATTTCAAGTGATGGTTTTGGTAAGTTTATAGCATTTATACTTCTGAAGTTATTAAAACTTAAACTTGCACTAAAACTTTTGGGATGCCACATTTCTATGGCTGTGTGTGCATATGTATGTGTGTAATATATAGGGCTTTGCAAACTTTACAATGCTAGGAAAATGCTGGCTTTTATTGTCAAAACCTGAGCTCCATCATATTTTGCACATACATTTACCCATGATTAATTTTCCTAAACCTGTCAACAGTTTTGTCCTTTTTTCTGATGCCCCAGATTTATAATCTTGGGCTATTTTCAACTCTGTCATCAGCTTTAAAAAAAAACAAACCAAAAATCAACACACAAATTTTTAGTGTTGTCTTTGATTTTTTTCATATCACCCAAATTCCCTCTTTCTTTTGTCCCAGAGAGCCATATCCTATAACAAATAATATTTTTAAAGACAAAAAAAGAAAAAGATGGTGAAACTGATCAATATATTAAAAAAATCTGAAATATATGTGATGCACCACACTCATGGACCCCCTACTTTACAAAATGGCGGAGTGGGGCGTCTTTCTTGTATCTCTTCTTTGGGGCCACGCTTATTATTTATAATTTTGCAACGTTCATTTTTGATTTACTTTGTGGTTGCTTTTCCATTTAGACGGTTGTAGTGATGGTATACACCGTTTTCATCACTTATTTTCCATGTCATGTCTCCTTGATTCATTCTTCCTTTCCTTTTCCAAAGTCATCAATTTCATCCAGGCTCTCACCAGATTATGCCAAGATTATTATACCAGCCTCCTTAGCATTCTTGGCTTCAGAATTCCCATTTTGATCCATTTTATAAGAAAACTCCTAGAATAATCTTCCTCAAAAACTTTTCATCTTTTTACTCTTTTGTTTAAGAACCTATTACCTATTAGATAAAATCCACACTTGGATAAAAATTCAAGACACTCCAGCAGTTACTTTCCTTTCCCAGTAATAAGATAATCATAATACTTGTTCACATCCTTGTCTTCATGCCTTAGTCTCCATGTTAGTTTTTTTTACTTGTATTGCCCTCTTTTTCTTCTATCCAACTCAATGGTTCACCTATAAATTTATGATTTCCCTTCAAAATCCAACTCCCCAAACTCAATTCTTCTTGGAAGGTCTCCTAATCGTTGTCTTTGAAATATGGCAATGATACTAGATATGGGGTTAGATTGGAGTTTAAATACTGGCTTTGATGCTTGGCCCTGTGTAGTCTTGGGCAAGACATTTAACCTCTTTCTACCTCAGTTTCCTAATCTTTAAAATGGGTTAATTCTTCCACTAACAAATCTCAGGGTTATTGTGAGGAAAAGAATTTGTCACTTTTCATGATTTTCAGGCAAGTCCAGTGACTTTTAGATTATCTCTCCTTGACCTGTTTTCTAGGTCAGTTGTTTTTGATGATATATTCCATTTCCTTTTTAAAATTGTTTTAATATTTCTTGCTATCTCATGGAGTTGTTCTTTGTTCGGCCCACTCTGTTTTCAGGAAATCAATTCTTGAGCAAAGTTTGCCACTATATGTTCTGAAGCATTCATTTTCCTTGCTGCTTTTTGATCCCTTGGTATTCCATTTTGTATGTTGCTTCATTTATTCCAGGTATAGCTGTTGCTCTTGTGACCAGGACATTCTTTTACTCTGAGGTTCCAGTTGGACTTGTTGCAGAAAGAGGTTCTCTTTTCTTCTGGTTTGTTCCTTAGCTTTCTTTCTATCCAAGGAATTTGTTTTTTGTTTTATCCTTTGAACCTGTAGCATGGCATCTGTTTCTAGATTCAAGTGCCCCAGGGGGATCCATACCCCTGCATGTTTTGGGTAGGTCCTGCTTGATTCTGAGTTAGGTGGTTAAGACTAGGCCTTGTCTTCTGCCAAAATTATCTCTCCTTGTCTCCTTCTGTGGTTTGGGTCCAGGTTGCCTGGAGGCTGGACTGGGTGCAGTCTAGTCCTTTCTCCTTCTATGGATGGGGTCCCTGGGTTGCCCTACGCAAGGTACTGGTCTGGACCCATTCCCCTAACAGCTGAGGCCCTGGATCATTCCCCCACCCTACTCTTCCCTGTCTCCTTCCTCAGAGGGGGCCCCTGGGTCACCCTGTCTCCTGCCAATATGAAGCACTGGGGCTGCCCTTTCTAGGCACTAGTTGGGCCCTGTCTCCTTCAGTGGGACCCAACTGTTCAATTTGTGCCTGGCTATTTTACAATTGTGTACTTTGCTTTCCATCTACTCTAGCGTGTCTCTGTTCAGAACTTCTGCAGGAAGATGGAGGGCCTTTTCTGTAGTCATTGCCACCTCTCTTTGGTTTTATCTCTGTTCCCATTGATGCACTTTTATATCTTGACTGGGGTGTTTGTGGGGGATCTGGGCTCTAGGTCCTAACATAATGCCATATTCCTATACCAAAATTAATAAACTGTAAAGCTCTCTTCACTGCATATAATGTGAAATTCCTACGACTGTGTACCCATTTAATAAGTCTAATATTTTAGTTTAGTTTAGCTTAGTTAAGTATCTAAACACTTGTGTTTAGTGTTCTGAAATGATGTTGTATAGATTTGGCCTCCTCAGTTAGAATATAAACATCCTGTGAACAGAAACTGCCTTCTTCTGAATTTCCACAATCTCTTAGTTGTTATGCAGCGTTTAGCACACAGTTGATTTTTAATGCACTTAAAAAAAAATCTGATTTACTAACATGGAGAGAGTTAGACTGAAATTACTCTTTGGGGGTTCCTAATCATAATACTAAAGAAAGAGACATGTCTTACTTTGATAAATTGAAGATTCAATCATCCCCCTATACCACTCTAGGTTTTTTTCACTGTTACATTTGAGTAAGATTGGGTCTTCATTATAGCATTGACCCTCGCCCTAGGTTTTCCCTACAGAGCAATCCATAAAGTGACACTCAATAACATCTTTCATTGATTGCTGGATAGAGAAATTAATGGTTTTAAGCAACAGAGATGTCAATAGGAAGTAAATGAGTCTGCAATAAGCACTTTCCACAAGGCCTCACCTAAAGAAGAATGCAGCAGGTTCACAAAAGGTTAATAAGAGCTGAAAAAAATCTCTTAGTTTTGGAAATGACATAAAGAAAAACAGACTGTGTCCGAGAAAGGCTCTTCCCAGCCTTCTCAACAGCTGGTTCCAAGAACCTTTCTGGCAGAATCCTGGGGCCATGGGGCTGCCAAGTCTATGAAGTACCAGGAAAAAAAAAGTAAGGGAAATTGAAATATGATGCAAGACCTTAGCTTCTCCCCTTTCTCCCCCCTGCCCCCACCCCGCATTTGTGGTTTAGCTATTGGACAATGCCAATGGCCTCAATAAGGCCAAGGCCGTGTGGTCACGGGGAATTGCAAAACTGAAAGGGGGCTGGGTGCAGCAATAGAAGGATAAAAAGATCGCAGTCAGCCCTTGCACATTGCTCTTCTCCTAGACACAACACCAAGCCAAGATGAAGTAAGTGTTCTTGTAACCTCTTTATTTTCCCCTCTGTTTTTTGTTTCTTTTTCTCTTTCTTCTTCCTGCTTGATGCACTAAGCATGGAAGGAGTAGAATTCAAAGGGCCCCTCAGGCAAACTATGTACTGGTTGAAGGATTTGGTATCCCTCATCCTGTTCTTTCCTAGAAAATGTTTTCCGATGCCATTTGGTGTCTTTCTCAAGGTAACACAGTACAAGGAGAGGGTTCATTTCCCTGAGATCATTGGGATTCCATTTAACAACGGTTGCCAGGAAATTTGAACTGATACTCCTCCTTAAATTTGATCTAGATTCATTTGGAATATCTCTGCTTCCCAGACTGTCAGGATGGGTTATCAGAAGGACAGGCAAGATAGAAGATATGGTTAAGTATCTTAAGTACTATCTGACTGAAGGAGAAGGGGAATTTTGAGTGTTTCTGGGATTTCTCCGCCATTATCTTATCTATAAAATGTTGTATTGGATAGAGAGCTGGCTTCAGAGACAGAAAGACTTGGGTTCAGGTCCTTTATTGGTTGCGTGACCACACTGGTTATGAGCCTTTGGCCAAGTATTTCTCAGTGCTCCAGGCAACTCTCCGAGACTAAAGTTGCAGAGATGGCACCAATCTCTATTGGCAGAGGAGCCAATCACAGGTTTGGTTAAAAAAAATGAGATAGTATTGGTTCTAATTCTTCTTTACAACATGACTAATGTGAAAATGTTTAATATGAATGTATATGTAGAGTCTGTATCAGATTGCATGCCATCTTGTGTGTGGGGGGAGGGATGGGGAGAAAATTTGGAACTCCAAATCTTATAGAAGTGGGTGGTGAAAATAGATACATATATACATGTATATACACATTTGTATATATACATACATATGTGTATATATAAAATATATATAAAACCTGTGTGTGTGTGTGTGTGTGTGTGTGTGTGTATAAAAGAAATGTAGTTCAGGGAGGAAAGAAAGCAAGCAAATCCTCCAGGCAAAGGTGGATTCCATCAGAATGATTACAAAGCTAGAGACTGTATATTAATTTTTATTAACAACAACAAGAATAGTGATTCTTGTTTCCATTAATAATAAATTAGCAACGTGACAACAATAAAAAAATGGGTTGTTGCAAAACTCAAACGAGATGAGGCATGAAGTGACCTGCAAACTTAATTGGTAAATGCCAGTTATTCTATCATCATTCATGGATGACATGCATCTTTTTAACTTTTGTCTCCTGTATGCTGCCAGAAGTGAGGGTCTGCCAACAGGAGTTATGGATATCCTCATGCCCTTTCTAAGGCTGCTCACTTTCAATGCAGATATGGGCTGGTTTGTAGCAGGTGGCAACTTGGTATCCAGAGAATCCATTCAAGGGGATCAACTTCTCACCCAGTAGAATAGAAGCTCCTTGAGGGTAGGGATTGGATTTTTTTAAAAATCGCATCAACAGTGCCTAGCACATTTACAGTAGGTGCTTGATAAATGCTTGGTGAACTGAATTGGTCCTAGAAGCCCTATTTTTCCTCTCAGGTTGCTTCATGCTATGTGCCCATGTCCGTGTTTAGGGGTCAGCCTATCTCTTGGGAAGAGGAAAAATTGGCATTGCCACTTTGTCTACTTTCTACAGGATTCCATATACTGTAGTTGCCCTCCTTCTCTGTGGACTGCTGTCTGCAGATGCCCAAAACGATGTCCTGGATATGGAAGGTAGGTGTGCATGCCATAATGCCTGGGAGGGTTGTGAAGAGCAGAAGTGAGGCAGATGGCCGTTGGCCCTGCTGCTTCCTCATTTGTAGCATTTGGTGTGGCCTTGATAGAACTGAGGACTATTACAATCTTGGTGAATCCATAGTCCTACAGACAAGACTAATCTTCCTTTCAATGTCAAATCCCTTGCATTCTGGGGCAAGTGTGTCTCTCTCATCAATATCTTAACTTTTACTTCAATGTAAGGTATTAGGCACCCTATCATTTGGTGGCTGCTTATTTTATGCTTTGGCTTTTTTTTTTCTTCATTTTTCTTATTTCATGCTTTTGAATGGGCAATGGAGGCTGTCTTCTCATCGGAGTTTTGGTGGGGATCTCCTTTGGTGTCTTAACCTGACCTCCTCACTTCTCTCCTTACAGATGACATCTGCCCGAGACCTCTTCCTATTGAGAACGGTTATGTTGAGCACGTGGTTCGCTATAAGTGTGACAAGTTCTACAGACTGAAAAGTGATGGAGATGGTAAGACTTGAGTGACTTATTCGATACTCTCCTCCTTCAAAAGTGGGATCAAATCCAGTCATAAGTAAATGTTCAGAAGTCTGTTATTTCCATGAAGAACTAGTCCTACCAGTATTATCTTGGGGAAGTTAAAATTTTTTCCCACATCTTCAAATAGGGATAATACCACCAATATGGGCTGTTTTGAGGATCTAATGAGGTCATGGATACAAAAATATCTTTAGGATAAAAGAATGTTGTTTGAAATTTCTGTCTTATCTGATGCATTTAGTATTCTTTAGCAGGGGTTCTTAATTTGGAGTCTGTGAACTTAAAAAAAATTTTTTTTTGATAACTACATTTCAGTAGAATTGGTTTCCTTTGTAATCTCTATTAAAAAAAACAACTGAATTTAAAAGCATGGTTATGAGGAAGGGCCCATTGCCTTCACCAGACTGCCTTCAAAGCAGTTCACAGCACACGGAAGTTGAAGAACCCTTGCTCAGTTATGATACTGTAAATTCCTTGAGGGATTATTATTTCATCTTTGTATTCTCAGAACCTTTCGCATAGTACCCACTCAAAAAGTCTGTTGAATGAATGCATTCACCAGTGAATGGACCCTAGCATAATTCTTTTATTTTTTTCTATATCTGGGGCTTTTCTGTGTTCCTTCCAGTTCTCAGTTTTAGTAGTTGTTTCAGACTTTAATTGCTTGATTTCATTCTTTTTGGGCACTTTTTTCTTAATTTTCCTCAGGCCTCTACACCTTGAATAAGGAGAAACAGTGGACTAATAAGGATGTTGGTGAAAAGCTACCTACATGTGAAGCAGGTAGGCACAAGAAACTGTGGGAGTGAAGCAAACAGTGTGGGGTGGATCAAAGGCTAGGTGACACACCTGTTCCATTCTGTATCTCCTCTAGCCTATTCAATAGAAGGGTAAGGAAATCTGAAATTCAGAAAAACATGGTCTATGTAGCCAAACCAAGGAGAGAATTGAGCAGTTATCTGTTGATAAAGTTGGGACAGTATTGATATCTGATCAAAATAATTCAGGGCTGAAGTGTAGAGACTTGAATCAAATATAAGCTCCCTGACACCCCGAACCTTTTGCTCCTTTGTACCTCCTGGATTTAGCACAAAGCCTCACCTACAGTAAGCAAGCTCTTAATAAAGGCTTGTTGACTGACAGGTAAAAATGTTGAGTCTTTTGCTTCATAAACCTAGAATTCTAGAACCAAAGAGGATAAAAGACAGATTTAGGAAGAAAAATTTAAGGGAAGCCACAAATGAATCAAGGAAACCTCTCAATAAAGCTATAGATTAGATATAGGCCTGAATTTTTTCAGTATTTTTTCAAGTCTAAGCAGAAATTTCTTAAGTGAGCAAGAAGCCTTAGTTGGCTGCTCCACCAATTTGTCTTCTTTCTAGGTAGAACACAGTCAACCTATAGGATGAGTGTGTCACTAAACTCAATTCTAACTAAGGCTACTATGAATTATCCTCTACCCCGGGCAGAACTCTTTCAGATGAGCCCCAAGGGTCTATCCAAATGGATGTGATAACGATTATGTTTAAATAAGGCAGTCATTGACTAGGGCTTGAACATCTTTCTCGTATATGTATTTCTACTATAATGGCATTTTAACTCTGCCTCACAGATTGGGGATCCCCTTCATCTTTCTGCCCTTGATTTTCTTCTCTTTCCTATCAGTATGTGGAAAACCCGTGAAACCAGCCAAACCAGTACAGCGGATCATTGGAGGGTGGCTAGATGCCAATGGCAGCTTTCCTTGGCAAGGTCGCATGGTTTCCCAGGAAAATCTTAACAGTGGAGCTACTTTGATTAGTGATCAATGGTTGCTGACCACAGCTAAAAATGTCTTTCTGAGTCACAATGAAAGTGACACTCTTGAGGACATAGTCCCTACCTTGAAGCTTTTCCTGGGGAAGAAGCTTGTGGACATTGATCAAGTAATTCTACATCCCAACCACTCTATGGTGGATATTGGTCTCATCAAACTTAAAAGTAAAGTACTTGTAAATGAGAAGGTGATGCCCATTTGCTTGCCCCAGAAAGACTACATAGAGGAGGGGCGTGTAGGTTATGTGTCCGGTTGGGGAAGAAATGTCAACTTTGCTTTTTCTGAACGTCTAAAGTACGTTATGCTGCCGGTGGCTGACAATGACAAATGTGTAGAGCACTATGAAGGCAGCACGGACCCAGAAAAGAAGGAAGAAAAGAGTCCTGTTGGAGTCCAGCCCACACTGAACCAACATACATTCTGTGCTGGTATGACCCCATTCAAAGAAGACACATGCTACGGTGATGCTGGTGGTGCCTTTGCTATCCATGATGAGGCTGATGACACCTGGTATGCAGCTGGCATTCTGGCCTTTGATAAGAGCTGTGCAGTGGCTGAATATGGCGTCTATGTCAAAGTGCCTTCCATCCTGGACTGGATCCAAGAGACAATAGCCACCAACTAAACAGGAGGCAGGCTGGAACTCAGTGCTTTTTGTTTCGTATCAGCTCAAGGCTTGTGATGAGTTGTACGAGACGACAAGATTTCACATAGGGCTAGGAAAGCTGGATGTCACACAAAATATCTGTGAATTAGTGGGAGCTAGCCCAGCTAAGTATAAACAATAAAGTGTTCTCTTGAATGCAGTTGTGGGCTCTTCTTCTTAAGTCCTGGTCCATTAGTCATCCTCACATATACAATTCTGAGTAGCCTTTTGGGTTAGAGTCCATTGGGAAAGTGAGCAAAAAGGTGGAAAATTACCCAAATAGCAGAACCACTGGCATTATATTCTAGTTGGTGGAAACGATATATACACAGATCACTTAATAATTGGAGGAACAGGGAAAGGAATCATGTGGGAAATCTTGAACTGAGCTGTGTTTTGAACAGGAAAGCATTCCAGGAATGGCAAACAGTTTCTTCAGAGGCACACAGGAGGCAGTGCACAGGCCAGTTTGTCTTGAATACAGAGAAAGGGTCATGTGAAACTGGTCTGGAGAGAAAGGTAGGAGCCAGGGTTTTAAACACGAAAGACGAGTTTGTTCTTTACACTGGAAACAATAGGGAGCTACCAAAACATCTTCTGCAGGGACCTATGCTTTAGGGAGGCTAGACTGGAAAAAATAAAGGCTTGAGAGGAGACCCACTGGAGGCTATCAAAACCTGTGGTCAGAGGTACTGAAGATCTGTTTCCTGGCAACGTCTGAGTGGAGGCAAATGGACAGGTTAGAGAGATGTTTTAGAGTTAGGATCAGTCAGATTTACCAATCAATTGGACTGGAATTAGGAGAGAGACATTATTGCCAGAGAGGGAATAGTTAAAGATGACTCTTGCTATTGGGAATCTGCATAACTAGAAGTTTGGTAGTGTTCCTGAAGATACAGGGAAATCAGGAAGAGAATACTGAGTTCTATTTTTAACATGCTGAGATTAATGCCCATGGAATATCCAGGTGGAAATATCTGTTGAAAAGCTAGAGATGTGGGACTGGAGCTCAGGAGAAATCTAAAAACATGATAGGTAGATTTGGGAGTCATCTGCATAGAGATAATAATTGAAGCAAAGGGATGAGATCACCAAGAGAGAAGGTAGAGAGAGACAAGAGGACCCAGGACAGAGCCTGCAACACAGTCATGTAAAGTGGATGGGACAGGGGTGATGTGCTAGCAAACAACTTAACAAACAGATGGGAGCAGAATCAAGAAGAGAGAGCAATGTCACAAAACCCCAAGGAATAGAAAGAACCCAAAAAGATGAGGGTGGTAAAAGAATCAAACACTGTAGGCAGGCAGGATGAGGACTGAGAGAAAGCCACAGAATTTGGCAATTAAAGAGATCACCGACATGCAGTAAATGTTTAATAAATGTTTGCTGACCCACTGGTCACCCTAAGCGGGCAGTTTCGGTCAAGTGATGGATTAGAAAGCTCCATTTTAGGGGTCTGAGAAGTGAGTAGAACATGAGGAAGTGTAAGAAACGCATGTGCACAGCTTCTTTCATGAGTCTGGTAGTCTAGGGGAAGAAAGTTATGACAATAACTTTTAATACTGACCTAAGTTCTCTTACTGCTCAAATAGGCTGGAAGAGGAGAGGAAAATCCCAGAACTCTTTCAGTTAGAAAGTTCTTTTTTATCTACATCTCTCTGTGTTTAGGGCACAGACAGCCTAACACCACCACCTGTCTAATCCAAGTACAATCACCTACCATAAGATACTATTGTCTTCACCAAGGCCCATTTGTTTCCCTATTAGATTCCCTTCACATACACACACATACACACACATACACATATGTATATATAGGTGCACGTATATACTCATATGTATATCTGATATCTTCACGTATCAATTGTTTAACAACTTTCAAAAGCCTGCAGAGTAATAAAGCCAGCAGAAAGTAATTGTTTTATTGGCTACCATCCATTCAGCACTCAGAAGGCAAATAATTTTATAGAGTTACTATTTACACTGTTTAGACTGGGTGACATAACAGAAGTGGTCTTGGAGCAAGGAAGACCTGAATTTGAATCTTGACTCTACATACACTGGCTGTGTGGCCCTGGGTGAGTCACTTAAATTTTCAGTCCTCCAGGGAACATTTGAAGAGTATGAGTTGCAGAAAAAGTGCCATTGGGAGAGGGAATTTACTCATCTTGGAGTTCCATTTGGTAAGAAATCACAGGTCTGGTCCTTATTCTCCTAAGTAGGCACTCAATTAAGGAACTCTTTCTGGAAAGTAGGACTCCTAAAGAAGTACTCCTAAAAATTCTCAAGAAGAACGTGACTGGAATAATGACCCTTGTATAAATGGGAGTATAGTGTTTCTTGAGAAAAGAGGGTGTGTCACTGAGGCCCTGGAAGAACAAGAAATTCTAGAAGTTCCAAAGCCAGCAGGGTACCCTCCCTAATGCTATCACCAATCCAATTTAGCTTCTCCTTCTTTTGAACCTTGGGTTACTAGGGGATAACCATCCCATGAAAGGTTCAAACTTGGGTTTGAATCAGATGAGGTACAGAATGGTGAGAGTCTGAGCCTCCATAGGAACCACCACTTCATACAGAACAGTACAAATAAGAATTGTTACTTTATGCTCCAAACAAGAGTGCTGTTGTAGAATTTATAAAGATTTCAAGTTATTAAAATTCCAAAGGCTCTAGAACAAAATTTGCCTATCAGTGATAAGACTCCTTCCCTCCCCCCTCCCAGTTAGAACATAAGACAGGATGAAAAGAAAGCAACTATACAGAGGTCTAGTTTCATTAGTGATTAAAAAAAAAAAGGCAAAGAACTACAGGTGACCAGAAAATGAAAGTTCCTTTTTCTCTAGAGGAGAAAGCAACTTATCATTTTCATCCTTGATCTAATAAGCATAATTCAACCTGAAACTGATTAGCTCCATGTTAAAGAATATCCTACATTCATTTGGGAGAAATGACAAATTGGGTCAGTAATATTCTCCTAATGAGAGAGAAAGGGGAAGTTTTTTGCGGGGGTAGGGTCAGAAATTAAGCCCGAATCCAAGACTGACACCATTTAGCACAATTTACCAAATGTGTGTAGATAGTGGAAAATTTGGGGTTCAAGGTATCCTTGAATATCAACAAATTTCAATATGATCTCTTAATCAGGGGTCTGACACCATTTTAGAATTTGATATAAAATTCAAACCTCTTCTACCCTCCTCCCCTCTCTGGTGTGTGATCTCTTCAGGAAAGCAGGGTCGTGAAATAGCAGGATATTTCTTATATGTGTTGTTTCAACTGCATTTCTCTCTTCAACTTTGGTTCAAGTAGATGTTTTAAATGCCTTGATAAAGAAGGTCATATTTAGGAATGTTCTTGGGATCGATTGGACTTTGGACGATAAGTTTTCCCCGCATTGCTCCTCGATAGATTACTTCAACCAAGTCTATGAAGTCCTGTTTAGTTTTGAAACTTCCCACAAACTTAGTGTGATCTGGAGACCTAAAGGAAATGGTATAAGAAAGAACTCCACTTAGAAGTGCTTCAAACCAACTGATTGAAAACTTTCTGAAAAACTAAAATGACAAACTACCATCAGGGAGATTTTATACACAACAGGTTCAGTGTTGGCCTTGACTGCAAATATGGCTTGTAACAAAATTTGTTAGGGGGTTATCTTAGTATAGCTGTTTTTATTTTGAAAGATTAGACTCAAAGTCTGATATGAAAGGGAATGAATTTCAAAAGTTTCCAATTATGTTTCACTGTACAAAGTACCTACTATACAAAGAGCATGGGTAAGTAGACATGATCCCTAATGAGTTGGAGCTATGCTTTTAAAATACACAATAGCAACATGGACAAACAGATAACTCAATTGCAGGAACAGTCAATGATACTGACTACAAAGATAACGAACTGGAAATAAATGAAAAGAATTTGCATTTTGTATAAGAAGCACTGCTATCAGTTTTGTGTTGAGGAAGGATATCTGAAGTGAGGTGTACTATATTCTTTTGTAAACAGAAGTTACTGGTCCTATAAGTTTAAAAATATTTAAACATTTTAGGTTAAAGAATTCTGCAATATAAACTTTGAAGAGTTACTAGCACCAGTCACATTAAAAATTTTATAGTATTTTACAAATTATTCTGTCACTCTATACTGAAATGTAACCAACTTAACAGGAAATAGACATGTACTTATGTTATTCAGGAAAATACTGCTGCTTCTCATGAAAGTGTCAAATTGTACCTTTAGATTTTTTTAAGATGCTGTATCCTTCTTACTTCCTAAGGAAGTGTATACATTATTTTTATAAATATACAAAGGGAAAGTATATATATTATTTTATAAATATATAAATAATTACATATCAGTACATTTTCATGATTATTATGTTATTTATCTGTGAAATGCTTAGCAAAAGCTAAGATTTTCAGGAAAAAATTTAAGTTTTTTCTTGAAATGAGGAAACTTAGAGGATACTGATTGGGGAAACGCCAGTTTCAAGATTTAATTATTTCAAGATTGTCAAGTGACAAAAATCATGTTTAAACCAAATAAGCAAATAAAACTGTTTTGATAGTGCAAATTTACAAGATTATATCAACAAAATAATGTAAAAGTCAACTTCACTTACCCATAATCCACTTTCATATGCTGCCCATTGAAGAAAAAGATAGTAGATGGAATATAACTGATGTCAAAATACTGGGTGTAAATTGGTGTTTGGTCCACATCTACCAGATATATCATAGCCATTTTACTTAAGTCATGATAAGTCTTAGAAAGCTGTGGAAATGAAAAAAGATAGAGATTATAATATAGGAAGAAATTAGTCATTCTTTGTGATGTGTTTCTGAGTAGTATGTTAAGAAAACACTGTACCAAGGGTTAAGAAAATTTAGTTTTCATGTTATGCTACATTAGGTATATCATTTAACCCTTCTGTGGGAGGGCCTGAAGCTGTTCACATACATTCCTTTTTATCAGGGGTAGCTGGTGGCAAAGTAAATCATGGGCTGGGCCAGGAGTCAAGATGACCCAGTTCAAATCTGGCCTTAGGTACTTATTAGTTGTGTGATCCCAGCTGGGCAAGTAACTTAATCACTGCCTTAGTTTCTTCAAGTATAAAACAGGTACAATAAAAGTACTTTTCTCCCAGAGCTGCTGTGAGGATCAAATAAGATATCATTTGTAAAAAGTACATATCATAGTGCCCAGTATACACTCAGTGCTTAATAAATGCTTATTTCATCCATTCCATCCATCTGCTTTCTCTTCCTTTCTACAATTTATATATTGCTGATGGCGGCAATATAAATAGCAGAAACAATCGGAAACACCTTCCCCATTCCCTCCTTTCCACCAGTGCTCTGTGAGGTCTCTACCCAGAATAATGAAGAAATGAGCCAACAATGGCAAGAATTGCACAGATGATAATCACGGGCACACATCTTTCCGGGCACTACCTTCATTACAATCGCTTTATATATGGATCCTGGGGAATATATGCAACCTGAAGAATTCTGTGGAAAACATACTTACAATGTCATCTAATTGCAGACAGACAGGATCCTCATCTCTTCCAAAGCGGAGCACCAAAACCTTTTCTGCAGTGCTTTTTATGGCCTGGTCTACTTCTTTTTTGGATGCAAGCTTGGGCAGCAGGAGGCTCATCCTGAGCCAATGCAAACGCCAGTTCTCACTACCAGACCTAAAATAGAGCCACAGGGTCAAGGCTGAAGGACAGCTGAACTCAAAAGTAGGAGATCTACGTGAAGGACGTCAGAAGAAGGTCTACTTCAAATCTGAGAATAACAGCTAAGTAACACACGCGCGCGCACACACACACACACACAGACGCAATCACACAGATATACACTTTTCCTCAAACCACATATCACTCTAACCACTAACCCATCAGGAATGTCTGTGGAAGCCCTAGACTCAAATTCAAATTGTTCAAAAAAGCCCTGACTCTTGTCATCTCCCTTCACAATGATGAAGTTTTCATCAAAGCCCGGGGCTACTTGTATAAATAAGAGTGCACATTTATACAACTTAACAGAGCACTTTCCCGATCCTACAAGACAAAATAAATCAAATCATTAACTGAAATAAAGGCAGCTGAGTTGGGCGGAAGAATTGAGTCAATCAGTTCGTATTGATTAAGTGCCTGCCCCGTGTCAGGCTGACCTGGGCACACCTGCCCCTCCGTCCTGTGCCCTGCCAGGCTGGGCATCTCAGCTCCCTCAGGATGGGACGTGCCCAGGGGCTAAGAGGGCTATCACGAATACCCCAGCGGATGGTGGCCGGCTGGTCTGATGCAGACCAACCCATGTCCACTTCTGCCCACGCCCCCTCCCCTACAGGTCTGCACAGGGCAGTGCCCGCCTCCTTGGGGGTCTTTTTAAGAAACCTCGGGGGCGATGCCTCTCCAGCACGGCCCAGAGAACGGGCGGAAAGCAGGCTGGCCATCAGCTCATAAGAGCTCTGGCACCCAACCGGTGTGACTAATCAATTAATTAATTAACGGGGCTAATAAGAGAGGGGGAGGTGACAGCAAGGGACAACGGGGCACAGCTGTCACAGCAGGGGGTGGGGGTTTGGAGCAGGGAGGGAATCTTAGGATTTTATCTAGTCTTCCACTTCCCCCTCCATTTTACAGGTGAAGGAAACTGAGGCCCAGAGAGCTGGCCTGAGGTCAGAGGCGGGGCCAGACCCAGGCCCCTGGGGCCTCTGCACCTTCCTCAACTCCATCCCCCTCCCGGTCTGTCGGCATAGGCCCCGAGCCACCCTCGACCTACTCGCACCCCGGCTCCCGCCAAGCGTGCCAACATCAGCCGGGCGTCGTCTAGCCGCCGTTGCTTAGCAACACCCCTCCCCCCAAAATAAATTCTTAGGTGGTGGTCACGGGTGAGGAAGCGGAAGACCGTTTTTGACACGCATGCGCGCACACGCAACTTCCACCTCGAGTTTCTGGGAATCGGCGCGCGCTGCGCGTTCAGGTTCCCGGCTCTCTCCGCTTCTCAACTGACGGAAGACACCACCCTCTTCTTCTCACTCACGCCCGACCGGAAATTCCCGAGCTTGAATCGCTTCCGTCTGCATTTACCAATCAGCGGTCCGTCAGCTCTGACGACGCCTCCCAGGGCTCCCTGGCGTCTGGATTCCGGGGCTTACGAGTGGCTGTCAGAGAGAGTCGGAAGTCTCTGTGATTGGGGCGCAGCAAGGGGCCTCTCTAGCGCTGCCTCTGCGATGGGGAGGGGGGGCGGGGGGAGGAGGAAGCTTCGTTCTAGCTCAGCTCTATGGTTTTCGGGCTGCTCTCGATGGTACGGGCGGTGGGATAGAGCCGACGCCGCGGGGCTTTGTGGGACGGGAATGGCCGCTTGCGAGGCGTCCCCTTTTACTGGATTCTGAGGCGACGGATGTGGGGATAGTAGAGGAGCGGTGGGGCTGCCTTGAAGACCCCCTGGGCGGCGTGGTGAGTAGCCAAGGTAGGCTCTGCATGGGGCTGCGGACCTGGGGTCAAGGATGCCGGCCGGCCTTGGCCCGGGGAGTTCGGGGCGCGTCCCGTCCTCCCGGGGCCCGCACAACCTTCTCTGCGTTTCCGATCCTCTTTTCTTTCCCTAGGCAGCCGGCCTGGGAGGGCCGGGGCCCGAGGACGACGGGGTGGCTTTGGGCCAGTCGGGTCACGTCTCTGGGCCTTTGGGGTCTTCGTGTCAGATGAGGGGGGCTGGGGCAGATGGCCGCTAGCGCAGGGCCTCCTCCCCACCCTTTCCCCAGTTTGCTGGGTGTCTCGCTTGGACGCAGTTGTTCGCACGTCGTCTCCTCGTCAGATTGGAAGCTTTCCGAGGGCAGGGACTGGCTCTGAATCCCCGGTGCTTATCACTGTGTCTGGCACTTAGCAGGCGATTAAAAAATGCTTACCGACTGTTGACTACTGACACAGTAAGCGCTTAATTAATGCTTGTTGAGGTGCCCTTGGGACTTAGTTCCCTTGACTCAAGTTTAGATCCCTCCTCTTTCCACCCCTTGGTGACACCCAGCCCCCTTCTCTTTATTATCGAATTTACTGTTTTATACAGACTTGGGCTTAAAAAAAAAAAAAATCCAGTGCCTGGAAAGGAGTGTAGAGATGGTCTGGTCAGATGCCCTTGTTTTACAGATGAAGAAACTGAGGTCTACAAGGGTTAGGGCTTTAAACTCGAGCCCCCGACTCCAGATCCACCACCTCCCACCACCCCAAAACTACTCACGGAATTTTGTGGCCAGATTTTGTGGTCGAATTGTGAGTTGATGTCAGTCTGTGAAAACGCTCTTGGACAGACCTCTGTGTGTTAATGGGTATGGGGTCAGTAATTTAGGGGCAGAGGTGATAAATAAGCTCCCAGGCAGTCAGAAAAGGCTGTATTTTAGAGTGTATGTCGTGGCATAAGGTATAAGGAAGAATGTTGCTGCATAGAAAGGATTAAATGATCTTAGAGTCCTTGATGGTTTTGTCATTAGATGTGTGGGGAGACTTTACTGGGTCACATTCTTCAATTCTCATAATTTGTTTAAGTAAATTGCAAGGTAACATGACTTGCACAGATTGGTAGGTACTGAGGGGTCACTCTTATTCTTTAGGTAACCTCAGATAGAAGAAATGTCTGGTGAAATATGGATAATATTGTGGCAGTCCTCTAGTACCTGTATTACAAAACGATTTACTACTGTTAATTTTTTGTGTTTTGTATTAGAAGGGTAGAGGAGTAGAAAAGGTATTCTTTTAGTTCCTGCCAGGAGTAGGTGGTATGTTTATTTTGTGCTAATAAAACTTTCACTTAATGAGGTCTATTTTTCTTGGGTAGACCCTTTTGGGGTCTTTTTGTATGTGTGGGTTAGGACTAGGGCAGGGGTGGGAAACCTGTGGCCACAAGGCTACATGTAGCCCTCTAGGTCCTCAAGTGCAGTCCTTTGACTGAATCCAGACTTCCCAGAACAAGTCCCCTTCCCAGAAGGATTGGTTCTGTAAAACTTGGACTGTCAAAAGGCAGCACCTGAGGACCTAGAAGGCCGCAGGTTACCAAACCCTGGTCTAGGCCAAAAGTAATTGAAGGAATTCTTTTATACCCATTACTGAAATCATTTCAAGGAACTCTGAAGCTCCTTCATTTTCCCTCTTAATGTATGATGCCTGATGATTTGCTTTTTCAGAGAGTTCTCTAAGCCTGTGATGGAAGACGCCAGTGATGAGGGTGAGACCTCAATTCATCGGCTAGAAGGCATTGACCAAGAGAAGCAGGTTGGTGGCCTCATTTGCAAGACCAAAAGTGCAGCTAGTGAGCAGCATGTTTTCAAAGCCCCTGCACCTCGTCCCTCATTGCTGGGGTTAGATTTGTTGGCTGCATTAAAACGGAGGGAGCGAGAGGAAAAGGATGATGGGGAAGACAAGAAGAAGTCCAGAGTCTCTTCCTACAAGGACTGGGAGGAAAGCAAGGATGATCAGAAGGATTCTGAGGAGGAAGGGGGTGACCAGGCCAGCCGGAGCAGCAGGAAAGACAGGTAAAATCACTGAAATGGTAGAACAAAAAGGTGATGGTACAGTGTAATGACTTGTCTTTGTTCTTTCATTTTTTTCTTGGAAACATCATGTCCTCCGTGAACACTAGTTCTTAATTTCTTGTCATGATCACAAAAACGTAAGGCATTCTCATCATATAAGTGGGGAAGGAGAGACTTTTAAGAATAATTACTAACTAAAGTGGAGACTTTGGTAGGCGGGACTACAACTCAAATCTCTTCTGACTTGGTCAGTGCTGCCTATAAGACCATTCTTCTGGGAAGATAGCAGGATAAAGGGCAAAATGCTTGTTTGGAGCAGTTGAGCTTTTAGGGACAAAAGTAGCAATTTTCTTTCTCCTCTTGGTTCAGACATTATCGAGCTGCCCGGGTAGAGACACCATCCCATCCTGGTGGTGTGAGTGAAGAGTTCTGGGAGCGCAGCAGACAAAGAGAACGGGAAAGGCGGGAACATGGTGTTTATGCCTCCTCCAAAGAAGAAAAGGACCGGAAAAAGGAGAGAACTCGGGATCGAGACTATGAGCGGAAGAGAGAGAGAGGTAAAAGCTTTGGCTTCTTCCCGTGATTAGCGGGAGGTCCCTCAAGGGTCAGCTGTGGGCAAACCAGTGCCGTGCTTGTATAGCAACAATTGCCAACCATCTAGTAAGTGCCTGCTGTGTGCCAGGCACTATGCTAGCCACTAGGGCTCCAGATAGAAAGAATAAAACCGTGCCCACTCTCAAGGAGTTTACATTCTAACGTGTGCCCTACTTTTGGAAGATGAACGGGACAGGAGTCGGCACAGCAGCCGATCAGACCGCGATGGAGGCTCAGAACGGAGCAGCAGGAGGAGTGAACCAGAGAGCCCAAGACATCGACCCAGAGGTAAGCTGGACAGTTAGCATGTGACATAAGAGTAATCTCTCTTCTATGAATTTTAACTTTCTCATTGCCTAGAGTATCCTGGCTTCAGATTTCTGTGGCAGTAGTGTTCAGGTGTGTGGTGCTTTTTAACCTGTGCCTTAACTCAGGGTCCTTTGTATGAGATGTGAAATTGAATAATTATGTACCTTTTTTTGCTTTGGTGCCAGATGCAGCAACTCCTTCACGCTCTAATTGGGAAGAAGAAGAGAGTGGATATGGTAGCTCCCGGCGTTCTCAGTGGGAGTCACCATCCCCAGTACCTTCCTATCGAGATTCTGAGAGGAGTCACCGGTCTTCTACTCGAGATAAAGAAAGGTAATGTTCTGGGCTAACTAGCCTAATTTCACTTGTTACTTCTGATGCTTTGTGACCCCATTTGAGGTTTTCATGGCAAAGATACTGGAGTGGTTTGCCATTTCCAGAATTCTCCAGCTCATTTTTTACAGATGAGGAAACTGAGGCAAAGATGGTTAAGTGACTTGCCCAAGGTCACAGTTCTAGTAAGTATCTGAGGCCAGAATTGAACTCAGATCTTCCTGACACCATGTCTGCCACTGTATCCACTGTGCTTACCCAGCTGCCCAACTTCACTTGGAGGGTGTCAAGAAGTTAGATTGTCTGTAGGAGACATTACAGATGGTCAGGGCCAAGGCATCTGGAGTAGAAGAAGAGATAAGTGGAAGTAATAACATGGGTGATATTTTTTGTTTTGTAGACCTTGGTCAATGTTATCAATGTGTATTTTTCCCAGATCTGTGAGGAGCAAGTGCCCAGATGACACCCCTCTGCCTACCCCATCATATAAGTACAATGAATGGGCTGACGACAGAAGACACCTGGGATCTACCCCTCGGCTTTCCAGAGGCCGCGGTAACATACGCAGTAGGATAGGGAACAGAGAGATAAGATAATAAACTTTGATAAAAGTGAGTGAAGGCCATGTGTCTAGGATAGTGAGCTGGGGCAAACATGTCACACACATGGCCCACAACACTGCCAAGTGAGGCCAGAACCAGATTAAAATGTCGTTGGGAAATACGGAGAAAATAAGAAATACAATAAACCAAATACTATTATGTTTTAAAACTAAGTCAGTGTGCAGCCCGCAGGGGTCCTTATGTGCACATTACTTCTCTTTGAGTGACACACGAGTCTGGGGCATCCTTTCCTCACAGCAGGAGGACGTAAGGGGTCCCATCTGTGGCTAACAGCTCATCCTCTTTCAGGGAGGCGTGAAGAGGGAGAAGAAGGAATCTCTTTTGACACAGAAGAGGAGAGACAACAATGGGAAGATGGCCAGAGGGTAAAAGTCTTTTTGTTTTCCGGAATGGTTCGTTTTTGTTGAGAAAGAGGTGTAGTGGTGACCTTTGAGTGAGCAGCTCTTTCTGAGTGATAGGACCAAGTGAAATGGTGATGTATACAGAGCACGCTGGAAACTTGACAGCGCTGTGTGAATGTCCCTTCTTGTTAGACAGGATCAGAAGGTCCAGCCACGTGCCCGGGCTACAGGGCTTCTTTTAAAACAGATTTTTATTGCTCTTTTGTTTTTGTGTCACTTATGTTTCTCCACTTGTCAGAAAGGAATCCCTTATATCAAAGCGGGGGAAAAACATTTCAGCAGAACTAACCCACGATAATCTGACTCTGTTCCATATCTGTAGTCCACCAACTAAAAAAAAGTCGGGGAGGTGCCTTATACCTTCTTTGGAGTCAAGCTTGTTCAGCATTTTACAGCACTTAGTTTTTTCTGGTCTTGTTCTTTCCATTTACATCGCGGAAGTCATTGTGAATACTGTTTCTTTGGTTCTGTTTTTTCTCTTTGCATCAATTTAGTCTTTTTTTGTTTTCTGTATTAATCACATTTGTCACTTCTTACACCACAGTGGTATTTCATTATATGCATGTACTGCTGTCCATGTTTAGTCATTCCCTGTTCTTTGGGTATCTCCTTTATTTCCAGTTCTTTGCTGCTATAAATAGGCTGCTTTTCTGTGGGACTTTTTGGTCATTGTCATCTTTGGACCTATTCCCAGCAGTGGCTCTGAGCATTTTAGGGACTTTTTAAGAATAATTCCAAATTTTTATTCCAAAATGGTTGGACAGGTCACAGCTCCACTATATAGTTCGTCGACAATCCCGTCTTTCCACAGTGAAGGGATTTGTTTTTGACAAGGGTATTACCAAAGTTATGGGGCCGTGGAAATGCCTAATGGTAGGCTGAGGTTGTGGAGTTCCTTGCCCAGAGAATAAGTTCCATTAACTGGCTGCTTCTGGAATAGCAAGTACAGGCCCAGCTGCCTCTTTTTTTGGTCTATTGGCGCCACCATGTGGTGTGTCTGTGAACTGCTGTTGTACTTCCTCCTAAATGTTGCAGTGTTACTTCTCTGTCTTTTTACCTGATTAGAGTAGGACAGGAACTTGGTTGAGCACCCTCACCTAGAAGATTACAGTATGCTATTTGAGCACTGTTGATGTTTCATTAGATAGCCGTACCTGTCTGCCTGATTTTGTGGCATAATAGCTATCCCATCAAAGGTGCTATCTAGTTTAATACCTGTTTTTCCTTTTTAAACTGTAGCAAGCTGACCGGGACTGGTACATGATGGATGAGGGGTATGATGAATTCCATAACCCACTGGCTTACTCCTCAGAAGACTATGTGAAAAAACGAGAACAGCAGCTGCATAAACAGAAACAAAAGCGCATTTCAGCCCAGCGGAGACAGATTAACGAGGTAGGGGTGGCGGGATCCAACCCAAAGCCCACTGGTCAGCCTCAGACTTCATGGTGGCAGTAGATGGGTCTGGGAACTGGGCTGTTTCTAGATCATGGTGCCATGAGCAAAATCATTTTTCCCATTGTTGAAATTAGGTTGATAATGATACCAAAAGAATGTAGCAATGTGAAGTTTTTAAAAATAAAACTTGCCACGTACATGGTGGAAGCTTCCGATGAGAAACGGACACAACATCCTATTCTCTAACTCACATGCTTTCATCTCTCTGAGCCAAGTAAGATTCTTTGTAACATGAGAGGATTGAATGAGATGACTTCTGATGTCTCTTCCAGCTTTCAATTGCTAATGCATGCCTGTTTGCTAGGGAAGCTGGCAGTTGTGATTTGAATGTGTCTAAAGGGTTTGAGTGGTTTGCTGAAGCTCCACAAAGTATTATAGTCACTTGAGGTCAGTGATGTAATTCTATAAGGAACTGTAAGTCAGATTTTGCAGAGTCTGCTTCCTATTTTTACCCCTTAGGTTTCATTTTGCAAGTGTGTTTATTGAACTTTCAATGAACAGGTATCATATAGGGGAGGTCATTATGGGAGTATTGTCAGAGAGCAGTTGTTCTGAAAAAGATCTGGGAGTTTTGGTGCCCTTTAAGCTTAGTATGTGTAAGTCGTACACCTTAGCAGCCCCCAAAACTAATGAAATCTGGAGCTTCATTAAGAGAGACGCAGCTTTGAGGATAATTCCTTTCTTCTCTACTGTCACCTGGTGTCCTCTGGAGTACTGTTGTTCACTTCTGTGTGCCACAGTTTTAACAAAGTTGATAAGCTAGAAAGTGTCCAACAGAGGGCAGTCAGGATGCTGAGAAGCCTTGAGTCTGTGACATGGGAAGGTTGTGTGAAGGAGCTGGGCATGTTAGCCTGGAGAAGAAAGGACTCGGGGGAGCCAGGAAAGCCATCTTTAAGTACTGGAAGAGCTGTTGTGTGGGGGAGGGATGAGACTGGTTCTGTTAAGGCTGCAGAGGGCTGAACCAGAAGCCATGGATGGAAATTGTAAAGAAGGTAATTTAGGCTTGAGAACAAGAAAAACTTCCTAATAAAGAATGGAATGGAGAATGGGCTGCCTTAAGCTGAGATGAGTGCCTTTTCATGTCTATAAGCTAAGGCTGGATGACCACTTGTCAAGTATATTGTAGTGGGGACACCATGGGTTGGCCCCTTATACTTTCTGTGATTCTTTAATTCTGCTTAAGCAGGATTCTGTTCTGAATCAACAAGAGATTAACCATTTTTCCAACTCTTTATTGCTATATTGTGGCCGTTTTTGGAACCGTGTAGGATAACGAGCGCTGGGAGACCAACCGCATGCTGACTAGCGGAGTGGTCCATCGGCTTGAAGTTGATGAAGATTTTGAGGAAGATAATGCAGCCAAGGTGCATCTGCTGGTGCATAATCTGGTGCCACCATTTCTGGATGGGCGCATTGTTTTTACCAAACAGGTAAGGACTTCTGGATGGGGAGAAGAAATTTATAAGCAGTGGGGCCAAAGACATGTATTTTCTATGGCAGCTATTACTGTGCCTTGTCCAAAAGTTAGCCCTCTGTTTCTGTAGATGAGAGAATTGAGACTAAGACAGCAACTTTTTACTAGGTAAATTGGGGCATTTTGAAATGGCTGTCTTTTGTTGTTTGAAAGATTTCATGATGGAAGGGGAATTTCTCTTTTTTATGATTAACTATAGCCAGAGCCTGTGATTCCAGTCAAGGATGCTACTTCTGACTTGGCCATTATTGCTCGAAAAGGCAGCCAGACAGTACGAAAGCACAGGGAACAGAAGGAGCGTAAAAAGGTTGGTTTTGTGTTATTGAGGTAACTGCATAGCAAACATTAAGTGGGATTATTCTGGAGGTGGTGGTTGGTCTTCATTGGATCTCACAAGAAGAGTTTCTTTTGAGACCTGGCAGGAACCTTGTAGGGAAAGAATGAACTGCCTTCCTCTCCTCAACTTCAGTAACGCATTTGTATGCTGGCGTTCACAGGGGCTCAGACACCTTAATTCTTTGTGGTCAGGCCATGGGATTCGTTGACTCCAGTTGCCTTATGGGAATTTGCCATTTGTTAAATGGGCAGATTGTGGACACAGTAGTGGTACAGGATGGGATTGATCTACTTTTCTTGTATGTTTTAGGCCCAGCACAAGCATTGGGAACTGGCTGGTACCAAATTAGGAGACATTATGGGCCTCAAGAAAGAGGAAGAACCAGATAAACCTTTGACAGAAGATGGCAAAGTAGACTACAGGTAGGAAGACATCCTTGATGGTGCTTAAACATTCTTGATGTTAGAATGATCCTTCCTTGAATGTCTATTTTTCTATTCTCAGGAGGTCAGGGCCTTTCAGAGAGAATATTAATTTGTAATGTATTCAAAACTCAAGGATCATTGATTCAGAAAGTCAGATATCACTTTGAACTTAAGACAGAAGAACTTTTAAGACTATTGCTCTCCTGTCTCTTCCTGTGTGCACGTCAGCTCCTAGAAGCTTAATTTTCAGGATTGTTAATATTACCTAGGATAAAATCTGGAGGATCTTACCCAGTTCTTTTGGCCTGATGTGGGCTATATGCTAGTTAGCTTCCCAGGTAAGGCGGAGGTGATCAGCTTTTGACATTTTTCCCTCCTTTTTCCCTACTTGATATACTTAATCACAGATTCTGTTAATAAGCTTGGGAGATGAAGTGACAAAAAGTAGCTGTAGTTAGATCTCAGGATCTGACATGTGCAGTCTCCTGAAAAAGCAGTAAAGCTATTTTGAGGCTTGTACAGTAAACTGATGAAGAGCCAAACTAAGGCCTCATCCTTTCAAAGCAGGAGGGAGCATTTTGAAATGGTCACTCCATTTCTTGCTTCTTCATTGGGATGCAGAGATGCATGAGAAGAGTCCTAGATAAATAAGAAAAATTGTTGTCATGTTGGTTTGGAGATAGAGCCTTGCACCCTTCAGAGAGGGATGAAGTGGTGTAATTGAACTGAGTAGGAGGGTTCTCTAACCCTGATTCTTTATACTACTCTAGTGTTAGCAGTTACATTCCTTGGAGGGTTAAAATGAGGTAGTTTGAGGTTATTCAAAAGCTAGTAGTTAACTGCTTTAATTTCAATCAGATTATTTGAATTTGTCCACTTAGTGCATGTGACTTTCTCTGTTCCTCGTTTGGCTTTATCTGATTTTGTGGATAATAGATTCTTAGAGTGCTGTTCCAGGATAATATCGTTTTTCTTCAGGCCCGAGAGGTTGCTCTTTGATGTAATATTTGATGTAACTTTTATGGATTACTTTTTTTTCAATCAACAAGCATTTATTTTCTCTCCCATCTCCCCTCCTCCCCATAAAAAGAAGAAATGAAAATAATACCTTTGTATTAAGTATACATAGTCAGGCAAAACAAGGTCTCATAGTGCCCTTGTCCAAAAACATGTCTCATTATGCCTTTTGAATCCGTCAGCTGTCTCTCAGGAGGTGAGGACATCGTTCATCATAGTGCAATCTCTAATTGTGGCTAATTGCTACATCGATGACAGTTTTTGAGTCTGTCAAAGTTGGTTGTCTTTGCACTGTTACTGTTATGGTTCTGTTTGCATTACTTCGTCTTCCTTGGTTTCTCTTAAACTGTAGCCTTTATGATTCCTTACTGCACACTAGTTTTCTGTCACATTCACAGACCATGATTGGTCCAGCCATTCCCCAGTTGAGGAGCACCCCCTATGCTTTCAGTTCTTTGCTACTATAAAAAGAGCTTTTATAAATATGATTGTTGCATATGGGTCCTTCTCCTCTTTCTTTGATCATAGTGTTTCTCTAAAGTTTATTCCTATTCATACAGTGACCTGTTTGTGAGTGGAGAGACATAAATTAGGCAAGAAATTAGTGGGGGACTAGGCAAGGGCCTCAGACTCCTCTTCTGTGTTTTCAGGACGGAGCAGAAATTTGCTAATCATATGAAGAAAAAGAGTGAAGCCAGCAGTGAGTTTGCAAAAAAGAAGTCAATTCTGGAACAGAGACAGTACCTGCCCATTTTTGCAGTTCAGCAAGAGCTGCTCACCATCGTCAGGTACCTCGGCCTGGGGGCTCGGGCCTCTTCTGTGTACCTTATTTGCCTTCCCTGTTTACTTCTTTTGGTTTGTCCATTAATTGCTGAAGGTGGAGAAGGAACAGGATTCCTTCCTGACCTCCCAGTAGGTGCCTTGGTGTCTTCCTTGACCTGGACCTTCATTTTGGTGGTTTCCGTTGGTATCACAGCACAAGATCCCTATAGTCCATTGAACATTTATATTTTTCTCCCAAGTTCCCCACTCATGTGGAGCAGATCCCTCATTTTCATTATCACAGTTCCAGAAAGAAGAAACTCCTGGGTTTTACACTGTCTTTTTCAGGCAAGAGTATTCTCTGCTTTTTTTAGATAGGTCTCTTTTTACTAGCTCTGGAGCCAGAGAGACCTGGGTTTGAGTCCTGCACTCACTAATTCTGGCTGTGTGACCCTGGTCAAGTCACTGAACCTATTAGTGCTCTGGGCATCTCTTAAAGACCAGGAATTGTAGAGAAAGTGTTGCCCTGAATTGGCAGAGGGAGTTTTCTCACCTGGGAGTTCCATGTATCAGTGAAATCACAGGTCTGGTTCTTGTGTCTGCCCTCTTTTCCCTGAAAATCTCAATGCTTTTTCTTCGCTTCAGTACTGAGGCCTTTTTCCAAACCCTTTTAAACAAATGGATTATTTCTGTTGTACTAGACTTCCTCCGAGTGACTTGAGGGAAACTAAGACTTGGGTTGGAGATGGTGTCTTTGGGTATTTCTTTCTGGAACCTTGGTTTTTTTCTTCCAATTCAGTTCATTAACCTTCCTACCTCTTTTGCCCCTCTAGAGACAACAGCATTGTGATAGTGGTCGGGGAGACAGGGAGTGGAAAGACCACTCAGCTGACTCAGTACTTACATGAAGATGGTTACACAGACTATGGCATGATTGGCTGTACCCAGCCTCGTCGTGTGGCTGCCATGTCAGTGGCCAAGAGAGTCAGTGAAGAGATGGGAGGAAGCCTTGGAGAGGAGGTAAGTAGATAAGAAGGGACAGCTGGGGGCTTTTGGGGTAGCGGGGGTTTTTAGGTTGGTGATTCCCTATTTGATAGTCCCTCTCTAGTCCCACCTAAAGGTATCTGGGAGGCAAAGTTAGCGTAGTATGTTGTCTCTCTCATTAGTAAGAAGAGCATGCCTCAAAGGTGCATCAGGAGCAAGCACAGCCCTCGGACCCTCTCTCTGTTGTTGCAGGTGGGTTATGCCATCCGCTTTGAAGACTGTACTTCGGAAAACACTGTGATAAAATACATGACAGACGGGATCCTGCTTAGAGAGTCCCTGCGAGAGGCTGACCTGGACCATTACAGTGCCATCATCATGGACGAAGCCCACGAACGTTCGCTGAACACAGATGTGCTCTTTGGGCTGCTTCGAGAGGTGAGGCTTTTGATGGTCACAGAGTTTCCTCCTCACCGTGACCGCTGAATCTTTGTCCAGGTGTATTCTAACAGCAGTGGAGGGTTGTTGTGATAGTCTGGAAGGGATTTGGGTGCATTTTGGAGAAGATGAAGTTATTTTTTGTGGCTGGCTAAGATGCTTTGATGAAGATGTCCTGGCTTTATGCCATAGACTTAGGTTTTGTAGGTTCATCTGTTGCCTCTGACTCCCGGTTCCTGCTCAGTTGCAGTATTTCATGCTTCTGGTGTCTGTTTTAACCCTTGCTGGGAATGTCACCTCATATGTTGCCGTTATGAGAAGGAGAGGGTCCAGTGTCCCAGAGGAGACGCCACCTTTTTGGCAGGACCTCCTGACAAATATGTCCTGTTTAGGTGGTAGCTCGACGCTCAGACCTGAAGCTTATCGTCACTTCAGCCACTATGGATGCGGAGAAATTTGCTTCTTTCTTTGGGAATGTTCCCATCTTTCACATTCCTGGCCGAACCTTCCCTGTCGACATCCTCTTCAGCAAGGTACCGAGGTCCAAGTTGTTTCTATTAGCCAGAGTGCTGAAGGAGAGAAAATGGAGGATAATGGCATGGGCGAAGGGAAGATTTACCAGAGGGTCTGCTGGTGATTTGGGAATCTTTATGGATAACTCTGGGGTTGAGGCTGTTCTCTGGAGACAGTGGCGTTTGGCTGTGGCATTCGAGTTAGTGGAGTGGAAGCACAGGCTGATTTTTATCGATCAGTAGCCTTACTAAGCTCCTACCATGTGCCAGGCTCTGTGTTAAGTGTTGGGTTACAAAAAGGCAAAAGACAGTCCGTGCCCTTGAGGAGCTTATAGCCTAACGAGAGAGGCCGAAAGCAGACAACTGGGTACAACCAAGCTGTATGTAGGATAGATTGGAGATAATTTAAAGACAGAAGGAAGGTTGGGAAAAAGGAAGATAGGAGGTGGGATGGAAAGACCGGAGCTGCTTTGCGTTTCAGAGCCCTCAGGAGGATTACGTGGAGGCTGCAGTGAAACAGTCCTTGCAGGTGCACCTGTCGGGGGCTCCAGGGGACATCCTCATCTTCATGCCCGGACAAGAGGACATTGAGGTGAGGCCGCCTGCTCTGGCCCGGCGTCTGCAGCAGCCCTCGAACTCGTGGTGCTCAGCCCGCCTTACAGCCCGGGCCCTTCGTGTCCCTAGGTCACCTCAGACCAGATCGTGGAACATCTGGAGGAACTGGAGAATGCTCCTGCCCTGGCCGTGCTTCCCATCTACTCCCAGCTGCCCTCTGACCTCCAGGCCAAGATCTTCCAAAAGGTGTCTTGAGCGCAATCTCTTTGGGGCCTAGTGGCTCTTTTCCTCCCCCCCATAGCGAGGGGAGCTAAATAAAAGCCTTCGTTATTGTTTCTCCTGGTGTTTCCCAGGGGACTGAGCTGTTGCTTGTTGAGTGGGTAGGGAAGAAACTTTCTGCCTTTGTGGTTTTTCTTTCCATCTGAGGGACCGATCATTTACCTTCCCTCTCATGTCACAGGCTCCAGACGGTGTCAGGAAATGTATTGTTGCCACCAATATTGCTGAGACTTCACTGACGGTTGATGGCATCATGTTTGTTATTGATTCGGGCTACTGCAAACTAAAGGTGAGAGGTGAGCCCTCTGTGATTTCCCAGATGCCATGATGTTTGCACTGTAGAAATCCATTTTAGGGTTTGGAGTTTCCTGGCTTTGGAGAGTATTCAGGGTTTATGCCTCCTGATCTGGGATGTGTAACAGAACTTCCTTTGCCCCTGGCTGTGCATGCTGATTTTACTCTCCCTGTTTGTAGGACAGTGTGAACACTTTGGACTCTGGGCAATGAATTATGGGCTTTTCTGGCATGATGCTTAACCTTAGAGTTTTTGCACTCCACCCCCTTACTAAGCTATTTCTGCTTTTGTGATGTCTTGCTCTCATTGGATACTGCTTCTCTTTTCTTGTTACATCTTTAACAAGTTCTTTTCTACCTTATTTCTTAGGTCTTCAACCCCAGGATTGGGATGGATGCTCTGCAGATCTACCCCATTAGCCAGGCCAATGCCAACCAGAGATCTGGGAGAGCTGGGAGGACGGGCCCAGGTCAGTGCTTCAGGTAGGAGTGGGGTTGCAAGTGTGCTGAGTCAGGCTGCTGGGATGCCTGGGGATTGCAGATTTGATTTCCTTTATTTCTTTTTTGCTCTGGCCTGATGTGATAGAAATTGTATTGGGGTTATTAGAAAAGAAGGATTTGTGGGTTATAGCTTGTCCTCTAGGCTGAGAGGCTGACGGTAAAGAACAGCTCCACCAATTCTGAAGTTCTTTGTCTTATAGTGGAAGAGGCAGTCCTCAGATAGTTCTGCAGCGGGCAGCCGTATTCCATTAGATATTTACTAGATAGACAGGAAGTTTGGGTTGTAGTTGGTGACTGCTTGCATTATTATAGAACTAATTAGTTCAGAACTTAATCCTGTACGTCTAGCTCTTTCATTGGACTTTTCATCATAAATTTCAGTGAATGTAAAATATATAATAAAATCAGAAAAGTTCCTTCTTGGAATTTTTTCCTCTTTCTCAGGCGTTTTGTTTCTCTTTGATGTTTTACTTCTTCCTGTTTGGTTGATCATCTCTGTTGTTTTAGCTGCTCGTGAGCTAGATTCTTATTTAGGCTTTTTGTCCCTTGTAATCTTTGTTACTCAAAATGATTTACTCTGTCTTCTTTGTTACTCAGAAAAATTTGCAAATCTTCACTATTTGACTTCTCCCCCTTCCTACTTCTGCGAAGACCTCGTAGGCTGGACTAGGGCTGGTGTGGTGCAGTGGGGTGGGGTGGGTGAGAGGCTGGGGGTTGGCTGGGACAGTCTCTAACTGAGTTTCTACTTTCCTTTCCTTCATGCCCAGCATTTGTTTTCCTCTCTCTTGCTCTGAGCTTTATATGTATCTTCTGCCTTTCTGGCTTTTTCCCTTTGCCAACACTGTCCTTTCATGTGCCTTGGTAGAATTAGCACCTGCCCCCTTAGGTATTTGAGCAGTAATTGGCATGAAGGATCCTTATGGTTGGACCCTGAGTCCCAAGCCTGCCAGCTTGTTTCTGCTTGCTCTAGTGGACATTTGGAGTTGGCTGTGGACAGGGGTGGTAAATAGGAACTCTAAATGTTTGAGTTCTCTGCTGTTAATTTATAAGCTTTTTTTAAACTTGTGGGTTTTCTGTCATCTTGTGGATTCTTTTGTAATTTCTCTGTTTGGCATGTAGTTCTTTTAAAGGTTTTGGGATGGGAGAAATTTGTGTTAATAGTAATTCTGAAGTAGTGTGAAATTATTCTGAAGTTAATCTAAAATACTTGGGAGAGAAATGAAAGGGGATTAGTACAGGTGGCCCCACAATGGTGACAGCAATATTTTCACTTTCCGCCTCCTTTCTTCTCAGGCTCTACACCCAGAGTGCATATAAAAATGAGCTCCTGACCACCACAGTACCTGAAATTCAGAGGACTAATCTGGCCAATGTTGTGCTGCTGCTCAAATCTTTAGGGGTCCAGGATTTGCTTCAGTTCCACTTTATGGACCCACCCCCAGAAGACAACATGCTGAACTCCATGTACCAGCTCTGGATCCTGGGGGCCATGGATAACACAGGTGACGCAGCCTTGGGAATCTAAAAAGGCATTCTAGCCCTAGGAGTAGTTTTCCATTCTCTTTTTTTCTGTGTCCTAACATCTCTGTCACCTTGATATCTGGACTGTCTTTTCTTAGGTGGTCTTACATCCACCGGACGACTGATGGTGGAGTTTCCCCTGGATCCAGCTCTGTCTAAGATGCTGATTGTCTCCTGTGACATGGGTTGTAGCTCTGAGATTCTGCTGATTGTCTCCATGCTCTCAGTCCCAGCCATATTTTATAGACCTAAGGTAGGAAAGTTATCTCTTGCATTTCACTTCTAGAGACCACCGAGTTGGCAAACACTAGAATAAGAGTTGTCTTAGCAGTCTTTCTCCTCTTCCTACAAAACAAAAGGAATAGGTCAGCAGGACATCTTTTGGAAATTTTGTTCTGTGTAGATACCAGCAGTTAACAGTATTTTGTAAATGACTGGGGGGGAGGGGAAGAGCTACTGATACTCAGAAGGGTTAGGTCACAATCTGCCTGGGCTTCTACTAGTTTTGAAGGTTTCTGACTTACTTTTCTCCCCAGGGCCGAGAAGAGGAGAGTGATCAAATCCGGGAGAAATTTGCTGTCCCTGAGAGCGATCATTTGACCTACTTGAATGTGTACCTGCAGTGGAAGAACAATAATTACTCCACTCTGTGGTGTAATGAACACTTCATACACGCCAAGGCCATGAGGAAGGTGAGGAGGCTGGGCCCAGGATGTGGTAAGAGGCTCTGGTCAGCAGAGCCAAATCCAGGCATTGAAGAAACACAGATAAAACACGACAGGCCCTGCTCTCAGGGACCTTATATTACGGCGCAGGGCTATAACACATAAGCACAGATGAATAACAGAGGTGAGTTGGGTGAGGAGAGAGGAGAGATTGGACAGAAAACAACAGGAACGTTTGACGTGAGAGAGGTCACTTTCAGCCAGAGGGATCAGGGACCTTAACTCTGTGTGCTTCATAGCATTGTCATCATGGTACAACTCTGTTATGAAAGAGTGGTCTCAGCAAATCAGGGAGGGGAGGGAACTTGGGATTGGAATTATTGCTTTCAAATACTTGAGAGCTTATCATTTGGAGGAGGGGACAGACTTAAAGGAGTTTAACTAACACCTTGTGTTTCTTACACCATAATCATTTTACAATATGACTATATGACTCACTACACCTTCCCCCACCCCCATCTTTGTAACAAAATACCAGTAAAGCCAGATCAGCTGACGTAGCAAGCACATTGGACAGTTCACATAGCATTCTTTACACATAGTCCCCACCCTCTTCCAAGAGGAGGGCAGGGGGTTTAATCTTTTTGCTAGGACTAAGCTTGATTATTGCAGTGAATCAGAGTTCAGTTGCCTTTTTGTGTTGTTGGCATTATCCTAGTATGAGAGTCGTTGGTCTAGATTGTTCTCTTGGTTCTTCTTTTTGTTCAGACAGAATGTAGACTTGTTCTGCTTGGCCCTGGAAGGCAGAACCAGGCTCACTGGGTGAAAGTTAGAGAGAAGCCAATGGTAACCTTATATAGGGGAGAACTTGTTAATAATTAGAACTCTCTAGAAATGGAATGAGCTTCCTCTGGAGGCAGTGAGCGGCAAGTCACTAGAGATCTTCCAGCAGAAGCTGGGTCACTTCTTGTTGGGGGTATTACATATGGATTTTATATTTTGGTAGGGACTAGGCTAAATGGACTCTGAGCTCTCTTATAACTTGGCAGTTCTGAGTATGTCACATTCTGCTCAAACCATGTCTCCCTCTAGGTTCGAGAGGTGCGGGCCCAGCTGAAGGACATCATGGTGCAGCAGCGCATGAGCTTGGCTTCCTGTGGCACAGACTGGGACATTGTAAGAAAGTGTGTCTGTGCTGCCTATTTCCACCAGGCAGCCAAGCTGAAGGTAAGCTTAGAACAGAGGAGGGGATAGCAGTAGTGTACCCCGATGTTATAGGATTCTTGTTTGACATTGAGGCAAGGAGGAGATTTCTTCTTTCTCCCACATTGTCCCTTTCCCATGTGGCTCTGTGATATGGATGTGATTTTCAGGGGAAGTGATAACTGCGTCAGTATACTGAGGTTTCCTAAGACTTCTACCTGATGAATGTCTTCCATAGGGAATTGGGGAATATGTGAATATCCGGACGGGGATGCCTTGCCATTTGCATCCTACCAGCTCTCTTTTTGGAATGGGGTATACTCCGGACTACATTGTATATCATGAATTAGTCATGACCACTAAGGTGAGCCTGCCCTCTTGTGATCCCAGCTGTCTGGGTTGAGCATGGAATCTTTCATTATCTTTTCCTGATAGAGAATTTTAGCGTAGGGGTATTATGGCTTCAGTTGAATGGGAAAGCTTGCTGAATTTGCCTGGCAATTGGGAATTTTGAGGGAATGTGCTAGGATATGCTTTGTATACATTTGTTAGTAACTGTTGTCTCTGGGGGAAGCTGATCTTGACCTAATTTCTTTTTTAAGGAATGTAGAATCTTGTTTGTGCCTTGGCCTTTTCTTTTTTTGTCATCTTGGGGTAAAGACAGTGGTTCTCAAAGGGAAGAAGTTAGTTTAAGTTACAGAGGAGTGTAGAAACATAATATCTGGTACTTTTGCCCACCTGCCTTGGTCTCCCTGGGATGCTTTCTAGAATTGATGATGAGGAAATAGCTGAATCAGGCTGACTAAGGGTCACTTGGGTCCTGACTTGAGCTACTTCTGTCTCACCACTCACAATGACTTGTGTGTTTCTCCATAGGAATATATGCAGTGTGTGACTGCTGTGGATGGGGAGTGGCTAGCAGAGTTGGGCCCCATGTTTTATAGCATTAAACATGCAGGCAAGTCACGCCAGGTAAGTGACTGTACCTTTTCTCATCAGGAGAAAGTCTTTTCAAGAACCTGTGACTATTTCCTGTTGCTTAGATGACTAAGTCCAAACTCATCAGCCTGGTATTCAAGGACTTCCATGATCTTTTCCTCCTTGATTGTGTCCAACCTTACTTTCTCTTCCTCTCCGTGGTGAACCTGTACCCCAAGCAGGCTGTCCTACCACGTGTTTATTCTTAGCTTTGTGCTTTTGTTTGTGCTACTCTCCTTGCCTGGAATGTCTTCTCCTTTCCTCTCTCTGTCAACCAAGTTGCTTGTCCATCCTTCAGGACCAGATGAAATCATTTCTCTCCATGGACCTTTTTCTGACTAGGCACCTTGGCTTTATCCAAATTGAACACTTGGTAGTCGGCTTCTATTTCTTGTGTGTCTTATCTCCCCAGTATAATAAGGAGCATCTCAAGGGCAACGATCAAGTCTTTTTTTATATCCTCCGTAGGGAGGATATAAAAAGCAGCCCGTGTGATGGTGGGCACTGTAATGCCATGCACTAGCAGATTCCCAAAGGAATGCTACTGTGAACAGCTTTTAGAGTTCAGATTACAAAATACACTGAACACTCTGTTTATTCCATTACAAATCAAGATAAACATTCAAAACATTATAATATTCACAACATTACATCTTATCACAGAAAATGGCCACACAGTTTTCACTACAGTGGCCAAAGTATTCAGAACAAGGAACAATAGAATACTTAAACTTCCACTCATGGGGCAATTCAATCATTAACAAGAAACAATAGAATAATCAAACTTCCACTCGTGGGGCAACCATTAACTTACTCAGTCACTAATCTAGATTCACAATTACTAAATATCATTAATCACAAATACAGTCATTTGAAAACCACACAAACCCTCTACCCCTTGGTGTCCAGAAAACCTCAATTTCATCTAAGGGGAGGCCTTTTCTTCATCTTGACTCTGGATGGTCTCTCTGATTCCCTGGATCCCCTTCCAAGGTCCCAGCTCCCTCCTGAATCCACCAAACAGTCACCTGGATTCAGAAGCAGACAGCTCCAAGGTCCTTGTCCAACCCTCAGAAGTACACAGCTCCCAGGCCTTTGTCCAGTCCTCAGGGCAGTCCCTGGCACACACTGAAGTTCATGGGATCCAGCACATCTCAAACTCTTCACCACTTCTCTTGCCTGGAACTCAAGGATCAGCCAGGCCACAAACAAAGTCTTATCCCGGTCATGCTTCTTCAGGAAAACCACCTCAGTCTTCCAGGCAGCCTTCCAGGCAAGCCCTCTCAGCCTTCCAGGCAGGCCCTCTCAGCCTTCCAGGTGGCCTTCGCCAGATTCCGGTCTCAGGAAAACTCCATCTCAGTTCTCAGTCAGTTCTCACTCAGCTTCCAGATGCTGGGAGAGAAACTCTCCCTCTCTCCCTCTCTCTCTCTCAGCCGGCTTCAGTCTCCACAATTCTTCCTTCAGCAGGAGCAGAGTTCCAATTCTGTCTGTCTCTCTCTGGAATTCTTGCTTATGTACACACCTCAGCCAATCCCCTTCTTCCACATCAACAGGGGCTTAGCCAATCCCCTTCTTCCACATCAACAGGGGAGTTCATGCCTTCTCAACAATGGGACAGAGCTTGCACCTTCCACACTTAGCACTTAGTACTAAGTGCAAAGTATCTTGCTAAACTGATTACTGTTACAGGCACCCAGTAAGCAGACTTGTGTTGACTTGGAGGATAGAACACTCAGCACTCTCTGAGTCAAGGTTGAACACTCCAGCCCCGACTGAGGGGAAGGAAGTTGACAGCAGCCTCACAGAATGAAGAAAACTTAGGGGAGAAGAGAGACAGAAACAGAGACAGAGAAAGGAAAGTATCATTAGTGGAAGGAACCATGCCCCTACTTCTGAGAACTGACTAGGCCTTGGCTTCTGCAATGAAGTGACCCCCAGTGGCAAGTTGGCCAGGTTGTATTAAGATAGATGATCTCATTGGATGATCTCCATTTGGATCAGACCCTGTCTTTTCTTCATCTGTAGGAGAACCGCCGCCGGGCCAAAGAGGAAGCATCTGCTATGGAAGAGGAAATGGCACTGGCTGAGGAGCAGTTGCGAGCCAGGCGGCAGGAGCAGGAGAAGCGCAACCCCCTGGGTAGTGTGAGGTGAGCAGGGCCTGGGGAGGTTCAAGTTTCTTTGTGGGAGCTCATGGCTGTTTGTTCTCTTTTCCCTGTTCTCTTCTTGTGGACTTTAGTGGAAGTTCCTATATAACATGGACATGGGAGCCAGATCACTGCCCGATTTCTTCTTCACAGGGAATAGGATGAATTTCCCACATACAGTAGAAGGGAGGCCGGGTCAGTGGTCATGTAGAAGGTGGGAGGAGTTCTTATTAAACATGGAGGTAGGCAAGTGATTCATTGCAATAAAAAGCACAACTTCCCAGAGCTGCCGTCAGGTCTTGGAGGCCTTTTGTATAAAAGGCCCGTAGGCGATGTCTAGTCTTAGCCATGTTTGTGCAGGCACATTAAGAAGATGTGTATATTGTCTGCCCCAGGGTGGCATGTAGTGGACCAGATTTGCCAAATCTGCCAGTCTGGACTTAGATCAAAAGTGCTGTCAAATCATAATAATAGTGAAAGATGGTACTAAGCACATGTTTGCTTCCCCCAGTTTAACAAGGTCTTTCACCAAGAAGAAATTGGGCTTCTAGAAATGACTTGGGATTAGTTTATAAATGGAAGGCTTTGTCCCATCAGATAGAACCAGAAAGAGTAAAATGCTCCAGTTGTATTTTTGTCCCTTTGGAGAAATTCCCAGGGAGTGCCTTGTTTTTCATTGGAGCAAAATTTTTCTTTTGTAAGTTAATGTCTCTGAAAATAAGGAGAAGACGCGGTCACAATGAATTCAGGTGTCAGGCAGATTTTATTAAGGGCATGGGGAAAGGCATTTCAAAAGAACCTGCTATGTATGAGGTGCTGTGCTAAGTACTTTATAATCATTATCTCATTTGATTTTCACAACACCCCTGGGAGGTAGGTGCTGTTGTTATCCTGGTTTTACCCTTGAGGAAACTGAGGCAGGCAGGAGTGAAGTGACTTAGCAAGGATCACACATCCAGCGTCCAAGGCCACACTTGAACTTGGGTCTTCTGGTTTTGGGCCTAGCACTGTGTAGCTTTGCTTAGTTGCCTCTCCCTCTAAGTTTTTATCTCCTTTAGTTAATATATTTTGTTTCTACGGGAATTTCCAGAATATTCTTCTAGTCCCTGTGGAATTGATGATGTAGGAAGATTTTTGAAACAGTGAAGAGGTTTGGCATTTGTGAGTTTAGTTCACAGATGCTTATTTCCAAATGCTAGAAAGAATATAGTCATGGTCCTATTTGTGCTTTGGGAGAGTCTGAAGGCTTCCCACCATCCTCAGGGCAGGAGAGCATTTTAAAGAGTGTCACCTGAATCTCATGAAGCAGCTTCTCTTACTATTCTTCCCATTTCTAGGTAGTTGCACTCAGCAGATCCTACTTCTGTTGATTTGTACTCTTTGATTCATGGTGACCATGATAATGAAGGAGCTAGAGATCATGCCAACCAAGATGATTGGAAAGCAATGAGGATGATGAGCCTGGGGGAGGGGAGAAGGTATAAGGCAGGGTATGGGAGCCAGCTTCCAGCATTTTAAGGGCTGCCATGTTTCTACAATATGCATTAAGCTTGGTACTGCATAGAAGTCACAGAAAGGGAGCAGCCTTAGCTGTCCCAAGGGCAGTGGTCTCCCTCGCACTTGAGGTTTTCCAGAAGAGGCGAGGTGACCACTTGCCTGCTCTTTCATAGGGAGTTCTTGTTCGTGTGTGGGCTGTAGAGATCCCTTCTACCTCTGAGGTTTTGCAAAAGGAATGGGGAAGGGAAAGTGAAGGGAAGCTTTCCAAAGGGTGCCTGCTCTTCTATAATGGGAGGCCCCTCAGTAAGACAGGGAACTCCAAGGAGTCAGTGGGTTTCACACATGTTTAATTATTTTTGTTATAGAGAGGCAGAGATTTCTAACTTTAGTAATGACACACCTTCTCTTTAGCCCTGTTTCCTCATTTGTAAAATAAGCATGTGGGGTTAGATAAGCTCTGAGATGCCATATAGCTGTCAACCTAAATCCATATTCCTAACCAAAAAAAGTCCCAAAGAATAATAGAGAAATACATCACGGACATTTTATTCCTTGGAGTATCCCAAAGTACAGATTAGAAAGAGTAAAACAGTCTAAGGCTTCTCTGGGTTTCTTGGGTTGGAGTGAATGCCATCAGTTTGCTGGCAAACTCTGCCTTCTGTCTCCTAGGTCTGTTAAGATCTACACGCCTGGGCGGAAGGAGCAAGGGGAGCCTGCCAGCCCTCGCCGGACCCCGGCCCGCTTTGGACTCTGAGCCAGTGCTGGATCATGGGAGGCCCATAGTACCTGGGAACCAGTGCGGGGGTTCCCTCGCCGGCTTGTTGGTGGCTGTGAATGAAACTTGTATTGACTGGTGTTTCTTGCTGAGACCCAAAATCAGAAAGCACAGTTGTCTTTTGGTGATATAAAGACACTTTTTCATTGACCTCTTTCCTCTGGCATGTTGACGGGGTGGTTCCTTCAGGGCTGAGGAACCCTGGGTTTCCGGGTTTCCTTTTTGTACTGCCAGAGTGACCAGGAGGGGCCAGAACCCATCTTGTCTGAGAACAGGGGAATGTTGCGATGCTCGGTGTATAAATGTATCTTTGCTTTGTCTTTGTCTTGTTTTTAAATCTTTGTGTAAAGCAGCAAAATGGATTTGGAGGGAATTGTAACTTGTTTGCAATCCAGGAATTTGGAAATAATTTTATTGTTTCTAAAACTTTACTGTGTTTCTGGCTATTCCTTTGTCCTATGCTGCCCTGTAGCTTCATTTTAAAGTTAGGTTGGGTTGCTCTACTTCTTTTCTTTTTATTTCTCCACAAATTCCTTGGTAGTGTTGGATTCCTTTCTTTTCTCCCAGAAAGCACCTCTCCTTCTCCTATGGATCTTGCTGGATAGCTCCCCACACTGGAAGGACCCAGGAGCTAGGATTAGCCAGTTTTGCTTTAGGAATAGTTGACCACGGCAAAGCAATGGCAACAGTGCAGTCATTAATGGGCTGTGAGCAAGTCCTTGATGAGCAAGAAGAAATGTCTATCAGAAGACTGACTGCTTTAACAAGTCCTTCACTCTGTCAGCTCCATTACCCCCAGTCATGGCAGCTTGACTCTTTTGGTTAAATTCTGCTTTATTGATTTCCAGGAGAAGGGGGAAGGCCTCAGACTGGTTTCTCCTGCCCCCCAATTAAAGAGTCTCTTCTACTTACTGAGATGTTACCTTTTGTGTGCGGTCATTTCAGCTGCCCGACTTCATCCTTCTTAGTAGATGTCCCTAAGACAGGGTTTTTGTCTGTTGTTTTGCTTAATGAATTTTATGCTGGGAATGAATTCATGGCTCTTGTCTTGTTCAATATAAGTTATGGTTTCACTATTGCCACACTATATATAACAAATGTTATATTATTATTACTTGTTATAAATATTTGTTATTCTCAAACTGAGCTATGACAGTGAGGTAGAGTCTCTGGAGATTCTATTTCAGAAACTTGGAGTTGTTTTTGTTGAAGCTTTGAGCCCTCTTTTGTTATTGGGATTGGAGGTGTGGCTAGCATTGAGCATCCCCTAGGATTATTCATGGGACATTCAGAGCAAATTCTGGAATGGAATTTAGGTATCTATCCTAAATGTAGCTTTCTCAATTGGCCTTCTTGGTGGATGGCTGTAAGGACTCAGTCAAACACTTTCATTCTTTCTTAGGTGAGAATGATAATCAGATATTTAGACCTCTGGTTGTATATTGAGACAACCTGAGACCACTGGACTGGTAATCATGAAACCTGAGCTCTAGTCTTTGCCACTCCTAGAGCCCTAGATCACTTAACTTTCCTAGATTGTCTCATCTGCAAAATGTGGTGGACAGAATGATCTCAAAAGTCGATTTCAGCTTTGACATCTGGTGACAGCTGTTTCTTGGTGTGACTTAGCTCCTCTTTTTAGAAGTGAAAAATTACTTCAGTTGAATCATTTGGTCTTAGTATGGAACTCATTCAGTCTTTTCAATCATGTCTGACTCTCTGTGACCCCATTTTTGGAGGTTTTCTTGGCAAAGATACTGGAGTGGTTTGCCATTTCCTTTTCCAGCTTATTTTACAGATGAGGAAACTGAGGCAAACAGGGTGAAATGACTTGCCCAGGGTCATGAAGCTAGTAACTGAGGCCAGATTTGAACTCAGGAGGATGTCTTCCTGACTCAGTGCCCCCTAGCTGCCATGAAAATGAGATGGCTTTTTATGCTTTAGGATTCTGCTGGGCCGGTGATTCCATTTGTGAAACATCACATAGTTCACTTGCAGATGGCTGTTGATGTATTTGGAATTTTCTTGAATGTGCCTGCTTAATGTTGAGCTTGTGGACACAGGGAACACTTTTACTTTAAAAAAATAATAAAAGTTATCCACTGGGGGCATTTTATGTTTGATGTATAAGTGGGAAAAACGACTTTGCGAGCCATATAGGTTACTTTGCAGGTTCCGCTCATGTAAGTAGCTTCCTTCTTTTCCTACCCTTGCTGTTGAATAGAGAAGGCACAAATATCACATACATCTTTCACAAAGTAACTGGGATTTAAAGGCACTTTTCTTTCATGGACGGAGGACGGGACTTCTAAATAAGGAGAAGGGCTGGGATCCTGAGTCTGGTGGAAGATATAATCTCATATTCTGTGAATTGAGAAGAGTGAATTCCTAGTGAAGGACCCCCTCACCTTTTTCCCTACAAACCAAACTAAAGGAAATGCCTCATTTAGACTTAGGCTTTTGTCTGTGATCCCCATTGTCCAGTTTCCTCCTTTCATTCATATCTGTGAAAACAATTGAGTTTGTTGTTAAAGGGTTTGTTCTGGCATAAGACTTCCCAACAAACTTCTGCAAAGTAGGGTTTTTTGGCTGTTGGAAAGGTGAGGTTGTATGCTTTAACTCTGGTTAATTGTAGCACTCAATACTATTATATTTCGTATCAAAGATTTCAATCATGTCATTTTATAGCCTTAGTTTGTGTAATTTTAGACAATCTCACCACTTTACCTCTATTCTCTATATTTTATTTTGGCTACTTGTAGATTTGTAGGCAGGCAACACTTCATGGTCTCTTTTCCAAACTCCAGTTGTCCGTTTTGGGGAGATAGTTTATTTGTACACTGTTTCCTCGTGTCCCTCTTGTAGCCAAAGCCTTCCAGTAGTGGTTGTGCTCTCAGAGCTGGTGCATTGAGTCTTCAGATTTGTGTGTTTCTCTTTAACAGTTTACAAATAGCTTTATTCTTTTGCAGTTTAACTCACTGCTAATTAAAAAGGTAAGAGAAATCCTGAAGACAGAATAACCAAAGGGGCTAAATATTATGACTGCTTCCAGCATATGGGCAACCAGGAACATTGTGTATTTGCTGAACCCATTATAAGGAGCTGAAAATTGGACTGTCCAAATCTTTTTTGTTGAACTGTATTTTTCATTATATTGATGATATAAGTGAACCACCATCTGGGAGTAGGCTATATCATTCTTTAAATAGATGTTTCCTGAATGGGATATGTCTTATATATCCAAGTGACTTCTGTGATGTGTCATTTGGCACACTTTAAGCTTTATTGATTAACTTATACCAAATTCACTACAGTGAAGAATTGAGTCCCTTCCCATGTAATAGTTAGGATAAAGAATGTATCATTGTGTGGGGTTGATATTGTGGGCCAAGAAGAAGGGAGAAGTAAGTCCTCTCCTTTTTGGTCATCGAGTAGTAATTACACACCCCATTTACCTCCCTTTCCTATCTCTTCACTCGTCTCCCCTTCTCAAGCAACCACCCCCTCCATTCCTCCCTCCCAAAGAAAGACTCCCATATCATCTTGAATCAAACATAAAATAATTAAGTATTGAGAAGTGAGAGCAGGTGTATATATGAGATCTCGTTCTTCGTTCAAAGAACACATTTTTCTGCTTGGTGATTCACTATGAAAATAGTGAATGGCATTAACTATTTCTCCGTAGGTCCTGCAGATTAGGAACGTGATTTCTAGCACTCTAGCCAATGTAATGCCCTTTCACTTCAATAAAATAATTTTGATGTCCTGTGGCTTTCATTGTAATGGGATTTTCCTTGTATAGGAGAAAAATATGGTTAAAAGGAGGAAAAGATGATGGGGAATGAGGAGAAAGTAGCTAATGTGTTTCCAGCTCTCAACTTGGAAAGTCTGCGTTAGGCTCACTATTATCCCTTACATATCTCATCCTCTTCTGGACTTTTTTTTCCCTTTCCCTTTCAAAGCTTAAAGATTATTATGTCTTTAGATCCTCAAAAGTTGATTTTTCCTTCCTTGTGAATGATATCCCATTGAATTAAAGAAAGAAGATATCCCGAGGTTTGCTCTGGGAGTTGTTTGTGAGTGGTGAAACCCATGTTAATATAAGTGAAAGAAACCTGTCATTACTCTGCTCAGGATCAGGGCAGGGCTTGGGAGCATGACTGTCAGGAGCGTTGAAGTGGGGAGAAGGATCTGGAGTCCCACTGAAACCTCTTCCATATGAAAAACATTTATTACAAATCTCAGTCTGATACATACTGATGTGGTTAGGAGGCTTGCTCCTTTTTGACTGTGGACAAAGCCAAAAGCATTTGGGAACAGAGGCAAAAGAGGCAGGGTCCTTGCTGTAGCAGGTTCTTGGTGGGAGTTGATTAAAGACAAATTGTGAAGCTGTAAACTCAGTTCTCTCCTGCACGCTGTGGGATGAGATCATATTCAAGGCAAGGAATTGTAATTTCGTAATGAGGAACCTAGGAGGAAGCAGAAAATGACAATTTTGACTCAAGGGGAAAGAAAATTACATTTTGAGGAGACTGAAAAGCCCAAGAGGCCAGATTTCAAGAATAGCTTCTTTCCTCTGAGTGTACCCTATGACAGGGAAGAATGATGGAGATTTTAAAGGTGGTAGGAAAATACAATTGTAGAATCATGATGTTTTCCTCAAGAAAGATTAAAAAAACATGATGGTGGAAATGTGGGTAGGTAGTCTCCTGCCCTCCACTCCCACTCATTTTTTCTTTGTTTATCAAATATGAAGCATTCAACCAATGCACTAGTCAGTTAGCCAAGCTGAAAGAGGACATGGGAAAGGGTGCTGGCAAGGTCCAGGTGGGTTGGGTTTTCTATGAAATCCATTCTTAAACAGCATTCTCTACGTGAAAGCAGAAGTGACATTTGCCTCAATGAGTGTGATATGGAAGTGAAATCAGGGTTTAGTTCAAGGAAAGGTAGGGTTAGGTTGGATCGCAGCAAGCCTCAGATTGACCATGGTCATGGGATTTTAGGTGTTAGTTACTTACTGCGTGGTGATATAGTTGTGATAAAGGATGGGCACTCTTAGTACAGAAAGACATTCAGAGCTGATCTCTTCCTCACCACTGTGGTGCCCTTGGCTTTGCTCTCCTTCTCTGCCTGCTGTTGCATCTTCTTCTTAGCAGCACTGGCTTTCTGGTGGATGTGTTCTGGTGCACCCTGTCTTGGCTGCTCTGGCACTCATCCTCTGTCTCAGACAATGTATCCTCCTTTTCAGCGTTGAAAAGGACAGCACCAAATATTAGGAATTACCTAAAGTGCTTGGCCCTTATTGCCCTGAGCTCCCTTATCCACCATTGTGGTTCTCTTGGCTCCACTCAGCTTTTCTCCCTGCTGTAAAATCTTTCTCCATTCAGCACTGAGTTTTCTCATAGATGAATCCTGTTGTGATGGATAATATTATATTTTACACTGGCATCTCTGGTTCTCAACTTCAACTTCATTCAGTCTTTCCTCTTACTTGTCATTGAAGAACAAAGCCTCAGTAATCAGGAAATAGATGTCACCTAAATAGCTCACACCTGTTACCCTGAGCCATAGACCCCATACTTCATTGTGACGTGTTTTGGCCTATTTGCTATAATCTCTTTGTCTTCCATGAACACTTGAACACTTGAGAAGAACATAAAAGTGAGTTTAGTTGTCAAACCGTCTGGAATTTTTTTTCTTACTCTGTCACTCACATAGTAGAAACATTCATAGGTAGTCTCTCACCCTCCACTTGCATCCATTTTCCTTTCTTTTCCAGGCATAAACCATAGAACTCACCAACCAGTTAGCCAGCCTCAAAGAGGAGGTGGGAAAAGGTGGTGCCAAGAAACAGGAGGTTTGGGGCTCATATTAAATCTAGATTTGTAAAAGCACTCCCAACATGGAGAAAGAAATGACCTTTGCCTCAATGAGAGTGAAACCTGGCTTTGTTAGGAGGATAGAAGGCATTGGATGTTGACCAGGAAGCCTAGGACTGAGTGGCGTAGGATTATAGGCATTAATTGTTTGCTTGTTCGTTATACCTGTGTGACAAAGGGTGGGTGTATAGATTAGAGAATGACTTTCCAGAGCTGTCCTCTTTCCCCACCATTGTGTTGCTCTTGGGTCTCCTTACCTCTTCCCCTGGTTGTTGCATCTTCTCATCAGCACTGAATTTTCTTGTATGTGAGTCCTGTTGGAAAGAATAATATTGTATCTTATCTCGGAGTCTCTGTTTCTCATCCTCAGGCTCATTCAATCTGTCCTACTCATCATTGAAGAAGAAAGCCTCAGACACCAGGAATTACCTGTGACCTAAAATGCTCACACCTGTCACCTTAAGCCACAGTCCTATACTTCAAATTGTCATGGCTTGGTCTCTTCTAATCATTTTCTTTGAGATCCCGTACAAACTCTTGCAAAGAACATTGCAGTGAGTTTTGTTGGAAAACTCCAGAATTTCTTTTTTTCTCACTGGCTCACTCATATAGTAGTAATGAGAGTAAGTCGTCTCCTGTACCCCACTCAGACCCATTTTTCCTTTGTTTACGGATTTAAAATATCTAATCAATCAACCAGTTGGCCAGTCTCAAAGACAAGGTGGGAAAAGGTGGTTCCAAGGTGGTTTGTGGGTACTGTGAAATCTATATTTTTATATATTCCCTACATGAAGAAAGAATGACCTTTGCCTCAGTGAGCATGACATGAAAGTGAAACCTGCTTTTGGTAGGATGATAGGAAGGATTGGATGTTGACTAGGATGTCTAGCATTGAGCTTTGTCATAGGATTTTAGGCATTAATTTCCTACTAGAGAGTGATGCCTATGTGAGAAAGCATATTTGACTAGATTAGAGAATGCATCCAGAGCTGTCCATCTTCCTCACCATTGTGGTGCTCTCGACTCTGCTCACCTGTTCTGCATGCTGCTAGATGGTATTCTCAGTAGCACTGAGCTTGCTTATATGTGAGTCCTGCTGCAATAGATAATATTGCATCTTATCCTGGAAACTGGTTATCATCCTTGGATTCGTTCAACCTGTCCTCCTAATTAGTCATATAAGAAGAAAGCCCCAGATGTCAGGAATTACCTGCCAACTAAAATGCTCACTCCTATAGCCCTGAGTCACAGTTCTACATTTCATCCCATGATGTCTTAGTCTGTTCTCATCAATCTCTTCACCTTTTAAAATTTTTTTATTTTATTTTAAGCAAGAAGTTTATTTAAACAACATGCTGTTTGACTTGAAGGAAAAGCTATCAAGGATGACTTTGTTTATAGCAATTTATTCCTACCAAGAGACAGAGATTGCCCTACATGTAACAGCTATGTACAAAAAAGTAATAAAATCATCCTTGGTTTTACAATGATAAAAGAAAAACATGGAAATTGTCCAATTAAACAAGGTATATAAGTATTTTTTCGTGTGATTTTTTTTTTTAAGAATGAGAGCAAAATAACTTACTGGAATAGAAAGATAAAAGTTGAATGAGCATGCTACTATTGGGGAAAAGGATTATTTTCATAAACCAGTTTGATTTTTCCCCTCATCTCCATGTGATGTTGATCAAAGTATACCCTCAGCCACATTATACACTGTGCACATACACCAGTTACAATAAAGGCATGGGGGAAGGGAATCAAAGAAGAGAGAAAACTATATTGAAGTGTTCAGGATGTTGATGAATCAAATCTTAATTTTCTAATTTGTGAATGTATTGTTTTCCTTGGGAATACAGCTCTGGAGTAGAGTTGCAGGTTCTCTTTTTAGTAAATGCCTACTTTCTGTTGCTGGAATGCATCAATTTTATCTTCATCCTCCATTTTCAACTGTGCAGGTGTGTCTGTTTCTTTGATTGGTTGCCCATCAAATTGGAATCTGATCTGCGTCATGGACAAGCCCTGTCATTCACAATAGGTTTGCATTAGTTTACTAAGCGGTGTGTGCCTCTTAATCTTAAATTGCACCAGCCAACCATCTTGCCCTGTCACCTTTCGATTAATGTGGTCATTGTTTTCAGTCTTGACTCGTTCCTTCAGCTTTTTGTTGGCCATGACAAGTCCAGGGGTCTCCTCAGCTGCTGCTTCACCAAAGAGGCACGAGGATGGTCCACTCCAAGGGAATGGGGGACAGGGAGGAGAAGCAGCAGTGGCAGGAGCAGGACGAGGAGGAGGAGGAGGAAGATGGTGGTGGTGATGAGGAAGAGAGGGGAGAAAGAGGAGGAGGAATATGATGGTGGTGATGGTGAGGAAGAGGAGGAGAAGGAAGATGACAAGGAGGAAAAGGAAGATAAAGAGGAGGGAAGGAAGAGAGCTCTCTTCACCTTTTCTACTCTCTCTTGCAAAGGAAATTGGTGTGTTTGGTTCAAAAAATGACTCTCCTGACTTTCCTTTTCTTCACTTCCTAACTCACATAATAGGAACGAGGGTATGTAGCTTCCTTCCTTTCTTTCCCACTCATTCCTCCTTTAGGGGTCTTGCTCTAAAACAACCAATGAACCAGCCTACCCACCAACCAACCAGTTGGCCAAACTCAAATAGGAGGTGGGAAAAAGTAGTGTCAAAAATCCATGTGGTTTGGGGCCTCTATTGACTATTTTATTTCTCCTTACATGGAGAAAGAAGTGACCTTTGCCTTAGTGAGTGTGACTGGAAAGTGAAATCTGGCTTTCGTAGAAGGATATGTAGAGTTAGATGCCAGCCAGCCAACCAATGAGTGAGCTAGGTTATAAGATTTTAGGTGTTTCTTCCTTGAGTTGTCCTTTATGTGGCAGAGGACAGGGAAGGGGGTGGATTCCACAATGAGCAGGGTTTGAGGTATTCTTGGGGCTGCTGCTGGTTCTTCTCTTCAGTGACCTCAAGCTTACTGGCGACAGATTCTAGTTGGAATGAATTCTGTTGTATGTGATCCTGGAAACTCATCCTGCTTCTCAGCCTCTATCTTAGCAAGCCTTTCCTTCTCCTGTTCCTCATGAGAGTGATTCCCCAGCTACCCCCCAGGCCCATATTTGTTGCTCTGTCCCAGCCATCCTTCCACACTTCTTCCTGTGAGATCTTGTTCCTTTTTTCCTCATCCTTCACTCTTTGACTTATACAAACTCAGCTCTTGAAGAGAAAACTGGAGCTAGTATGGTTGGAAATTTTACCATTCTTGGCCTTTCTTTTCATCTCTTCCTCACTCACACTATGGGAGAGTAGGCAACCTCTTGCTCTCCACTGCTACCCATTTCCTCTTTGTATTCCATGCTCTTAAATAACTAAGAAGCCAGTCAGTCTACCCATTCAACCTAAAGTAGGAAATGGAAAAAGGCCGAGTGTAGTGGTGGTACCAGGGCCTAGATATTTGCAGGATTCATATTTATCTCTGTCTTGTCTTTCTATATGCTTATGTACATGAGGAGACAGAAGTCAAACATCTCCTTTTTGGGGTAAATATTCTGGAGAAAGGGGCTCTGACTGGTAGCTGGGATGTGAAAGTGAAATTAGACTTTGACATGAGATGTATGCATGCTGTCTGGCAGCTGAGGGATGAGGGTGGTCATAGGGTTTTTGGTGTTATTCATTGGGGGGGGTAGTATCTGTGTGTCAGAGGATGGGTAGAGAGCAGATTATCAAACTAGCAAGGACTGTGGTGGGTCAGGGTGCAGGGAACTGGGCCAGGTTGTCCCTTTTCTCCATTGTTGTGGTCTTTTGGGTCTGCTCACCTCATCAGTGATATGCAACATCATAACAGCCTCGAGCTTGCTATGAGTTCTGCTCTGCTGTGAAAGATGTTTGTGCTGAGCCCTAAGACTCTTGTTCTCATCCTCAAGGGCACTTAGTCTCTTCCTCTCCTATTAACTCATTGGAGAACAAAGATCAGAGCCTGATATATCCCATGCTGCCTAATATAAGAACACCTACACCCCCATTCCAGTCCTGCTCCCATCCTGGGATACCTCGCCCACCTGTCTATGCCACAAATGATATATTCTTCTTATTAGTTTTGTGAGAAATAACAAAGGGTGAAATTTTCACAGGGCTGCAAAATTGCTGAAATGAGGCTACTGATAAAAGTAAGGTGAGCAGACCAGGCAGTAGCCTTGGGAAGAGTTGAGGCAGTAGCTTTGGGAAGAAGTTGGGTTTCCAGTTCCCATAGAACTCCTAGATAATACTAAAAGTGAGATAAAATAAAAAGAAGTCAGATGGCAGCAGCAGGTGGATTTGACCAATTGGAAAGTAGACAGAGGCCTTGGGACACTCAGACCCTGATAAGGACACATCTAGGTTAGACTGGTGGGGGAAGGGGGTAACTATTCGGGGATTGTTACTGCACTTGCTTAATGAACCTCATGTATTATGTATATTGTCTAACAGAATTAGAGCCTCATTAGTATGATAATGGGAGGGTGTACCCAGAAGGGAACAAATCAATCAGTCTTCTGAAGGGAGTGTCTGCACCAAATTAATGTGTAAAACTTACTTGGCCCTTGTATCCCACACTCCTCCTTCCACAAGAGGGCCAGAGTCCACTTCTGGCCACAAGTGTTCAAGTACTCTGGATTTTTCCTTAATTAATTTCTTTTGATATCAGATTTTTGGTATTAATTGTGTTTTTGCTTTTCCAAGTTGGCATTTCTAACAGTTTTGATGTCTGCTTATCGATATGCTGGTGTATCTGCCCTGCCTGGGTCCATACTCTCAGTTCCCTGCATAATATTTCTCACCAGTTTCTTATTGTCTTGCATTTCCTTCCTGAGTGCTTCAATTTCATCCTTAAGCTCCTTTTCTCGGTTCTTCCACCTTAGCCTCAAGTCCTGGTCATCCTCTTGCTCACTCTCTAACTGTTTCAGTTTGCATAGACTCTGATTAATGTTACGTTCCTCCTTGAGCTGAGGATATAAAATCAAGGACCAAAGGGTCAGTATCCTCTCTGATGCCCATCTGGATTGCTCATTGCACTCTTTCATAAAGAAAGAAAGATACACATAATTGTAACTTGAAAATGATGAGAATAATTGGGGCTGTCTTGATAGTAAGTCAGCTTTTACAATGAAGCAGTTTCCACTAATATTCAGGAAAAAAAAATTTCCTTCATTTCTTTGGTTTCTTCTAGCCATCACTGATTACCTTAGTCTTGGGCATATTCATTTATTTTAGCTGTAGTTTCTACCTCTCCCCATCTCCCACAAATATTTTTTATATGGAATCTCATTGGGCAATGACTTTTTCTGATTGTTCTTTCTGAGTGTCTTCTCTTCTCTTTGGGGGTAAATATTCTGGAGAAATAGGCTGCCCTCCCTTTGTCAGCTTTGCAAAGAGTGAATCTATAGCCAAAGACACCTAACTTTGACCAGCTGGCTTACATGTGTATGCTCTTAGTCTCAAGATCATTAGGGAAGATGTATGAGTGGCTTAGCACAATCTACCACTAATTCTGGAAAAAATATTTCACAGTGAGTTGGTAACATCATGGCAAAGGGAAGTCAAAGGTTGATCTCCTTCCTAGCTATCCTTCAAACCTGGTCTTTAAGTTCTGTCATCTTTTCCTGGCTTTTACTCAGCTGTGGTTTCCTATGATCCACTGATTTCTGAAGTTTTCTGATTTCCTTTTCTGCATCCTGGTGTTTCCTATTGGACAGTTCAAGCTTTAATGTCGGCATATCAATATTCTTTCTAGAAGAATGTTACAAAGAGAGGCAAAGTCATTGATGGGGGAATAGTGAAATAGATTGTTGTCCATTAGGCTGTGAACTACTTGAAGTAAAGACTGTCATTTGCCTTCCAGATTCATATTCCTAGCACTTAGCAAAGTACCTGGACCAAAGTAGGTGCTTAATAAATGCTTATTGTTTGAGTGACATGAATGTAATTGAATACTGCCATAAGATGTGATGAATATGAAGACTACAAAGAAGCATGGGAAGAGTTCTATGAACTGTTGCAGAGTCAGGAAAAAAAATACACATGACTACCATAATATAAACAGGAAGAACTAAAAATGGAATTGAAAGCTTCACCTTAAAAAAGTCAGTGGGAAGGGGGACATGCCCCTGTCTCCCTTCTTTGCAGAGACAGGATGACTGTGGGTGTGGATCATTGCATATACTCTTATTAGACTGCTTGGTCCATGCATTGTTAGTTTTGCTGAACTCTTTTTATGTCTTTCTTTTTCCTTGTCATAAAAGGGTAACTCTATGGTGAGAAAGGAAAGAAGAGGGACATGTCTGGATATGAAAGTAAAATCAAAAGCTGGAAATAAAAATGAAACACAAAAATGAAAACAGCCCAGAGGAAAAAGGTACCATAGCTCTTAGGTGAAAAGTAGGAAGGCTTTGGAACCCACCCTAGTTTCACTCAGGGCTGTAGCTCCATTCTAAAAGTTTGGAAGGAATGACTATCCTCAACAGAGAAGGGATTGAGTGCCTCTGCTATTGAGGGGATGGAGACCATACAGCAATAGGAGTGTCTATGAGAGCTGAAACTTGGTTCCACAAACAGTGGGTAACTTTTGTTTCCAATCTTTGTCCTAATTTTGGGACAATTTCCCCAAATGGAAACATTCTGGTCAGTAAGCTGTTGTAGGCATCTGTCAATATCTAAAGTGCTCCCTTTTCTCAACACTATGTTAGGAGATGTTGAGCTTCGTGTCTTTGGTAACTATTCTAGTACCTTTCTGTTTCCAGTAAATTCATTAGTGTGGATGTTTCTTCCTTATGTCCTTCAAGCTCACTGGATAGCTTGTTGATAAGGTCCTTCATTTCCATGTTCTCAGCTATCTTATCTTCCAGCTTCTGCTGGGTAAGGTCTAGGTTATTCTTTAGCATAAATGTCTGTTTATCAACATCTTTCAGCTGCTGAGCTAGAGGAGAGAGTAAAAGAACCACTTTAGTCTCATTGTAAGAAGAGAAACACAGAAGAATAGGATTGTAGAATTGGAAGGATCTATGAGTTCACCCATATATGTTCATGTATGTAGCTCAACCCATATATGAGCAGGAATCCCAGATCATCTTGCCTCTGGGGTCATTTCACTTCTGCTTAAAGACATCTAATGAAGGGGAACCCACGGCTTCATAGGATAGTCCATTCCACAAAAGGGGAAGTAGAGACATCAGTAGGAAGTGTTTCTTTATGCTGAAAGGAAATCCACCTTTCTTGTACTTTCTACCCAAGTAACCTCATTCTGTCCTCTGGGGCCAAGTGGGACAAGTCAATTCAACTCAATTCCGTTCAATTCAAAAATCATTTGTTAAGTTGCTCTACTATGTGCAAGGCACTGGGGATACAAAAGGCCAAGATCAAAAAGTTCCTTCTCTCAAGGAACTTACAATCTACATAGATAAGTATAGTACAAGGAAAGTGGAAGAAGGAAAAAATTGAAAGGAATCAGGACAGGTTTCAGAGTTGAGTCTGGAAGGAAGATAAGCATTCTGAGATGTAGAGAGAAGGTGGGAGTGCATTCTAGTCAAGGAGATTGGTTTGTGTGAGTACATAGAGACTTGAGAGAGGGGATCAAGTTGAGAGAATGGCAGTTTGGCTGCAATGGAGCCTTCATGAATTCAATTCAACAAGGATTTACTAAGCACCTTGTGTTTGTAAGACACTTTGCATATAAAGGCAGAAATGAAAACGGTTCCTGCCCTCAAGGAGCTTACATTCTACAAGGGGATACAGACAAGTAAACAGGTAAGTAAACACAACCTAACTGAAGGCTAATTCTTTCTCCATGTGACAGCTTTTCCTATACTTGAAGATAATGTTCATGTCCCCTTGAATCTTCTCTTCTTCAGGCTAAACATCCATAGTTCCTTCAACCAGTCCTCTCTTATGGCATGGTTTCCAATCCCTGTATAATCTTGGTCACTTTCCTAAAATGTGGTTCTCAGATTGCTAAACACAATACTTGTTACGTGGTCAGAGGACCATCCCATCCCTTATTCTGTACCCTACGTCTAATGTAGACTGAGATTGTGAAATACAGATGGAGATCGCCCAGATTGGATTCAAGTTGTTTGAAAGGGTGTTATAGAGCGCTCATAGCTTTCCATTTCCCAGGGTATTCTTCTTGGGCTCTGTAGGGTTTCCTGTGCCTGTTAAGTTAGAACTATTTGTCCTTTCTCCTTCAGTTGCTTGGAAGTATCAGCACCCTTTGTTATTAACCCTGGGGTAGGTGCTGGGCAGGTGGGAGAAGCTGTGTTGGAAAGAAGGGGAAGAAAAAGAAAACATGGATCCTGCCTTCACAGACTTAACACTATAGCAGGGCAGACAGACTTAACACCTCTAGGGCAAAGAGAAGTCAATTAAATTCTAACCTAGAGGATCATTTAATTAATTGCAACAGGAGTTCAAAGTAGAGCGCAGAGAGTTGGAGAAGATTTTATGTCTTCCCTTTATGTAGAGAAGATGAAGATGCATAGTACTACAATAGGCAAATGGTTAAAAAAAAAAAGAACAGTTTTCAGAAGAGGAAATACAAATTATAAATGACCATTTGAATTTCCCAATAGATAAAGAGTTAAAGGACATGAACAGTCCTCAAAAGATGCAATACAGACTATTCACAGCAACCTGAAGAAACATGTCAAATCACTAACAATCAAAGAAATGCAAAAACAACTACCCAAATATTCATCAAACTAGCAGAGATGCCAAAAGACAGGAAAACGTGGGAGGGGTTGTGGGAAGATAGTCATGCTGACTCACCGGCTGGCAGACTGGCCACACCATTCTTGAAATCAGTTAGGAAGCATGTGAAAAAAATTGTTAATTTATTTGTACCCTTTCACCCAGTGAATCTGATTACTAGGACTGTATCCCAAGTAGGTGATTGACAGGATTAAAGGAAAGATCCCTATGTATAAAAACATCAATGACAGCATTATTTGCAAAAACAAGAAGCTGGAAATCACGAGGTGCCAAATGACTGGTGTCTAGATAAACACCTTATGGTGTATGAGTGTAACAGAATGTTTCTGTGCCAGAACATGGACAAATATGAAGAATTCAAGGAAAAATGGGAATATTTCTATGAATTGATGCTATATGAAGAAAGCAGAGGCAAAAGAACAATATAGACAGTGACTACAACAATGTGAACAACCATCACAGAAAGGCAACAGAAATTGAGTCAAGCACAGCAGTCAAAGTTTGTACCATACTACCAGAATTTAAGGATACACTCCTTTCTTTCTGTAATCATTCATTTTCCCCCCAGAAATATATTTTGTAAAGGCTGTCAAGACTAATGTGTCAAAACTAATGCATTTTTAAAGATATGGATAGGATTTGAGGTTTAGATGTGTGTTGGGGAGATAACCATGGTGGAAGATGAAGTGGTAAATGAGCATTACATGAAGGAGGGAGTGACAAATCAGTCTCAATGGAAGCGGTGTTTGTTGAGAAGTTGTAGGAAGTGAGGCTGAATAGGTAGGATGAGAGTGAATCATAGAAGACCCTGGAAACTGTGCAAAGGGTTGTGATTTTATGCACGAGGCAAGAAGGAGCCAATCTAGTTTCTTAAACATGCTTTAGAATGGTTTGCATGCCAGCAGCATGCAGGCAGAGAAAGATGAGATGGCTAAAGCAGTGATAGTGAGAATGGAGCATTGGACAGGGCACTGGGCTTGGAATCAAGAAGACTCATCTTCATGAGTTCAAATCTAACCTCAGCTATTTACTAGCTGTGTGACCTTAGGCAAGTCATTCAACCCTGTTTGCCCTAGTTTCCTCATCTGGAAAATGAGCTGGAAAAGGAAATGGCAAATCTCTCCAAGAATCTTTGCCAAGAAAGCTCCAAATGGGGTGACAAAGAGTCAAACACAACTGAAATGACTGAATAACAACAACAATAATTTGAAAGAGATGGTGAAGGAAGAAATAGGATTTAGTAGTCAATGGGATAAGCATATGAAGGATAGGGAAGAGACTGTTTCAAGATTTCCAGCCTGGGAGACTGGTGCCACTGTCAGAAATGAAAAAATCGGAAAAGGGTGTTCATTTTTTTTTTTGAGGAGGAGGGTGGAGAACAATTAGGTTCTAAACTGTTGTGGTTTAAACAGTGGGTGTTATGGGAATCTGAAGATCTTCCCTGCCCCTAGGCCCTTTGCTAAAGTGGCTACGTGACCCTGAGGACCCTTGGATATTTGAAAGTATACTCTGTTCCCTAATAGGCTGAATGTGGTCACGTGGAGCCTGTGGCGCCAGGCTTGTTTTCCAGGAATGCCCGTGCCTTGTAGCTTTGTGATTGGGCAGTGGGTCTA
>CM053581.1:36570847-36597096 GCA_028627135.1 Pseudochirops cupreus
CTCCATGGAACTTTCTCTGATTAACCCAGTAGTCCTAGCCTCTGACTTTCTATACCATTTGTTGTTTGTGCCAACCACAGGGTACCTCCCTGTCATATATTGCCTTAGGATTATTCGCATACACATCTGAGCTTTCTACTAGATTGTAAATCCTTGTGAGGAGGGATCATATCTTAGATTTTTTTGTGACTTCCAAAGCTTCTTAACACGTAGTGGGTGTTCAATATATGTGTATTTGTGTATATATACACTATGTATACATATGCATATATACATAGACTTATATTTAAATGAATCAAAGCTAATGGACCTCCTTAGGCAGTGAACTAAGAACTTTTTGCTTCATGAGCATAGTGACCAAATATGGAAAGCTGAACACCTGTGGTTTGGTGAATTTGGTGAATCTCTGTTGCATGTCTTTCAGTATCTGAGATTCTTGGTATGACAATATTTACGTGTATGTGTTAGGTGGTTAACTGTTAGGTGGTAAGAGCTGCTTTTTTGGATCCTTCAGGGGGTGAATAATTGACTCTAGGCTGAGAGAACAAGAAAAGAGATGATGGAAGTCAAAATGAGGAGATGCTTACAAGATATTTTAGTTCAATATAAAATGGTGACTGACAAGGCAAAGGGAAGATGCATGGTGGACCCAGCTAGGCTATGGTATGTTATCATCACTGACTTGAGAATAAGAAGTTGTGAAAAAGTATCATCCAGGACACCTATGATTAGGAAAGGAAGTTGGAATAAAGGAAAAGAGCCCAAGTGCTGTTCTGATATGCACATCAATAAAATGGATAAAGTGGATAAAGTGCCCACATCAATGAACTTCTGAGTCCAATGAAATATTCTCCCCAGTAGTCTTAAGGATCAGAAGTGACATATATTTCTCAGGTAGTTGGTAAAAGGAATCTCAGCTTGGCTCAGACCTAGAAAGAGAGAAGCAAGAGGGAACGCATGAGAAATAGGCTTCTTCTGATGCTAAGTGAGAAGAGCAGAACTGGGAAAAATTTGTACACAATCACAGCTACGTCGTATGTATGAAGACCAACTTTGATAAACTGGACTCTTCTCAGCAACGCACAGGTATAAGACAACTGTACAAGTCTCAGGATGGAAGGAGGAAGATCTAGAAAGACCAGAGTTTAAACGGAGACTGAAGCAATCTATGCCATCGTTCTTTTTCATGTTTGGTTTTCTTTCTTTTTCCCAGTGTTCACTCCATTGGTTACAACCCTTCTATACACCCACACTATTGTACAATGTGAAAGTATTTGCAGATCCTATACTTGATGGCAAGCCGCCATGGGGGGCGGGGGTGGGGAGGGGAGGGGAGGGGAGGGGAGGGGAGAAAATCTGAAACTCAAGGGATTGTGGAACTGAATCTTATAAACTACAAATAAATAAACAAGTCAATGAAAATTTAAAAAAAAAGAAATAGACCTTTTGGGCAGCTGGGGCAAGTATAACTCAGATTGAACCAGACATGGAGAGGGGGAGGGAGGGAGGGATGGAGAAAGAGAGGGAGACAGACAGAGACAGAGACAGAGAGAAAGACATCTGGAAGAAGGAAGTGAATACAGACAGTTCTAAGAGTTAGGCAAAAGGGAACACTGAAATTAAAGCTAAGTCTTGACGCAGATGAGCTACTGGATATAAAGCTATCGGGAGAAACTGGACTTGGAGTCGGTGAATGCTGAACCAGGCTGTATCAACTCTGTATACCAACTTAGTTGAGTTTGGGACCTTCAATGATTTCATTGCTTCTGGCAAAGTAGTGATTACACTATTCAAGAAGATTGGCCTGAGAATGTGAGAGTTCTGACAACTTACCTCTGTCTGAGGAAGGGTACACAACTAGGCCTGTACCCCAAAGAGAAAAAAGAAGAAAAGGGCCCATGTGTACAAGAATATTAATAGTAGCCCTTTTCATAGTAGCTCCAAAGTAGAAACTAAAGGGGCGTGCATCAGTCAGGGAACAGCTGAATAAATTATGGTACTAACCAACCACAATTTCAGGAGACTGATTCTAATGATGCATGCTATTGATCCATCTCTTCCAGAGAGGTGAAGGACCCAAAGTGCAGAACGAGACATATTTCTCATGGCCAAGGTGGAGTTTGTTTTCTTTGACTCTGCATATTTGTTACAAGGATTGTCTTTTTCTTTTCTAACGGTGAGGGAGAAAAAATAAATGCTTTTTATTTGGGGGGGTGAGGGGTGGGGAGCAAAATAAGTGGAGGAAGGGTACAAGGGATAAGGAAAGCAAAGGGTCATGGTCTGCTCCTAAGGCTACAGTGACAAGAAGTAGCCCCATGTCTTCAGGGAGTAGCAAAGAAAAGCCTGTTACCATTCCAGCCACAGCCCTGGTAACCAAGTATGGGCTTATAGATACTTAAATGCTGGTAGACTGTAAAGTAAGGGAGAGATGATCAGATGAAGTAAAGACTCCTCAATAATATCCCATCATTGCAAACATTACTAACAAACAAAATGTCTTTGTGCATCTTGTTGCTTTTAAATTCCCTTTCTTTCAGAGGTTGTCTCAGTGAGGACTCATTGGAAATGGTATGACCTTGGATGATTAGGAAAGAGGAAGTGTAGAGGTTACCCCAACAGTGTTGAACTGGATTGGATTTCGCTGGGTCGCCATGACACTTTGCATACTTCACCTGATGAGAAATTAACATTGGGCACCATAACCTGTTAGTTACCCCTCCTTCCTCTGCCTTCCCCTCTCCTCACTGCATGGGTGTATTTTTCTCATCATCCAGAAAAATGATGGAAGAAACTTTTGAAATTTTATTTTATCTTTGAAAAAAAGCCACCTCCTCCATAAACCCTAAGCCTATATATGTGTTCATATCCTAAACGAAGTTTGGAAATTTCCTAACAGCAGAAGCAGGTGCTACAAATAGTGACAACCTAAGGGTTTTATATTAATATATAAATATTAAGATATTTACTGAGTACAAAAACCTCATGGTTTTCTTAGCATGAAGATAATATTGAAAGCCTCTAGTTCTGTTCTAGATTGGTATAACATGGCATTTTAGACAGTTATAAAGGTGCAAAGAACTCTATATACCAGCTAGTTGGGCAGGATCAGTCCATTCATCTCTAGTATCAGGGAGCAGAGGTATATTTTATACTATCTCACTTGTTCTAAAGACATTCTGAAACTATTTCTGTCTGCTGAAAAACTGCAGTGTTTGTCTCCAGAGTCACCATATGACACATTTTCTAAGATAGTTTTATATTCTTTTGGCTGAAACAGAGCAGCCCGTAACAGAGTAATAAGAAGAAGACGAGGGAAAGGCATTTCACATTCAGACACCATTGACATTCAGGAGACTTGGAGCAATGCCTGGATGTATTTGAACCCTTTTAAATTTCCACTTATTTATTCTCATGTGTTCCAAAGGTTTTTATTTTCCTTAATTCAAAGTGAATAGAAAACGGGCTGCTAAAGAATTGTTTCTATTTAATTTGCATATGAGTCAAAGAAAAGTATAATTGAAGGCATCATTGCATTTCCTGTTACCCTTTTGTTGTTGAAACATTTTCTTTCCATACAATGAGGATATGAATATTTTATAAGCTTCTATTTTGACCTCCAAATGGAGATCTAGAGAAATCGAGCAAGTTGGACATAATTTAATAGCAACTTGATTAGTGCTTAGAATTAGAATCATAGAATCACAGAGGTAGGTCACATTTCCAGAGGTCATCTGGTCCAGAACTGGGTCTCAGGCAGGGCTTTCATCCAACTCTAAGCCATGACTTCCTACAGGAACTGGTTTCCATGCGTAGTCCACCTTGTTGTCCGTGGATACTCTAATAGATTGACTTTGTTGGTCCTAATGGCTCTTGCTTCTCCCTGACCTCGGTGGTCTCTCATTTGATCATGAAAGGAAATTAATTGGTCTGGCATGATTTGCTTTTTGAACAGCCATACTCGCTGTTACCCCAACAGTTTGTGCTTTTCAAGATGATGTTAATTGATTCATGATTAGTTCCCGTACCTTCTCTGTTATCCAGGTTAACTGCTCCCATAATTACCAGAAATGTCCTTTCTGACCTTTTTAAAAAAACCCTGAAAATATATATCATTTGCACTTTTCTATTCCTTAGGGACTTACTCATCCTCTTCCTTTTTAAATTCTCAGAAATCCCAGCAGTTCCACAAGAACATCTGCCAATTCCTTCAGTGTGTTTTTGTGTCTGTCACCAGGTCCTTCTGATTTGCCTATGTCTTAACTTTTAAAAAGACTCTCCAACCACACTTCCTGCTGTTTCTTCACAGGGAGTGATGGTTCTGGTTATTTGATCACAGTTTTGTTCGTTTGTTTGTTTAAGACAGAAGTTAAAAAAAAATCCTACTGCCTATTTGCAGACTTTGCTATCAATTTTCCTTCTAGTTCTTGTTTTGCCTCCTAACACTAAATAATGTTTATCTGTTACCTTTCGTGTATATCTCTTGCCCTTTCTGGTGAAGTGAATCTTCATGCCTGTATGCAGAACTGTTTTGTTTTTTTTTATAAAGCATGCCTGGATTACCTTTTGTTCTTTAGATTTTCCAACACTTTAAACTTTGTTGAGTTTCATTTTTCTTAGTTTACTGAATTTTCTCTTTCCGTTCCCAAGTATTACAATTTGTTGCCCCATTTGCTAAGACCTAATTCTCTCTTTTAGTCCTCAACGAATTTCTGCTTTTGTAAGAACCAAATCCAGAAGGATATCTGCTCTACCTTGGCTTGTCTTCTAAATTTCATGCTGATGTCCCATCCTCAAGACACTCCAATTAGTGGAGTGGCAGTGTGTAGTCTCCTACATCATTTCTTTTTCTAGTGGCAATCTGAGTAAAGAGAGTGTCTCCTGTCATTATCAGGCCCAGAGATGTTCTAGGAGATTCTGTGAAGAGATCCTCTTGCATCTCTTCCTGGTTAAGCATCTCCTTAATACACTATCTCCTTTATAATTGAGTAGATCACAGAATTACCGAGTTGGAAGGCACCTTCCAGGTCTTCTAGGTCAACCCCCAGCTGAAGCATATATATAGCTTATGGACAAGGAAAAAAGGTGAATTGTCAGGTCAGCAAAACAAATACTAGATGTTAATTGACAGCAAAATTCAAAACCATTTACTTTAAAAATCCAGTCAACAGCCCAAAGTTTTCATCTCTAGCTGCTTCTTCTTAATCTTTATTTTACCCTTTCAACTGAACTCAGAGACTTCTATTGATTGCTGAGTTTTGGCATGTTTAAATAATATCTCTGACCTATGGGGCTACATTGCCTCCCTTTCCTCTTTCTTACTCTTTCTGAATGAATTCTATTCTTACCAGCTTAGCAATTGGTCAAACACCATTCCATGAAGGCTCAGTTTTCCACTGAAGACATTGTGAGCTCCAAGTCAAGCCTTCGGTTTCTCCAGTTGATTTCCTCTGAAATTTGCACTTCTCAAGTCCTATATGTCATAATTTCAGATAATTTTGTCTTCTGTCCCCTTACTTCTGAGCTAACCTCATTAGTCTTTCCCAAGTTTAGTTTCCAGCAGATGTAGCAGATGTATAGGGAAGCACTTGGTCATATGTAGATGTGACTTTCAGAATGGAGACCTGTCAGGGCAGGTCTGTGTTCCCCAAATAAACAGATGGGTATAAAAAGGAAGGGTAGCTGTGGCAGTTGGCATGATTGCATATCTGTAGAAGATGACAGGATGAATACACGTCCGTATCGAATTATTTGTGCTTACATAGGGAAGCAATTGAAATTCTGCTGTAAGTGCCAGAAAGAACTAGGAACGCTTTGACTATGGTTTCATGCTGTTGGACCATCTTCTCGGCAATTAGCAAAAGGGAATGCCGGTTGTATGGACAGAGAGCTGCAGGGGCTCTTGGTCATGTGACTCTCCTGTCTCAGAAGAGAATTGCTTAATAAGTAAAACTCTCTGCAGCAATATGAAAATCTCTCCCTACATCTGGCAGAGGAATCTAGATATAACTGTGGAGTTGAGGGTAATATTAATAGAAAAGGAAATTAAGTTCGTATCCTTTCTCAAACCCTTTTAGGAAAACTGAAGGGTTTCTCCTATAACTGGTGCTCCCTGGGAAAAGGGGGTTTGAAATGCTCAACAGGCTGAAGTAGAAATGTTTGTGTTAGCAGGATTTCCAGAGCACCGCAGACCAGCAATTTCTTATCTCTTCATCGAGGTGGCAAGTGCCATGGCCTGTCCAACAGACATGATTAAAGAATTCCAGAAGCTTTATGACAGCTCTAATGGGCCCAGTTGTTGATAAGATGGCAAACCAAGGGTATCTTGAAGACTCAGCAGTGGGGCCATGTGACCAACAGCCCTTCCAAGTTTACCATCAATCCAAGGCCAAAGTTAGGAAGGCAAATAAGGAATTTGGGGAAAACTGAACCTTGGAGACACAACGAATGCAGGCATTGTCTTGATCACGTCTATTTATCATAAAGGTTTTTCTTTTCTTTGCTCATTTGTTCCCAGTGGGGATAGATGGAAGGATGAGGGAGACTAGGGATAGGGTAGCAAAAAAAAGATGAAAAAGAAAAGAAAGAAAAGAAGATTATTAGGGATTAAAAAAATAGTACAGTGAAGAGAATGGAAAGAAAGCAGGAAAGAAGTACAAACAGCACAGCTTTGAAAGCTATGAGTTGAATTTATGGTATACATACTGTATACATAAAAAAGCAAGCTGTACGTAACAGATGTGTAGATTCGTGTAACCTTTTTATGTGTGTCTTATATATACATGTCTATTTACGTATCTCTAAACGTAACCTTAACCCTAAATTTACACCATAACCTTAATCCTAACCTTATGTATGTATGCATGTATCTCTCATATACATGAGACACACACGTGTGTGTGTGTGTACACACATATATGCATACTATATACACACATACACATATTTATATACACTTGCATACATATACACTTTTATATTAGAGCAGGGATAGTATTATATATGCTACACACAGCAAATACTGTGGACTTCTCAGACCTCCCCTGTGGTGGCAGATGCTCTTACCAGGCTGATACTGCTTTCCATCTGATGAATGGAGAGCTCCTCCACTTCCAAGGTCCTTCCTTGTCGTCTCCACATTTCATGTACACTTTGCATGTCACTTTGCATAGTCTTCAACTTATTGTTTAGGCCACTCATGAATCTGTTTCTCTACAACGAGGCAGGCAGAAGACAAAAATAAACATTGGGTATAAATTGTTAAGAAAATGTCCTTGATTTGCTTAGTTAGGGGTAGGTGGGAAGGTAGGGGAGATGGGGAGGGCAGTGTTTTTGCGTCAGAGAATTAGAGAATTTCAGAAATGGAAGGAATATTAGAAATCACAAAAATCCAGGTCTTATCAGGACAGGAGTCCCCTCTATGATCCCAACAAAAAGTCATCCAACCAAACTCTAGTGAGGAGGAACATACCACATCCCAAGGCAAACCATTCTAGTTTTGGAAAGTTTGAATTTTTCTCCTTGCATTGAGCCTAAAGCTATCTCCTGGCATGGCAGCTCCCTCCTTTCTTTCTTCCCCTACTTCCACCTAAGTTTTCTCTTCTCCAGGCTAAATATTCTCAGTTCCTTCAGGTGATACTCATGTGGAACTTCACCATCTTAATGATCTTCACCTGGATGCTCTCCAGTATATCTTTCTTTTTCTTTTTTGGGAAGGCAGGGCAATTGGGGTTAAGTGACTTGCCAAGGTCACATGGCTAGTAAGTGTTAAGTGTCTGAGGCCGGGTTTGAACTCAGGTCCTCCTGACTCCAGGGCTGGTGCTCTATTCACTGAACCACCTAGCCACCACCAGTATATCTTTCTTAAAACGAGGTGGTCACCATAGTGGGACGGGGGGAGGAGAGGAAAGGAGAGAAAATTTGGAACTTAAAAGTTTGTGGAACTGAATGTTGTAAACTAAGAGTAAATAAATAAAAAAATAAAGTGGTCAGAGTAGAACACAATGTTTTCGGAATATGCTCACCAGGGAAGAAAATAATAGGTTTATTATAAAAATCATAGTAAGTATAATTACATTTCCATAGTGTCTATATGCATGATCTTATCTGAATTTTATAACAGCCCTTTGGGTTAGATACTCTAGCTATTACCATTCCCAATTTATAATGCTGAAAGTGAGACTTTGAAAAGTTAAGTGATTTGTCATGGCCACCTAGCTAGTAATCACTAAAGATGGGTTTTGAATTGTGGTGGTTCCTGACTGAAAGTCTAGCATTCTTTTTCCTATTCCAGTTGCTTCTTTTGCCCTTTCCCTAGCTCCAGAAATTGTCTCTTTAAATGAAGCCCAGGATGGCAATCCTTTAGCTCCGTTGTTCACTCCTGTTAAGGAGAATATTCACTAAAACCCTTAGACTTTTTTTTCCTTATAAATCGTGATCTAGCCATAACTCTACCATCTCATACTTGAACCCCAGGGTAGGGTTTTGCCTTCATCTCTATTCAATTTTAAACCAAATAGACCAATGGCCCAATGTTCTAGCTTCACAGGATCTTTGGGGATCTAGAATTTGTCATGTATCAAGTTAGGTATCTCTTAGCCTTAAGTCATAATGTGATTTATTCAAGTCATCAAGCAAGCTGAAAAAGCCCACACAGATCAAAAGCGCCTGAGCATACTCCAGTAGATACTTCATTTCAAGTTGACATTGAATCTTCTACTTTTTTTTGCATGTAGGTGTTCTACTCTTACCTTTACAATGGGCTAGCCTATACCTCTCCAACTCATCTGCAAGAATTGCATGTGATATTCTGTCCAATGTTTTTTACTGAAATGTAGGGTGATTTATACCTTAATGTTTCCCTGACCTACCAACCAATCTAGCAACTCTGTCAAAATAAAGAAATGTCTAGTGTGATTTGTTTTTGATGTAGCCAAGACATACTTTCAATCATATATTAGATAACCAATGAGGCCAAAGCTAGAAGAGTAGGGGAAAGAGAAAAATGTTTGCAGCAAGTTTCTCAGATAAATATGTCATTGATCAAATATTTAGAGAATTGAACCAAATTTATAAAAGTAGGAGACATTCCCCATTTGATAAATGGTTGAAAGACACGAACAGGCAATTTTTCAGAAGAAGAAATCAAAACTATCAGAAGTTATAGAAAAAATGCTTTAAATCACTAATAATTTAGCGAAATGTAAAACAAAGCAACTGTTAGGTACCACCTCATACTCATCAGATTGACTAAGAGATGAGAGAAAAGGAAAACGATAAATGCTGGAGATGATGTGGGAAAATAGGAATATTAGTGTATTATTGGGAGAGTTGTGATCTATCCATTCTGAGGAACAATTTGGATTTATGCCCAAAGGGCTATAAAACTATGCATACTTTTTGACCCCAAAATACTGCTATCAGATCTATACCTCAAGGAGATAAAAGGAAAAGGATTATATCTATGCAAAAAATATTTATAGCAGTGCTTTTTGTGATGGCAAAGAATTGGAAATTGAGAGGATGACCATCATATTGGGTAATGGCTGAACAAATTATGGCATATGAATGTGATGGAATACTGTTGTGCTGTAACAAATGGTGAGCAGGATGGTTTCAGAAAAACTTGGGAAGACTTACATGAACTGATGCAAAGTGAGGAGAACCAGGAGAACAATCTATACAGTTAACAGCAATATTATAAAGATAATCAGCTGTGAAAGACTTAGTAAACTCTGACCAATACAATGTTTCACTGGAAGTCCAAAGGACACTTATGATGTAAAATGTTATTCACCTCGAGATAGAGAACTGATGAACTCTGGGTACAGATTGAAGCTTTTTCCCCACTTTATTTTTCTTTTCTTTTTACATTTTCAATATGGCTAATAGAGAAATATATTTTGCATGACTTCATATGTATATTCGATGTTGAATTCCTTGCCTTCTCATTGAAGGAATGAAAGGAGGGAGAAAATTTGGAACTGAAAATAAAAATAACATTTTTAAAAAGTGGAAAAAAAAATCACACATTAGGGAATTTTGCCAGGAAAGGAAGTCAAGGTCACGAGTATAGAGTTTACAGATTTTATTCTCATCAAGTGAAAAAGCATTTAGTAAGTACTTCCTATATGCAAGGCATTGTGCTAAGCACTGGGTTGGGGATTAAAAAAACAAAAACAGACTCTATTGTCAAGGACCTCACAATTTTATGGGGTAGACAATATGAAAACTATGTACAATGCAAATATTTGCAGGAGAAATTGGAAATACTTTCTGTCATTCAGCGTGATTTGAAATGTCAGGCCACTCAGGACGTCTAGGTGAGGAAAAGAGGCATTCCAGGCACTGGGGACAGCCAGTGAAAATAATCTGCATTGGGAGAGTGTCTTGTGTGTGAGGAACAGGAAGAAGACCAATGTAGCTGGATCATAATGTGTGGAGGGAAGTAAAGTGTAAGAGATTGGAAAAGTAAAAAGGAGGCAGACTAATGAAGGTCTTTAAAAGCCAAATAGGCTGTTATATTTGATTCTGGAGGTAAGTGGAGTCACTGGATATTGCAGAGACATGGTCAGACCTGAAAGTAAGGAAGATCGCTCTGATGGCTTAGTAGAGAATGGACTGGAGAAATGAGAAACTTGAGACCAGGAGATCAAGCAATAATCTTAGGTGGAAGGAGATAAGGGACTGCATCAGGGTTGTGACAGTGTCAGATGAGAGAAGGAAGCTACACAAGAGATGTTTTGAAGGAAGAATGGGCAGGACAGCTACAGATTCACCATGACAGGGAGGCAAAGGTGACCCTAGATCTGGGTGAGTGGGAGGATGGTGGTGCCATATAGTTCTATAAAGTAACTTGTTGGTTGTTTGAATGATATAAGATGAAATTCATAAATTAATTTAGATAGTATCAATGTTTAATTATATTGGTGGGATCCAACTGTGAACAAAGAATGTTGCTTTAATTATTGATCCTTTCTATAAAGAACATTTTTATAACTTCCAGATATTTTACACATTTTGTTGTTATTCTGAAAGCACTTCCTCTTTATGTAATTTTCTCCTGATTCTTGTTAGTAATGTGCAGATATGTTAATGCTTTTTATGGGCTTATTTTGGATACTATTTCTTTCCCAAAGCTGTTAATGATTTTGATGAGTTTATTCACTGATTTTTTGTAGTTTCCTAAGTCAACTACCATATCATCTGAGAATATGGATCATTTTGTCTCCTCTTTGTTGATGCTCATTCCTTTAGTTTTTATCTGTCTTTTGCTATTGTGTAATTTTAGGACCAGGTCAAACAATAATAAAGAGAAGAAATATCATCGTTCTATTTCTGTATTTATTTGGAAAACTAATATTTTTTCATTGCAAATAAGGATAGGTTATAGCTTCACACACACACACACACACACACACACACACACATATTCTTTTGACCATTATCACCTTATATATGCTTATGCCTTTTAGGGTATTTTATATGAATGGATGCTACATTTTGTCAAGTACTGTTTTTTTTTGTTCTGTGTATTGATATAGTCACAGTTTTTTTTTTCTTCCTAGGATTAATTATGCCAATTATTTTCCTAATGTGCAGTAATCTTTTCTGGAATGAACCACAATATTGGATGGTCTTATTGAATCTTTTAGAAAATACTGTTGTATCTTTTTTGGTGAAGATTTTATTTAAAAATTTTTATATCAATATTAGTGAAATTTACCCATAGCTCTCTTTATCTGCTTTATTCTTCCAAGTTTGAGACATTGTAATCACATTATTTCCATAAAAGGATTCTAGAAAAGCTTCTTATTTCTCTGTTAATGAAAATGATTTTTGTAGCTAAAATATTAGTGGTTTTTAAAAAACATTTGATAGAATTAAATTATAAATCCATCTAGACCAAGGTTTTATTCTTCAGTATTTCATTTATGATTTTTTTCAATTTTTCTTTCTCAGACTGGCTGATTTACAATTTCCATTTTAGTTTAGATATTTAGATTTGTGAAAAAACTCATACATTTCCTTTGAGTTTCTTTAAAGTATTATTAATACATTTTGTTTTTATATGATAGTCCCTTCCGGAAATATCTTTGCCCACCAAAAACAGGTTGATTCCTTCCTTGTAACAAAAATGCCTAATGCAATTCTTGTCTGCTAATGTATAAAGAATCTTGCCCTAGTCGTCCTTTCCCTCACTTCTAAGAGGTGTGAATTTCCTTTGACTTTGGCTGGAATGGAATTTGGAATAGTAATTTCTGATAATTCCCCTTATTTTCCACCGGTTCACTGGGAATTCACTTTGCTCATTTTTGATTTGGCTAATTCGGTTTTCCTCTTTTTGAAAATGTTAGCTAATGGTGTATTGATTTTGTTAGTCTTTTCAAAAAGACATCTCTTCGTTTCGTTTATCTTTTCCATGGTCTTTTCATTTCTGCCGTTTGAAAAATCTCTCCTCTAATTTTCAAGACCTCTTACTTTGAACTTATTTTGAAGTGGTTAATTTATGTTCTAGTTTTTAAAAACTGCATGCTACATTCATAAGTTCATTTTCTATTTTGTAATGATATGTTTTGAGAGAAATTTTTTTTCAGAAAACTGCTTGAGCTACATGTCACAAATTTCGATATGTTGCCACATGTGATTTTTTTTTAAACATTTGTTTGCGTGATATTTTTACACACTCAGTTTGTTTTTAGCCTCCTCCATTTAGGTCTCACTTATTTGCTCCTTTTTTCATTTTTCTTTTTACTAATCAGTATTTTCATGTAGGTTTGGTCTATAAATATTAAGTTTGTTATTTCTGCCTTTTTACATTTGTTTATGTTTTAAATATTCTTATGTGAATTTGGGAATATTACTTAATGCTCTGGTTCTCAGTTTCCTCTTCCATAAGATTAGGGGGTTCTAAAGCTACTTCCACCTCAAATCAATGACCTATAATGTGTAATTAGGTGACACAATGGACAGAGCACTGTACCTGGAGTCAGGAAGACTTGAGTTCGTATCTGGATTCAGATACTTCCTAGCTGTGACCTGGGTTTTTATTTATTTGTAGAGAAAATTGCTATGACTTGTTTTCTTACTCATCCCTTTATTCTTTTTAGTTTTATTGGTCAGTTTAATCATTCACCTTTTGGGGTAAAATACTATATATGTATTTTCTTTCACCAAATTATTTTATATCTTTGTCTTTAAACCAACATTTAGTCTCTGAGGTTTGTTTTAGCTGATATGACCTAACCTTATATGACAACATCTTATACCTTATACAAAGACTATGACCTTGGTTACCAACCCCTACCAACTCTCCCATCAAATTCTCCTTCCCTTATTACCCTTTCCTACTCCCAAATTCCTTGAGATTTTAATTTTCTTTTATTGTTACTTTTTCTTTTTTTAACCTCTCCCTTTACTTTTTTGTGAAGAGCCAGGAGGCTGGTGTCCCTGGTTTGGAGAGTACATGAAGAATAAGGTGTAAGAAGATGGAAAGGTAGAAGGAGACTGGGATATAAAAGACTTTGAACACCAAACAGCATTTTTGTATTTGATCTTGGAAGTGATAGGGAGCCACTGGAGTTTATTGAGTAGGAGGGGTGTGATATAGTCAGACCTTAACTTTAGGAAAATCACTTTGGTGATTAAATGGAGGATAGATTGACATGGGAAGAGTCTTGAAGCAGGCTGACCCACCAGCAGCTATTGCAGTGATCCTAGTGTGAAGTGATGAGGGCTTGTAGTAGAGTGGTGGCAGTGTCCTAGGAGAGAGGGGTTGTATTGGAGAGATGTTGCAAAGGTGGAACCAAAAGGCTGTAGCAGTAGATTGGATGTGGGGCGTGAGAGATAGTGAGGAGTCGAGGACGATAGCTAGGTCGCAAGCCTAGGAGAGTGGGAGGATGGTGGTGCCTTTGAGGATAATATGAAAGTCTAGAAGGGGGTGGGGGAAGAAGAGGGAAAGATGGGTTCAATTTTGGGCATGTTGAATTTAAGATGTCTAGGACACACCCAGTTCAAGATGCCTTAAAAAGCAGCTCATGATGTAAAACTAGAGGTCAACAGAGAGATTAGGGCAGGATTGATAGATTTGAGAATAATCATCACGGAGATGATAATTAAGTCCATGGGAGCTGATGAGGTCATCAAGTAAAGTTGTATAGAGGGAGAAGTTAAGGGGGCCCAGGGCAGTAGCCTTCCATTCAAAGGCTTCCATCCAAAGACCTCAGCTACTTAGATAAAGACTATTTGACAGAAACTGCTTAGCAAATTGGATGGTAGTATGGAAGAAATTAAATTTAGACCAGTATCTCACATCTTATACAAAGGATAAACTCCAAAAGAGTATGTGACCTAGAGAAAATATAATAGATTTCATCATAAACAAATTAGATAAACATGGAAAAAATTACCTATAAGATGTGTAATAGACACAGGAAAAGTTCACAACCACCAGGGATTAGAGAGGATCACAGAATAACTTTGATTATATAAAATTTTAGTTTTTGCATAAACAAATCTAATAAAGGTAAGATTAAAAAGGGTAATAATTAACAGGGAAAAAAACTTGGCAGCAAGTTGTCTGATAAAAGTCTTATTTCCAAGGTACAAGGTGCCTCAAAAGTCTTTTGAGCAAGTACAAAATCTGTTTGGCATTCAAAGCTCTTATTCCCTATCATGTACTCTTTGAATCAGTACTCTGGTGTCCTTGCTGTTCCACTCCTTTTGGTTTCAGCATTTTCTCTTGTTGTTTCCCATGACTGGAAAGCTCTCCCTCCTGGCTTCCCTGGATACCTTTAAGTTTCTCCTAAAATCTTATCTTCTACTTCTATTATACCCACTTAGTTATCATCAATCTTTCCCTGTTTACTAGTGCCTACAAGCATCCTCATGTTTTCTTCATCCCCAAAAAACTCCCTTAATCTACCCATGCCCACCAACTATCATCTCATATCTTCCCATAGCTCTCCTCCCTTTTGTGGCTAAATTCCCAGAGAAGGCTTTCAACAGTACATCTCTCTCTCTCTCTCTCTCTCTCTCTCTCTCTCTCTCTCTCTCCTTCTCTAACTAAAACTGCTCACTCCAAAGTTACCAATGATCTCTTAATTGCCAAATCTAATGACCTTTTTCAATTCTCTCCCTTTTTGTCCTCTCTTCAACATTTGACACTGTTGATCACTTTTTCTTTTTCTCTAGATTTTTGTGACACTTATTCCTTGGTTCTCCTTCTACCTGTCTGACTGCTCCTTCAAAGTCTTCTTTTGCTGGTCTTTGTTCAGGTCATGACTGCTAATGGTGGGTATCCCACAGGGCTTTGTCTTAGCATCTTTTCTCTTCTCCCTTTATACTATTTCACTTGATTATCTCATCTGCTCCCATGGATCCATAGGTCATCTCCATGCTGATGATTCTCAGATCTACTTCTAGAGTCCTAACTTTTGTCCTACCTTCAAGAGTCACATTTCTAACTGCCAGTTAGACATCTCAAACCACATGAACCAAAGACATCTTTAACTCAATGTCCCACACTGAATTCATTATCATTCATTCCAAAATTTCCCCTCTTCTGAATTAATCTATTACTGTCAACAGCACCACCTCCTCTCAGTTACATAGGTTTGAAAACTAGGTGTCATCCTTGACTATCCACTTCTTAAAATTAATTAATTAATTAACTTTTAGTTTACAACATTCATTTCTATAATCCCTTGAGTTCCAAATTTTCTCCTTCTCCCTCTCCTCCTCCACTCCCATCTCCTGCCCTCCCCCCCCCCCAGCAGAATGGAATCCTATATAGGTTCTAAAAATACCTTCACTGACTACCCACTTTTTCTGACCCCCTCCCACATATCTAATCCATCGCCAAGTTGTGTTGATTTTACCTTCAAACCGTTTCTGATACGTGCTTCCTTCTCTTCTCTGACACAAATAGCACCCTGGGGCAGGTCCTCCTCACTTTATGCCTGGACTATTAACATCACACCCTTGCTTTAACACTCTCTCTTTGCTGTATGCTTGGTATTCAAAACTCTTTACATCCTGATTACCTTCTACCTTCTTAGGTAGAGGTAGCTTTTACTCTTCTTACCTTTACTCTTCTTACCCCTTATAGAATTCTTATACCTCATTCCTGCTTCAGATACCCTGCGATGCAGTGACATTGGCCTCCTCCTCCAGAATCCTATGGGTTTTCAGTGACTCTCCCCCATGCCTAGAATTCTCTTCCTTTCTCATGTCTGTCTCTTGGCTTCCTTCAAATTCCAGCTAAAAACCCAGTTTTTACAAGAAGCTGTTTTTTGAGAGCAGGAACCATTTTTTTTGTCTTTATTTTGCTCCCCAGTGCTCAATACAGTTCCTGGCACATAGTAGGCACCTAATAAGCGTTGATTGACTGAGCTCTTTCAAGGCACGGATGATGTTTTTCTCATCTTTCTATTCTCAGTGCCTAGCACAGTGCTTGGCACATGGCATTAATAAAGGGCACGCAGTACTTAATAATTGTCTGCTGACCTAAATTGCAGTGAAGTTTGATGTTGAAGACTTAGATCCTAGCTATTTTGCCCAGAACCACTGTTGTCGTTGTTTACTTGTTTCAATCGTGTCTGTGACCTCCTTTGGGATTTTCTTGGCTTTTGGTTTTCTTGGTTTGCCATTTCCTTCTCCAGCTCATTTTACAGATGAGGAGACTGAGGAAAACAGGGTGACGTGACTTGCCCAGGGTCACACATCTAGTAAGGGTCTAAGGCCAGATTTGAACTCAGAAAGATGAGTCTTCCTGATTCCAGACCTGCTGCTCTCTGCGCTATGGTGCCACTTAGCTGCCCAATATGTCCCTAATTACCAGTCAGAGTCCTTACAGACTGAAGGTAGAAATGAAGAATGAGAATTATTTCCTTGCCAGATCTGTAAAGTGACATTTCTGCATCCCGATGTCAATCTGTTGTTGAGCTAAAAACACAGACTACAGACAAGTACACAAATATTAGTAAACAGATGACTCTGCAGGACAGGAAGCTGCTTCTAGGTATGGCAAAATTTTTGTTCCAGAAGGAGAAGCTGATCTTTCTACTCCAGCTCTTACAGTTGCTAAACTATAGGCAAGGCTTGCTAAGTTAGTCTATGGTCATTGTCTTAATGCTAATGACATGCTTGAGGCTAGGCCATTGAGTAGAATCCCTCTGAAAGTGAAGAACAAGGGACCAGGAGAAATGGGGGTGGGGGTGGGGAGAGAGTCTGGAGACAGTGAAATCCTATTAGTGGCAAAGCTATGCTGTTAACCTAATTAAACCTTAAGATGATTTAAAAAAAATCCTCAGGTACTAAATGGTGACAAGGAAATCAATCAGCCAGGACAGCAACATTTCTGGGAAATCCCAGCGCCAAATGACTCTTGCTTGATTCAGTTTCCTCGAGGATAAATGAATGACACTTACCTGTTCTGCTTAGCTCATAGGGTGGTTGTGAGATCAGATCAGGTAATACATGAGAAAATGCTTTGATATTCATAAAGCATTGAGTGACTAGGACGTATCTTAATTTTATTAAATTTCTTTTTCCCCTGGAGTATGGCAGTGAGCAATCCTTCCACAACACTACCTATGCACCCTAAGGCTCCAAGCTTCCTACACAGGTCTAGGAACACACAGGCTCTTGACATCAAAGGCTTATCTTTTGGAGGTTGAGGATGGGAGGTTGGTTGCATGATGCCATAGAGAGAAGGCTGTTTCTGTGGTCAGGAGTTGGGATCCACTCCCACCTTTGACACTGTTATAAACAAAAATCGCAGTCTATGGAGTAAAAGAAGAGATCCTTTAAGGTTACAAAGTTCTTTTACACAAGCTATCTCACTTGATACAACTGAGAGGTCGCTTCCAGCTCCAACTCCATGATTTGGGGTTATAGGGTTATATCTAGTCTAGCACCCTATAGATCCTTCATAAAAGATTTACATTACACAAACAGCATCTCCTTAGCTAAGAGACTGATTGCTTGCAACAGACACCTTTTGGTTTGGGGGCACAAATCCTGTACTATCAGTTGTTGAGCTAAAAATGGACTTTTAGGGCAGAGACGTTGGAAGATCTTGTAGATCGTTTTAGTCTTTTTCATTTTGTGTATGAGGAAACTGAGATAGAGGGATTGGTACAGGATCTCAGAGTTGGAAAGGAAAAACTTGTACTTGAACATGAAAAACCTCCCTCTGCTGGCTCCCTCCTCTAACAAGGAATCAAATGACTTTTGCTTGGAGACTTTGGTGGGGAAAGAGATTGCTTCTGCTCTCCTTTTGCATGACACTGTCAGGAATTTCCCAGTTTCCCTCCTGTTGAGCTTAAATTCCCCTCCCTGAAACTCCCACCCAATGCTTATAGCTCTTCCCTCTGGGCCCAGGCAGAACAAGGCTAATACTTTTTCTATACCAAAACCAACAGCTTTCATACCCCTCTCCTCACCTCCCAGCTCCCCATCCCCAAAACTTTTTCTTTCCCAGATACAACAGCCCCAGCTCCTTTGACTGAATTTCCTAGGATGAAGCCAAGGCTCTTCTCTGTCTTAGATTCCTTCCTCTGAACACTCTCCAGGTTGTTAATGTCCTTTCTAAATTGGAGAGGTCAAAACCGAACACAATATTCTTGATGACGTCTGACCAGGACACAGTACAAGTGCAGGGGCACCATCATCATCAGTCACATTTAATTTACAATTCTCTAAAAACCTCCACTTTTTCAGATGAACAGCCATCTACGCCTCCTCCATCTTAAAGATGTAAAATTGATTTTTGTAAGATTTTACATTTCTACCTATTAAATTTTATCTTGTTATATTTAGCTTAATATTCTAGCCAAAGGGCAGGTGCTATTATTATCCTTATTTTACTGATGAAGAAACTGAGTTAGCAAGAGGTCAAATGACTTGCCCAGGGTCACACAGCTAAGGAGTGTCTGATGTTGATTCAAAATTAGGTCTTCCTGACACCAAGCCTAGTGTTCTACCTAACTTACTTAGATTTCATGGGATCTGTGAATTTGGATGGAGAAAATTACATACATCTTTATTTGTCACTAAACTTTAACTGAAATTTATTATTTCCTTCTATTATTTAAACACTTGATTCTTAGAAGAGGTCCATAGACCTCAGCAGATTGCGAAAGGGACCCATGACACAAAAAACCTTATGAACCTATAAGGACACAAGATTTATAAGGAGACAGACTACTCTGTCATCTATGTCAATTGTAAGGTCAAATGCAAAGGGCTGATCTGTTCTTCCCTGATATACCAACTGTAGGGACAAAGACCCTCAGAGACAATGCCAGGATACAGGATAAAAAAGTGCCCACTGGCAGTATAAGTGTAGATTTCTTAGGTTAATTAGGTGGTTTTAGGGGAGTTTACTCATGAGATCCAGTCAGTAGTAGCAGGAGGACAGAATGGTGGATCCCCATATCAACTCCAAGTCAGGCCAGCTATCATGGAGAAACAGAACAAAGGCATATTGCCAGGGATGGCTCAGGGTCACATGTGAGCTTTTCCAGGACATAGTTGGAATGGAGAATAACTGGTTGGTGACCTGGTACTGTAGTGTTAGTAAGCAGTAGAAGTTGGGTTGGCTTATGTGCTATCCACCAGAAAGTCCTCTAACCAACACTTCTACGTGCGTTGGTGGGGTGCTTTTCCTCATTGTGATGATCTCAAGGCAGTGTCAGGTCATAAAGGGCCTTCTGAATCATTAGAGAAGGATTGATGCTGAATCATTGAGTTAGGTTCAGCATGTTTTTGGTATTAAGTATATTTCATTGTATTCTAAAATTTAGGATACAGAGATGTCAAACGTGTGACCTATAGGCTGCATGAGGTCCACAATCCTCAGTCACAGTTGGACACACTGCACCTTGACTCCAACATAGTGATGTCATTTGGATCCTCTTTGAGAATGAAGGACAGCAACCAATCAGCCAACCAACCAACGATTATTATCGTTGAGTCATTTCAGTTGTGTCTGACTCTCTGTGACCCCATTTAGGGTTTTCTTGGCAGAGACACTGGAGTGGTTTGTCATTTCTTTCTCCAGCTTGTTTTACAGGTGAGGAAACTGAAGCAAACAGGGTTGAGTGACTTGCCCAGGGTCACGCAGCTAGGAAGTGTGTGAGGCCAGATTTGAACTCAGGAGGATGAGTCTTTCTACCATTCTGACCTCTATCCACTGAGCCACCTACCTGCCCATAACCCTCCTGAGGTGAGGTCCTAATCAGGTTAAAATGACATGGGGAAATAAATAAACAAAAATGTAATAAATATGGATAAGGTTAACATGTTTTCTAAGTCAGTATGTGGCCTACAGAGATGCTTATGTAGAGTTATGTAGAACCCCCATTTCTATTTGAATTTGACACTGCTGTTCTAAATGATTTGTACACTGGTGATCCACATGTAGAATACATCACATATACTATTTAGGTGATATTAGGCCACCGTATGCCAGGGGTTTGTATCCTTTTAAAACAGCAGTTTTCAACCTGTGGGTTATGTTCAATTTGTAACCATGAAAATACATCCTGCATATCAGATATTTACATTACGATTCATCACAGTAGCAAAATTACAGTTATGAAGTAGCAATGAAAATAATTTGATGGTTGGGGGTCACCACAGCACGAGGAACTGTATTAAAGGGTCACAGCATTAGGAAGGCTGAGAATCACTGTTCTAAAAGATATATATAATTCCACCTTCTTTGTGGTCCTATTGGAGATGGAGATTAATTGCTACTGACTCGGTGTACATATGGTACATGTTGGGGGCAGATACATTGGCAAGATGTTGGATTTCCAGTGGCACACAGGGCAGTTGCCTCTGATCCCTGACTCCTTACCAATTTACAAACTTACAAACCCAATGCCAAATGAACTGGTGCCAACCCATGTTCCCTTACATGGGAGTACATGCTCTCTCCCTTCCCAGGTAAAAAGTTGAGAGTATCATGCAGTTAGTGGCTAACCGATCTCTTCTTCTCTATCTCCCCATCCAACAGCCCTTCTATCCCAAACACTAAAAGTCAGTAGCCATCAACCTTCATCCCCAATAGGACAAAAAGAAGGTAGAATTACATACGTCTCTTAAAAGGATATAAACCCCTGGCATATGGGGGTCTAGTGTTGCATAAATAGTATATGTGATTCACTCCCTCTTGACTCCAAGTGTTGATTAATCCAAACACTTTACTTCCCAACCATGATGGATTCAGAGCATTTACTATACTTGTGATTGGGACTGTTGAATTCAAAATGAGATGAGACAATATCTTTAGATCCTTACTGTATTTGTCACTAGCCTTATATCTTCCTTGGTGGTCTGCAGCTCTCCTTTGATTTTAATCATACTCTGAGTCTTGTCATGCACCTGAAAAAAGCCCTTCATTTGAGATAAGAAAATTACAAATGAATCATCCCCCAAAGATTTTTAGGCTTTCATTCTCTCATCTGCATCTAGGTTTCAAGAACAGGGTTTGGAAACACTTTCTTAAGTTATCAGTATACTTATCTGTCCATCTGTTCATGTTTTCCATAGCGTCAGCCACCATTGAATTGTTGTGTTTATGAGTCATATCAAGCATACCCCAAAGCCTTTTACAAAGCGCTTAATGTAAATTATCCCTCTTGATCCCATTTATCTTATGAGGCAAATTGTTCAAATATTATTAATCCAGTTTGAGGATGAGAACATCGAGTCTCTGAGAGGTTCAATACTTTGTTCAAGGTTGCACCCTCGGTAAGGGCCAGTGCGGAGATGAGAATATACATAGATATTGACCCTAATTCCAGGGTCCTCCTGCTATATAGTACTATTTCCTTACATATTACATTTACAATTTTTCAGACTAGATGAAATTCCCACCAGACACTTACCAGTGAAATCAGTTCCCGAAGTAAGACCTAATAGAATATTCATCCTATTAAAAACACATCCTCACATCGTCCATACTCTCTCGTAGACTGAGAGAAATATAGAATGTTGGTGATTCTGAGCTAAACAGCTAGAATTTAGAATGTTTTCTAAAGTTGGATTCTGACCGGCAGCATTGTCTCCCCTCCGCAAGCATCATGAGAAACAGATGTATTGTGGGATGGGGGAGGGTGACTTTTGCCTGCTCAGGCCAAAGACTAGATGAGAGATAAGTACAGTGGTGTGGAAAGAGCATTTGGACAGGAGTGAAGAGACCTAGATTTCAAACTCTGCTCAGCCAATAACTAGCTGGGTGATCTTGGACAAATTGCCTCCTGTCTGTGGGCTTACTTCTCTCATCTGTAAACTGAGTGAAGCAGACCAGATGATTTCAGCCCCTTCCATCTCCCACATTCTAGGGATCTATGAACCTGAGACATTTCAGGAGGAGAAATTTCCATTACTCAAGGTGAGAAAGAATTATAGGAGATGAAAGAGTCATCATGGTGAAAATTACACTTTTCTCAAGGCAAATTTGGTATTTTTAGGAGCTCATTCTCAAATTAAGTCTTCAATTTTCTTAGATGACTCCATCTCGTGTAGATTCTTTGCTCTAAAGTAAGGATGGAAGAGCTCTTTTCCAGATTATAATATTCTCCTCCATTTAACAAGTATGCAGTTTGGGTTGCAAAAGTACATTTAGAGTGACAGAATTCACAAATTCACAAAGGCATGGAGTACCAATGCCCCTCACCTCTAAAGATTCCCTAGGTACAAGACAGAAGGCAACTGGCAAAGCTATTTCAATAATAACAAAGATTACAATAGTTATAAAACATCCACTGGGTGCTATTTGCTTTACAAATATTATCTCCTCTAATCTTCACAACAATCCTGAGAGTTAGGTGCTATTGTCATTCCCATTGAACACTTGAAGAAACTGATTCCACTCTTGGCAACAGCAGAGCTGAAAATTGTGTTAATTCTCAACAGGAGTAGATAAGACAGAAAGACTTGGGATGGCTATGGGGTGCAATGAATAGAGCACCGGCCCTGGAGTCAGGAGGACCTGAGTTCAAATCTGGCCTCAGACACTTGACACACTTACTAGCCTTGTGACCTTGGGCAACTCACTTAACCCCAATTACCCTGCCCTCTCCCCTCCAAAAAGCAAAAGCAAAAGCAAACAAGACAGAAAGACTTTATGAAGGTAATGTTCAGAAAGTTTTATGATAAATCTTTGAGAAGCTATTGGCAATAAGACTAATAGTAATCATTTTTGTACAAGCTGTAGCATGGTTTTTTGCAGGGAGATTCAAATAATTGACCAACAGACCTAACTCATTTCTAAACCACCCCAGCTCATGATTCTATAAAGGAGGGACCTTCGTGTGGTTTGCTCAAGGTCCCTGGATACCGTGACAGTGTTGGCTCTTTATCCTGCCATTAAACAGGCCAATCTGTCTCGTCTCAAAGTCTTTTGACTTACTTCTTGCCGGGCAATCTTGGGCCTTCCTTGTAGGACAGTTACTTCCATATGCACCTTCTCTTTTCCTTGGTTTGTCTCTGATGCCTGCTCAATGTAGGTGGCCAGTATTTCTCTCTCATTCATCAGCTCCTTTATATCTTCTTCCCTTTGTGAGAGCTGTGCCCCAGGGGGAAAACAGTCCCATACAATTTTAGCAAAATGTTTTAAAAATCTAGTTAGCAGTACAGCGATGTCTGATGCTTTTCCAAGTTAGCCCTGGCCTAATGTACCTTAAGTGTTCTCTATTACTTGTTGAAATGGCTCTAGGGCTCCAAGGACAGTCCTAGGGATGAGCCTAGGGTTTGCTGTGCTCAGCAAACAAGGTGTAGACAAGAGTGTCTTCTAGGAGGCAGAATAGTTGAGACCTAAGTTCTGGTCTTGATTCTGCTACTACCTAGATGTGTTGCCTCAGACCAGTCACTTCTCTTTGAATCTGCATTTCCTCTTTTGTAAAATGACAGGGTTGGACTTCTATGGTCCCCTCCTGCTCTGACATTCTTTGGTTCATTCCGAGTCCTGACCGCTCAGAGCTGACTATGTGACAACCTTTGTGGAGAACTGACAGGAGGTCCATTGGAGTCACCACCATTTCCTTTCCCTGATCCATGTCTGGTCATAGAAAACCAGACTGTGGATTGGAAGCTTTCTCGGTGAGACTCGGTCAGGACAGTGTAATGCCTTAGGAGGTGCTTTGGTCATGGTTTGGATGAGGCCTCTTTTCCATAGGGATGCATCTACCACATCAACTAGATGTTCCTGTCTCCAGGTTGTGGGTGCATGCTGCAGAAGGGTGCTCAAGATCTCTTCTAAGCTGTCCACTACAGTCTAGGTTGTCCTCTTAAAAGGCAAGACATAATAATGATTTTGTTGCTGTTGAGTTGTGTGACTCTCTATGATCTCGCAGACCGTATTGTCCACAGTGTTTTCTTGGCAAAGATACTGGGGTGGTTTCTGCTATTTCCTTCTCCAGCCAATTAAGACAAACAGAGGTTAAGTGACTTACCCAAGGTCACAAAGTTAGTAAGTATCTGAGGTCAGATTTGAGCTCAGGTCCTTCTGACTCCAGGTCTGATGCTTTATCCATTGGTCCACCTACTTGCCATAGCAAAAGCAATCAGCATTTTTATAGCACCTACTGTGTGTAAGGAAGGCACTTTATCATATTTGATCCTCACAACAACTTGGGAGGTAGAGGATATTATTATCTCTATTTCGTAGTTGCAGAGACTCAGGCAGACAGAGGTTAAGAGACTTGCCCAGGGTCACATGGCTAGTAGGTATCTAAAGACTAATTTGAACTCAGGTCTTGCTGGCTTTTGGCCCAGTGCTCTAGCCATTGTGCCACCTAGCTAATCTCTCTGTAGAAATAATAGAGACGACAGATTCAGAGTTATAAGTGACCTCAGTGGCCAGCCAGTCCAAGTCCCACATTTGACAGATGAGAAAACTGAGACCTGGAGAGGTTGTGTGATTTGTCTAAGGTCACATAAGTTTTAGAGGCAGGATTCAAATCCAAGACTTTTGATTATGGAGTCAATGATCTTTCTACTGTATTCTGATTACATTGCCCTAACATAATTACGGAGGATGGAAAATTTCTGAAAGGTCCTCTCTCCAGTATTCTGGGCAGAATCTAGCCAACACCCATTAAAGAAGACCCCTGACAGTCTCCCCTTTTCTTAATATTCCCCTTCCCTTCCTGCTATGCTGTACCTCAAGGCTCTCCCTGCAGTATATTCCCTTCCTCCAGGATCTTTGGCTCCATCCCAGCATCTCTCCAAGAGTTTCTCTCCTCCTGGTAGTTTTCTTTCTCTTGCTCAGCACATTTGGAGATTGTCAGAGCTGGTTCAGCTCACTTTCTTTCCTGAGTAGGTTTTCGTTGAGTGATTCATATTCCTCTGGCAAAGCTACAGGGGAGAAAAATAGAACAGATTCCCTCCCCCTCTGTCATACTTATTCTTCACCCCAAGGGTCAGAGGATGACACCTTCCTCCCCTCCTTAGAAATGCCTGCCTGTCTTCAACCTTGGAATCCTAAATAGATACAAGGCCTACTCCAAACGTCTGCCTGGGTGTCTATAAGCCCGGTGTAATCCTTAATGACATTACCTAATGAGTCTTCCCTTCCCTAATGCTGTCCATTAAGACTCTACAGGCCTGGCTGAAGGGACCCCAAGTCAACACCAATAAACAATAGTAGAGGTGGAAGAGCATTTGATTAGAAGGGCCCCCAGTCTTCTTGTTTAACAAGCCGACAGATGGGGGAGGAAGCTGGTTTCAGTCATGAAACAAGACCTCAGCCCAAAGGGAAGCAATAGAGAGTAGCAGAGAGAAAAGGAAGAAGAAGAAGAAGAGGGAGACAGGAGAAAGGCAGGAGGACACAGCTCAGATGGCCCATAGATGGAGAGACAGAGGTAAGAGCGGATGGAAAAGGCCAAAAGTAGGTTCTTTCTCAGCATGGGTACGAAGGAAACAGGCATTAAAGATGCTGGGTTTGCCCTAAAGGTTCAGAATACAGTGAGGGAAAAGGCTAGCATTCCTGCCAGGCCAGGTATTTCCCAGGCAGATGAGATGGTGAGGGACCAAACCTCCCTCTGAAGCTCCTTCAGGCTCTCGCACAGTAGCTGCCTTTCTCTCTCTGAATCCTGGATTCCCTTTCCTTTGAGATGAATGCTGGACAGGATTTTGTCTCAGGACACTTGGGATGCCTTTAAATCTTCCTTTAACTGATTGATGGCATTTTCATAGAATGTGCCCTACAGGGAGACCCAAAGGACAATTGGAAGCCC
>CM053581.1:36597596-36616410 GCA_028627135.1 Pseudochirops cupreus
CACACATACACACACATAGGTATACACAGACAGATGTGCATGTAGACACACACATAGACACAGACACATACACACCAAGACATGGACATATACAGACATACCCACAAAGACACATGCACACACACACACTCCACAGACACACCTTTAAAGACACAAACACACACAGACATACCACACATATACGTAGATACACACAGACATACATACCCACACATGCACATGCACACACATCTCTCAGGATATAATTTTGTTAAGGATTAACTGTGCTTACCTTCGAGAATCAAGGTTAATTCTAAAAAAAAGTCCTCCCTCCCTCCCTCTGTCCCTCTCCCCTTCTTCCCTTCCTTCCTTCCTTCCTTCCTTTTCCTTCCTTCCTTCCTTCCTCCCTCCATCCTTTCCTCCCTCTCTCCTTCCCTCCCTCCCTCCCTTCTTTCCTTCCTTCCTCCCTTCCTTCCTTCTTTCCTTCCTTTCTTCCTTCACTCTTTCCTTCCTTCCTTCCTTCCTTCCTTCCTTCCTTCCTTTCTTTCTTCCTTCACTCCCTCCTTCCTTCCTTCACTGCTATGTGAGTTAGAAATCCCCACTTACTAGGAATGAGTGCTGCCGTACTGGTGATACATTAGGGAGAACTTCTCATTGAGGAGGCTGGTGGACCTTTGGGTTAATTTTCTGCTCTGAGATTCTGAGACACCGTGAACTAGTGAACATTTTACAGGGCTCTGGCATTTTAAAACCTTTCATGCTTCCCATGGTAGGGGTCCTATCTTTCCAGTGGCCTGCCCCTCAGCTCTGCATATCTCTTTTCTGCATTTCTACCTTCTCTTCTTTTTGGTTTAACTGCAGACACACAGACCAAAACAAGAAGGGTTCACTTCTCCTACCTGACCTGATCTGGCTACTCCCCTGGAATCCCTTGCCCCCTCTCCCCAGCTTTCCTCGGTCCATGGCTGGTGAAGTCCTCATCTTCTCTTCCCTTCCCTTCCCAAGGCAGCCCAGACCACTGGAGTAGATCACGAAATCATGCAGATTCCCACCCATTTACAAATTTAGAGCATATGACCTTAGATGGGCCCTCTGTACCACTCAACCATCCTCCCGCTCTATGCTAATTGATGCCCTTTCTCAGCCTCACTGTCAAATTTAATGGAGCAATAACAGCATTTTCATATTGAACTGCTTTTGAATTCACTGTTTCTACACTCACTGAAATTGGGTTTCTTTGATCAATTGTGCTCAAAATATTTTTTTTTTATTTGTAAGTTTTGAACTTCGTAGGGGTAAGTGGTCCACTAAGGCGGCTTCTAGCCTCTCCAAGCTCCAAGAGTAGAGTTGCTTTAGTTGTGGCTAAATAGAAATTCCTCCCTTGATGGCCAGCCTTCTGAGAGTGAGCCCTCTAAACTGCTCTAGGCTGATTCACAAATGGTCCAGGGGGGCAGCTAAGTCGCACAGTGTTTGTGCATTGACCCTGAAGTCAGGAGGACCTGAGTTCAAATCTGGCCTCAGATGCTTCCTAGCTATGTGACCTTAGGCAGTCATTTAACCTATTTGTCTCAGTTTCCTTATCTGTAAAGTGAGCTGGTAAAGGGAATGACAAACCACTCCAGTATCTTTGTCAAGAAAACCCCAAAAGGGGTCACGAAGAATCAGACATGACTGGAAACATGACTAAACTACAACAAAAACAGATATAGAGAGATGAGGTTAGCTCAAAGTTTTTTTTTTTTTTTTTAAGTCAGAGCCCTGTAAAATTCTCACCAGCTCACAGTGTCCCACAATCTGAGAGAGGAAAATGACCTCAAAGCTCCCCCAGGTTCCTGAATAAGAAGCTCTCCCTGAAGCATCCTGCTCATTCCAATCTCAACTTGAAGGTTGCTGGTGGTGAGGAAGCCTCCCCAAGGTGTTCTAGTCACCGTTTTTGGACTGCTCTACACACCATTTGTTTTATAAACAAAACCATTTGTTTTATAGTGACCTAGAGTCTGTCCCTCTGTGGCTTTCTACCCACGGCTTGCTCTTCTGCCCTTGGGCCAAGCAGAATAAGTACAGTCATTAAAGTCACATCATGACTTTCCCCATTGTGGCCTCAAGATACATAAAAGGTACAAAGTGGGGGCCAAACAATTTTACATGGATTTTCCAGATGTCAGGATGCTGTGTCCCGTACTCCCACAATGTGGAAGAGATAATTAAAATCCTTCAGGACAGCTCTTCAAATACTTGAGGGCTGCTGTCCAGTGGCTCCCACAGCTAAGTCTTCTTTTTCTCTCTCTGGGTGATGCTTACCCCATTCCTTCAGTCAGGCCTTGTGTGGTATCTCCATCCTTGTTGCCTTTCAATGGCCCGACTCTGGTTTGTCTTTCCTAAAATGAAGGGCCCCAAAACTAAATGCAATACTTCAGATGGAGATTGGCCAGCATCAGCAAAAGAGAAACCACCACCTCCTTTATTTTGGACCCTGGGTGTCCATTAACGCAACCTATATGACTACATTAGGTGTTTTAGTTGGCATACTACACCATTGATTCATATTGGCATCGTGGTCCCCTAAAACCCTCAAATCCTTTTCCCTTTCTGATGCTAGTACTTAGAGAAAAGACATATATGAAGGCAATCAGGGTGAGCAAACTGAGGGCATATAGAAGCACAGAATTTTAGAGCTTAAGGAGTCCTTACCAGTGACCTGGCACAATCATCTCATTTTATTAAAGAGGTAGCTGAAGTCTAGAGATCATATGTGACACACATACGAGCTAGGTCTAGAATTTAGGTCTCTTGCCCAGTTCTTGTGCTTTTTCCATTGGATCTGGAGAGCTGCTAGCTCCCATCAGGTACTGGAATCTGAGTCTTTTTATTAGCACCATTTAACTGTGGAATTTTGGAATGGCTTGGGTTCAAGAGATTTTCCAAAGCAGAATGGATCTCTGTCCCTACGGATTTTTCTTTCTTTAGGCAGAGATGCTTAGGATTTAATTAATAAATTTGTCTCTGATCAATTCTTTGGCCAGAACGCAGAGTACAGAGTCTTTCTTCCACATCTTTATGCCGTACAGCCTGCAGGTTATATTTTAAATTCCTACTAAAATCCATTTTTGTCCATAGCCTTTTAAGTCCATCCTAATTTATATTAGACTCTGGGCCTATAGATCTATTTCAGTGTGTATGGTATGTATGTATGAACTGTATATAATATCAATAGATTTATATATTACATATAATATATATTTATATATTAAGTGAGCACTTAAATATATAACTACATACTATATTAGAAATATTTTTAAACAAATATATTTATACACATATACATATGAATACACATATATGTATAGTATTGTATGTTTGTATAGTATATATATGTAACATGTCTAGTTTATAAGTATGTTGTCAAATCATTTGGAGTCAGAGTACCTTGGTTCAAACCTTGTCTCTGCCACTAATTACATGTGTAATCTTGGGTCAGTTACTCTCTGGGTGTTAGTTTCCTCATCTGTCAAAGGAGGGAGTTAGACTGGGTGATTCTTAAGATTCCATTCATCTGTATAAAAATCTATGATCCTGTGGACTCATAGTTTGCTTGTATTCAGCTATTCTGCCTTCTTTAGTCCATTTAATACCTGTCTGTAATGAATAACACATTTGGATTTCTACCAGCACGTTTTCTTTAATATACAAAAGCTTTTTAGTTTGGTAAACTAATAAATAATTATTTGTGACAAGAGAGCTATGAATAGAAGTCTAATTCATGAATGGGCCAATTGCTATTCCTAACATTAACTCCTATTTCAATTGGCTCACACTCTTTGTGGCCCCATTTGGGGTTTTCTTTGCAAAAGACACTGGAGTGATTTGCCATTTCCTTCTCCAGCTCATTTAACAGATGAGGACACTGAGGCAAACGGGGTTAAATGACTTGCCCAGGGTCACACAGCTCTTGAGTGTCTGAGGCTGGATTGAACTCAGGAAGATGAGTGTTTGGTACTCCGGGTCTAACACTAGCCACTGCACCACCTAGCCCCTATTAGCCCTGGAATCTATGTGGGAAAATTGAGACTTTAGGAAGCACAAATATGAGAAAGAAAGGATCATAGATCCTTAACAAGATCATAGATTTAGCATTGGAAGGGAACTTAGAGGCCATCTAGTCTCATCTAATTTCCTCCTATATATAAGAAACAGGTTGAGAGGAGAAGTGACTTCCCCAAGATCACACTGGTGCTAAATGGGAAAAAATGGGATTCACACCCAGCTGTTCTGACTCCATAGCCAGAGTTCTCTGCCTCCACCTCTTCATTCTAGCTTGAGTTTAGCTGTAAAATCAGATCTCTTTCTTCTGGTTTTGGACAGCAGAAGGCGTCACAGGAAGCAGGGACCCTTCTCTATGTTGTGTGGGGTACAATCCATCTCTTGCTGGAAAGATCTTTGGGCTGGAGCATCCTAGACTCCATGAAGAAATGGGAAGGAAAAAATTCTGAGTGATCTCAGAGAGGGTTAGGTAGAATAAGATGCCCAGTGCCATTTGATCATAGATTCAGAACAATTTATTGCTGGAGGGCAGATACGGTTTCATTTTTGCTTTTGATCTCCAGTGTCCTGTATGTGGTGATCACTTAATAAATGTTTGCTTAATGGAAGTGGGGGCCTTTAGCCAACCTCTCATCCAATCATCCCATCCTGGTGCTTGCTGTATGGGTGATGTAACAAAGACTCAGGACCCCAGGTGACAGAGCTTGTTAGAGTCAGGGCTGGGACTATACCATGAGTATCCCAAGGGGTAGCCCAGACCTCTTTTTAGGTTCTCTGTCAGGTACAACTCTAATCCGTATGGATAGCACCAGGATTACTCACTGGGCTGGCTACTAGAGATTGTTTATTCTCCTGCTCTGGGATCCGGGACTCCTGCCAGGCATGCAAAGTGGTAGCCTCTTCCTTCAGGTGATGACAATGGTCCTGGAGGGCGATTGCGCTCCACTTCTAGTGCTTGCACAGCCTACCCCTGCTGGTTCACCTGGAGGGATAAAGAGGGAACAAGAGCTCTTGACTTAGGCCCGCATCAGCTAATCTATACAAGAGATCGAGCCTCTTGTAATCCGCCCACATGATACCCTCCTACAGAGGATAGCTTCTTCTAAGAGCCATCACTTTCAAATCTGCACTACTCAATTCAGCTCCCTCTAAGCCGTCTCCAGGCCTTTCCATTTGTTCCCCAGGTTTCAATGGAGAAAGTTGAGCTCATTAGAAGTGATCTTGCCAGATGGCAACAGCCTAGTCTTCTGTTCTCCAGCAGGATAAGGGTTAATTTTTTTTTTGTATGCGTGCGTGTGTGTGTGTGTGTGTGTGTGTGTGTGTGTGTGTGATAACTTCAGCACTGAACTGTCAAATGTCTAAGGTTCAACTCAGCAATCAAATTGCATAACCTAATAGAGCCCCTGATGCTACGGGAAACACAAGACACTGATTTATATTTTAATATCAGTAATTTCCACAAGAGCAACGTTTCTGAATGTCATTTCACAATTTCTGTCAAATGCCGGCTCAGTTTTTCTTAATTCTGTTTATTGTGCCCGAATTTGCAACCTCATACGCAATGCAGATAATATTGGCTCCCGAGAGAGAATAGTATCTTTCTTCAGGATGGGATGTAAAAGGAAAAGTAATGGCCAGGTATGGGCAGGCACTATGAAGTGATTGGAAATAAAAACGGATACTGTTATTTAACAAGGGTGAAATATTTTGAATAAAACGCCTTTGTGGCAAAGTAGCAGAAGGAACTTTGATTGTCCAAACTTTTCAAGAAATAGAATTTTTTTAAAAAAGAGCTTTTTGTGGCCCCAAAATGGAATGTTTTATTTCACAAAAGGACGCTGAACCCTGAGATGCTGAAAAGGGGCAAGCCAATGTGGAAAGTATTTGGTGATGTTAACGAAAAGATTTGTTGCAAGGGCCATTAGTATGACAACAGGTTATAAAGTGATTTGGAATACCTGGGGATCAAAGGTGTTCCGTCACATAAAATGCCAGATGTTCCCATTAGTAAAAGGGAGCCTGTTTCTTTCCTATATTCTTTGAACATCTAATAAAAACAAGAACAAAGCCAGTGCTGTTCGAGCAAAATCCAGCCTCCCACTCACTGTGCCTAAAGATTAGTGACCCCTTCCTGATGTCATTTAGCTGGGAATGCATCCCATCCCATGCTTGGTACCTGCTCCTCAGCATGTCACAGGGCCTCCAGCTGCTTCTGCAGCTCACTCTCTGGGTTCTGGATCAGCCTCTCAAGGTCAGCTATCTTCACTTAGAGCTCTTGAAGCACCTCCTGGAGTTTCTTCCGCAGCCTTTTGCTTTGCTCTGACACCTGAAACATTGATTGAGTTGGGCAGGATTGCTCTCCTGGATACCACTGGAAGAAATTATTGGTAAGCTACAAACAAGATGATACCTCCTATAAAGGGGCTTGTCTGAAAAGACTTGCTGGAGCCCACCTTCTCAGTGTTTCCCTTGTTTGCTTGGGGAAGGGAGATTTCCCTAGAGAGGGGCACTCTTTCGAGGTTACAGTTATGGGGTGCTCCCCAGCCTTCTTCTTCCCTCTGAAGCCATCTCTACAGGAAGCACTCTGGAGCCAAAGAAGCCTCTTGCTCTGCCTCTGGCTTGGTGTTGAGCCCGCATGCCTTTCACCTACAGTATTCGGCCTTATACACTCTAAATTCAACATCATGTCTCATTGCCAAACCCCTGGCAGAAGCTGGGTTGAGTTTCTCAGTGGCGCTATCGACCTCATTGACTGAAGCTGCTGCTCCGTGTTTCTCCCCATCCAAAAGGGTAAAAATAACAGGAACAAGTTGTCGGAAATGAAATTTCAATTCATCCCCGCCCTTTCTACACTTCTGCTGCGACTCCCAAGCGGGGATCAATAGTGTTTAGACAGCCAAGGAGATTTTTTTCCCCTCTTAAAGCACCAGATCAATAGTTAAAAAAAAAATCCTCCAGCCCTCTGTATGTGTTGTAGTAAATGTGAACAAACCAGAGGCCTTCGGCTAAACGGATTGACTGAAGGCAGCAGCAGTCCAGAGCTTTGTAAGTAAGAGCCCGACAACTGAGCAAATGGTGACTGGGGAGGAAGGCTTCCTGGGCAAAACCATCGGGCAGCCCGCTCGTGTTAGGCACTGTTCTGGTAACAGGGAGGTTTCGAAGGGAATTTCTGTCCAAAGATTCCTATTGTATTGCAATCTATGAGAAATATGCAGTTCTCCGCACACATGCATGGAAACATGGGGATCATGGGGGAGTGGAGACATTCCCAAAGAACACAACTCTCATGAAACTTGACATCCCACCTCCCATTTTACCTATAGTTAACTTTCTCATGTCTTTAAATTGCTCCTGCTACATTTTTTCCTCTTATTCCCCTTATGTTTTCTTTCCTCAATTCTGTCCAGTTCCTAACCATACTTTTTACAGGAAGATGCTAAATCTTTGAGTTACCCATTGTCCCATTACATGCAACGTAGGGCTTAGTAGACTGCCTGACCACAGTAGGTGCTTAATAAATGTTGATTGGTTGCTTGATGTATTATCGATTTTTATGACTTCCTTCATCATAAATCCTCCCTTGATCATTGCAACTGACAGTCTGTGAGAACAGCATTCCTTCCCACTCCTCCTATAGTATTCTTGGGAGGTTCCAATCCTCAGACCAAGGAGACCATGTCGTAATTAAGTTCAAGTTAATTTTTAACTCCCCTTGAGTAGTCTACTGTGTGGTTGCTGTTCAGCCATTTTCTAGCTCTGTCTGACTCTTCATGACCCCATCTGGGGTTTTCTTGGTAGTGATACTGGAATGGTTTGCCATTGCCATCTCCAGCTTATTTTATAGATGAAAAAAAATGAGGTGAACAGGGTTCAGTGACTTACCCAGGGTCCCACAGCTAGTGAGTTTCTGAGGCCAGATTTGGACTCAGGAAGATGAGTCTTCCTGACTCCAGGCCTGGTACTCTATGCACTATGGCATCATCATCTAGCTACTACTAAAGATAAAAGGTTTTTTGAAGACAGGTCTGATCTCATCACTCCTGTGTTCTAAATGACTAAGAAAAGAACTCCCCAGTAGAGCTGTTCAAAGCTTTACACAGGCTGGTCCGAACTTTCCTTTCCAGCCCAATTTGGTACTCTTCTCTTGCACATATTTTATGCTTTAGATAAACAAGAAAAGCAGTCCTTCCCAATCTTACATTGCCTTCTACTGCCTCTAGGGCAACTAACACTGTCTGGTGCCTAAATTTGTAAACATTTTCAATCTATATACTACTTTAGATAGTTCTGACTCTAGGAATATGTTTAGTTGAAGAAATATTTTGGGGTTCTTGGTGAGGGAAGTGGCTTCTATGTACATATAGCTCTATAATCTCAGAATCTCAGATTCAGAAAGGACCTCAGGGTTATCCAATCCAACTTTAACCTATGTAATGGAACAAACCATGCTCCACAACATCAGGACAGTTAGGTGGCACCATGGATAGAGTGCCAAGCTTGGAGTCAGGAAGACTCATTTTCCTGAATTCAAATCAGACACTTACTAGCTATGTGACCCTATGTGACTGAGTAATTTAAGCCTGTTTGCCTCGGTTTCTTCATCTGTCAAATGAGCTAGAGAAGGAAATGGAAGACCATTCAAGTATCTTTGCCAAGAAAAACTCAAATGGGGTCACAAGGAATCAGACATGACTGAACAACAGCAATAACAAACCCTCTACAACATTTGCAACAAATGTTCACCCAACATCCGCTTCGAGACCGCTAGTGATGGAGAAGCCCCACTACTCCCTGGGCAAGCATCCTGTGCCACTTTTGGACCCAAATCTGCTGCTTTGCTACTCTTCCCCTATTGCCTCTACTTCTGTTCTTTCTAGGAAAGTAGAATAAGTTTAATTTATCTTGCATGTATGAGCCCTTCAAACACTTGAACCTAGCTATCATGTCCCCCCAGAACCTTGTTTTCCAGGCTGAACCTTCTCTAGTTCCTTCTACTGGTCCTCAAGACTAACATGATCCTGGTGCCCTTTACCATCAGAGTTGTCCTCTTTGGAAGCTCTCCAATTTATCAATATTCTCCCCAAAACGTGGCATGTCCAGGACTGAAATGGCTACTCCTAATGTGGTCTAAGGCAGAAGGGAGCTGGGCTCTCACCCAGTCATCTTCCTGTGTAGCTTAAAATCGTGCTAGCTTTTTTGTGCATACCTTGGTATACTATTCACTCAACTCTGAGCATACAATTCATTAAAACCCTCAAATCTCTTTCAGATGAAATTCCACCTAGTCTTTCCTCCCTAATATTCTTAGGAAGGTAATTTTCTTTCTCTTTAAAAGAATTTTATTGATATCTTTTGTTTTTACGTTGCCTACCTTCCCCTTGTATCTCTTCATCTCTCCTTCACAGAAACCCATGCCACATAACAAACCTTCCTCATAGGAAAGATGAGACATACCTATACATAGCTATAGTATAAGTTAGTATGGAAATAAGAAGTATAAGAATTTTACAAGATTCTGTAGGTGTTTAGAAGAGAGACAAGAAGTATGGCACAGTAGAAAAAGCACTGTATTTGGAGTTAGAGGATCTGGGTTCGAAACATAGCTACCTATAACCTAGATGGCTGTTAGTTTCTGCATATGTAGTATGAAAGGGTTGGATTAGAAGATGTCTAAGTTGCCTTAAAGCTCCAGGATTCTATGGGATCATTTTCAGCCTGGTGAAAAGGAAAGATTTCCTAGAGGAGGTTGGAACTTGGAGTAGGAATGAGCTTTTGATAAATGGAGGTGGAAGAAGGGGAGAAGGCATGCTAGATTGAGGGATTTACACAAGCACAAACATGGAGGTTGATAAGGAGTTGATTTTGATTGACACAATATATTTTTAGGGAAGTAATAAGAGGTAACTATAAATGCAAATTGGGGCCAATCTTAAATGCTTAGAAAGATTAATTTGATAACTATGTGCAGCATGGATGGAATGAGGAGACTGGAAGTGGAGGTTGCTGTTCAGAGGCTAATGGTAAAAAAAAAGCACAGCAGAAGTGAACATAACAAGTACAATTCCATAACTTCGGATGATAATGGTATAATGCCATATTCAAACTTTTCAAGCAGAGCATATAAAAATGAAAGTATATTAAACCAACTAAAGATCTGAGCTTCATTTCCCAAGAAAAATCATTATTTTCTCTAGGACCCGACCACACTGAGTGGGAGTATTACTACAGTGCTTCTGAGTAATGTATGGCTCCTGATCTTTTTGAGTTAACAGATGAACCTACAGATAAAATCTTTTATGAGAGAACTCCTTTTGTGTGGAGTTCATTTGTATGGAAGGTAGCTTGAAATACAAGCTGCGCCTTATAAGTATTTTCATAAATAGGTATTCTGTGTTGTGACATTGTTCGTTAGAATGGGATTTGACCTGTACTACACCATATTGTGCATGGTATGTTTTGTTTGTAACTAGCTAGGTAAGAGTGGAGGTGCAGGTTGACTTTGGTGGAGTAGTCAGATCTTCAAAGAGGCTACATATATAAAGACATGTTTGCATCTCAAGGCCTTTTCATAGCTATTCTTGAGTGAGCTTGTCTCTGGAGTGAAGGAAGACCGTGGTTGTTATGCACAGGGTCTAGTATTGTTACGTTGGAAAATTCTTTTTGATGAACAGTCATTTCCCTGCACAGCCAGAGGGTGTTGATCATGAGCAAATTACCTTTTACTCCCTCTGGTGTGGATTTGAAATTGGCTGTTAATAGAGTTGCTAATGTTATCAGGTTAGCATGTGATTGTTCTATTTTGAGCCCATTTAAGTTATATTTGGGGAGCAGCCAATCAAAAATCTCTCTAAGATTGTGGACTGAACTGCAGCATTTAACACTGGAAAACTTGTCTTACCATACATTCAGATATGAGTGGAAAGTGATGAAATTGTCAATCATTAACATAAAAATTTTCATAAATTCTCTTCTTTCTTATTTAGGTTCAGAATTGGCCCTATTAGGCACATACAGCTTAATTTCAATGTGTTCTTTTCCTTATAGAAAAGGCTCCTATTGAGACCAAGATTAAGAGTACTATCAACCAATGACTTACTGGGTCTAAAAACGGTTGCCTGTCAATCATTTAATTATCGATAGTCACGTGGTAAAGTCTTTCTAGAAAATGAAGTATTCAAAAATTGGGTAAAAGAAGCAAATACTTTACTTGGCTGTATGTTCAATTAGCCTATAGATCTACATACCTCATCGTGAGATGAATTGACTGGAGTCAGTTATTTAATAAGGTTTCTCGCCTAATTGCCAAGCTCTTGAGCAAACTACTATTAAACTACGATTTTCAAATTTGTGATTTTATTGTTATTCTCGGGTTTAAATGTAGAGCCTGTTAACTACAGAAAGAGAAAGAATTAGGGAAAGAGGATGGAAAAGGAAATACAATAGAGGTATTATACTAGTTTAGAATGATTAATTATGTATGGTTCCAAACTGGGCAAGAAGAAAGACAATATCATTGCTTCTTGTCACTTGATAAACTCAAGACAAGGAAACTGGTACAATGTAAATTATTGCTGGTGTATAGCAATATCTTTTCACCTAAACAATGTCTTCCAGTGATGAAGAAGACATCATACATCTACTCTATCCAGTCAAACCATTCCAATACCCACAGAATCTATCGATTTATATCATCAAGATGGGACCTTAACAGGTGACTCTAATTCTTTAAGTGGGTTATGAGACTTCTTTGTTGCCTAATGCTATGACGTTGAATTGATAGCCCATGATAAATCATGTAATCTATTTTTTCAGTCAGTTTTGATTCTGATAAAAATATCAAGATGCAGATTTTGTGCAGATGTTGATTTTAAAAGGTATCATTGATAGTCTCCCCCCTTTCTGTTTCCATAGTGAATCTTACCAGGCAGAGTCTGTTGCCATGCCTTTTTTTTTAAGTTTAGGAAATATAGTCATAGAAAGCTACAACATTTTATGGACCACAGCTCATTTTATATAAACTCACTGAGGTATTCATCCTGCCCAAGGCCTTTCTGTTTAGAAGCATTATATGATTTCTCATTGGATCATCAAAAAAACTGCTCTTTGCTCTTGCCTCAGTTCTACTCTGACAGCTGTAGTTTTTGTGCTTCTTTTGCAGCTCTTTTCTGTGGCAAGCAGAGTGAATTGTTTTTGAAGTATCAGGAATGGCTAAAGATGTAAAGAAAATGTAAAACAATTCCCCTATTGTACCTATCGGTGCCCATTTGGATTCACATATCTTCCAAACATTTCTATGCTACGTTTGTACTGTCAGTGAGGTTAGGTATGTACAATTGTTCATAATGTCTCTGAGAATATTTTTTGAGTAAACTGTTGAGGGATGGTCCTTATTTTGGGGAAAATTTAGCTGATCTTTGTTTATGCAAAATTATTTAGCTACATAAGCACCATTTTGCTGGAAAAATAAAAACAAAAACCTGTTTTCACCTACAGTTTATCCAGCATCATTTTGGGTTATTTTTATGATACTTTAATGACCTACCAACTCATTGATATGAGCACTTACTCCCTCCACTGGTGCAAATTGAAACTCACTTATACTTTCTCATCCTATATGACTCTTGTCCAAAAATCCTCACCTAACCTACTGGGAACCTTCTTCTAGATATCTTGACATTAGGTGGCTGTGAATAAAACACACATGTTGTCCATCTGTTAGATCTAATGCTTGCTATGTGAATAACCTCCCTCTTCTTCATGTTGTGTATATTTTTGATGAAATCTTTTATGAAATTTTTGGTAGGCACTTCTTAGTTGGTAGTTTGTTTCAGCATCTCTCTCTATGTCTGTCTGTCTGTCTCTCTCCCTCCTGTCTCTCTCTCTCTGTCTCTCTCTGTCTCTGTCTCTCTCTCTCTCCCTCCTGTCTCTCTCTCTCCCTCCTGTCTCTCTCTCTCGCTCTCTCTCTCTCTCTCCTGTCTCTCTCCCTCTCTCTTTCGCCTGTAACTTTAATTCTTTGAAAACTTGTATTCCATGTTGTCTTTCCCATTCAAATGGAAACTTTTTGAGGACAGGGATTGTATTTTTGCTTCTTTGTATTGTTAGTGCTCAGCAAAAACCTGGCACATAGTCAGTGTTTGTTGTTTGACAATAGTTGTATAGAATTACTGGAAGAAGACTGGCATTAATAAGATGGTTCTTTGTTTTAGAGAGAAGCTTGGGATCACAAAAAATCCCAGGTAATTTCCTAATTATAAAGCAGTCCTCCTCCTTTCTGCAATTCCATTCTGTACACAGTACGTTATTCATCTATAGGATTTGTTCAAGATATACAGACTGATGATGATAGACCAACTTTAGGGGTTGTTGATCCAGATGCATCTCACAGCCTGCGTAATAACCTTCATCCCTTTGGTTTTTCCCATAAGGTTAGTTAGATGATCTCTTTTGAGTAATTATGGATCTCATTTTGATAGGTTATCTAATGTTCCATGGCTTGAAGTGATTAGTACAATGCCATTCATTCCTAGAGCATTTGGAACACCTTATCATTCCTCTTTCAGTTGGGCTCTGCAATGGATATAATCCATAACCGCGTCAAACACCTGTGGTGAGCATATGTCTCCCTATTTTATGCCTCACTTGATATTAGTCATCAGAGGGCTATCAAGCAAAATTATATCTGTGGTGGTGTGTTTCAAGGAATTTTATATGATTTCATCATATGCATGGGAAACACAGAAGTTTAAGGCAGCATTTTGCACTATCTAACCAAATGTTTTTTATGGTCAATGTACAAAAACAAACAGTGGAATCATATAATTTCCGTGCTTTTCAGTCAATTGTGTGACAGTGAAGTGGTAGTCTGTTGTAGAATATCATTTGCAAAAAGCCTTCCTGTTCCTTTTCTCTTATTTATATTATAGATGCTCTTTATATATCCTTTGTATAGACATCGATTGTTCTTATGAGGATTTTGTAGATATGGGGAAGCAGATATGGGCCAACGATTGATGATTATTTTCACTTTCCTTTTTTGGTGGCAATAACATGACTTTTCTCAAACATTTGGCATCCTCCCCTCTTCCATTCTTCCCCTCTTTTCTGTTGCTGCAGCAACCCAGAGTTGCGTGGTCTCCAGCATGTACCTTTTTGCCTTAGTCTTGTTTTGCTCTTTGGGTTTCCTGTTCCTGCTCTCTGTTGTGCCCATTTCTCTATGTCTTCACAGAACATGTTGGGAACTATGCTATTAAAAGCATAAATTTGGTGGCTCCAATGAAGAAAACATTTTGTTATAAAAGTTTTAGCAGATATTTTCCATTCTGTGTCTGTTGTTTCCTTTCCAGTTTAGTCCTCAAATGCTCTTGGGATGGCTTGGCTTAACTGGGTCTCTTGCCATATTTTCTGTAAACTCATTTTCCCCTCCACCGCTTCTTATCATTTTATGAGGCTATCCACTATCCTCCTCCATTAAGATTTTATCAAGGTTTATATTCTCAATCAGTGTTGCTTTATCTCTCCCTGCTTGATGAGGCAATCAAGTGTTTGTTGGCTGAGTTATGTATTTATTTATTTTACCTCTTTACTTTGGTGATCGAGTTACATCAGCCAAACTGTTTATTTTATTTTTTTGAGAGTGGGTTTCCATATCTTGCCCTGGGTGGAAGTATAGTGGCCACTTGCAGGCAAAATCCCACTGCTTACTAACTGGTATAGGAACTTTGCCCTGAGCCAGTTTGCTTCTACTAGGGAAGTCTGGAGCTCTCCAAGCCCACTCCCAGGGGATTTGGGTGCCAGATTTAATGCAGTTTCCTGGACTGCTTAGCTTACAGTAGCTCAGAACTCCTGAGCTAAACGATCCGCTAGCTTCAGGCTTCTTGGTAGCATGTACTGCCATGCCTGGCTTTAAACTTCTTTAAACAGAAACTATGCCAATATTTGTTCTTTTATCCATTTCCCTTGTCCTGGCATCAGTAACTTATTTAAATAGATGACTTAGCAAATATTTTAATCTCATACCATATCTTCTTATTTTTATTCTTTCTTCTAATTTGATATTGACTTTAATCTTTGTTTTAATAAATCAATGGACTAACTACATTCAAATGGCTGATTATTTATTTTGAATTGGCTTTGAATGGCTGATTCAGAAATGTTACTAGTTGTTTTCTGGCTGTTAAGATATAGTCAATTTATTCAGAACTTTTCACGTCTAATGTCACTTCTATCCTTGAAGAAAGTGTTCATGGTAAATAGATGTGTTTATATATAATAGATATGGTTTATAGCCCTTTGGTTTTTTTCCATTTCTCATGATTATTCTTCTTAGGAAATATGGGGGCGTGTAAAGGATTTACTCTGTGGATCTAGGAGCTTTATATTTGGCTTATATATACTCAGTTCAAATTCTCCAATGACTTTTTTTTCTCCAGAAGTTGTCCCTGAAGAAAGCTGAGGTAGTTTTTCCCCATTCCAAATTCTCCAGAGGTCAATTCTCTATTTGAATAGTTAGGAGGAAACCCATTTCCCAGGAGAATTAGCTGAATACCCTAGAGAATCTCAGCATTAGAATTTCTTAATAGTAGGCACTCCAGAAATGTAAGATATTGGGTTTTGTTTCATTGGGGAAAAGCTACATTTATTTCTTTAGAGCAATACTTACTAATTTGCTAGATGCTGAACAATTTACAACCTTGTTTCTGATCGGTTCAGACATACTATTTGATCTTTTTATTTAAAGTGTCTTTTGTTTGGGTTGCTCACTGAACTTTACTATCAATAGGACATTGTATAATATGGAAAATTCTCCAGAGAGATTGAAGAGGCAGTAGAAAATAGACAAAGCTCCCTGAGCATTGTTTTATCTATTTTCCTTAAGCTTAATGTTCAGGAGATTAAAGTACTTCATTAATTTACAGAATCTTTTTTTTTTCTGAAAAGATGATTCCACTGTATGTATTAGGGAAGGATGCGTAGTCTTCCATATAATCAATTCTCAAGTATCTACATGCGGATTATCTGCGGCAAGTTTTTAATCTGAGGCTACCATTCTCATGGAATGCCAACAGATTTTCACAGTAGCTTAAGCAAAACATAATTAGGAAGACAAATCTCCTCTCCATCCCACCCCCACCCCCCATTCCCCACCAAACAATGCAATGCTTTCTGAAGTCAAACAGAAATGACCTTTCCATCACCAGCTATTCTGGATTTTGGGGTGCCACTGCTCCGGTCCATTAGTGCCGGCCATTAATTGATGGTATAATAATGACAACAACAAAATATTACCACCACTTTGCATCTGTAATAGGGCTTTTCTTCCAAAGAACTAAAAGGTGTTTTACATCCACAATCTCATTTTTCTTTACAACATCCCTTTGAGGGAGAAAATGGCAGGCAGAGAAACGATCAGGATCGCTTTTCTTTATTTTGTAAAAGACTGGTCAAATATTTTCATTTTGTAATCCCTGGTCTCTCAGATTTTTCAAAAATAATGACTAGCAGTTCAGTAAGTTCGTTAACGAATTCCCTAAAGGCCTTGGGGGGGGGGAGGGATCATCTGGACTTGCTGATTTGCATCCGCACAATGTGTTTGCAAGTATTCCCTTACCTGGTCTATCTCAACATCTAAATTTAAAGGTCTTCATTGCTTCCTAATTATCTAGGCTCCATTCCTTTATTTTTCTTGTCAAAGACCAATTTTAAAAAGCCGTTCAGTATCTCTGCCATTCAGAGTCATCATTAATTTCTCTCCCCCCCTCCCCCTCATTTATTAGCTGGGCTGGTTTATTGCCAATATTTCTTTTTTCCTAGACTATTTTTATTCCCTTTAACCTCTTTGGGACTGCTAACTCATTTTTTTTCCTGTGGCTTTTATCCTTTCTTGACAAGCTGTAGAAAGAGTTTTTAGATTCCTTCTTCTTACTCTCCTTGTCCTTTTTCTATGTCCACAGTAGGCTCTTTTTTTTTTAACCTTTAGATCTTTTCAATGTGCTTTGTCAAGCAGCTTTTTGGTCCTTGCATTTTTAAAGAAATCCAAGGCATTGTAGGCCATTGAGACTCAACTAGAGGGTTGAAAACTTTGTGCCCTTTCTCACCGTGTGGTCCAGGTTTCTTAATTCCATTTGGATTAGATTTCTAAACATTTCTGTACTTGTACATAGGACGTGCAGGTTCCTTAATGTTTTGGAATTCAAAGACTGGGTCATATCATCAGGGCAGCAGCATCTAATGGTCAACAGCCTCAAAGGCCACTTAGAGGTGCCAGAGAATTGGCTATTGTTCATGCCTTGGGCAGTGCATTTGACATTTTTGAGTACCATATCAGTACAGAAAAAGAATCCATAATACCATTGGTATCCCAAGCTGTTGGCATTGAGAATTGGCTTCCTAGGCAGAGACCACACCTGTCATGATAGGTAGCACGCTGTTTTGCAAGGTGAGACTGACATCTGTCACCTTTGTAAAATTTGCAGCAGTCCCTTTCTAACTTAGATTGTCAAAGGCATGAGAATAAAGATTAGGTTTTAGACTGGCAGCATGATCTCATTAACTTGCGAGATTCTTCCATGTGGGTTTAATTTCTAATGGTCGCCTTATTATTTTTCTCTATGGTCACGTCTCACACATATATATATATATACATATACACATATGTATACACACGTATATAATATACTTATGCAATGCTTTTGAGTATTGTGTGTATAGACATACACACATATATCTATATATGTGTGTGTCTATATATGTAAATATATATATATATAAACACTCACTCAAGTTTTTTATGCTACAGTCATTTGCCTTCACAATATATCATTGAGAGATAGACTGACAGAGTAATTATCAGGATTGCTTTTCTTTATTTTGTAAAAGAGTGATCAAATATTTACGTTTTGTCATCCCTGATCTCATAGATTTTTCAGAATGGGGATACCGGTCAACATAAATATCCCGGCCTAGGCGGGTTCTCTTCTAACACCCAGAAACCTTTTTCTTTCATTGTTCCCCACATTCTCTGACTCCCTAAGTCACACATCCTGGTTGGTCTATGCTCAGGCAATGCAAACAAACTTTAATAGTAGCCTAAGGAAAACATAATTAGGAAGATTAATCTGCTACAAAATAATCACATTATGCATCCTCTAAACTGAATATGAAATGCTTTTAGAGTATCTGCATTTGGGATTATCTGCATCATTGCTTTCCTTTAATAATGTGGACAATTGAGAGTTCACCGAATTTGGATAAAATGGAATGAGCCCAGGAAAGCAACTTGTAATTAAACTGAATTATCACCAGGTGACAGTACTGTGCCACAGAAATGTAGTGGCCTGGGCCCTTATCTACCAGAGAAATCCAGGGCTCTGGTGGGAGGAGGTGAATCTTGTAATTTTCTTTGGTGGATGTGGTCTACAGGGTTGCAATCCACTCCAGTTTGTGGAAGAGTAACTGCAGAGCCCATGATTCCCGGTTAGGGAAGAGCATATTCTATTCCTGGTGATGGAGGATAGGAAATGCTCTTAAGAGCACTGAACTGAGTCAAGGGTTAACGGAGCATTTCTGTAACTGCTACAGATACCCACTGTTGCAGCCTGGGGCATGCTTGCTCACTCTTTGGGTTACACAGAGCAACAGGAAGTTGGGCTAAATTCTAGCCCAGGAGAAATCCATCTGCTATGCTACTAAACTTTATTACATAAAATCCTGTAAAATATATACATATATATATATACACACACATATGTATACATATACATATACATATACATACACACACACACACACACACACA
>CM053581.1:36616910-36644410 GCA_028627135.1 Pseudochirops cupreus
CTCCTCCTCCTCTTCCTCCTCTCCCTCCTCCTCCTTCTTTTCCTTCTCCTTCTTCTCCTTCTCTTTCTTTTTGGTTTTTCATAAGTAAATATTTTAACTGGAAATTTCCAAGCATATGACAGCCCCTAGAATGTGAACTTGACTGTACTGTAATAGAAATCATCAGTTGCCATGGCGACTTGTTCCAAGAGCAGATTGCAGTCACATGAGCAGGGAGTGCTCAGTAATACTAACACATCAGAGAGCGAGCCACTTAACCTCAATCGCTTCCAGCTATTGTGCAGAATGCAATTGAATTTATTCCTAATTTCTGCCAGTGTTAAGGAACAAAATTTCCCTGCAGATTTTAATCTTGCTCAGGCAGTCATAGTCCGTGCTCAGGCTCTGTGTTCAGCACCAACATTGGGCCCAAGTCACCGGCCCACTTTATAGTCCTCTTCTCTATTTTATTGTTCTCACTCTTCCTAATAACTTCTCTCCTCCCTCAACACCCTACCCCTACCCCCTTTCGCCCTGGGGTATCCTTCTTTACCTAGAATGGCTACCCACAAGCCTCATTTTCATAATAACAATGCTAATCAAACCACAACAGAAACCCCCACTTTTAACGCTATCAGGACTTTAACCTAAGCGGAGATATAGCATCAGTTTTGGGCTGGAACCCTGGATGCCATAATGAGCATTTTCTCCAATAATAGCGCCAGACCCAGTTTGGTAGTCGACTGATCAGTGAATTCTGAAATCAAAATGTCTCCCCTCTATCCTCTGATCACCCCCGAGCCTGCCAGTCTTCCAGGAGGTGTAGCCCGTGATCACGGAACACTCACTGTAGGAGCTTATCAGCTCTTATGATGGTTGATAAATCAGGAACTCTCATATGAACGGTCTCAAGTCAGCAGCTTCATCGATTTCTCCTGCCCCCTTTTAAGTTATTTGTCTTATTCAGTTCCAAAGATGATATCGGAAATGCCAAATGAGTCTTTGTTTTCTGGGCCCTTATTCTTTCTGGGCTGGGCTGTTTCAGGGAAGCAGGAGGCACTGTTTATGTGGCCTGGCCTTTGGTTTCCAATCCAAGGTCACCTCCCCTCTTCTGTTGAGGTGCTGCAAGCAATCTGCCTGTGTGTGCACCGGGAGGCAGGAGAGATAGACGAGTCTTTGCACAGATGATACCTGTGCAGTGACCTCCTCCTCCTGCCCTTCCTCTCCCTCCCCACCTTGTGAATAGCAAATGCAAAACACCTAAGGTTTGCTTTAGTATCTAAATGCAGCTAAGGCAGGGTGCAGATCACAGGGTATCCAAGTGAAGGAAAAGCAATTGATAATAAACCTTTATTCACTCACCAGACCTGTGATTTCATCAGTATAGAAACTTCTTTTACCAATGCAGGTGGGTTGGTATCTTTTCCGAAATGCAGTGTCATGGAGTTGCTTGGGGGAACCGAGAGATTTAAATGACGTGTTCAAGGTCACAAAATGAGCCAGAATCTGGACTTGAACTCTGATCTTCCTGACTTGGAAGCCAGCTCCCTGCCCACTATGCAAAGCTGCCTCTCAAATACAGAGGGTCCTCAGTAGAAAAGCTTCCCTGAGGGAACAGATTCATCTAAGGGACTAGAATCTGATAAAGTCACACTAATCTCCCAAAGCTAATGTGGTCTAAAACTTCACTGCCAGAGACACAGTGGCTTTCAGGGTGCAGGAGGTGGCTGTACTCTACCCTGGGCAGACTACATCAGGAGTTCAGTATTCACTGCTGGGTGTCCTATAAACAAGGACACTGGGTGTCATATTTTAGGCGGTACATGGACAAACTGAAGAATTGTCAGAGAGGCACAACAAGGGTCAATCGAAGGAACTGGGGATTTTTGACCTAGAGAAGAGGAGTAAGAGAGCTGTTTGAACGTATTTGAAGGGCTGCCATGTTGGAAGAGGGATTCATCTTGGTCATCTGGGTCCCAGAAGTAGAAGCATAGGTAGAAACTGTAGAGGTTCAGGGCCCATGTTAAAAAAAAACAACAACAAACAACCAGAATGTCCTAATGCTTCTTTCCCTTATCTGTATATTGAGGAGGTTGGGTGGGGTGACTGCTAAGGTCCCTTCCAGGCCTAGATCCAGGAGTCTATAATTACGAGGACAAAGAAATGGAACAGTCTTCCTTAGGAAGTGGGAGGTTCCCCTTCAGAGATCTTCAAGCGGTAAAAACTTGTTACAGACATTTAGAGGAGATTCTTGGGCAAGGATAGATTGAACTGGAAGGCCTTACTTGAGACTCAGATGTTCTTCATCCATCTCTAATTTCATATAGCTATATCAGGTCATACAGAAAGGTAAGGGAGTGCAGGAAGGCAGAATGAAATTTAGGAAGATGTGAACTGGTGATGCTGGGGTGAAGGGTGATGGGAGTGGAGATTCATGTAAGGAACTTGGCAGTGATGGACATCCTTTCAATGACTGTGCTAATCACATAGGAAATGAAAAAGCAAGGCAGCAGTGAATTTTCTCTCAGCGATGAGACATTGGAAAGGAGAAATAGAAAAATATACACCAATCTGCCGGTAAGGCATGAGGATCCTATTACCCATTCTGGTTTCTCTGAGACCTTAGGAACTCCCTGCTAATCAGACTCATCACCACATCTGCCTTTCCAGACAGGAGGAGTATATTAATATAAAGCCCATCACCCAGCCCCTTTCAGGGAAGGCTCATGATTATAAGTTTCACTCTGATTAGGATGAGGAAGGGGCTGCTCTCCAGACTGTCAAATTATATTTCCCTGGCTGGAGGTGAATATGTTTTCTAATCAAAATTGGTTTGATTTATCCTAGAGTGTCATTTCCAGGCTTACTAGTCTAAAATACTTGCTGACCTTATTGCTTGAGTCATATAGGTAATTAGTGTCCTGGAAAATATACAGAGAATGACTCATCTCTCTCTGGGAAATGGCCCTTTAGATGGGCAGTGGCATTTTGGAGCTGTTTTCCGCCCAGGAGAACACAGCTCTGAGGCCATGAATTCCCCTGGCCCTGGGATGCAGGAAAAAGTGGAGGGAATATAAGACAAAAAACAGTTCGGTCTTTGAGGCTTATTGACCAAGAAAAGGAGGATCCTTCAGTTTCACCCTAACAACTGCAACATCCACCTTAATATGATCACTAAAATAATTCAGCAGTAGAATTCTTACTAAATTCCTGAATTGACCTAGGATTTCAAAGCCTTTAAAATGCAATCACATATGCCACATCATTGGAACATCTAAACAATACTATTAGACAGAACGGATTTATTAATTCCATTTTAATGGGTGGGGAAAATTGAAATCCAATTGTTCAATGTCAGGCAGCTACGTAGTGACAGATTTGGGACTAGAATATATTTTAGGTCTCTTGATACCTAGGCCAGCAATTTTCCCACTAGACCAGGTGCCAAACTGCTACACACTGACTTCGAAAACCACAAATTCATATTATCTATGTTGCATTGTATTTTCATTAACTTTGTTAAACACTCCCCAATTACATTTTAATCTGGTTCTCTTAGTCCTGAATTGGATACTCTGCAATGGACAATAAGATAGCATCTTCCCTTATTGTTTTTTGTTTGGCTCATTATCCATTTCCCAGCCCTTAGGCTTGGGTATACCCCAAAGCTCTGTCCTGGACTATTTCCTTTCCTTTCACTCTTGGTGATTTTTTCCTCAGTTTTCCAAATATCATCTCCATGCTGAGATTTCCTTTACCTGTCTGTAGAGCTCTCTTCTCTCTCTTGAGCTCCAGTCCTGAATTCCCAACTGCTTATAGGACATAACCAATTGGATGTCCCACAGACATCTCAGACTGAACATTTCCAAAGAAGGATTCATCATCTTTTACGTTCAGAATTCATTGAATCTTCTATTTTACAACCTCCGTTTGTATTCTAACATCGAATTGATGTGCGACCGAACACGTTTTGGAAGACAATGAACACACAAAGATGCTCATACAAGATGATTTCTTCACATGGCCACTGGGTTCCACCAAAATTTCTTTTGATATATGTTCTCTAACATTGTGCCTCATTCAGAGGCAGCCTCAATGAATCACCTGGATTTAGATTCACATATGAAAGACTCTGATTAGACATCAATGAAGCAGGCTCCTCCTCAGCCTTGATTGCTAACTCCTACTCCACTTCTATGAAGACCAATAACAAAGGGAGAAGACAAGACATTTTTGGCTAAATGATACATTGCAATCTGAAACTGGTTGCTTCCATCCCCAGCGTTTATATTAGATGTGTTTGCATTTTAATGATGCGTTTATTCATTAATATCTTTCTCCACTGACTTCTGGTCATCGAACAACCTTGGGTTTTTAAAAACTATGCCAGGGCAGTGAAAGCTCTGGAAGGCCCACCAAGCTGGAAAAACTTCAAGGAAAGGCCCAGTGATGGACAGCAATGATTTTAATTCAAAGATCAACCAATCGATTTCAGGGAAATTGACTTCAAGGTGATATATATTTTGATCATAGAAATTCTGGAAGACCATTTATTAAGCAGTTGATAGCATTACTATCTGGGCTGGTAGAAGGAGTACTTACCATAGTCAAATAACCTATCCTTGAAATGCAAGACATATTTATAAAGGTTAGTAGGTGCTTCAAAAGATTTGTCATGATGTATTGGTTATCCTTTCTCCCCTTTCCCCTTTATAGGGTCAGTCAGTCTATAAACATTTATTAACTACCTACTATATACCAGGGACTACATGGAATAAAATAAAATGCATATAAATGCAAAAGAGAGAGATAGTTCCTGACCTCAAGGAGCTTGAAGCCTAATGAGGGGAAGACAACATATAAAAGAAAACTGAAACCAGGAAGGTATTTGGCACAAGGTCATGATCAAGAATTCCAAAGGAGTGCCGCCCAGTGGAGAAGGAAGAGATGGCTAGCCTGGTTGCCCTCCTTAAATGGAGGTTTTAGGAGGAGTCCTCTGTTTGGTCCTCTAATCAAAGAGGCCCCAGTGTGAGAAATGGTCGAAAGTTAAACCACAATTCCATGTCCTATTCTTCTCTTGGTAGATGTTTTGTTTTGTCTTGTTATCGCCAGGGATCATCTGGGGAGCAGAAGGGTGCAGCCAACAGAGCTTAACCAATAAGCTAGAATTAGAGAGTCTTCCCTGAATATTAAAATAACAAACAAGCAGTTAATTAGCCATAGCAAGCCTTTATATAGAGTTGTAAGGTTTTCAAAGGGCTTTACACACGTTATCTCATTTATCCCCAAAACAACCCTGTGAGGTAGATGCTATTATTATCCCTGTTTTACAGATGAGAAAACTGAATCTGAGAAAGATTAAATATCTTGCCCAGGACTACACAGCTAGGAAGTGGCTGCGGTGGAATTAGAACTCAGGTCTTCCTGACTTCAACTCTTGCACTCTATTCATTAGGCTACCTAGCTAAGCAAAACTCTCTATGAGTTTTTTTTCCTGCTTTTTATTTTTGGAAGGGGGAAGGCAGGGCAATTGAGGTTAAGTGACTGGCTCAAGGTCACACAGCTAGTAAGTGTTAAGTATCTGAGGCCGGATTTGAATTCAGGTCCTCCCGACTCCAGGGCTGGTGCTCTATTCACTGTGCCACCTAGCTGCCCTACTCTATGGGTCTGATGCTACGCATAAGTTGGTTAGGGGCAGCTAGGTGGGCCAGTGAATAGAGTGCTTGACTTGGAGTAAAGAAGACTCATCTTTGTGAATTCAAATCTGGCCTCAGACACTTCCTAGTTGTATGATCCTGGGCAAATCACTTCACCTTGTTTGCCTCAGTCTCCTCATCCGTAAAATGAGATCGAAGAGGAAATGGCAAACCACTCCAGTATCTCTGCTAAGAAAACCCCAGATGGGGTCATGAAGAGTCAGACGTGACTGAACAATAACAACATGAGCTGATACTCCTCTCAGTGTTGTGTTCTCCCAATACTGACTCTTCTGAGCCCTCGGTGCCTAATCGGGCCTTTCGCTTCTTGGAGACCTTGATCCATACTTTGACCTGCGATACTGATGTTGTCTTGGTAACTTCGTCTTGATTCTTGAAGCTCTGCTCTTTCTTGGTGTTCCATATCTGATCTAGGGCCTGCACTGTGGTACACGGATGACCTTAGTCTCTCCTACACTATTCCAGTGGTTCTTCAGCTCCATTAAGGTCTTGCCCCCTAACATCTGTTGGATGCTAGATGAATACCTGTGGACTCTGCTGTTCCATTCATGGGACAAATACTGTGTGGGTCACACCATTGTTCTGCTAATTCTTCTCCCGTCAACGTGCCCTTTCCTCGATCTAGAGGAATCTCTCCAGTGTGTAAACACATGGTTTATTAGAATTGGTTTGGACCCACTTGGTACTTGGCTTTCTTTTTGAGAGGGTGATAAGCAGATGGACTGATGCTGTACTTGATATTGGTGACTGAAATAGAATCAGGGTTTTTGGAGGTGAAAAGGTCTTTGAACTCTTGTTCTATGCTTGGGAGTATGGGTATTCCATAAATAGGAAGCAAGAACAATCCCTCTTTCTTACCTGCTTTAATTTGTCAGCACATCCCAAATCAAAGGAGATAATATCTGTAAAGCATTTAGCACAGTGCCTGGCACATAATCAGTACTTAATAAATGATTATTCTTTGCCCTTCCCTGACACCTGTTTTTTAGTTCAGTCTGAACCATATGGGCACAATATAGACCGAATCTCCATTCTTCCTTAGTGTTGCCTCTGCATATGAGAGTTACAGATAAGCAGTTAATTTCTGAGCAACTCTCTATGAACGCTGGAAAATCCCCTGCCTATAAAAATGATAGGATCATAGATTTAGACCTGGAAGGGACCTTAGGGGCCATTGAGTCTAGACCAGCAGTTCTCAACCTGTGGGTTATGTTCAATTTGTAACAATGAAAACACATCCTGCATATCAGATATTTACATTATGATTCATAACAGATGCAAAATTACAGTTATAAAGTAGCAACGAAAATAATTTTATGGTTGGGGGTCACCACAACATGAGGAACTGTATTAAAGGGTCACGGCATTAGGAAGGTTGAGAACCACTGGTCTAGACTCTTTCATTTTTCAGGAGAGGAAACTGAGGCATAAAGAGATTAATTTGCCACATAGCTATGAAAGGTCGCATAGCTACTAAATGTCTGAGGTGGGATTTGAACACAGATCATCTTGCCTGCAAGTCAACCATTCCCTCCACTATTTCATGTTGCTTGACTCAAAAATCAACAGCAAAGCAGTAGTCAAAATAGCAGAGTATAAGATCTAGTGCTGGTGAGACCACACTGAACTTTTCTACATTTGCTCATCTCATTAATGTCCTGCTGTGAATTCATTTCTCTTCTGAGTCATCTCTGTACACTGTATTGCTTGCCTTACTTTAATTTGTGCTGAAATCTAAAAAATCATTTGACAACGAAGATTTGACGTGGAAGGCATGGTCCATGAAGCCTCTTCGAAGACTCCTTCCCTTTTTTTTAAACTAAAATTTTATTGGTATGTTTTGGTTTTACATAACCTATATTTTCCAATGTATTCCTCTCTCCACCTCCTCCAAGAAACCTGTTGTTCATAACAACAAAAAGTTCAAAAAAACTAACCAACACATCAAAAGAATTCGTATCTGCAGTCCTGATCTCCGCAAAGAAATTGGGGAAGATGCTTTCCTCTATCTCTTCTTTGGGGTCAGATTTGGTTCTTACAATTACCCTTTTATGAATATTTGATTCTCATTTTTTATATTCTAAGTATAAGATTTGTTTCTCCGTTGTGCAGCATCTCATGCCTGGAGAATACAAGATTATGCTGTTAGAATAATGGAATCTGTATACTCTTCGTTACTATGCAGATATATCTGCGTTATGCTTACTCTTGAGCTTAGGTCATCTCTGTGAATATCAGTGGGCTACTAAATGAACAGAGTAGTAGTTATGTTTAACCTCGTCCTAATTCGCCTTTATCCAACTGATTCAACCTGTAGACATCTTTATGTCAGCTTGCTGTTTCCACCTTCAAGATGTTTACAAACTGAAATAGGACACACATACAAAGTATAACACTACAAGACAGAATATGAATTACATAGACAATGAATATGGTGGGATCATAGAGGGAGAACCCCATGTGGGACAAAGTGGGAAGACCACCTGGGACTTGAGGTGGGACTTGAGTTGGTCCTTGAAGGTCATCTACAGTTCTGATGCTTCTCAGTAACCAATGTGTATGTTTTAGTAATTATTAAAAATAAACAGCTTACCTTGGCCATCATCCTTCTCCATGAAAAACCCTTCACTTAATTTCATTTCCTATTTTTCTCCAAGGATGCTAAGGATTAAGTATTTTTCCTTTTCTCAAGACCAACCACATTGACACTCGTTAGAGTCGTTTACTAGCTGTGGGGTCTTTAGCAACGTCAAGGCTTTATTTGGGTAGGGAGCTGGCACTTTGTTAAAGAGATCCCATTACTTCTCGGCAGGAGGTTGTCACTCCCACAGAAGTACAGCCACCTCTGGTGCCAATCTTTCTCTTACTCATTCTTTTCTAGACGGCTGGGAGCTTGCAGGCGTGCTTCATGTCAACGGCTTCTCCAGCTCATGACAGTCTCCTTGCTTTGTTTCCCCATCCTAAGCAAATTGCTTAGTTGACAATCAAAGCCCCCTAACATCAAACAGCTGCCATAGACAGGTGTGTTCTGCAGTTACCTGCTGTTTGCTTTCAGCAGTGGGTTACTACGATGACAAACAAAACAGAGAGTGGGTGCCAGCTTCCCCATGGCACTCTCTAGGTTTTCAAACTCGTCCTAAGAATAGATTCCCCTAACATTCCTCATCATGGTAGAACTGTCGGCCCAAGGAGGGGGAGGCAGATTGGTGCCACCAGCTCCCTGAAGACCTTTGTTAAAACACTTGCAAAGAAGCCATAAGAGAGCAGAGCTAGGAATGCTCTGAAATGAATATTCCTGAAATGCTTAGCTTCTTCCTTGTTGGAACCTGATTGGGACACCCACCTACCCCAATCAAGTCTCCATTTTAGACTATTTCTGTCATTCTGACACACTGTCTTTTGCAAACATGGAGATTTGTGGAAGTTTTCAAAGACACTCATGGGGGTCATGCCAGGCACTTAGATGCAAAGAAGTTCTTGTTGTTGGTTTCAGGATAATCTGTATAGGGCTTTGCCTTTCAGAGAAGTGCAGAATTTGAGAATCTCGGCAGTCATCTATTCTAATCGATACATGAAAGGATGCCTACTATAACATATTTTAACATTTGGTCATCCTTAGAGAGGCCAGACGACCACAGAAGGGGAGAAAGGAGTCCAAACAATGGGAACTCACCACCTCTTGAGGTATCTCATTCCATTTTGGGACAACTCTGTGTATTAAGAAATTTTCCCCTTATGTCAAGACTCAATTGACCTTTTTTTTGCAGCTTATACAATTTCTCCTAGTTCTGTTATCTGGGGCCAAACAGAATAAATTTAATTTCTCCTCCACATATGACAGCTTCTCCATCTACTTAAAGACACCTATCATGTCTCATACTCACCCAAAGCTTTCTCTTTTCCAGATTAAAAACCCCCAGTTCTTTCAACCAATCTTGAGTGCCCTCCTCTGGACATTCTGCAGCTTATCAAGGCCCACTTTAAACTGTGGGGTCAAGAACTGAACACGATACTCAGATGAGAGCGAATGAGAGCAATATACAGAGAGACTATCGCATCTGTATTCCTGGAAACTATGTTTCTCTAAGTGCAATCCCAGATTGCAGTCAATTTTGGGGCAGGGTGAGGTGGGGCTGTTGTAGCAATTTTGCTTATTCATATCACAATTCTAGTCCACTAAAACTCCTAGATCTTCCTCAGAAAAACTGCTTCTTCCTCCCTTTCTTGGATTGGAGAAGTTGATTTTTTTCTGTACCTAAATGTAAGACTTTTTGACCTAGAGATCAGGCTCCTGAAATTCTTCTGTGAGATGTGTTGAATGCTCAAATCCTACTGGAGGATAGACAGGGAGGAGAGGCAGACTTTGAGATTCCTTGTGGAGGAAGACATAACACTGTTGTTAACAGGTCAGCAAGTTGGACAAGGGAGCAATCTTATGTCATTGTGGGATTCCTAGGTTGGGTTGTAAGGAACTATGTAGGTTCTTCAACTGTCTTATTACAATGGATGAGAGAAAACTAACAATCCCTGGAAAAGAATGTGCAGCTAAATTTGTAAGGGGGCTTAGTTCTTCCATAGGATCCTGAACTAATAAGGGCTTATTAGTGTCTCAGGCACACAACATTAGTCTAAGATCTACCAAAACCAGTCTACCTGCTTCTCAAAACACTCATTTCTTCTTTGCCTTTGCACTGTATGTCCCTCATCCTTGGAATGCTTTCCCTTCTCATCTCCACCTCTCGCAATCACTGGTTTCCTTCAAAACTCACATGCCGTCTTCTACATGAAACTTTTCCTAATGTTCCAGATGCTAATGTCCTCTTTCCCCAAACTACCTTGGACTTACTTGTGCATATATTATACATGTAGCTTTCTCTCTGGACTCTTTTCCCAACTTCCATTAGCACAAGCAGATTAGGTGACTAGAGGACAGTTGACTACTTCTCCCCTAATAGTTCTAGGGATTGGGGTATTTTCAAGTATTGTTTCTCATGGGACGCCATCCAATGCACTCCCCACTGATCGTCAGTCAGCCAGACCTAATTAGCTTTTAGAAAAGGGTGTTCTCAAATGGAAAAATGTGTGCAAAGTATTTTGCAAACCTTTAAGCATTACATAAATGCTAACTTTTTCATGGTATGATAACAAATAATTTGGTGATACAGTATCATAGAATAGTAAGAACATTAGACCAAAAGTCCAGGACACACTTTCTCACAAGTACAGATTGAGCCTAGGGGAAATTGGGCTCAAGCTTAGAGAGCACATGTAACCTAAGGAAACTTGGAAGTCCTTTACTCTCTCTGTGGAGATCCCATGAGGTATCCCTTTGTGGTGCTCTTGCTTGGACTCTAATGTCTGTAATTATGTAGAATCCTAAAGCTGCCTTTCTTTGGGACATCTGCTTTGTCTTCATCATGCCTCTTAGCACTCAATGGAGATATCACTATTCTTGGGATACTGATACTGATGACAATGGGAAATCTAAGCCTGACTTTTTGAAGTTTATAAGGTTTTCCTCTAGTCAAAGGCTGGAGGTAGGGAAGGAGAAGGAGACTCTTGACCTTGCTTCCAGGGTTTCCTCTCAGAGCTTTGGCTGGAGTTGCTCCACCACTGGACTGCCTTGTCATTGGAGTGTTGGATACTAAATTGGTTCGTCCATTTTCTCTACCCTTTCCAACCCTTTCCAGGCCAAGACTAATTCTTTTCAACCAACCACAAGACATTTCTTATCTGGAGTCATCTGCTGTCATGCATTTCATACCCAGTTTTTAACCTTTGATTGATTCATCAGAGGTGCTTGTGAATTGGTCATGCCATTTGCACCTTTGATTGATGGATTCCATAATTTGAAGAGGCATTTTTACCTGATAAAAACATCAGGGTATGGATCATATTGTTAGCTATGTTAATTGGTGTTGAAAGTGTTGGGCACTCCTCTTAAATGTATATACTTATATTAGGGCCAGAGGGAGGGAAAACAGGTGGACGGCTATTGTCCTCCACCTGTACCTGTGTGAGGTCAGGAGAAAGCAAGGAAAGCCTACAGCATATTGGATGGAACCCCTGGGACAAACTTTTGGGAGAACACAGACAAGAATCACACTGGATGGGCAGGCATGGAGGGGCTGCGATCTCCATCATGGCAGAGAATTCCAGTATTGAAGGGATCCTAGATTCATTTGAGTATGTGTATTTGTATGTGTTGTTTCCTGGTTAGAATGTAAACTCTTTGGAGAACAGGAACTTTTCACTTTGGTCTTTGTATTAGCAATTTTCACAGTGCTTGGTGTACTTAATAAGAGCCTGCTCCTTAATAAACATTAAGTGACTGATTTAGAACCTAGTAATTTCTGCAAAGCAGCTATCAAAAGGAAGTCTATTTCTAGGCTTTGCAGAGAGCCCTTGTGACAGGGAAATACTACCAGTCATTGTTACACACTGTACCTTGCCCATCCTTGGCTTCTGAAATTGCACTCCAAAGCAAATTGTGCACCAAAGGGGAAATTTAATAAAAGATAGCACATAACAAGGTTAAAAGTAGTTATTTAGATAATAGTAAATCACAGACATGATCTGGGATGCATCTTTGCCTAATAAATACTTGTTGCATAGTGGTATGTGTACCCACCAATAGAAATGTAAATTTCTTGCTGTCACATGTGGAGGCCTGATCTCAAAAGCACTGAGGAGAATTTGGAGATATTATCATCCTTTGGCACAGGGAACATACATAATAATGGGCATTGAACCTCCTTAGTTTTTTTTTTGATTATTTCTTTCCCTAATTAGTTCTCCTTCTTAATCTTTAGAAACTAATGAGTTCCTATTCTTAGTGACATTTGGGGGGGTGGAGTGTTGGTACAGAGGCTATCAGTCTAATGTTAGCTAGAGGGATTGTTTAGGGAGGAAGTGGTGGGTGGTGCTGCGCTGGCTTTCCATTGTGTATTCTCTATGTCCTGGTCAATGGACTCCTTTTGGACACTTGATAATCGGTCTATCATCTGAGCATTTTTCTCCATGACATTCCCATGGCAACCACAAGTGTATGTTCAATCATGACAATGGTTGATGAGAATGCAAATAGAACTCTTTAGTCCTTGACTGCCAGGGGCATGTTGACACTCATGCATCCTAATTTTGGCCAGCCTTCCAGATTACTCTGCCCATACAGGACAGGACAATGCATGGAAAGGATGGGATCAATGATCCCAGCACAAAGTACAGTGTATGAACTCTTGCCCACATAACATACCACTATTGTCTCCACTATGAATACAACCACATGGCCAGGGAGTGAATGCCTTTTCACATGGTTGTGATGTTGAAACTCCTTTCAAGGAGGGTTTTATTCATAGTAAGTTCTTTTATTCAATGATTAGAGATTTACAAATTGAGGAGGTAGTCCTTGAAGACATTCAGAATCTAGTCATTTTTGTAAAGAGACTGCCAGAGGAAAAGATAAGTACTAACCATGGATTTCAAGTAAAGCAAAAGTAGTTTCTCATGAGGGAAAGTACTGCTGTTCACACATATGTGTTTAGTATTTTTCCCCCTTTCCACAAGTAATACAAAGAGAATTCTTTGAAAAACCAGGAAATATGTTTATTTAGGACTCGATCATAACTTTGGAAATGCAGGTACCAGTTAGATATAGTTAAATTGATAACCATGAATGTGAATTGTAGAATCTTAGAGTTGGACAAACCTCAGAAGCTACCTGATCGAACCCATATCTGAACAAATATCTCTCCTCGCCCTGACCCCCAAACACCCAACAAGTCAATATGCTTTACTTGAAGACATCTAATGACAAGGAAACACTCCTTCCAATATGTCCCATTCCATTATCAGATAGCTTTAATTGTTAGGCAGTTTTCTCCCTTAACGTTAAGCCTGAATCTTTCTCTTGAGACTTTCTAATAGTTGCTCCTTGTTCTGTTCTCTGGGTTTAAGCAGAACAAATCCAACTATCTTCCATGAGACAGCACATCCCAATACTCAAAGTCAGCTATTATGTCTCTCTTAAATCCTCCAGATGAAGTAGACCCACTTCTTTTAATCGATTCTCATATAGTTTGTTCTTAAGGCCCTTTATCATTCTGATCAACTCCCTCTGAACAATCTAGTTTATTATTATCTTTTCTAAAATGTAGTATGTTAAACTGAACCCAATATTACAGCTATAATGTGATTAGAAGAGAGCATAACAAAGAAATCCCTTCCTTAGTTTGGGAAATTTGCTTCTTTTTTTTTTTTTAAACACAATCTAAGATTGTATTTGCCTTCTGGATTGCCACATTGTACTTTGGACTCATATTGAGCTTGAAGTCCTCTAAAAGTAGATTTATTTTTGAACCCAAGTTTAAGAATTGACATGGAATCATTTTACATTTTATCCATCAGGTTTCGTCCAACATTCCATGCCAAGGCTTCTGAACAGTGGATCTGTAAATCTGTTCTTTAAAAAGACATTTTGATAACTGAATTTCAATATAATTGGTTTCTTTTGTAAAACTGTGAGTTTTTTCATACATTTAAAAAAATATTATTCTGAGAAGTCCATAGGCTTCACCAGAACGACAGCTGTAGGGGTCCATGCCACAAAAAAGGTTAAGAACTCTGTGTTATGGGATGACAAGATTTTTTCAGATCCTGATTCTGTTATTTAATGTATTAGCTATTCCTCTTAACTTAGTGTCATTTGCAAATTTGATAATCCTATCATGTATACTGTAAGCCAAATCATTGATAATAATGTTTAACAGCTTAGAACAGTGGTTCTCCACCTTCCTACTTCCATGACCCTTTAATACTTGTATGTGGGCATATCTGCATATGGGCGGACCCGCCTGGAGACGGAGAGAGGAGTGGTATCTCAGTTCCTAAGACCATTGGAAATATGTGTTTTCCGACGGTCTTAGGTGACCTCTGTGACCCCTGTGAAAGGGTTGTTCGACCCCCAAAGGGGTTGCAACCCGCAGGTTGAGAACCGCTGGCTTAGAACATCGACTACAGATGTCTGAAGGCACTCTATCATAGACCTAGATGATGAGTGTTATTTGGGTCCAGCTATTCAACCAATTCTAAATGCATATAATTGTGTTATTATGTAAGTCTATATCTCTCCATCTCATCCACAAGAATAGCACTGGAGAGTTTATCAGATGTTTTGTTAAAATATAAGTAAACTATAGATATGGCTATTCTTCTAGCCTACTTGTCTATTCACCTTGTTTTTAAAAAAAATAGAAGAAGGAAAGGAGGCTGGTTTGGCCTGACCTATTCTTGATGAAGCCATGTTGGTTCTTGGATCGTTGCTTCTTTTCCTAAAGATCAGTAATCATCCCCTGAATAAAGTTCTTTAGAATTCTGTTAAGAATCAATGTCAAACTCTCTGGCCTGGGGTTTACAGATTCCATTCTCTTCGCTTTTTTGAAAACTAGGACCTTTGCTCGATCCTATGGCACCTTTCCCATTTTTCATGACCTTCCAAAGGTCACCAACAATGGCGTAGAGATCACATCGGCCAGTTCTTTCAGTGGCCCCAGATGAAGTTCGTTGGCACCTGGTGTTTGAACTCATTAAGGGTAGCTTTGTATGGTCTCTTATTATGCTGTATTTTATCTTGTTTTCCAGCTCTCTATTGGCATTCTTTTTTTCTGTCCTTTTTGGTTCAAGATCATCCTGACAGTGAAATCAGAAACAAAATATGAGTTGAGCAGCTCAGCTTTCTCTCCATTGACATTTATCACCATCTGGCCCACAAAGAGCAGCAGGCATATCCCTTTGGAATTCTTTTTTTTCTCCAATGTAGGAAAAGAAGCAAAGCATCTTTTTTTTTTTTTGGTTATCCTCATCTTTCTTTGTGAGTATCAGACTGTTGGAAGCCTTAGCAATCCAAATGCTATTTTCCTAGAACTCTGCCACAGTTCTCTACTATATGTCTTTGTTTCCATCTATTGTAATTGCTGTTTTAAATATCTGAATTGTTTGGTGGTGGGCCTGGAGTCAGGAAGATCTGAGTTCAGATCTGACTTTAGGTACTTACCAGCTGTGTGACCCTGGGAAAGTTACTTAACCTCTGTTTGCCTCAGTTACTCATCTGTAAAATGGTGAAACAGTGGAGAAAGAAATGGAAAACCACTTCAATTTGTCCATGGGGTATGCAGAATTGAACACGACTGAGCAATGAATGAAATTGGTTGGTGAGTTCTCTGTATGTCTATATGTCACAATTATTTTCCTTGGTATCTTCAGCATTTTATTCTTGAGAATGTCCCATCCTTTTTGGCCTGACTCTCCTGTATAATTTTGTACCTATTCTTTTTTTCTGAATTCTTTGAAATCTACTCATCCCAATTCTAGTATACGTGTTAGACCAAACGTAGTTTTCATTTCCTCTGTTTTCCCCAAGGTTTTCATCTTTTCTGCGGCAACAACCAGCTCTTCCTTGTTGGTGAGAATAAGTTCCAAAATAGACGTTCCACTTGTTGGATCCTTCATGTTTTTTAGGACGATATATTATTGACAAGTCAGGAAATTATTAATTTCTCTGTCCATGTGTGTAAGAGAATGAGAGAGAGAGAGAAAGAGAGAGAAAGGGAAAGAAAGAGAGGGAGAGAGAGACAGAGAGAGAGGCACCTAAGAGATGTTCATATGTTTGAAATCTTCCATCATTACTTTAAGCCTCCATGTCAGGCTAGCGATCTGTCATCTTAAACTTATCTATTTCTTCTTTATCTTCTGGTTATGTAGTATGCACCAATGACCCTTGTTTCTGTTATTCTATTCACTGATCTTTACCCAAATGCTCTTCATTGGGAAATCAACTCCCTGTATTTCCTTATAAAAATAAATACTCTTCTTAATATATCATATTATTCTCCCTTCTTTACTAATTCTGTTTCTTTTTTCTTTTTTTTTTTTTGTTAATAAAAGGTATTCCCTTCTGGAGTTATCTTCCAATCATGATTCCTATTCCATCAAGTCTCAGTGATATACTATCAAGGATGATTTCACTTCCTGAATTGGGACCTCAAAGTCACCCTTGTTACCCATATTTTCTGCATTTTACACAAACATTAGAGGTTAAGAGTTCTATTTCAGTGTCCTTTATTGGGTATTATGAAATTCTTGGTGTTTCAAGTGCCACTTTCCTTGATATACTGTAGTTAGTTATTCTCCATATTTAGGGTTCTTAATCTAGGGTCTGTGGACAGATTTTAGGGGGTCCATGAACTTGGATGGGAAAAATCTCATCTTTATTTCAACATAATTGGCTTCCTTTGTAATACAGTGTGTTTTAACTATGCATTCAAAAACATTCTGAGAAGCCAAAATGCCAAAGGTTTCTAGGACACAAAGAAGGTAAAGAACTCTTGCTTTCCAGTATCTAGCTTGGTGGATATATATAGGCAGTTTACTCTTTCCATCTTTTCTTTTGATTTTGAACACTTATTTATTAGATTTGCAAACACCAGGTAAAATGCCTTCATGTTAACTTTTGTTCGGGTATTTGTGACTCCTAGCCAAGGATGCATTCCTATATTTTAATCTGTGGTCCAGAAATTCAAATTCCATTTTAAGTATCATATTTTCATACAGTTCCTCACTTCTTATACCTGTCTCTCTTGTCTGAAGGTTTTGTTGTTCCATCATCTTCAGTTGTATCCAACCCCATTTGGGGTTTTCTTGACAAAGACACTAGAGTAGTTTGTCATTTCCTTCTCCAGCTCACTTTACAGATGAGGGAAAGTGTCTGAGGCTGGGTTTGAACTCAGGAATAGGAATATTCTTGATTCCAGGCCTGGCTCTTTACATTATATGGAGTCACTCAGCTGCCACCACCTGTACAGTGACAAAAACAAAACAAAACAAAACAAAAACAAAACAAAAAACAAAACAAAACAAAACAAATCCAGTGTGCCCCTAATATCTTTAGTTTCTTGCCCAAGACTTTAAAATCCGTGGCAATATTTGCAAGATTCCTTTTTGTAGCATTACTTAGGCTCATAAGAATCATCAGTGGGAGTTAGCAGGTGTGCTGGGTTTGGGGAGATTCTCTTCATATCCATAATACATATCCTGGGAAGACAGAGGAGCCTCTGTGGCTACTGGGAGGTCAACATATCTGTGTGTCTTTTTTCCCTTTGACCTTTACTGAATGATTTTCTATCTGATGGCACGTTTGGATCCATATTACTCTTCCTTGGACAACAAAATGGTTGCTTCCTCTTTGGGAAGAGCCACATACCTATTAATTAGCTCTAAATATTCACTGGTCCTTCTTCTTCCCTTTCTGCTCTGTGCCAAATTCTTCCATCGTCCAGTCTCTTACCACAGAGTAGTATTCCCCTGTGCTAGCCTAGGGAATGCTCATGGATTTTTTTCCCCACTCTTCATGTTGAATGAGTCACTTCTTTGGTCTGGAAAGAAGGGCCAAGAAAATATCCAACTGGTAGAATTAAAACCCAATTCTGGGATATAACAGGTCACAAAACTATGAAATTGTCAATACACAGCTTCTCCTGTACCTCCAGGACACTTAACAGGCCATGTAATTTTTCCTGGCTTTAGTTACTCCTCGTATTACTTTGGCATATTAGGAATTAAGCAGGATACACAATAAATCACTTCTGCACATCTCCCTCCTTTGTCTTCTGTTACCTTTCCTCTTTGACCTCTAAAAACTAGATAACATAAGTTTAAAAGTGTTAAGTATCCATCAACCTCAATCTTTTTCCTTGTGTCATAGGTTATGATGGTAAAAATATCTCTAAAAGCATCAAGAGAGCAAGAAGATAAATGTCATTACCTTGCTTTACTTTGATCCAGTTGATGAGTTACAGTCATCTAACTCCTTACTCACTTGTTCTATTTCGATACTCTGAATAAGGATTTATGTTGGAAAAAGAAATGGCAAACCACTCCGGTATCTTTGCCAAGAAAATTCCACGGACAACATTAGTGGGTTATGGTTTTTGGGTCACGAAGAGTTGGATACGACTGGATGACTGAACAACACCAACGACAATGAAGCCAACAACCGCAACAGCAACAGCAATGAATAGGAAAGTTTAGAGAAGGGATAGTACAGGACTGACCATGCTAGAGCTACTAAGAGGAAAGAAAAAGGGGGTGCAAGTTCTTACTTGGGTAAATTCACTGGCCACCATCTAATACACTGGGTCTCAACCTTCCTAGTGCCGCTACCCTTTAATACTTGTATGTGAGTTTATCTGCATGTGGGCGGACCCACCTGGAGATGGGTAGAGGAGCAGTGTCTCGGTTCCTAAGACCATCGGAAATATGTGTTTTCTGATGGTCTTCGGCAACCCCCATGATCCCTGTGAAAGCGTTGTTTGACCCCCAAAGGGGTCGCGACCCATAGGTTGAAAACCACTGATCTAATGAGTCTGGGAAGCATAAAGCACAGAAAAGCTCCAGGAGACCTATTCATCCACCACCATGATGTAGGCCTATCTGGGGTACAGATGTGTGGCTATTTTCAGTCATTCTTTAGCAGAGACCTAAAAAGGACTTGTTTGTTCTCCCAGAAGAAAGCTTAACTTTGGCAAAATAATTCAAACCAATAGTGATATCTATGAAAACAAGACAGGGTATATTCAACTTCATCAAAAAGGGCAGCATCAAAAGTCATTGAATTGTAATTACATTAAAAAGGTAGGTACCATGAGTGGGAAAATGAATTTTATAATGGGACAGTCATTCCATATATATTACATGATTCAAATAACTATATTGATAAATATAAAATATATTATGTTTTATATAATGTCAATATAATAAAATCTATTAATATAGATCCAAATAATTTCTTCCTATCTTCGGTGCTTAGCACAGGGTCTGACACAGGGTATGTCAGGAAGGCAAGTACAACTTCATTTATTTAGATCCTTGATTTATCTGTTTTTGAAGATGGAAACCAGGGCTGGGAAAGAGGTGAGGAGTCTGTTACTGGTATCCATTTACAAATTTCTTTTCCTAAGTACCCAGTTTAAAAAAAAATCTGAATTATTTCTCACTCCTAATATACTTGGACAGGAGACCTACTGAAATTTTATATTTGAATATGAGACTTGGATAATTATATCTAGTGAAAACATGCACTCAGATGTTTGGGGAAAGAGATTTAACTGTTTTTTCCCAATTATTCTCCTGCTGATTATTTGTAAAGTTAAATTTATTCACTCACCCCAAGAGAAGATCATAGCATCACAAACTGGGACCTGAAGGCACCTTACAGGTAAACTGTTTCAACCTCTTCATTTCAGAGAAACAGAAATCAATGCCCAGAGAGACTGGGACTTATCCAGGGTCACACACAAGAGGTAGAAGAGATGAGATCTGAACCCAGGTACTCTGACTCCCAAATCCAGTACTTTTTCCACTGAGCCACACTGCCTCCCTCATAAATCTCTTTTCTATAGTTCTTTTGGTATATATGACATTTCCCTTTGTATTTCGAACCTTTCCTTTTTTTTTTTTAAACAGTACTTGGTGCTTTTTAATCCTTTCTTTTGTCAGGCCTTTATGTTTACCTTCATTCATTTAACTCCTCTCTCTCTCTGTCTCTCTCTCTGTCTCTCTCTCTCTCTCTCTGCCTCTCTGTCTCTCTCTCTCTGTCTCTCTCTCTCTCTCTCTCTCTCTCTGCCTCTCTGTCTCTCTCTCTCTGTGTCTCTCTCTCTTTGCATCTCTCTCTCTCTGTCTGTCTCTCTGTCTCTGTCTCTGTCTCTCTCTCTTCCCTACCTTCCCACCCCATAGTTTCCTTCCTCCTCTGCTCATCCAAAGATCACAAATTCGCAATGCCAGGACTCCTCCTCTTATTCTACTTTTCTGGATTTTTTTTTGGTGGGGGAGGAGGCAATTGGAGTTCAGTGATTTGCCCAGGGTCATATAGTTAGTAAGTGTCTGAGGTCACATTTGAACTCAGGTCTTCCTGACTCCAGGGCCAGTGCTCTTTCCACTGAACCACCCAGCCACCCCTATTTTTCTGGAACTTGACAGAATATTCTCCTCTTCGGCTGTAGTGATTCTTAAGATCTGGTTTTGAACCCCCAGCTACTGGATTTATATTTATGTGAACCATTAGTATTAAAATATTAATTAACTAAATGAATCCTTAGTTTTAAAATCACCCAATGAACAGTATCCCATCATTAGCCATTACTATGGCTGCTAGGTGGTGCAGTGGGTAGAGTTACAGGCCTGGAGTCAGGAAGATTTGAGTTCAAAACCAGCCTCAGACACTTGTTAGTTGTGTGACCCTGGGCAAGTCCCTTAACTCTGTTTGCCTCAGTTTCCTCATCTGCAAAATGAGCTGGAGAAGGAAATGGCAAACTACTCCAGTATCTCTGCCAAGAAAACACCAAATGGGTTCAAGAGGAGTCAGCCATGACTGGAAAACAACTGGACAACAACAAAAAAGCTCAAGCAGCGTGGGGATAAGAGTAGTATCCGCAGTAAACACTGCGGTTTCAGAAGAGAGAGATCACTGTGGCTGGACTGGTCGGACAAGACTGTCAGACTGGAGAGGACGGAGAGCCATGTAATTTCTCCTTCCTTTGACTTCATGGCACTTAGGGACCTGCAGCACTCATTTGCCAAGTAATCACATATTAGCTTGTGAAATAAAATTATTTAACTTTTCATTTGTTTATACTTAATCTTTCCCACTAAATTACGAGTGCCTTCGTCCACGCTTCCGTAGAATCTGGGAACACAAATTACACTTTTTGTGTCTCCCTTTGTGTCACCGTTTCTTGCACAGAATAGATAATAGATTATCACAATATTTATATTTGTTCATTTGGCGGGTGATTAGCCAAGCTACATCTGATACTGTCTGGTTCCAAATCCGTGAAACAAGATGCTTCCCCTTACCCCCACCCCCAAGTTAAGCTCATCACCTCGAATTTCTCTCTGGTTGTTTGGTCCCATTAGACTCTTTGTGATCCTGCAGACCATGCCGTCCATGAGGTTTTCTTGGTGAAGATACTGGAATGGTTTATTATTTCCTTCTCCAGTAGATTAAGGCATGCAGAGGTTAAGTGACTTGCCCAGGGTCACACAGCTAGTAGGGATCTGAGGCTGCATTTGAACTCTGGTTTTCCTGATTGCAAGCCCAGTGCTCTATCCATCGAACCACCTAGCTGCCTCCTAAAAAGACAATGCATTCTATTTCTTTCAATTCTACTACCTAATCTTGTTTAAGCCTGTCATGATTTCTTTCAGCCTGTTGTTGTTGTTCAGTCATGTCTGACCCTATTTGGGGTTTTCTTGGCAAAGATAATAGAGGGGTTTGCTATTTCCTTCTCCAGTTCCCTTGACGATGAGGAAACTGAGGCAAATATGGTTAAGCTACTTGTTCAGGGTCACACAGCTAGTTAGTATCTGCGGATGGATTTGAACTCCCTCTAACTCTACCTACCACCTGGCTGCTCCCTAATCTCATGAATCAAGCCTTGACTAACACCACCTCTCTCAGTCTCCTCTCCACTTTGATTGGAAGACTGGAAGGTGGAGTACCAAGCTCCTCTCAATGCTTTCCTTGATAGAAGGCAGAAACTAGACTTCTCAGGCTACTTCCACACTTCCCCCTCTAGCCTACCTGTCCCCCACTTCTTTCCTCCTTCCTTTTGTACTTGTCTCCTCCATTAGACTGTAAGTTCCTAGAGGGCAGGGACTGTCTTTCTTTCCGGTAATTATAACCTCAGCCCTTGGCAAAGTGCCAATAAATGTTTATTGGATTCAATTGGATACATGATTTAAAAAAATTCTTTAATTCCATGGTAACTTGATGAGAGAATTACATATTTATAAGAAACCTACTTATCAAGATTTTTCAATATTTTGGACTGTTTTTGTAATTTTTAGTACAGTTCACATATGTACTATTTTGTAAAATCATGGAATGAATCACCATGGGGTCAAGTATCAAATTTTTTTACTAAGACATGACTTTTGCTTGTCTTCTTGTCAATAAGTCATCATGATGCACAAAACTCGAACCAGAGTTCTTCCTGTGGGTTCTTTTTTTTGTCTTAAGCCTGGATGAAGCTTTGATGGAAAAGTTTCCTCAGTATTACACAGCTTAATTATAATATGTATTGCAATTATAACTTAAAATGAATAGACCATTTATTCATACTCAATAAATTTTTTTTTCAAAAGGAAAAAAGAATGACCAGGAGACAACAATTAGACAGATCTGGATGTAGCAGAGAATTCACGTAGGGGGAGAATGGAAGATAAATTGGAAAGTAGGTAGGGGAAAGAGCATCACTGAAATATTTAAGAACACACAGAAGAGAGAAGAACAAAGTGCAGAAGGCATTGCAGGCAAGTTGGGGAATATTGGTGCTGTAATGTTAAATTTAATACAAACTTAAAACTATCAAATTTTATTTGAAATTCATAGTTTCACATACAATCCTCTTTTTTTTGTTCTTTGCATATTGGAATGTTCACATTTGTTGATATTTTAAAAATTTATAATAAAAAATAAACATGGATTGAGATCAGATTGTGGAAGGCTTTGAAAACCGGCACAAGCAGTTTATATTTAATATTTTTGGCAAAGGATGTTCTTGAAAATGGGCAGCTAGCTAGGTGGTGCAGTGTATAGAGTGAGGGACCTGGAGTCAAGAAGACCTGAGTTCAAATCTGATCTCAGACATTTACTAGCTGTGTGACCCTAGGCAATTCATTTTACTCTGCCTCAGTTTCCTCATCTGTAAAAAACCTGGAGAGGGAAATGGCAAACTGCTCCAGTATCTTTGCCAAGAAAACCCCAAATGGGGTTGTAAAGAGTCATATGTGACTGGAAACAACTGACCAACAAAAATTTTTGAACACAGCAGGAACATACTGAAAGTGATATTTTAAGGAAATTAATCTGAAAAGAGTGGAGATTGGATTCTGGGAGATCAGTTAGGAGGCTATTGTAATAATGGAAGGACATGTAAACAAGAAACAATTAAGAGAATAAATTCAGAGGCAATGGACAAGGAGACAGATTTTGGGGTTATAGAAATTATGTGAATATATTATAAATAAGATATATGTAATAATATAAATAAATTGCTTATATAAAGCAGTCTCATTAATCTCATACAAAAGGGGGAGCTATTTAGAAGAGTTCAGTGTGGATGTGTATTGGCCAGTGTAGAATTTGAAAGACATGTCTAAGTATGTTCTGCTGTCTAAGATAGAAGGTCAGGTAACTGAAAGTAGCTTTTTGAAAATGGCACCTATACAAATGTTAGGAAAACCGGAGTCCAGAATGGGCTGAGGCTTCTGAATGTTAGGGACAAGAAAAACACCTGAAAAAATCCGTCCTGGGGGATAAGAGAAGATCGAAGAACGCAGTAATCCTAAATCCCATTGTGTTCCTTTGTCTCTGTCATGGACAATGATCTTCCGAACAGGAAGTCTTTAACAAAAATTGAAATGAAACACAAGGGAGTTGGTAAGAGAGCACTTTGTTATCCTCAGATCAATTTAATTGAATGTATATGTTTTGAGTACCTACTGTATACTGGGAGACACATAAAGACAGGGTCTCTACATTCATGGAGCAGACAGTCTAGTAGCTGAATTAGGCACCAGTAAATATAATACCCAATAGTAGATGTGTGCACCAGAGATGTGCATAATGAAGTGCTATGAAAGTAATGACTTCTGAAAGGGATCATCAGGGAAGGCTTCATAAAGGAAGTGCTATGAGTTGGGCTTTAACTCAGTGGGTTCAGAATTTAACAGGTGAAGCTGAGGGATAAGGATCCTTTAGAAATAGGGACTAGTACTTGCAAAGGCACTGAGGCAGGAATCTATCATCTCTCTCTCTCTCTCTCTCTCTCTCTCTATCTATCCGTCTATCTATCTATCTATCTGTCTACCTATCTATCTGTCTGTCTGTCTGTCTGTCTATCTATCTATCTATCTGTCTATTTATTCATATGCAAATAGGCTGTTTGAGGGACAGAAAGTAGTACGGATGAAGCATAGATTTCATAGAAATATAAAATATAAAAATATGATATATAAATAGATATGTGGTATTATGAATAAATATTGTATATAAATATACAGTAAGGTGGGAAAGATAAAGTGGTCCCAGACTGTAGTGGACTTTGAGTTCCAGGTAGAGGAATTTGGATGTCTCTCAGTAGGCAAAAAGCAACTAAAGGTTACTGAGCAAGAGTGACATGATTAGGTCTATGCATAACCTGTGGTTTGAAGGGTAGGCTGAATTTGGGCAGTATAGAAGCTGGAAGACCTGTCAACACATTACTGTAATTTATTCAGGATAGAGGCAATGGGAATGGGGAAGAAAAGAAAGATGAGAATGGTTGTGAAGGTAGAATCAAGAGGACTTGGTAAGTGAATGAATATGAGAAGTATGGGAAGGGGAAAGTCATCATGATATCAGTGTTTCAACTATAGGAGAAGAGGTGAATGGTGGTACCAGTTATAGGAACGGTGAGATCAAGAGGGAGACCACTTAGCGGGGAAACAAATCAGCTAGGCTTTAGACCCATTGAGTTTGAGGTGGTGGGGAGCATCTAAGTAGAAATGCCCTCTACATGGTGGAAGACATAGATCTAGAGCTTAAAAGAGAATTCAGGGTTTATAACAACAATGACAGCTACTTTTGACATTGTACTTTAAGATTGACCAAGATCTTTGCACCTATTATCCCACTTGATCCTCCCAATCCTGTGATATATGTACTACTGGTATTATTATCTTCATTTCGTAGATAAGGAAATGGAAGGTTGAAAGTTTAAATTACTTTTTTAAGGTAAATGTTAAGAGATGGAATTTGGGAATCACATAGGAGTATTAGGTGAAATTATGGAACTGCATCAGATTGACAAGGAGAAAGAATTTGGGGAAGATGACGAGGAGGGAGAAAAGTACTCTGTTGAGTACTTGAAGTTGGGGAGGTGGAGAGGAAGGTAACCAGGAGAGTATCATTATCTCTTAAGACAATTTTTAGTAGGAAGTCAAGTCAACAGGTCAAGACCAATCATATCTCATGGCTCTGCAAGGCCTTGAAGATATGACTTTTGAACCCTTGTCTGTAATCACTGGAAGAGAATAGGAGAAGCACCACAGAAATGGAGTCCTAATTTTCAAGAAAGAGAAAGCAGAGTCTTAATATTATATAATCTTGACCTTGATTGTGGCCAAAATTATAGATCGCATGATTAAAGGCGGAGTTTGTGAGCCCTTAGAAAGGGGAAGCTATGATCACTATGAGCCAATGTGGGATCATCAAGAACATGGCATGAGAAGCTAGATTGAAAGCTTGATACTTTTTTTTTCCTTTTTTTTTTTTGGAAGGCAGTTGGGGTTGGGGTTAAGTGACTTGCCCAAGGTCACACGGCTAGTAAGTGTTATGTGTCTGAGGCTGGATTTGAACTCAGGTCCTCCTGACTCCAGGGCCGGTGCTCTATTCACTGTGCAACCTAGCCACCCCTGGATGATATTCTTAGGTGAGTTTAAAACTGGTTGAACAAGTCAAACCAAAGAAAGACAATTAGCAAATTGGCGTTGACCTGAATGGATGTGTCTAATGGAGCATTTAGGGGTCTGATCTTGGCTCTGGACTGTTCAACATTTTTACTAATGGCTTGAACTGAAGCATATTAGGAAATTTGTGGTGTCATCAAGCTAGGAGGGATAGCTGTCCTCTTTGACCAGAAAACTGGAATCCCAAAAGATCTCAACAAGTTTGAACACCATGCTAAGGCTAATAAGATATTTAACAAGGAAATCTATTAATGTCCTGTATTTTGGTTAAATGATAATTTCAAAAATTAACAATAATTTGTTTAAGTAATAATAGTTAAACAATAAACAGGACAAGAGAGATGTAAGAAAGATTTTGGGATTTTAGTGGAACGTAAGCTCAGTGTAAATCAATAGTGTTTTACCAAAAGAGTAAGGCGAGCTCAGGCTACAACAAATGAAGTGTAACGAATCACCTCTATTTTACTCTGTCCTTGTTGGACCAAAGATGGAGTAGTACAGCCTTCAGTAATGGGTTCCATGTTGTAACACACTGACAAGGTAGAGCATATTCAGGAGGGAGGGCAGGATAGCAATGTAGAATGGAGCTATGCAAGGTTCTATGAAAGGGACTGGGGACGATTATCTGGCAAAAAGAAGGCCCAGGAGGGAGAGGAGGGTTGTATTTAAACATCTGAAAAGCGATGATGTAGAAAAGGGATCACATTCATTCTATATAGTCTCAGAGTACAGAATGGGTAGCAACAAACAGAAATTGTAGGGAAGCACATTTTTGTTCAACCTGAGGATAGAGCCCTAACAGGTAGAACTGGTCTAAGGCAGAACGCGCTGCCTTGGAAGGGAATGAATTAATCACCCCCGGAGGGGATGATGGCAGAGGTGAGATGAGCACAGCAGGGTGTGGTGGAAGGGGTTCCTGCCCTGGCATGGGTTGGATTGGCAGCTTCTGAGGTTCCTTCCACATCTAAGACTTATTTTAAGAGTGTGATAGGGTGATAGAGCAAAGTGCTAAAAGTGAGGGGGGAAATCACTATAGGAGTTGGTCAGGAAAGGGTTTCTAGTAGAAGTGAGTATCTGGTGGATCATAGCCAGAGTTGGACTATTGGAGTAATCAGGGAAGTGATGGAGAAAGGCATTCCAAGAAAGAGGACGTAGGAATATTCAAAGTTTTCAAAGCATTTTACTTATGTTATCTCATTTGACCCTCACAACCTTAGAAGGAAACTGAGGCAGGCCAAGGTA
>CM053581.1:36646910-36649264 GCA_028627135.1 Pseudochirops cupreus
CCACGGTTTGGATACTTCTCTACTCTGGCTTTTGGAATGTTTAAAAGAGAAGGCAATGTTGGCCCATTTTCAAAAAGAGGAAGAGGGTTGACTTTTTAGACTTATAGGTTAGAAAGCTTGACTTTAATTCCTGGCAATGTCCTAGAACAAATCATTAAAAGGATGGGCTGAGTTTAAAAAAAAGATTATAGAAGATAGGAGCAAGGGCCAGTAACTGAAGATGAATTAAAGAGAGTGACAAGGTCCTCTAAAAATGTCAGGACAACTAAAGCCCAGAAGGAGCTGAGGGTTCCCATGAATGCTCTAGACAACAAAAAGGGTTTTTCCTGCTATGTTGGGGGTAAGAGGAAGATCAAAGAAGGTAGAACCACTTTACTTAGGGGCGTGGTGGACATGATAGCCTCTTCAAGGTCTTAAAGAGCTGTCATGTGGAAGAGGGATTAGTACTGGTTTACTTGGCCTTTGAGGGCAGAACATGGAGCAATGAATGAAAGCTGCAGAGGCAGATTTTTATCCACTAGGAAGAAGAAATTCCTTATGATTTGAACCGTCCAAAAATGAAATATGGTACCTCACAAGGTAGTGAGTTCACCATCATTAGGGGTATTCAAATAGGGGTAGGATGCTTAATTGTTGGAGAGGGGGTAGAGGGAGGTTTGCATTCCTTTTGTTGTTGAGGCATTTCAGTAGTGTCTGACTCTCCACAATTGGGAGTTTTCTTGGCAAAGATACTAGAGTGGTTTGCCACTGCCTTCTCCAACTCATTTTACAGAAGAAGAAACTGAGGCACATGGGGTTAAGTGACTTGCCCAGGGTCACATAACTAGTAAGTGCCTTTGGTTGGAATTGAACTCAGATCTTCCTGACTGAAGGCCTGGCATTCTATCCACTGTGCCACCTAGTGGCCTGTTCCATCTCTTGCTATATTTCTATGTTTCTCACTTCCGCAGACCTTGTATTCTATCTAAACTGAACTATTTTATAATCCCCGTGCATTCCATGTGCTTTCTTCCACTTATGCCTTTGGTGAGGTTGTTCCTGAGTCCTGGAATCACCTCCGTCCTCCGCCCTTGAAATTATCTGTATTTTTTAAAGTTGGCTCCAACCTCACATTCTCCACAAAGTCTTCCCTGTCTTTAATGATCATACTTCATTCCCACACTGCATTGTTTGCATCTTTTTACTTGCTCTCTATTTGCATTTTGTGGTCACTCAAGTGTCATGTTCTTTCTTCTAGCAGACCTTCGTATCTGTGAAGTGTCTTATTTAATTTCTATATCTCCCCCAGTGCCTAACACTGTGGTCTACAGCCAGCAGATATTAAATGAATGTTAGATGAGCAGAATTACAGAATCAGAGTACCCTCAAACAGCAGTTCTTAACCTGGGATCCAAGAACTTCCTTTAGTTGAATCCAGCAATTTGGGAGTAGGTGGAGAAAAGGAAGGTAGTAGAAGTGACTCAGGTTGGGAACTGGCATGTTATGGACAATAGGGGCATGAGAGGTCAGGAGGATGAAGGGCGGAAGACTGGCCAGTTAACTAAGGGAGGAAAATAAGGCTAGAGAAAAGGTGACAGTGCCAATAGGGAGAGATGGAAGGACTGGAGGGTGTGATAAAGATGAAACGAAGGCAGAGAGACAACTCAGAGGGTAGGAGACTGTGATGGGGAGGGAATTTCAGAATTTAGGATCACGGAGGTGTTATGGTTTTGGGGGGTAGTTGGGTCTAAGGTAACTCCTCTGGGCAGCTGGAGTCAAAGCATAGGTGATGGGGTTTTAGGAGGTTGATGACTAAGATTCCAGTGTCTAAAAGAAGTATTAATATAAATATTATTAAATATTAAAGGATGAGGATACAGAGGAAGGCAAAAACATGGTCCCTATCTTCAGGGAGTTTATATTCTAATTGGGGAAACAACATGCACATAACTATACACATACAATATATAGACAAGAGAAATGTAATTTTTCTCTTTTTTTGTTTTTTTTGCTTTTTTTTCCTTCAGTCATTTTTTAATTTAAGTTTTATTATAGTTTGTGTCATTCATTTCCACAAGATTTTGAGTTACATATTTTCTCCCTGTCTTTCCCCCGCCCACCGCCCCAAAACAGCCATCTCAGTGTGTTCCCCCTCCCCCAGTCTATTCTCTCCTATGTCACTTTTCGGTAGGGCAGGATGGATCTCCCAACTGCAGTGCCTGTGTATCTCGAGTTCCAGTTGGATGTAGTCAATAATAATAATAATAATTGCATAGATAGATAGATAGATAGATACACATTCATAACATTTGATTATGGAACTCCAGATTCCAGATTCTTTCTCCTCCTCTCTCACCACCCATCCCCACTGGAAG
>CM053581.1:36649764-36703203 GCA_028627135.1 Pseudochirops cupreus
TTCCTTGTAGCCAAGCTGACTTTAGTGGGAAGTATCTTTGTGTGCGTTTTGGAGTTCTAGGATTGGTTTAGAGTCCTGTTTTATGGCTATTTTGGGGTGGCTATGTGAGAGTTGCGATATGTTGCTGCTGCTACGCTGCCATCTTGGCTGTGCCCCCCCAAAATGTAATTTTTCTAACAAAGGGAGTGGGGGAAACCTCGAAAGACCTCCTAGAGAAGGTAGAATTTGAATGGAGTGTTGGAGAGCCAAGAGGTGGAGGCGAGAAGGGAGAGCATTCCAGGCATGGGGGACATGGGGTGAAAAGGCACTATGGACGAGGGTGAAAAGAATGTGATCCAGGTACTAAATTCCTTGAGAAAGAATGCAGAGTAATCTACAGGTGGGGTAATGATAGCAATGAACATCTGCATAGAGCAGTCTAGATGGTCTGGAAAGCCTCCAAATGAGAGAGGCTGCTGAGAGGCAGTGGCAGCAGGAGGGTCTAGAAATATCAGGGGGTATAAGAGAAGGAAGAACAGGCATTGAAGAGAGTGGCAAAAATTATTTGTTTTCTGGAAAAATCCAGGGATCCATGAAAATGACAAGGGAAGAGAGAGAGATCTAAGAGAGAAGGAAGTTTGTTAATGACTAAGTGGGGACTCTGGGGGTTTCAGTATTTGGGGGCATGGGTGCTAGGGAAGAGTGTGACTGAGCTGGGTAGGGATGGAAGAGTGAGGAGCAGTTGTTGCCTTGGCAGATGGCAGTTCTAAATCAGAGGAATTGGTGGAATGGGAAGTAGGAGTTTACTACCTATAGGACCAGACAATTGTCTGTTGATTGGACTACTCAGCTGATCAGAGGAAGGGATAAGAAGGGTTTTGGGTAGTGGAGAATGAGTAGGTTCATATGTTAGAAGAGACCACTTATTTTTAGTATTGTGGAGTTGGGGACAGCCACTTTACTGTTGTATCCCTTGCCATGACAAACCTCCAGCTATCATCTCTATGCCTTTGCATTGGCAGTCTGCCATGCCTGAAATGCTTTTCCTTCTCCCACCTCTTGGCTCTCTTCTGCACTCCATTCAAATCCCACCTTCTTTAGGAGGCCTTTTTAGGTTTCCCCCACTCCCCTCACTAGAAAAATTACATTTACTCTGTCCATATCTTGTATGTCCATGGTTATCTCCCCAATTAGAATGTGAGCTCCTTAAAGACAGGGAACGTATTTCTGGATTTCTTTGTATCCCCTTTGATTAGCTCAGTACCCAGCTTGTTGTTGTCCTTTGCTCTTGAAGAGGACCAAAATGTCATCATTGTGTTAGAGTCAAGTGTTAATGTGTCTGACTGTAGCTGATCAGAGCAATACGGGTTCAGAATGCTCTACCAGAGGTTGGACACAAATAGTCCGTGTGAACATTTGGGGTGGATTTTCTAAGCACACACATCTTGGGTTTCTTTTGAACTGTTTCAGTTCTCTCATAGAGCATAGCTCCCTCTCTTATGTGGACATGCCATGCTGAGCAGTCCTGTGCCATTGTCTCCCATGTCACACAATCAATTCCAAAGTTCTTGAGAGAGACCATTGAGAGTGTCCTTGTATGACTTCTTCTGACCACCATGTGAGTGCTTGCCCTGTGTGAATTCTCCATAAAATAAGTCTTTTAGGCAAGTGTATGTTTGGCATTTTGTTGGGTCGCGGGGTGAGAGCTCGGCTGCCCACATGAGACACTGGGCGGTGGACTCTGCCTAAGGTGTTGAGTCTGTGACAACCTGATGGCTCCAGGGAAGGCCGGCCTCCCTTATGACCTCCCCTGAAGGGATGGGCTGGGGGCAGGGTGTAGGGCTTATAATGGTGTGTTGCTTCGGGCGGGGGGATGTCAAAATAAAGGGGACTGCAGCCAGACTTGTCTCTGGTGCTCTGTTGTCCTTTAACGCACAGTGAAGTTCACTGAGGTAGTACCTCAGTGCCGGAGACATGCGAAGACCGTGCGAGGTAAGTAGACAGGCGACTGGAAGCGGCGCAACGCTTCATCATTTGAACAATGTGACCAGCCTATTGGAGTTGTGTTCTCTGAAGCAGAGTTTGAATGCCTGGCAGTTTAGTTTGAGAAAGGACCTCAGTGTCTAGTACCTTATCCTGCCAGGTGATCTTCAGAATCTTCCTAAGACAATTCAAATGGAAGTGATTCAGTTTCCTGGCATGGCACTGGTAGACTGCCCAGGATTCACAGGCATACAGCAGTGAGGTCAGCACCATGGCTTTGTAGACCTTCCGTTTGGTAGCCAGTCTAATACCCTTTCTCTCCCACACTTTCCTTTGGAGCCTCCCAAATACTGAACTGGCTCTGGCAATGCATGTGTCAACTTTGTTATCAATACTACAGTACTGGGCATGTAGTAAGTGGTTAAGAAATGCTTATTGAATGTGGAGAGGGTCAGTGGTTAGCCTCCTCCAAGAAAAATCAATGGGGAATAAAGACTGTGGGAGTTTCCTTAACATTTTATTCCCTCAAAAATTTGGTTAGAAGTGGTTCTTGGATAGCCTACAACAAAAATCGGCAACATGTTTATGTCTTTTTAAGATTAGATTAATCCCTGCTCTGCCCTAGTGGTTCTCTGGAGTCCATCTTGCTCCTTTGACACTCATTCTCCAAGGTTTATGTGCGCATGGGTATGCTATTTGCTCTTAAAAATTCACACTGATCCCTGGCATTTGTTTTGGTACCCATGCATTCAAAAAGACGTCTTTGCATATGTTTGATAAATCCCTAGTGTACCTATGTGTTCCCTCTAAGAATCTCATTGCCTGTACATTACACTTGGCTGCCTTTGCATGTTCAATATGTTGCTGCCACACCTGCCCATTAACCGTCATGCCTCATTGGTAGTGACGTTCCGATGCTTTTATTTAAAAGTAAGATGCCTCTGTGTTTTCAGCTAAGGGCCAACATTCACTCTTGCATCTTCATAGAGATGTCATTATATTTGATGTTCCAATAAACACCTGTAACAATTTCACATATCTAATCAAATAAATAACAAACTCATGGGGCCCTGCATGCAGTAGGCACTTAATGTCCATTGAGCCGAATTGAATGTAAGGGGTGTCTACTTTATATTTAGGACTATATGTGTATAGAAATGCAAGCCATAGGACCAGCCCTCAAGGTTCTTATAAGTGAGATATTTTTCATCTAAGCGCTTATTATGATCACCATGGTCATGACAATTATTATTGTTTGATTGGGGGAGATACCTATGACTCAAATGCATGAAACAATAGTCAATGGTCTGAGGCAGGGTAATTTAACACACAGTAATGTGGCATCACCTATGTGCATGGAGAGAGTTCCATGGGTATATTCAATTAAGTCCAACAAACATTTTTTAAGCATCTGCAATATACAATGTACTCTTTTTTTTGTTTTTATTTTTTTTTTTGGAGGGAGGAAGGTAGGGCAATTGGGGTTAAGTGCCTTGCCCAAGGTCACATGGCTAGTTTTTTGTGGTAAGTGTCTGAGGCCAGATTTGAACTCAGGCAGGTCCTCCTGACTTCAGGGCTGGTGCTCTATCCACTGCGCCACCTAGCCACCCTGCAATGCACTCTTCTAGGCTCTGGTAAAACTAATATAGTTATGTTGTGGTCCCTGTTTGCAAGGACAGTCCAGTCAGATGGGGGAAAGACCAGGTGAGAGTATGCCATTTGAGAAGGTAGAGCCCATTTTCAGGTGGGGGAGCCATGGAGAAGACTTCATAGAGCAGGTGGCAGGTGAGTTGAGCCCTGGAGAAAAGGACCTTGATAAGCAGAGTAGGGGGATGGAGCAAAAGTTCATTGTGTACAAGAGGGTTGGATAATATTCTAGTTTGTTTAGAACAGAGGCTATACTCATAATAATCACCTTTATCTGCTTCATGATTCTTTCTAATTCATGTGCTTCAATATATATATACATATGCAAATATGTTTATATATATATATATATATACTCACAAATATACAAACATACTCACACATATATGTGTGTATATATATATGTATATATTAATATTTTTTGTCTCAGACCCGTATTTCATTAATATGGGCAACTCCCAAAGGGGAAACTCCCTCCACCAATGCTGATCTATATTTGCTTTGGACTGAATTATCATGATATTGAGAAGTTAAGTGACTTTCCCAGGGTCACACGGTCAGACCACATTAGAGGCAGAATTTGAACTTGAGCACCACATCTCTATTCACTATGACACAGTGAATTATGTGTCTTGAGCTTTGTTGGTCCAGCGTGGGAATCCCGAGTCAGGGAGGTTACAGAATATGAGCATGGTGTGGTGAGAGAGATGGTGTGATATAGTTCACTAAATCTGCAGTTGAAAGATTTGGGTTTAAACCTCAGTTGTGATTTTCTTGAGTATTTTCAGTTGCGTCTGACTCTTTGTGACCCCGTATGGGATTTTCTTGGCAAAGATGCTGGAGTGGTTTGCCATTGTCTTCTCCAGGTCATTTGACAGATGAGGAAACTGAGGCAAACAGGGTGAAATTACTTGCCCACGGTCACACAGCTAGTAAGTGTCTTTGGCTGGATTTGAACTCAGGTCTTTCTGACTCCAGACCTGGTGCTCTATCCATTGTGCCGCATAGCTTTCTGGTTCTGCTACAATGCATGTAATCTTGGCCAAATCATTATACTTTTCTGAGTCTCAGTTCTTTCATCTATAAAATGATGCTATTGGCTGAAATGATCTCTAAGACCCTTTCCGATTCCTATCTAAGCCTATCTGGTTACTTTAGGAAAAATGAATTAGCTTTCCAGAAGCCATATGAGGGAGGAATATTCTAGGTAGATCAGCCAGTTTAACCATAGAGAGGATCCTGGAGGTGCTTAAGGGGAAGAGGATTACAGGTTTGATATAAATGGATCTGCTCTACATGATTTACTTGCTAGAGCTTAAGAGTTAAACAGATTCTCTCCAGAGGCATAGATTTCCTATTCTGTCATTTACCAAAAAAGGAGAGTCATATCAAAGCCCCAGACACCAGAATTCCCCAGAACCCAAACTCAGCTTCTTTGCTGGAGGACAACTTAGATCTTCAATTAGGTGAGATGCTGGAGGTGAAAGAGGAACCCCGTCTTGCTTTAATTACTCCTGGCATAGTATTTCTTTCCACGCTTTGCTAATTGAAATTAAACAGCTGCCACATTTGGGCCAGGACAAAAGAGATTCTGTTTTTCATCCCTCCCTGATTTAATGAAGACTGACGGGGTGTGAGGAGACCAGCAGCATTTCAGCTGCCATGGCCACAGAGATGTGCAATCGCCACCTTAAGGCCAAGCAAAGAACCCAGTGGAGCTGATAAGGGATTTTCCTCCTAGAGTGTGAGGGGAGCCAAGCACACCAGAATTCATAGACATGGAATCCAGGTGTGACCCAAGGAGACTGCTCCAGAATGCATGTCAGTCCCATGGCCTCAATGACCAGACTGGCCTGCATACCTAAACCTTCCTCATATTCTGGCTTAATACTCTGAGGTCCCTACAAATCTCCCATATGCCGGATTGAGCCTGGAGGCAGCCAAAGAGGAAGGGAAAATGCTTGTCCATCTGGTACCTTGCTGGGTATTTTGGGTCAACTCTTGTTGGCAGAGAATAGGGGTGAAGGGAAATTCCATTTTCCTGTGAAGTAATGGGCAAAAGAGTACCAGAAGCAGTGAGATCTTTGGGAAAATACTGAATTTGTAGTTATGAGGCTTTGATTCTGTTTCTGACCCTTCTGGAGATGTTCCATGTCCTTAAAGGTAAAAGAAAACTCCCCAAGGCCTCAGTGTGCCCACATGCATTGTAGGAATGATGCCTAACCTTTCCAACATGTCAGGGAAGTCATGAAAATGAACAAGATAATCAATTTGGACACTTTGAGGTCTTTGGAGAGAAGGTACTATGTAAATTAGAGAGGATAATTACTAACGTTAACAGCAACAATAAAAATTATGATGTGAGAGATGAGAAAAAGCTGATAGAAAACGGTGCAGCTGTAGTCACAACAATAATAAAACACTTATCACCAAAAATGTTCTAGGCTCTTACAAAGCATAATTAATTTGGGGTGCCTAGTTAGCTCTTAATCATACATTCTTGAGGTATGGAATTTGACTTTAGCTAATGACATGGGAAATACGATTCATTCACTGATAATCAGATGAAAAGAAGGCACAGAGAGGGATATTTGGATTCTCCGGGAGCTTCCTTTACACACCAGTACCCAGAAGTCTGTCCACTGGTTAGAAGCTATGCTTTATGAAGAGCAGTGGCTAGAGTGGGCCTCTACAATGATCCAGAGATCTTCAGATGGGAAAACTGAGATCCGGAAAGGAGGAATGACATGTTTAAAGTCAAGCAGGAATTTGGTGGCTCCTGTGCCCCAGGGCCTCCTTCCTGGTGACTTCTGATGGTTCCCTTCTCCACAGGGCCATGGCTAAGGTTTGTATAATTGAGTGGATTGTTGGGGCAAGTGGTTTTCTAGAGGGTAGCCTCTTTTGTAGGTGAGATGTCCATGAAAGGGGCTTCTGCCACATGTCTGGGAGGGCCAGACTGAAGGGGATACCCTTCAACTGGGCAGTAATGGCCCACTGGGCTCACCCTGTTGACCTGTGCCTTACTGCCAAAGGTGTCTAGGGCTATAAGCCTCCACTTGCATTTGGGATCTCAGAGCAGCTTTTTGGTGCTGCTGATCCTACAGCTTCTGCCATGTTACCCATCTCACCTCTCCCCTTCATATCCCCTCCTTTCCATTTATAGCCTCTGGTGATCCTCCTGTGTTTCAGTCTTTCCCCAGGCTCCTTCCTTCATCAATCAACAAATGTTTATTAAGAGCTCATCACATGACAAGCATTGTGCTAAGCCTCAGGGATACAAAGAAAAAGGTGACAATGGTCCTTGCTCCCAAGAAGCTGACATTATAATGGGAGAGACAACATGTATATAAAATCCATAGTTTGGTGTATGTATGATATTTTTAAAAAAGGAGTTATGCTTTATGGAGATGGAAGTAGTAGCAAAAACTTCCATTGCAAAGTGGACTTCATCAGGAAGCACCCAACTGCAGTGTTTGAAGGTCTCTTCCAACACAGTTCTCAACACAAATCCGTGTGACTAAATTGGCAGAGCAGAGAATACTCAAGGAGAAATCACATGGGTAGGTAAGATGCTAGCCCTTCTGCTCAAGACAATGCTATTCCCAAGGCTGCACTGTTGACTCATCTTCATAGGATTCCTACCATGTTTAGCTCAGAACCTTCACTCCAACACCTTCTCTTCCCCCTTTTATGTATTATCTTTTCCAATTAGAATGTGAGCTCCTTGAGGGCAAGGACCATCTTTCTGCATGTGTTTGTATTCTCAACTCTTGCCACATAATAAGTGTTTAATAAATACTTGTTGACATGACTTGGTATAATGCTTTAGGGTAGTGTCTGGAAGAGAAATTTCAATATGGTGACTTGGATGATATGGAAAGAAACCAATACCTTCATTACATTTGGATCCTTTAAAAGATGGGTATGTCTTATGTTCTGCAGAACACACAAATGGATTCCAGCAAAGTTATAGGGTAAATTTCTTTTAAATGAATCCTGTTTCCATAATTATTTAAATTGAAGAATTAGAGATTTTTGTGTATATATATATATGTATATATACACACACATATATATGTATACATATACATATATATATATAGTATTCTGTAATATGAATTCTGTAATATGCCGAAGCACTAATCATGAAATGGAAACCTCCCATTTGCCCCCTACTCTACTTGTTTACTTCTCTATAATATTTTCCATGACTGTAGATGACTTCATATTTATAATCTCTAGAATTCAACTTAGTTAGCTATCCTTCTGTATGATCTTTACAATATTTACTGGAGCTCAGGTGTTATAATGCAAATCATCAATGAGGCTGCGCTCTCATACACTGTCCTCAAATCTGAGTTGAAAGAACTCAGAGAGAAAATCTCTAAATTCTAAGCTTCAGATTCTAGAAAATGAATCTATTTTAAAAGAGTAAACTCTCAAATGGACTATGGAAACCATTTCAAGTATTGTAACTAGTGGATCTTTTCATTTTAGTAACATAAGAACAACTATAAAGATTACATACTATAAAAGCACTTTGTAAACAATGACTTTTATTAATACGTCTAATTCAGTGAAATCATTACTCCTCTGCCATCATCTACTGCCTCATCTAATTCAATATCCCTGCTCTTCCATTGTATAAACCCAAAGCTTAATATTTTTTTTGAGTTGCCTCATATATTAGAGTTCCATTCACCAATTATTGACTTATGAAATATTTGGATCAAAAGACCTACACATACTTTGGGGGTGAACGTTAGAATTCATCAGAAAGGGACAAGAGTATCTTTTCTCCAAAGTAAAGCTGGAAAGACATTGCTTTGGCTGTAAGACAGCCTGATATCAATATGTTCCTCCAACTGCAAAGCCTTGTTCTAACCTATTATTTTTCAAAAGCTAGACTGTTTGCTTTTTCTGTGAAAGTTTTGGCAATGTTGACATTGAGACACAAGGAATCAGTGAAAAATATTTGAAGAGATTCTTTTGAAAGGAAAGTGCTCTATAGCTAAGAGGAGAAGGTCATCAGTGATGTTAAATACTGCAAACAGTTTGACAAAGATGAGAATTGAGAAGAAATCATTGGATTTGGTAGTTAAGATCTTGTTAGTGACTTTGTAGAGATCAGTTTTGGTTGAGTGAAGAAGTTGGGAGCCAGACCACAAAGGACTGAGCAGTGAGTGAGAGGGGAAGGGGAGGCAAGCTTTTTCAAGGGATTCTGGCTGAGAAAAGGGTAAGACAAATGGGCTGATAGCTTGTAGATATGTTTGGATTTAGTATAGGTTTTTAAAGGATGGTGGAGTCTTGGGTATGCTTGAAGGCAGTAAGTAACTAGTCGAGATCATTTGAAGAGTCAGGAGAGAGAGAAAGAGAGAGTGAAAGAGAAAGAGAGAGAGAGAGAAAGAGAGAGAGAGAGAGACACAGAGAGAGACAGAGAGACAGAGAGACAGAGAGAGAGAATGATTGGGATTGCAGTCTACTGGAGGAAACAGGAAGGGATGGGTTCAAGCATACAGATAGAGGGGTTGGCCTTTGCAAGGAGAAGGGCCACTTCTTTGTCACAGACTGGGGAAAAGGGGGAAAGAGCAGAGCATGACATCAAGGGATTTTGAGATAAAGAGAAGGGGATAAAATGGAGTTCCCATCAAATGGTCCCAACTTTCTCAGTAAAGAGGCATTGTCCTTAGCTGAGGTAGGGGATGGGCATTTGAGAGGCTTGAGAAGGGAAAAGAAAGTCTGAAATTGCTTTTGTGGATAGTGAGATAGGGAAATAGGGAATCAATTAGGGAGGAATAAAAGGACCACCATGCTGCAATGAGACCCCAATTGGAGTTAGATAACATGAATTTATAATCAATATTGAATGCTCTAGCACAATACATTCAATGAGAACCTATGAGAACCTCTTGGTACAGGAAATTAATTCTTTCCCATCCCCTCTTGCATGTTGTTAGCAAACATATTGCTTATCAATGCCCAGAATTTAACTGAAGCACCACTTGAAAAAAGACTTAGTGCACCTGCCCATGATGCTCAGAGCTCACAAGATTCACAAGCACTCAGGGGAGATTTCCTGGGAAATTTACATCTTTAGTAGAGATGCCGCATTGTGCAGCGTTGTTCCTTGGTGGTCAGAAGTCTGAAGCGACATCCTTGGTACCTAGGACTGTGGCTAAATAATAAAGTGGTCACAAGATAGCCCATTAATTTCCCCTTCTACTCCAATTTTCCATCTGAAGCAAGAAGGTTGAATCATCTATGCCACCCTCAGAGTTAATCTCGGTCTCTTTCAGAGCACCCCAAATTTTCTGGGGATTATAGGTCCCCTTCCTCTCCTACAGTAGCTAGACAGTGGCAGACAGGAGAGAAAAAGCTGATTTCAAGTGGGGGAGGGGCAGCAGGGAGCCGGCGGTTTGCTCTGAGACACACCAATAAACCCATGAAGCCTGAAAGGTTAAGCAAAGACAGAGGCATGAACAGTGGAAATTCTCCATTCGACAATAAGCAATTTTTTTTCCTTCTCAAAATGAAAAGAAAGGGTTCAAGATGACATTCGGCACTTTAAAATATGCAAAATTAGGAGCTGGTGCAGACCTCATTAACACCCGCCTCCAACATCATTAAGATGTTTCCAAGAAAATTAATTGAGAGACTCATTAAAAATAAATTAAGAAAAATGTGTTGCAGAGCGCCTGCACTCAGCTCATAAATCACAGCTCAAAGCTCCGGCCCGCTGCTCCGGCAATTAACTCCAGCCTATTTGTTTTATCCTGACTGCGAAAATTAGAAAGCAGACGCGGAGATTAGATTAGGGACGTCTGTCAAGCGGAACTTGGAGTGAATATTTTAGGATACAAAATGGAAACCGGCAAAACAAAGAAAACCGAGCTTTCATTCTGAGGAGCTGGTCTTTAAGAAGTGACAGACAGCTGAGGGGTGGCTGAGGTAGGACAGTAGGGGAGGGAGGAAGGAGAGAGAAGAAAGGCGGAGGTTTTGATGGGTTGACTGTGACTAGTACTGTACATTTTCAACGTACACACATAGACAGATATGTACCTTGAGATCTATCCACAGAGATGACATTGAAATATAAAATTCACATATCTCTACCAACATGCACATAATGTATGTGACTATTTAGGCATATAACCATTAGCCTAATCATTCCATTAGAATGATAGGACTCCGGTTATGTTTCAAAGCAGCGATGACTACATCTCTCAGTATAATGTGAAATGTATAGATCCAGAGCCCTGTGACTGCTCCTTCATCAGGATTCTCATTCATAAATATGTATCATGACACTACCGAACACCCAGCTGATTGAAGTTATCCCTTATTGACCCTTTGGCTTAGAGGGGAGCAAGAACTGATCACATGCCCATAGCTTGGGGCCAGACGATCAGCTTGGACCTCTTTTTCTAAGGTTACCAGTTGTCAATATCCCAGGTAGTCTGCTTCTCAGAAAGTCATCACAATAGTCTTGAATCAGTAAGTAAATGAATGGAAATGTGTTTATGAAATGCTTACTTTGTGCCAGGCACAGTGCTGAAGACATAATTACAAAAATGAAGATAATCCCTGTGCTGAAGAAGTTTGTAGTCTAAGAGCAGGAGAAAACACACAAAGGAAAATGGTAGCAAGGGAAGGGTGAAATTCATGAGATGATCAATGGAAGCAGGGGTAATGGGTACACTTGGTGTCTGGATCTTTCAAAGAAGGTGCATGTGTCCATGTGTAGGAATTGCAATGCTAATTTCCAGAGGCATTTTGTCACAATGTATTAGGTGGGGGACAGCCACATCCAGTAGAAGTTGTCATTTGCTGGCAGCTAAGATGTGGGAACATGAAAAAGGCAGGGGTATGGCATGTGCCAAACTCTTAAGGCTCTACTCTGCTAGAACTTCCCTATCGCAAATGAAGGAGAGAAGAGAGACAAAAGGTTCAAGGAAATTATCAGCTTGCCAAATTTTCCTGACTCCCTGTACTCCTTGATAGGCAACAGCGGTGGAACAGCAATCAGCAGTGAGTTAGAAAACACAGTGCTGGTCCCATGCCTAGAGTTTTATACTTTTGCTGGGCCACCTGATTTCTCTAAGGTTGGATCTTAGTTCTTTCCATCGGCTCTCAAGGATTTGCACAGGTGTAATAACTGTTCTACAAGATGTTGATATCCACTAGGCAAAATTGTAGGCAGATGAACTTTGGTAAACACACATTTAAGTGACTCACCCACCCAAATCTGAAAGAGGGAATGACTAAAGAAATCGGTGCTGGTGAACATCTTGTGGCAGAAGGATTTGTAAAAACAGAGTTTTAAAAATATCACAATAGGGCAGCTACATGGCAGGGCCACAGGGAGTGGGAACCTGGAGCTGCCAAAGGAGATGGCTGTTTGGTCTCGGGTAACACAAAGAGCGCTGGACTTGGAGTCAGGAGATCTAGGTACACACAAGCTGTGTAGCTATGGCTAGGTCACTTAACTTCTCTTGGATTTAGTTTTCTCATCTGTAAAATGGAGACAATAATATATGTACTATCTACCTCACAAGGTTGTCATGAGGAAAATACTTCAAAAATCTTCAAGTGCTACAGTGATATGAGCTGAGAAATTTAATGACTCATGGATGTTAGAGTTGCAAGGGATCTCAGAGAGTGCTTCATTTAGCCTCTTGTTTTCTAGATAAGGAAACCCAAAGTGTGATGACTGGTCCAGGGTCACACAGCCAGCTGCAGAGCTGGGACTGGTATTTAGACTTCCAGAGTCTTCAGTGCTGCTTCCACTACTCTGAAAGGAAATATCACAAAGACACAGAATTGGGGAAGATTGGATCATTTTTAGTGGCTGGGTTGAAAAAGTAGATTTCCATTGTGTGTGATTTGAAAAATACTAATGACACTAAAGGCTAGTCTTCCACATAGCCAATCACCTATGTGGTGTGGGTCTTCTGGGAAGACCTATTTCAGGCACTGAACTAGGCACTGGGGGCACAAAGATGAAACTCAGGCAGCCACTGTGTTCAAGGAGCTGCATTCAACTACATGTACACATATAACTATATAGAAATAAATACAGTTCTTTGCCACCACAAATAGAACTGCTATAAATATTTTAGGACATATAGGTTCTTCTCCTTTTCCCCTAATCATCTTTGGAAACAGACCTGGTAGTGGTATTGCTGGGTCAAGGGGCACAGGCAGTTTAATAAGTCTTTGGGCATATTCCAGATTACTGTCCAAAATAGTTGGATCTGTTCACAGCATCAGTAACAGCAATACTGTTTTAAGCACAACTTTGAGCAACTAAGTCATTTTGACAATTCTAAATACCCAAATTAACTACAAAGGACCAAGGAAGGAAGACACTATATGCAACAGAGAAAGAACTGATAAATAGAAGTATGTATAGAATGTTTTTATGCACACACACATGTATACATCTATGCAAATTTGTGTCTCATGGTAGCCATCTCTAGGGTGGTGGTGGGGGGAAAGGTAGAATAAAAGGAGAAAAAGAAAGCTACATAATAACTTCATTATATATTTAAAATAAATAGCAAGTTGTGCATAACAGATTTGCAGTTTCATTGACAATCATCTTTTTTATTTTTTATTTTATTTTATTATCTTATTTATTATTTTTTTGAGGGCAATTGGGGTTAAGTGACTTGTCCAAGGTCACATGGCTAGGCTTTGTGTTAAGTGTCTGAGGCCAGATTTGAACTCAGGTCCTTCTGACTCCAGGGTCGGTGCTCTATTCATTGCACTGCCTAGCCACCCCGACTATCATCTTTTAAAAAAATATTACTATGTTATGGAAATATTTTTATTTTTATAAATTAAAAATAAAATCAATAAAAGTGTGAAAAAAAGAAAATGAATGCAAAGAAATTCTGTTGCAGAAGGGGGTGACATTAGCAGGAAAAAGGTCTGTGTAGGAAGTGGTGTTTTGGCTGAGCTTTGAGGAAGCAGGTCTTGTATGAAGTAAGTGAGGAAGAAGTCTTTGCAAAGGACCAGAAACAAGAGCTAGAATGCCGTGTGTGAGGAGCAATGAGGAGGCTGATGTGGCTGTACTGCAGAGTGCATGATAAGCCTGTAAAGGTAAATCTGAGTCAGGTTTTGGAGGGATTTAAATGGCAAATGAGGAAACTACCTTGCAGTAGAGGTAAGAAAGAGCCTCTCTAATTTCTGGATTGGGGAGTGACATGGTCAGACTTAGGTTTAAGGAAGATCATTTTGTCAGCTGTGTGGAGTGGAAAGGGAAGAGATTTGAGACCAATTAGGCTTATTACAACAACATTTGATAGGTGATGAGGGCTGTGTGAGTGGAGAGAAGAGAGTGCGTAGGAGAGGTTTGGAAGCAGATTTGGCAAATGATTGGATATGAGGACTGAGAGACAAGCAGGAATCGGGGATGTTCTGAGGGGGTGAGTCTCAGTGACTGGAAGGATGACATTTTTGACAGAAATAGGGAAATTTGGAAGAGGGATGAATTTGAGGGGAAAAACAATGAACTCTGAGATGCTTATAGCTCATCGAATAAGAAATGTCCAGTATAGGAAAGAGACTGGGGCTGGTTATAAACTATCAGCTGAATCATCTATGAGATGACCTGACCTACTTCTCCTTGTTGGGACTGTCTTTCCAAGATGGACTCTAATGATCCCCAGGTGAATGCTAAGCTTCATGCTTTGGAATTCAGTCTGCCCTGTCAACTTACTGCTTGCTTAATTATCCCACTGGACTGATTCAGGCTTTTTATATATAATATGTGAGAATTTCTCCTGGAGATCTTTGATTTATGGAATCTCTGCCAGTTTATGGCCAGCCTTTGGTAGGATGGTCTCAGGAACTGTATTGAACATACTGCAATTCACAGCGATTTCATATACATGATTTCATTTGATATATGATCCAGAAGTGGTACAATTAGGGCAATGCACATGTTTGTAGCTTTAGGTTATTCTATGAGTTTAATAAGTAGGCAGAAAAGATGTAACTTTTCTGGTCTTATGAAAGTCCAAAGAGCTACAAAGACTTTCAGTGTTTGGTAAAAAATTTAAAGGGTTAATTTTCATTTAAATGTTCCTGGACACAGTTGACAAATAACTTTACTCACCCCCCCATTTAAAAATTCCAATAATGTTCTTTAATCTCCTTTTCACAATAGATAATGAGAGAGTACCTAAATGTTTCATTCTAGTCCTTGATTCTCGTTCACAATTGTCTCCTCCTAAGACCATAAGTTCTTTGAGTGAAGCAAACATACTTTATAAAGCCCAGTACAATGTTTGGGATATGGCACACTGTTAACCAATAATAAGAATAATTCCACTACAAATTTTTTTTTATGAAAACTATGCAGTTGTGTACAGAAATTTACTTTGTTACATAAGAAACTCAGATATTATTTCCAACCCCTTCACTTTACCGCTGAAGAAAATAATGACTAGCAAGGTGAACTAAGTTGACTTTCTTTTAAAACTCTTGTGGAGAGGTTTAAAAAAAATCTCCAGGTTAACAAGATGCTCATTAGTTTGTGAAGTTTCATCAAAGTTGTCTGCAGTTACCAATGACAAGACAAGCAGTTGAGCTAAATTGGATACAAATTCTTGAGAAAATGCAACAAAACAGAAATAATCTGCTAAGTTATTTTGGGTTCAATCCTGATTTCATGGACACCGATTATTTTAGGCTTTTAGCACAAGTGAAGCTTTGCAAAAGTACTTTAAGAGATATGTAAAAGAAGTAGACTATAGTATATTACCAATGATAGCTTGCATGAGAGCAAATCAATAAGGGCAGTGGAAAGAGTGCTGGTCCTGGAGTGAGGAAGACTCCTCTTTCTGAGTTCAAATTACTAGACATGTGACCTTGGGCAAGTTGCTTAACCCTGTTTGCCTCAGTTTCTCATCTGTAAAATGGACTGGAGAAGGAAACAGCACGGCAAACCACTCCATTATCTTTGCCAAGAAAACCCCAAATGACATCATGAAGAGTTGGACATAACTGAAAAACAACTGAACAACAACAATAAAAGAATCAATGAACGAAAAAGTCATCCTTGAAGACATGAGTATCAGGAAAAGAAGGTATACAGAGGAGAGCATAAAAGATAAAACAGATGGACAGCTCCAGAGGGGCTGGTATCTGGAAAGGGCCTCCAGCACACTGTGAAAATCTTCTTTGAGAAAATTAATAGATAAAAAACACATCAGTTGAAAGACATGGATGAGTTGTGACCATTACCAGTGGATGGCCATAGAAATGTGAGGAAGGATCCATCAACATATCATTAAAGTCAGTAAGAGAAGGGATTATCCCTACTATGTCTCATGGAAGAATGATAATAATTTCTTTTTGTAAAGTTGGGAAATGTTATAGTAAAGGTGAATCTCTTGTGTGTCTTGACATGAGGGGCCAAAAGATGTCCAATGCACGGGACTCATGGGGTAAGGCTTGAGGCAGGTCATGGTTTGGTTGACATAGTTGATGTGATTTAACTGGCTGATGACAATTCTTACATCTTGGAGACACCAGAGTTCCCCAGGTAGTCTAAGAATTCCTCTTGCTTCAGGAGGGATAAGCTAAGGTAGAGGAAGTATCCTGGGTTAGTCACCATGGCCTTTTCGTCTAAAGACAAGAGAAGCAACTTTAGGCCTGTGGGACACCTCAGGCCCTGGAGTGTATTTGCCCACTAAAAGGGGAGGTGCAGTTGAAGGGCACACACAAGGTCTGTGTTGCCTCACAAGGGACAGTTCTGGACAGAGATTGATAGCTGAACTGGCAGCAGAAGATGCAACAGGTGAGCAGCTGGAGAGGAGACATGGGAGGTTAGGAAGGAGACAGGTAGTAACAGGAAATTGCAGGACAGAAGGCCAGTAGATTTTAGGAGTGTTGATACAGGGTGAAAACTACATATTGGTACTATTGTAATGTGCTACTGAACACTTTAGCTAATGGTAAATTTTTCGTCATGGACCCCCACACTAATAAATCTAGTCAATGTTGCATGATGGAAGGTCTCGTCATCTTCAAGATAATCTGAAAATGTGAGAGTCAGGCAATCATCAAAACAAGCAGCAAGAGTCTGAAACTATTCACTAAGTCAATAATTGGGAGCTTGGTGGCTCAGTGAATAGAGAGCTGTGTCTCGGTTCCTAAGACCATTGGAAATGTGTTTTCCGATGGTCTTAGGTGACCCCTGTGACCCCTGTGAAAGAGTTGTTCAACCCCCAAAAGGGTGAGAACCCACAGGTTGAGAACCGCTGATCTAGACTGTTTTTGGAATGTAGGCTGAAATAAGGAAACAACAGAGATTCTGGGTTAGAAACTGACTATATACATAGGACTACCTGAACACACATATATATTTGCATCATGCTTAGGTCCAGTCAGTCTGGTTAAATGAGGTTGTGCTATATTATATGGAACATGAAGAGACGTGTTAAGTAAAATAATCTCTGTTTCTAAAGGAAAGGTAGGTATGTAGAACAATGAGGATCTATGGTATCTTTAAAGAAAGTTATAAGTCTGTACATTTTTGTTTTCACTAAAAAAGGCACTATATAACAGATTCTCTAACATGAATCCTTACCGAAACATACACATTTGCAAAGGTTTTAGCTGAACTTCACGTGAATGGGTGGCATTACATAATTAAATACTTGCTAACAAAAAGTGAAACATTCTCCTTGTAATCTTATTTATGTTTATGTAACTTCATAAGCCCTTTCCCACAGATAATGAGAAGGTAACCTTTTCCGTACAATCTTTTAAGTACAAAGGATCACTAATTATGAATTAGTAGTATATGATAGAGTGCTACATTTAAAAGCTTGAAAGATCTGAGTTCAAATTCTGCCTTTGACACTTCTTAGGTGTGTAACCCTGGACAAGTCACTCAACCATTTCTACACTTAGTTCCCTTATCAAATGGTAGGAATAATAGTACTACTTCATGGGACCGTTGTGAGAATCAAATGAGATAATATATGTGAAGGGCTTAGCAAATCTTAGAGTGTGATGTAAATGCTAGCTGTTATCATTACAAAGACATTTTGCAAAACTAACAAGAAAAAACATGGAGTTTGCTTGACAAAGTAAGGCTTGTATGGAGAGCTAATCTGGACTGAATTTGGGAAACTGAGTTTCACTGGACAAGGTAACGAAGATGTGTGAGGAATATGGGAAGGATCTGGGTAGATAAAGGTGAATTAGTAACATTTTATGCAATAGAGGACTGGCCAATAAGCCTGGTCCTTACGAGCCTATACAGAATGCAGAGTATGCTTGGTTGAAGAAATTACCCTTATAGAAGAGTCTGGGGTGCCTGCTTCCAGGAGTCATGATGATGTGTAATGGAAATACCTTGTAGAATTTTTGGAGTATGTGTAGACATTGTATAATTGCTTCTGGTCTGCTGACCACATGGTGAATGCCAGCCCCTTTGATTGTCTGCAGGTGTTGAACTAGTACTGGAGGTATTTTCAAAAGGGTTTTGTTGGTCTCTTCCTTGGTCTGGGTTGAACCTCTGCTCTTGGTTTAACTCTGCTGAGGATGTCTATAGAGAGATGGGAGAGGCACCGGGCACTCTCACTCTGAAGTGACATGGTCTGTGAATATGCAGCCTTTATTCTTTGCCTGCCTCAGTGTCTGTTCTTTCATATTAGGTGAAGGAAGCTAGAGGCTATGACCTTATGAAATTCAAACATTTAGAAGACTGAGCCACCTGAGATCTGGGCACTGAAGCCATGTTGGGTTTTCTACTCAATCTGGCACCAATGCCCTGAATAGTAAGCAATGACCTTCGGGATACAGTCCAGCAGGAGCTGAGATGAGGACTCAACCAGTAACAATACTGTATTTGGCTCTGAAACTAGAAGGACTAATGCTATGTAGAAAGTGTGTTGTCTGAGCACCCTTTCCCCAGAGACCAAGGTGTTATAAGGAAGAGGGTACTCTTGTGGTGAGGGGAGGAATGCTTATATTTTTGTTCTTGCTTCATCTCTGAAGTAAATATCCCTTAGTGAAAGCTATCCATGTTAATTGATTAGACAGAAATGTGGTGGGTGGGTTTTGCCACTGGAAGTGAGTAGGACAAATGTGCCTAGAGAGGGAATCAAAGCAATGATAGTAGAGAAAGATACCTAAAGCCCTCAGGGATAACCCTAGAGTCCTGAGGGAGAGATGTAGCTCTCCTGATTCTGGGACAAAAAGCCCAGAGAAATACTTGCTGCATTCAGGTGTCTTGGATAGGTCTGTAGAATCATTTATGAAGACTTGGAGCTTCCTTCTCTATAATCCCCAACCATGACCAACAGAAGCAACACTTTCCAAGTTGGAAACGAAAGCAAAAGTGTTAAGTATCTCACAAAGAAAGATCAGCTCCACAAGCATTCCATTGAGAACTTTAGAGTGAGAGTTTTCAAAAGTCTTCAGCCAAAGTCAAGGACTAGAGAGTTCACAGAACCAGAAAATTTTGGAGTTGGAATGGATAGAGGGATTGTCCAGGCCAATGCCTTCATTTTACAGGGAAGAAAACCAAGGAGAAGGGACTTGACCAAGTTAAAACAGTTGGCAAATTAAAAAGGTCTCTAGAGACCATACCTCCCTCCCAAGGTGAATTAATCCACTTAGCCTCCCTGATACCATGTGAATGCTCTACCCCTCCTGCTCCCCACTCTTGCTCTGGGAAAGGTAACCAAATCATTGCTTTTAGAAAGAGAATGAAAATCAATTGTCCTATGGCCCTACTCTGCATTCCTATGTCTCCTCAGACAAATTTCCTTCCCTGACAACCACTTTCCTATATGCAGTGCCTCCTCCTTATTAGAATATAATCTCCTTGAGAGCAGGCATGGTTTCATTTTTGTATTATCTCCTGTGCTTAGTATAGTGTAGGACACATGGTAGGTGTTTAACGAGGCCATTGGGTGATATAGTGGATAGAGTACTGGACCTGTACTCAGGAAAACCTGAGTTTAAATCCTGCTTCAAACACTTATTAGCTCTGTGGCCACCCTGGGAAAGTCACTCAACTGTTTCCAGCCTTGGTTTCCTCATTTGTAAGAGGATAACAATAGTACCTTTTTGTTTTCAGGGTTATTGGTAGGATCAAATGAGATAGCATGTAAAGGCTTTGCAAACCTTAAAGGCTATATAAAATTTTTAAAATGCTTTTATTCACTTATCCTCCCTTCCCATTCATTCATTCACCCAAATCTCATCATATTTTGAGAAAATTGCAATGGTTGTAAGTTGAATTCACAGGATAAAGCCTGTAGACAAGTATAAGGCCAAAATTAAAAAAAAAGATATGTCAAACAGCTGAGGCATAATTCATGAGGTGATAGAATTGAGACTGTATTCTGGATGACTGGAGAAACTTTGGAAGGTCTTAAGTCAGAACATCCTCTTGGGTAGGCACCATCAAAATGATTAATTGCTCAGGTACCTTTCAAATACTGATTGACTGATTGTCTGTTCTTCTGTCTCTGGTTAGGGTAGGAGAACACATATATATTAGGAAATGCTTGTCGGATGGATGAACTTCAAGTCAACCTTTAGAAAAATGACTGTCTGAATTGAAAAACTCCTTTAGAGACTGCAGAGGCTAGGTCTATGGTTGATCAGGCTGATTACTTAAGGAATCACCTGAAGGGTGACAAATAAAAGGAACAAGTAGGGACCCATGTCATAGAATTTTAGAAGTGCCACTCAAAGGCTAGTGAGTCCAGCAAATATGGGACCAAAAATCCTTTCAACAAGGTCTTCATGACATGGGCATCTGACACGCCTAGGGAAGAACAACCAATAACCAATGGGAGGGAAAAGCGACCTCCTAAGACAAACCCATCCTATTTCTGAACCTCTCCAATGGAATTTTTTTCTGATTCTAAGCCTAAATATGCCCCTCTGCAACTTTAATTTTGTTCAATTCAACAAGAATACATCAAATGCCTCCCGTACACCAGGTGAGACGCGGCTTGGTGCAGTGGAGAGTTGGCCTTTGAGTCAGAAAGACATGGGCTCCATTCTAGCTCCTGAGTTGGACTGGTTATGTGACATTGGGCGACTACCTTAACATCTTAGCATTCCAGGAAACTCTTCTGACTTTGGTATCCAACATATTAATACTCTTCCAAGCTTCTTGTCAACTGCAAATTTGACAAGCAGCCCATTTAAATCTTTATCCAAAACTGATAAAACACTGAAAAGAATACGGTAGGGACATATCCCTGAAAGGACTCTAGTGGAGACTACCTTTCTAGTTGACATTGAACCTTTAATGACTTTTTGGGACTTATCATTCAGCCAGTTCCAAATCCAGTTAACAGTATTACTTTCTAGCCCACGTCTCTCCATTTTCTTCAGGAGGTTATCATGAGATACTTTATCAAGTGTTTTGCTAAAATTGAATTTCCCTGATCTACCAGCCTAGTTACCCTATAAAAACAGTAATGAAGTTAGTCTGGCATGACTTGTTCTTGATGAAAACATGCTGGCTTTTAGTAATCATTGCTTCCCTTTCTAAGTGCTCAGAAATCATCCCTTTAATGATCCAAACTCATTATCTCTCCAACCTCCAACCATCCCTTCTTCTTAACTTTCCTATTAATGTCAAGGGAACCACCAACCTCCCAGTCCCTTCAGGTCCACAACCTTCTTTCATCCTTGAGTCCTTACTATTTCTCACCGCTCCCTCCCCCCCATTCCAATCTGTTGCTAAGCCTGGTTATTCTATCAATACAACATCTTTCATGATCTCCCTCCTCCCCTTTTTCTCTGACATTACTATTTTAATTTAGGTCCATGCCCTTATTATATCACCCTTGGACTATTGCCACAGCCTACAGGTTGGTCTCCTTGCCCCAGATATCCTTCCACTTCAGTTCAGCCTCCACTCAGTTGTGAAAGTCATTCCCTTTTCCAATGAACTCCAATGGCTCCCTTTCATCTCCAGGATCAAATATAAAATCCTCTGGTGTTCAAAGTTCTTTGTAACCTGCCACCCCCACCTCCACTCCTCCATGTCTGGAGTTGCCCCATGCCTGGAATTTCTTCCTTCCTCATCTTTTGTCTCCTTGCTTCCTTCAAGTGTCAGAAAAATGATCTCCATTAATGTCATCTCTCCCTCTATGGTTATCTCCAATTTGTCATATAGAGATCTTGCTCATACAGATTTGTTGTCTCCCCCATGAAACTGAACTCAAGAACAGGACTGTCTTTTACCTTTCTTTGTATTCCCAGCACTTAGCATGGTGCCTGCTACATACTAGTGCTTAATAAATGCTGGATTTGACTTAATAATGTGTCCCTAAAGTCAAGCCCATTGATTTTCAGACTCCACCTCATTCCTTAAAAACAAAATTGTGAGGCATTTGTCCTTTTGTGATCTTGTGGCATTTCAGGGCTTCCTAATCTTTGGAGGGTCACCACTAGTTGTCCAGCAATGCCATATGGAACTCTTCTGGTGCCCTAAGATGTAGTTGATTTGAACCTGGTGACTTGAATCCATTGAGGGCAGCTGGATGCTGCTTGTCTGTTTTTCAGTTATCTTGGGCATCTCCTCTCTTCTAACCATTTCCCTCTCTAGTATCCTTCTTAATCCAAATAACATCTTCCTTGGAATAGAAATCTGAAGCAAAATAAAAGGCTACTAATTCCACCTTCTCTGCTTCACCTCTTATCATCACTCCATCCATACCAAGCAGACCCAGTAAGACTTAAAAAAGAAAACCCACCCCAATCCCAAACAGTTCTTTTGGTTGCTCTTAGCATTCATTGCCAACCTCAGCTTTAGTACTCCTGATATAGTTCTTATAGGAACTACACAATTTTTTAAGATTCATCTTTGGTTGTTTGTCCTTGATTTCATCTTCTACATGTATCTCTATTTTTATGTTATCTTTTACTTTTATATTGCCTTTAATTTGAATATATCTTTTCTTCCTCCTTGAACTGGTGAGTCATCCCACGTAATGAAGAATAAGAAAGAGATAATAAGTAATTAAGCAAAATCAATCAATGATCAACCATGTCTGAAAATATATGTGATATTCCACACCCATAGTCCCTATACCTCTTCAAAGAAGGGAGGGAGGTATATTTCCTCTGCCTTTCTCTGGAACTATGCTTGCTCTTCTGATAATTATACAGTGTTCAGTTTGGTTGTTTTATTCTTCCGTTGTCATTGGTCTCTTTAGATAGCTTCCCTTCTTCCTCCCAATTAGGATTACTTCTCATTGTATCTTTAGAATTTCATTCTTGAGGAACCTCTCTACCACCATCTTTCATGGCCCAACTTCTTCTGCAAAGGGTTAAGTCATTTGGATCCTACTTATTCTTTTGCTAAGTCCTTCGAAACCTGCTCTTGGAAAAACTGAGGGGACGTGACAGAACAGGATGGCTTTTCTGTGCCTTGTAATCATTCATGCCATCACACATTGAGTCCCCTTTACCTTTCTGTCATTTCCATTTCACCAACCAGCTCTTCACTGGTTGCAATCAGGCAGAAAACAGAGCTCCCCTTATCATGTTTTTCTACCTTCTAGACATAAAATTATAATTTAGGCAAGTCACCAAAATTTCCAGCTACTCTGCTTTTGGCAGAGAAAAAGATTCAGTATTCATTTCCTTTCCTTGGCTCTATTTGAGCAGAAGCTGGCCATGTCTGTGGAATGCAGTAGAAAAGTTTGCCAAATTGGTTGGGAGATTGGATAAGACGGCTGATAACACCCCTCCCAATTCCATGTTTTGAATCAATAAATACCTTTATTTTAATGTTCTAAAGATGTGTACCTATTCAGACCTTTGCAGTAACCTAAGAATCAGCATAACTTTTGAGAGAAAACAAAAGAATAGAAACTCAATGGCTGTGATCTCAAATGTCAGAGCTGCCACTAATTTGCTCGATTGCATTGAGCGAATGACTCAACCTTCTGTTCAGTGTTTCCATTTTCTAACAGGTAAAATGGGAGAAGTACTACATCCCAAGTTTGAAATAGCAAGACAGGAATACAAATTCAAATTTACAAGTTGCAAAGTACTTTATATTGGTGAAGAATCCCCAAAATATTAGGGTACAGAAGGATAAAACCACAATTCCAATGTATGTCATTCAAATAATAATATTCCTATGCTGAATAACCCATATATGGATAATCCTCTTATAAAAATGAATTAGGCCTGTATTTTAAGCCAAGTCCTTATAAAGGAACTGATATCCCTGAGCTATCAGCAAAAGAAGGTAGATATGAACAAATGAATGAAAGAGAAGTTGATTGATTGCTACTTGGTACAAACCCTATATTTGGACCTCCAGGAGAGATAGTCTGAATTAAAATTGTAGCTCAACATCAGCATTGTGTTTAACTCAGAGGCTCTAATAGTCAGAGACATCTTTGACAAGTAAGGGGGCAGGTGGATGCTTGAAAGGGTCAGAATCATGCATATGTTGAATAAGTCATAACAAAATAAATGTTAAGCTGGAAAGGATGGTAAAAAGGTGAAAAAAGTCAATGATGGAGATGTATGTAGCCCAAAGACAGGTGCTCTCACCAATTGGTCCAACCAATTCTGGAAAACAGCTTGGTATTATTTCAGAAATTATTTCAGTGAATGGATGTATATCCCCATGGAAATCAAAGATTGAAAGGTCCCATATTTACCAAAACATTCAGAGAGCTCTTTGTGTGGTAGCAACAAGCAAGAAACAAAATGGGTGCCCATTGATTGGGGAATAGCTAAATAAATTTTGCTATGTAATGTAACTAAATACTTTTGTAGTATAAGAAATGATGACTATTAGGCATTCAGAAACAGCAGAAGACTCAAAATGAATTTGTGCAGATCAAAGTGAGCAGAATCAGAAGAACAATACATAAGCATACAAGACAAGACAAGAACACCAAAAGGTACCCGAATTCAAATTAATTGTAATTATCAATGTTGGTCTTGGAGAACAGATTCCATTCAATTCAATGATTCAGCAAGAGTTTGTTAAGTGTTTTCTATGTACCAGCCAGCATGCTAGATGCTGGGAATTCAAAGATAAAAACGAACATGTCCTTGTCCTAGAGAAGCTTATTCTTTTAATGGGAAGGTGGGGTGGGAGAGAATAGCATTATAACAAGATAAGTGAATAAACAACATAAACAAAGGAAACACAAATCATTTTTTCCAGGGCAGAGGGAGTGCTAACAACAGGGGGAGCAGCAGTCCTGGTTCCTAGTAGAACTTGGTCTGAGCTGAACCTTGAAGGGAAACTGAGACTTTCAGAAGTGACAGCAAGGCTGGAGAGCATCCCAGGCAGCACCCAAGCAAAGGAAGAAATGGAATGCTGTATGTGGGGACAAACAACATTAGTCTGGCAGGAAGGTAGCATTTGTGACTAATGTACATTTAACCTAGAAAGACAGGGCAGACATTGATTGTGTTAACTACCAAACAGGAATCTGTATTTAATTTAGAGGCAATAGAGAGCCATTGAAACTTCTTGAGCAAAGGAATAACATGGTCAGATAGAGCTTTAGAAATATCAATTTGTCAAGCTTAACTGGGGAGGGGAGAGACTGTATACAGGGAGACTAATTAAAAAGCTATTGTAATAGCCTAGATAAAAGATGATGAGGGCCTGAACTAGGGTGGTAGTCATGTGAATGAGAAGTGGACAGATGTGAATGAATGGATGGAAGAGCATTTTAAAAATACTTACTATGTGGCAAGCACTGTACTAAAAGGTGGATGTGAACAGGAAAAGCAAGACAGTCCTTGCTTTCAAGGAGCACTCACTCTAACTGGGAAAAACAACACAGAAAATAAGGTTGATTTAAAAGAATTTAGCAATTGATTGGATAAGAACTGAAAATGACTCTAAGGTTGTGAACTTGGGTAGTAGGGATGTAGGGGTTCCAAAAAGGGGAGGTAAGGAGGGTGGTGGGGTCCTCGACAGAAATAGAGAAGTGTGGAAGAAATTTAGGGGCAAATATAATGAGTTCTGCTGTAGAAGAGTTTGGTTTGAATTTTTCATGGAATGTCTTGGTGGAGATGTTCAGTTGGTTGGTTGACTGGTTGTCCTTCATGCTTGAAGAGGACCTATGACACTGCTATGTAGGAGTCAAGTCACATTGTGTCCTACTGTGGCCAATCAGACCAATACAAGCTTGGAAGGCTCTATCACAGGTTGGGCACAAATAGTACACATGAACATTTGGAGTGGAGATATCTCTAAATTTGCACATCTCCTGTTTCTTTTGAGCTACTGCAATTCTATTTCACTCATAGAGCACAGTGCCTTCTTTGATGCAGGCACGCCATAGTGAGTGGTCCTTTGCCAGTGTCTCCTATGTCATGCAATCAATTTCAAAGTTCTTCAGAGAGACAGATGTCCAGTAGGTATTTGGTGATGTGGAAATGGAGCTCAAGAGAAAAAGAAGGGCTGGATATATTGATTTGGAAGTCATAATTGAATCCATAGGATCTAAAGCAGTTACCAAGAGAAAGAGTGTAGAAAGTAAAGAGAAAAGCACTTAGAACAGTGCCCTGGAGGTATACCCATGCATGTTGGAGCATGTATGGATGATGCTGCAACAAAGGCGATTGAGGATTGGTCACACCATAGGAGGAGAACCTGGAGAATGTAAGGTCAGATAAGTAGAGGGGCTAGTCAATAGCGTCAAACAGAGATGTTGAGAAGATTGAAGACTCAGCAAAGATCATTGGATTTAACAAACAAGAAGTCATTGCTCATCCTGGAGAGGGTTGTTTCAATGGAATGTAGGGGTCAGGAGTCAGATCGCGAGGGGTAGAGAAGTGAGTGGGATGTGATAAAGTGAAGGCAATATGTCTATAGATGGCTTTTTTTCCTAGGAGTCTGGATGCAAAGGGAAAGAGGGGTGATGAGATATACTTTTCCCTTTGTAGAGAGGTGGAGAATTTGGGAAGGAGATTGTTGCCTATATGGTCAGCTTCTTGTTTTGTCAGTTGGTCGTGCTTAGCTTTTCAAATTTGTTACAAAGGAGGTTTCAACAGAGGGATCACTTTAGATAAAAAAATACTGAGTATTATTAAAATTTAAGAAAGAAATAGGACAAAAAAATGCATGATAGCAACATCTTTGCTTCCATTCCTTCATTGTAAAATTCAATACATATCATCTGAACTTTTCCGGGCTACTACAATTGTCAGGAAAATGGGCAGCATCATGGAAATCTGAGTCATGCTTACTCACTCGGGTAGATAGTGTATACTACAGTGTATACAGTGTATACAGAGGACCTGATTCTACCATGTACTATCTGTGTGACTCTGGACAAGTTTCAACCACTCTGAATCTCGGTTTCCCCATCTTTAAATGGCTATAACAATATTGTACTACCTCCCTCACAGGATTGTTGAGGATCAAATGAGACAACGTATACAAAATGCTTTGTACCTTTAAAGCCAGTCAGTGAGTCAACCAACATTTATTAATTGCTTGCTACGTACCAGCCTTACTGAATGCTGGGTATATAAAGAAAACAAGAAGACGGTTCTGCTCTCAAGGACAAAGTGTTATTTAAATGTGAGTAATTATTGTGACAATGATGATGATGTATCTGTGAACTATAAATAAAGGCCATCTTCCAAACATGGAATAACTGAACATACTTCTACAAGAAAAATTTGTGATTTTCTCTGCTCCTAGAAACACTACAGAAACAGGACCCTTATGCCACTGCCAATCCTAATTATTTTAATTATAAAAATAAAGGTGTAAGGCAGCTTCCTTTTCTACTCCTCCAATCAAGGGGGTATTCTCCAGTCTCTTCTCCATAAACTTAGTGAAAAACAGATTGTGAATCAAAGAAGCTATGCAATCCTATCTGACCCTATGCTTAAGGGAACCATAATCCTATATTCCGCGATGACCTTTCTAGTTTGGGTTTTATTGTCCTTTCATTATCTTTCTAGCTTCTGTTTCGACATTCCCATGCCCTATGTGGTCCTCAAGTTAATAAGATTCTGTTTTTGCTCTTCAGCCTCCAGTTTAGACTCTATTAAGTTCCCTCTGTCAAAGCTCAGCACTCTCCCTTCTCTGCATTGTTTCTTCCATCATCATGAAATTAGGACTATTCTCTATTCCCTTCAAATACATCTCTGTCAGCATTCTGGATTTATTAAGGTATTGTCACAGGTTCTTCCCTTCCAGAGAAGGCACAACTGGAAGGCCTTAGGAAGGACAGGAATATCAGGTCCCTCAACTGAAGGGCTTTGAAAGAATACTTCCAGGAGACATCAGACCCAGATGACTTCAACTTAACAAAAAGGGTCACAGCATACAACAGGCTTTATGGATGCAAGGTATCTACCAGGACATGCCTCGTCCACTCTTTTGGAGACTGATGCAAGACTAGGTCTGTTACAGTTTAGGAGAAAGATTAGGAGACCTTGGTTTAAGACTCATCTGTGCAACTGACTTGCTATGTGCCATTGGGTAAATCATTTTCATTCTTTAGCATCATGGTATCACTACTATAATGTTGTTGTTGTTGAGTCATTTGAGTGGTGACTGACTTTTCGTGACCCCATTTAGGGTTTTCTTGGCAAAGATGGTGGCGTGGTTTGTCATTTCTTTCTCCAGTTCATTTTACAAATGAGGAAACTCAAACAGAGTTAAGTGACTTGCCCAGGATCACACAGCTGGGAAGTGTCTGAGGCAGGATTTGAATTCAGGAAGATGAGTCTTCCTGACTCCAGGCCCAGTGCCACCTAGTTGCCCATACTGCTCATAATACTTGCTTCATTTCGGCTCACTCTAATTCCACAAACATTTATTAAGTATCTACTGTGTAAAGAACATTAGGCTAGGTAATGGATTGGAGGTGATAGGAGGTTTAGATAACACATGGTCTCTACCCTCAGAGAGCTCACAGTCTAAAAAAGGAAATAGGATTGTATCAAGTTTGGGGTGGCTAGGTGGCACAATGAATAGAGCATCAGCCCTGAAGTCAGGAGGACCTGAGTTCAAATTCGGCCTCAGACGCTTAACACTTACTAGTTGTGTGACCTTGGGCAAGTCACTTAACCCCAACCCCAACTGCCTTCCAAAAAAAAAAAGGAAAAAAAAAGTATCAAGCTTTCAATCTAATTATCCGTTAGTAAGCATACAAAGGAAGTAAGGACACAAAGACAAATACCTGCCCTCAAGGTACTTCTTTTCTATTGGAGGAGACAACATGTATGCCAATAAGACTATATGAACAACACAGAAAATAAATACAAGGCAAATTAATATTGGGAGGAGGCTAGGAGCTGGTGGGATGAGAAAAAGCTTCATGTAGAACAGAGGGGTCAAATTTAAGAATAACTTGAAAGACCAAGCAAATTTTTGTACCAGTTGATGCACCTGGTTCTTCTAGTGTTAACTTGGGGTCATTAATGCTACAAAATCCCCCATGACATGGTCATAACTATATTTCAACACACTTGATTTCCTTGGTAATCCTATATATTTAAAAAAAAATGCATTTTAAGACATGATTCTGAGAAGGGGTCTATTGGCTTCACCAGACCTTCAAAGTAATCCATGATACAAAAAGTTTGAGAGCTCCCTGACATAAAGGTAGCACTTGAGCAGAATTTTGAAGGAAATAGGGATTCTAAGAGGCAGAGAGATAAGGAAGAAGTGCATTCTGGGTATGGGGCACAGCTTATGCAAAGGTATGGAGGTAAGAGATGTTATGCCACACAGGAGGAACGGTGAGAAGACCAGTTTGGCCGAATTATAGTTTGTGTAGGCGGTAATACAGAAAGGTAGAGATAAGAGTAAGGGACTGACATGGTCAAACCTGTACTTGACATGGAGAGTGTATTAGAGAAATGAAAAATGAAGTGCTATGGAGAAGTTGTTACTTAGTGGGGCAAGGGGATCAGGGAAGGCTTCTTGTAGGAGGTGGCATCTGAGTTGTCCCTTAAATGATTAGCAGAAATTAAACAGGCACAGTAAGAGAAGGGAGGACATTCTCAGTATTGGGAACAGAGTGATAAAAGACAGCCAGGTGTGGCTGTGGATAGAGAGCACTGTGCTCAGGATCACAACTACCTGAGTTCAAATCCAGCCTCAGACACTTGTTAGCTATGTGACCCTGGGCCAGTCACTTAACCATGGTTTGCCTTATTTTCCTCAACTGTTAAGTGGGAAGAATAATAATACCTCCCTCCTAGGGGTTGTTGAGAAGATCAGATGAGATAATATATATACAGTGCTAAACACAGTTATCTGACACACATTGGGTACCACATTAGGTATTTGTCTCCTCATGCCCCTACCAGTTGTACCCAGGCAACATACAATAAGTGGACTGGTTTGGCCAAAGGGTGATATGTGTGTGTGTGTGTGTGTGTGTGTGTGTGTATGTGTGTAAATAAAAAGAGATTAGGCTGAAAAATTAAGGTGGCATTTAGAAATCCTTACGGTAAAGGAGTCAAAGGAAGGAAACAAAATATGAATGTCATGACCAGCTTTTTTATATGCCATCTCTTAGATCATTACAAATGTTTTCACCAATTTTCCCGACAGAGGGACTGTTCTGCAACCTAATAGATCTACCCATCAGTGAGATTTTTTTCATCAGCCACTCTGTTGAAATTTGACTTAATTTCATACTATTTCTCTTCATTTTTCTCCTTTGTGTCATACTTGGGAGTTTAGAGGATTACCATCCTTTTCTCAGATGTTGCATACAGTGATGTGTCTTTAACCATTGCTTAACCAGCTACACTGTTCTCGTTCTTTCCACCGCCCTTTATTTATAAGCTAGCAAGTGCTATACCCTTTCTTTCCCCTTCCTCTCTTTCTTGGCTTTTCCCTAACACTGTTAGAGACTTTGAGGGGAAGAGGGATGGAAAGGAGAGAGCAATGGTGCGGGGAGAAAGGAGCTGGGGTAGACAAAAGGAAGGTCTAATAACCTGAAAACAAAATTACTGATTAAGAAGATATTCAGTTTTTCAGATCTCTCTATTAAGGAAACAGGTGAACATCCATCATGGCTCCTCACTGGTACTTTTCTGAAATGCCCTTTTTCCTTCTACAGAGTAGTTGTAACTCCTGTGGACACTGACTGATCTGCCCCTGAAGTGGCCATGGAAGTGCCCGTGTTGTTCTTATAAAGTGGGACAAAGCTTTGAAGCTTTCACTTTAACTGGCCCCAGCATCTCACAGCTAGTAACAAGGACTGCATTTCCCTAGTCAAAACATCCTGATTCTATTTATAGGTGTTCGGTTCTCTGGATAATAAACAGAGAAATGACAGGCCATTCTTATCATATTTTACTCTCAACTCTCCCATTATCTAATGAAATATACCGATGATAAAAAATCATTCCAAAGCTAAAGTAGCTCTTCGGGAATGCCGTTAGACATACCGGTGTGGATGCTGACCATCCTATACACGCAGGATGCTAGATCCATCTTTGTTTATCCCAGGTTCCAGCATTCTGCCTGGGTAATAATACACAGTACAGTCTAGTTCAATAAAAAGGTTCAGTCTTTTAAATGATTCCAGAAACATTCAGTCTCCCTGGTTGAGAAGTGGGGCTGTTATTCATCTAACAAGTCATGTCCCTTAGTAGACGTTGCTTTAAATAGGGACAGCTGATGATACAGCATCTGCAGAGAGCTACAATCCACCTCTATTCTTTTTCAAATGTAAGTTTGTATTAGGTCATTTAATGGACCACAATATATTCAGTAGATACAGAATCCATACCCCCAAATGGCTGGTGCTTAATTCCATCCCTCCAGTCTGTTTTAACTAAGACATTTTCTCCTGTGCATATAATCTTCATTATCATAGAAGTTATTTTAAATTTATAATTAACATAGTCTCCTTCTCATTATGTACGCCTTGATCGACTCAGACCCTGCAGACATATTATGCTAGGCATGGTGGTGGCTACGTGTCCTGCAGTACTCCAAATGGGCAGTAGGTGTCTATCTTAGCCTTTGCTTCATTTCTCCCCTTCTTGTCCCTGACATCGTGATATAGTGCAGAATTCCAAAATGGCAGCTTTTTGAAAATTCACCTTGATTATCAGACATTAAAAGTGACTCATCCCGCAGTGACTGTCTGGCAGAAGGGATGGGATCAGACAGCAAGACAATGAGAGACTGGACGCATTAGCTCGCCAGATTACAGAGCCCATCAAAAATACCTTTGTTCTGTCAAAGATCCAATCATTTACTAGTTGTGTTCCTCTGAGGAGAAAGAATGAGGGGAAAAATCCACCAGCCAACCAAACAAACAAAACCCATCTAAAAATTGAAAACCTCCCCAGATCTCTTTATATGAGCAGGGGAGCCACATGTTTTCTTGATAATTCCTGACCAACTACCACCAGAGCTGGGAGAAGAGGCACTGGGGTGTTGTGGGACTGGGAAGCTGCTGTACCACATAGGACTTGTTTGTTTCCGCCCCCCCCCCTCCTTCTTTTCTTTCTCCTTCCCTCCCTTCTCTCTGTCTTTCTGTCTCCTTCCCTCCCTTTTCTCTCTCTCTCTCTCTCTCTCTCTCTCTCTCTCCCCCTCTTTTCTTTCTCCTTCCCTTCCTTCTCTCTCTCTTTCTCTGTCTCCTTCTCTCCCTTCTCTCTCTCTCTCTCTCTCTCTCTCTTTCTCTTTCAATTTTTTACACTATATTCTGCTCAGTGGAAACTCATTAATAGGGAAATTGGCCAGCTCCCTGTGCCCAGCCTTCTTCACAACTGCATTCAATCCATGCCTAATCTTATTCAGAAAACTATGGATTTCACACTTTGACCATTAACATTTGTTTGTTTTGTTTTTTTAAAAGCAAAGCTTCAAATCACCATCCAATCAAATCACATGCCAGGGACTGCCAAGAAATACAGGGTGACAGAAAGAGAAAATATTGTAAGGACTACTACTGATACGTACTTTATAAGCAGCTTAGGTAGTCTGCATAAAGGCTGAGTGGCATCTTTGCATGAGTGAGTGTAACCTGAATTCCTGCAAAGGGTGTGTATTAGATGGGGAAAAGGACAAAGAGGGGGAGGGGGAAACGGGAAAGGAGAGGGCGAGAGAGAGAGAGAGAGAGAGAGAGAGAGAGAGAGAGAGAGAGAGAGAGAGAGAGAGAGAGAGAGAGAGAGAGAGAGGTGGGTATTCATATTAAGCCCTGTGTGGGTGTATAATTGGGTGAGATTCGAGCTGATCCTTAGCACAAACGTAAGCTTGTCTGATTCTCCAAGGAGACAAAATAGCCAAGTGGGAGGTTTTGGGATTGGGTTTTCTCCACCCTCCTCTTTCTTTTTTTCTTCCTTTATCATTTCCATCATTTGCCTATGAACTTGGGGGAAGCAGTTTATCAGTCATGGAAAATGCCCCAAAGGAGAATATTGCTACAGATCAAAGACAGCCTCTGTATTGTGTACTGATGTGGATTTCCCTGCCAAATATTTTAATATGATTAAAACACAAATTCCATAAACAATTATTTTCCATCTGCTTAGAAATAACAGGGATGTGTCATCAATGGCTTCATTCCCTTTTCAAGATTAAATCCTGCTCTCTACGAACTCAAATACCATTCCATTCTACCCAGAGTCGAGGCAGGATGTTATCACTAAACATAGCTGGCCAGAAATGACCTAGTAACCTTGGTGACACTGAGTAGAACTCTCCTAATCAAACTGGGTGGTTCTATTTCTAATAAGGACAACCTTTAAATCAATCGGTAATCGTGTTTGAGCTTTTCATCAGTTTATAAGCAATATAGTGCTCATACTTTCTTTTCTTTTTTTCATACACTCACTGCCAGTTATGGAAAGCATTTTTTTTACACCCCCACCCCCTTAACTGCCCCAGGGACAAATAATTTTATGCTTTTTAGTGAGGGCAGGAAGTAGATTCAGAAGGACTGCATGGGGTTGAGGGTGGGGAAGTAGCAGGGATAGGTTTGGAGACCCACTGGCTTTTGTTTAGATTCCCGACAATTGCCCTGAGTAGAGAGAAATAGAAATCTGCAGGCTTTAAAATCACTGCTTAAACCTGACCGGGAGATTAAAGGGGAGGGCAAAAGGGGAGGGTCTAAACCAATTTCCACACATAGCAGAGGCAACATAGGGATAGATTCATGAAAGGGAAAACAGCGCGCAAGTTTTCATCAGTAGAATTTTAATGAGCCCTAAAGGTTATCCTTCGACTTCGTTAACAAACAGCTCTAGAGATAATTTCCAATTTTCACTGTTTATGGGGTAGTAGCTCCTCAGTTGTAATCAAATTCTTAGACAGTTTAGAGCACATTCTGCCTTGCTCCAGCTGATGCTGAAATATAAACCATCAGAAATTATTAAATGTGTGTGCTCAAATTCTAATATGGAAAAAATAAACAGGAAAAAATTCTGCAAATTAAAGTGATCAAATTAACCACTTATCATGAAATCAGCCCCATAACCTGCAAAATACTTAATTTTAAAAGAAACTTCTATTCCAGCTATTCACATGGCAACCATCATCTCAATTTTTAAAATGAAGGTTAAAAGAAAGGTGGGGTAATCAACAAAAGAAGAGAAAGCTACAGAATAGAGAGCGGGAAGCTGGAGTCCCTGCTTGTATGTGAATGCATTTCACAAGCTCTTGGAAAGGGAAATGGAGGAGCAAGTCGTCAGGATTGTCATGGGATATAAGAATGGCTGGACAGAAAAATGTAACTAGGAAGTTTAGACACACTAGAGATTTCTTCTCACCCGCAGGGGTGGTGTGTGTGTGTGTGTGTGTGTGTGTGTGTGTGTGTGTGTGTGTGTGTGTGTGTAGGCCACCCTAAGTTCTCAAAGGCTATGTCAGGAGGGAGCAAGCTCTGATGAATTCTTCTAAACTAGAAAAGGTTTGAAAATGGCGCCGGGCAATGATGTATTTGCACAGAAGGATCAGTCTAGAAAAGTTCAGAGAAGTTTAATACCAGATAGATGATTAAGGTTTTGACCAAAGGAATTCATGAGATTTACTATGGAGGTATGGAGGGTCTCTGCTCTGTGTTGGTTGAGGAAATACCCTCCAATGTCATTGGTCCTCTTTGCAAATAAAAGACAAGCAACAAAAACATCTCCACTGATCAAACCACAAATCTTCTGAACTATTTTAGTAAGAAAAAAAAAGCAAAGGCTATTTTAGAAAAAGTAGTATTTCCAATGGTTTGACACTTTTTCAAAAGCAAACTCAACTTTGTCCACAATGTAGTCAGTCAATCAGTCAGTCAGTCAGTCAGTCAACAATTGTTTGTAAAGTATTTATTATATGTCAGAGATTGCACTGATCACTGGAGACAGGCAAAAACACTTTTCCTGTCCTCAGAAAGTTCACATTCTAATGGGGTAGACAATATACACATAAATATGTATATATAAGGAGGCAGCTGGGTGGCTCAGTGTCTGGAAGACCTGAGTTCAAATCTGGCCTTAGACTTGATAATGGATAAGTCAAACTTCTGTTTGCCTTAATCCACTTGAGAAGGAAATGGCAAACCTCTCCAGTATCTTTGCCAAGGAGACCCCATGGACAAGATGGTTCATGAGGTCATGAAGAAAGAGTTCGACATGACTGACTGACTAACCAGCAGTAGCAACAACATGAATATATACAACATACATTATAAATGGAAGGTGATCTCAGAGGGATGGATCAAGTGGGCGGTGAACGATGATAAGAAAGGCCTCCTGCAGAAGGTGGGACTTGAGATGAATCTGGAAGGAAGTCGGGAAAGGTAGGTCGAGGTGAGGAGGTAGATCACTCCAGGTATGGGGGATAGTCAATGAAAACTCATGGAGTCTGGAGATGGAATGTCACATTGGCCATCCAGCAGGCCTGTGTATCTAGATCAGAGTATGTGGAGAGGAGTAAAATGTGAGAAAAATGGAAATACAGGAAGGGGTTAGATTATAAAAGATTCGAATTGCCCGAATGAGTATTTTATATGTGATATTTGAAGTAATAGGAATCTACTGAACTTTATTGGCAGAAATGCACTTTAGGAAAATCTTGTTGGCAGCTGAGTAGGTGGTGGATTGGAGTGGGGAACAATTCCTGCGATTGTCTATATGAAAGGTGATGAGGGTCACCACTATGGTGGTGGCTGAGTGGAGAGAAGGGGAAGCACTCAAGAGATGTTGTGAAGACAGAAACAGTGAGTCTTGACAACTAATTGGATATATGGGGTGAGTTCAAATGAGGAATGGAGGATGATACCAAGGTTGTAAAACTGGGTGACTGGGAGGGATGGTGGTTCTATCTATATTGATAATGGGATAGTTGTGAGGAAGGGAGGGTTTGGAGGGAAAGATAATGAGTTCTATATTTAGACATGTTGAGTTTGAGATTCTTATGAGGCATCCTTCAAAAGGCAGTTCATGATATAGAACTGAGGCTCAGGAGTGAGATGGAGGCTAGCTGTATAGACCTGGAAATCATCTACATACAGATGATAACTGAACTAAGGGAGAAGGTATAGAGAGAAAAGAGAAAAGAGATCGTGTCAAAGTCTTGAGGAATACCCACAGTTAGTAGGTATGATTCAGGTAAAGATTCAGCAAAGGAGACTGAAAAGGAGTGGTCAGACAGATAGGAGGAGAAAAAAAAAAGAGAACACCATTTTGAAAACCTAAGAAGGAGAAGAGTAGCGAGGAGAAGAGGATGATCAATAATACCAAAGGGTACAGAACGGCCAAGAATGATGATGATTAAGAAAAGGTTGATTTGGCAATGAAGAGATTATTGGTAACTTTGGAGAAGGTGGTTCCTTTTAAATGATGTCAGAAGTCAGACCACAGTGAAATTAGAACAGAATGACGGAAGTAAAGGCTCTGGAGATGTCATTTTCAAGGAGTTTAGCCACAAAGAGGAAGGGAGATAAAGAATAACAGCTAGTGGGTATTAGTGGGAAGAAATGAGGTTGTTGGTGTTTTTTTTTTTTAAAGGATAGAGGAGACATGGGCATGTAAAGCAAATTAAAACCCACAGTTTGCTTATCCTAAACATATTCTTAGTAGATGATGGCACCTATAGCATTAATAGTATATATGACGTGATATGATATAATATGTACCTGGCTTCCTATCTCATCATTCAATTGAAATGGCTCTGTCCCAAGTCACCAACAATCTCTTAATTGTCAAATGTGTCTTCTCAGACTGCAGTTTTTGCAAATTATCTGTTGCACATAATACTATTGATTGCCCTCTCTTCCTGGATACACTCTCTTCTCTGGGTTTTCATGACATTACTCTCTCCTGGTTTTCCTCCTACCTGTCTGACTGTTTCTTCTCTAGTTTCTGTACTGGTTTATCTTTCCATATTGATTGATCGATAGATAGAAATCACTCCCTCTAACTGTGGATATTCCCAAAGGTTCTGTTGGGAGCCCTCTTCTCTTGCTTTTCTACACTCTTTCCTGGTGACTCCATCAGCTCCCATGAGTTTAACTATCATCTCTATGCGTATGACTCACAAATCTATAGATCCAGCCCCACTCTCTCTTTTGAGTTTCAGTCCCATATATTTAACTACCTGTTGGACATTTCAAACTGGATATCCCAGAGACATCTCAAGATAAATGTTCAAAACAGAGCTAATTGTCTTCCCCCCAAACCTTCCTTTTATCAGACCTCCCTTTTTCTTTCTTCCTGGTACATTTTCCAGTGTCTCAAGTCAGAAACCTCATTGTTACCCTTGACTCTTCACTCCACATCAACTATATAACCTATCAATATCTGAATCTTTCTCCTTCTATAATATCTCTGGCTTCTGATTCCTTCTCTAACCTTATACAGTTGCCATTTCAGTTCAGGCCTTTATCACCTCTCACCTAGACTACTAGCCTCCTAATTGGTTTTTCTTCCTCAAGTGCCCCCTTTCCAAAGAATCCACATAGCTACCAAAGTGATTTCCCTCAAGAACAGGTTTATTTCATTTTTTTGTATCTCCAGGGTTCTTAGTGAATCCTTGTTGATTGACTAATTGGCTTATATTAAATGCTATTTATTAATGACCTTCTCTTTGGCTTGCACCTTCTCCTTCTTGATAAAAATGACAAAATCAAGAGTTCCAGGCATCTCAGAGCTCATCTAGTTAAATCAGTACCTGGATAAGAATCTACCACATATTAGTTAAGTTGCCATACAGTGTTTGAGTGGAGACCTCTGGTGAGGGCATGTAGCAGAGAATCAGAGGGGGATTCAGACATTGTAAGGTGAATATTGTGGCATCAGTATATTGTTACTGATCTTCAGTTGAGAGACTGCAAAGTGAACCTGGGCGCTAGGGATGGATTGGATAGTGGAAGTGCATTGGAAATGTCAATGTCTGTGTTTCTGCCATGACCAAGTGACTGCTAGTTACACTTTAAGAAGTAGGCTGGTATCATCTCTTTCTAGGATAAGAGAGATAATGGCCAATGTTCTTTAAACAGTAGGACTTCAGTACGAAACTCAAGAAGAGAAAAGAACTGATAACAGAGGGGAATTCTGGCCAGACTGAGATACTGAGAGTGGGAGAATGCCACATAGAAGAGAATGGGAAGAAGGATCACAGAACACTTGAAGCTGAGAAAACAAAACTGAGGTTCTTTCTGAAGAGGAGAGGGCTTGATGCTCTGGTTTGGATTGCTGTACCACAGATTAAAATACAGGAATCATAGGGATCACAATCCTGGCCAGAGACAGAGTGCCCCTTATAAGAATTATTTAGGATATATTTGCTTCGAGTTTTGTCAATGTAACCAAAAGTATTTTAAATTGAAAAGAAAGGGAGAGGGAGAAAACTACCTGTGTACATCTGTCAAGATAGATTCAGAGAGTAGCTATAATGAAGGAAGAATATCATTTGAAATACTCAGAAGTTCATGAGAGAAAATTTAATAAAGGAGCTAGTAATAAAACCCATGACCTCAGATGTCAACACCAAAATATACAAGGTATCGGTAACAAGCAGGAAGGAGCTAGAGGCATTAATTCAAGGAGGAAAATGTAACTTATGGATATCACTCTATATTGGGGAGATATGACTGGAACATGGCTCTTGAAGCTTCTTATTCAAAAGAAACAAGGTAGATTAAAAGACAGTGGTATTAAAGGGATATACTAGTGAAGAAATACAGAAATCAGAGAGGGGAAGTATGGAGGAAGCATCTGAACAGAGGCAGAATTAGAGAGGGAATTGGCACTAGAGTATACCACAGATCATCTTGGCAGAAGGAGGAAGTGGAGAGAGAGTTTGTTGGCTAATCAATGACAGCAGGAGTGATTTGGGTTTAAGGTATGGTTCTTAATAAAAAAAAAACTCTAGCTAGTAAACCCCAAGGCATCTTGCTGAGATTTCATAAACTCAACATGTTCAATGTAGATCTCAGAAACTAGAGGAGGAGTGCACAGACTGTAGACCAGTGTGTTTGACTTTGATTCTTGGTGACTGAAGTAGAAAAGCAAATGGTAACTGTAAAGAGCCTGACCTTATCTCTAAAAAGTCATGGTGAATTCTTTTTTGTTTTTTGGACTTCTTTTCTTTTTTGGTAGTTTCTAAACTGGTAGGTCATGGTATTTTTGTTGATTAAATTTACCCAGATTTCATCAAAGCATGAGAAATTCTCTCTTCTTTATTAGTTGATCACTCCACAGATCTATTTCCTTCTACAGCTCTTGTCTTCAATCATCCATTAGCTGTAATAAAAATACCAGCTCTCTATCTTTCGCTAAAGACATCCCAATCTTTAGCGGCACTTTCTGGACCATTCCTTACAGTTGTTATTTGTGCCAAATGAGTCAACAAAAGTGGAGAAGTCATTACTTTGACAAGTCTTAGGAGGTCCTCTGTCACATTTTTGATGCATATCCCAGGAATATAGCAGGTCTTTCTGATCCGGCCATCACATTGACAAACTACTATCTCAGAACCCCTCAATAATTGTTGGGCAGCTATGCAGCACAGTGGATAGAGTGCTGGGCCTGGAGTTAGGGAGATTCACCTTGCAGAGTTCCAATTTGGCCTCAGATACTTACTAGCTGTGTGATCCTGGGCCGGTCATTTTACCTTGTTTATCTCAGTATCTTCATTTAAATGTCAAACTACTCCAGTATCTTTGCCAAGAAAACCTCAAATGGCGTCACAAGGAGTCAAACAAGACCAAAACAACTAAATAACAACAACCCCTCGACAACATGTCAAAAACCACTGCTTGTTTCTTCTTCCTCTTCCCCATCGAATGACCTCCCACCTCACCGGACCTGCACATACAGCTTCATGGTTAGCTACATTTTCTGATAAGTGCCTAAGGTGACACCACAATGAGATGTATTTGAAATTGGGTGAATGGCCAAATTCCAAGAATAGCCTTTGACATCTTGGAATGAGGTCTCCAGTGGAGGGTTCCAGGAATCAGCACTTGGTCCTGTGAAATATGACATATTCATCAATGACTTGGATAAAGACGTCCTCATGAGACTCATCAAATTTGCAGATAACACAAAGCTGAGAAGGAGAGTTAACACCATGGAAGGCACAGTAATAATCCAAAAGATCTTCATAGGCTAGAGAGTTGGGTTGGAGAAAATGAGATGAAATTAAATGGGGATAAATACAAAGTCTTAACACTTAGGTTCAATTAGTCAATGCTTACTATATGCCAGCCACTGTCCCATGCACTTGGGGTTATGAAGAAAGGAAAAAATAGGGTTTTTGCCCCCAAGTAGCTTATATTCTAATGAAGCAGACAACTTATAAATAGCTATGTATATACAAGATATATTGTGTATGTGTCTATATATTTATATATGTGTATATCCACGTATATATGAACATACACATATGAACATATCCATTCTAGCCCAAGGTGGGGTCTGTATGTATTGGCAAGTGGAGCTGGATCATAGAATACGTGGAGGGGAGTGGAGTATAAGAATAGAAGTAAAAGGAATGGGCCAAAATGTGAAAAGCTTTAAGTTTCAAACAAAGGATTTTCTATTTGTTTCTAGAGGCAATGGGGGACCACTGGAGTTCATTGGGGAGGAAGATGATGTGGTCAGACCAGTGGTTTAGAAATGGCATTTTGGAAACTGACTGGAGGAGGGATTAGAGTGTGGAAAGACTTGAGACAGAGAGACCAATTAGAAGGATACTGTGATAAGTCAGGTGGTCAATTCACAAATGCAAGATGGCAGAGGTATGGCCAGAAAACAGTTGGTCTGAATAAGATCTGAGGTGTCAGAGGGCTTTGAACTCAATAGGAATTGATAGTAGTTTACTGTACCCAGTAAGACAAGTGATCTTAGGTTGCATTAAGAGAAGCATTACATCAAAGAGTAAGGAGGTAGCAGTCATGTACACTCTGCCCTTGGCCAGACCACTTCAGGGTTGTTGTGTGTAGTTCTGGGTCCCACATTATATAAAGGAGGCTTTAAATGAGAGTGTCCAGAAAAAGACAACCAGGATGGTGAGAATCTTCTAGTTAATACCCTATGAGGGTCATTTTAAGCAAATGAGGATGGTTAGCCTTAAGAACAGAAGGCTTAGAATGGACAAGATATTGTCTTTAAGTATTTGAAGGACAGTCACATGGAAGACTTATTAGGCTTATTTGACCCAGCCCCAGAAAGCAAACTAGGAAGTGGAAATTCCAGAAAGTGGGGGTTTTAGGTTCAATGTGAGGGAAAATCCTCCTAAAAAGAACTTTTCCAAAGTGGAATTGGCTGCCTCCAGAGGTAATGGCTTTTACCCTAGATGACCACTCGTCAGATGCACTGCACTTTTTTGGAGCAATGGGTTACTCCAGACGACCATTCAGGTCTCTTTCAACTGAGATTCTGTTACTAGGAGCCAAGAGAAGTAGATCAATGACTTGATAAGTAACATTGGGAAAGTGGCGTCACTGTAGATCTCAATTTCCTCATAAATAGAGAGTAATACTGGCTTTATGTCCCTCGAAGGATTATTGTGAGGATCAAGTGAGATAAAATGAGATCATGGATGTGAGGAAGTTCTCTCAAGCTATAAAGCACTATACACAAGAGATTGTTGCTATTGATGAGGCAGATAGCACCTGTTGCTTTGTGGCACTCCTCTGTGTAGAGTGGCATGCTTAAGTTTTCTCCCAATAATTTACACTGATATACACTGAAAGTCAGTGGAAGTACCGATCTTGAGCAACCTAAACACTCTTGGTAGCTTCCATGAAGGACTACCATCATTCTTCTCAATTTTCTGGTTGATGATGTAGTGTAACATGTTGCCAGAATAGCATGGACTCAGACCATGTCATTGGCTGGACATCAGGTGACTTGAGTGAACATGGAATCTGCTCAGTGACCTTTCTCCTAGAACCCTAATCAATTCACCTTTGCCAAAGTATAGAGATGTTGGACAAAGGCTACAAATGGGCAAAGATCTGGGTCTAGGCTCACACAAGAGGAAAAGAGCAGCTGGCTTGCCCACACAGTTCTTTTATGACCTCAAATTTCTCTCTAAAACCAAGGCTCCTCTTTTTAACACCAAGATTCTTTTGGTGGTGTTGTATGTCTGGGAGTCAAGGAACACTACAATCCACGAAAAACTGAAGTTGAGGATCCCCCAGTGGCAAAGGTCATGTATAGAGTGGGTCTGATGGGCCTTACAAACAAAAGGTACAACAACAATAAAAAAAAAGAATTACGTAGGCAAATGGCTTTAAAGAATGCTGTTATTACAATGAATCGTTACAAAAAGATAGGCTGATTATGTAGTGAGAACTAGGGATAACTAAGGGGCAGTTGTTCAATTGTTTCACTTGTGTCCGACTCTTCATGACCCCTTTTGGGGTTTTCTTGGTAAAGGTACTGGAGTGGTTTACCTTTTTTTTTTTTTCTCCAGCTCATTTTTTAGATGGGGAACTGAGGCAAACAGGGTTAAGTGACTTGCCTAGGATCACACAGCTAGTAAGTGACTGAGGCTGGATTTGAACTCAGGAAGATGGGTCTGGTTCTAGGCTGAGTGCTCCATACATTATGGTGCCACTTAGTTTCTAGTAACTAATGGACAGCCAGTGTTCAGAAGAACCTGATTATGGCCTGGAGCACATGGGACAGCAAATTTATATGAAGATATGGTTGAAAGCTAGATAAGAGAGTGAGCACTGACGGGTTGCAATCTGCAATGGAGGAAGTGTACATATAAAGGAGATCACAGAGACCATGGAACGTTGAAGTGCTGCCATAGTTTGGGGGTTCTTAAGGTTTTCTTGTGCCAAGGACCTCTTTGGCAGTCTGATGAAGCCGATGGGATCCCTTCTCAGAATAATGTTTTTAAATGCATGAACTAAAATATAAAAGATTACAAAGGAGACCAATGACTGAAATGCAATGATAAAAGCATGAATCTTCAGGTGAGAAGCCTTGCTATAGATACACCACTAAGTGTAGTGACTGGAGAATCTGCATTGAAATGTAGCCAGTCACAATATGTTTGATGGGTTATGACCATCTACAGGTGTCGTAGAATGAGGAGCAGAAGACAAGCCTACTCTGTTTTTTTTCTTTCATAACTATTAAGCTCCTGGAGAAATACAGTTCTAGATAATAATTATCATTTAATACTAAACATTCTAGTACGAAACTTCAATATCTAAGTTGTATTTCTAACCATGTGACAGTGATCCAAAATCTCACATTTCAGTTGATGTGACTCATTAAATAATGACAGCCCCCTACACTGGGTCCATTAAGATTTGGACATGAGTTGCTGGGTAAAGAAAATGGCATGTGTGAAAAGACAGAAACACTCCAGGGAAAAGTTACTGCCCATCAAGTCCTTGAGGTAGGTATGAGGAATTATTCAGGATTCTTAGGCCTCAGGACTAGATGCCCTTATGTAAGTATTTTGCTCACTGATTCTTAATAGCTATGAAATTTGCTTTTTGACCCCTTGCCTGTGAGTATTCCTTCTTTCCTTTTTCCTTCCTCTTTGTTCTTCCTGGGGTAGAAGTACATTTCTTTCTACTTTAACTACCTAACTTAAATCCAATTCAACAACCATCTGTTAAATACAGACTATGTGTAAGACATCACGCGCCAACAAAGGTAAATATGGCAGTCCCTGCTCTCAGAGTTTACAGTCTAATAGATACAGACACATATAAGTATAATAAACATATGAGAGGTACAGTATGCTATATACCTTCAGACAAGGGTGACAATGCTTTCAGCTGATGGTGATCCAAGAATGGAAGTGGGACACCATGGTGACACATGAAGAATTGGTAGGCTTCAAAAGGCAAGGATGGGAGGTGGATGGTCATTCTTGTCACAGAGATGAAATGTGTGCACAAATATGGAGGTGAGGCAGGAAAGTCTGGATTTTTCCTGAGGACGGTGAAAAGCTCTTGATGTGAAAAAGGTCTCATGGTTTTGGTTCGATGTAAGTAATAACTTCCTAAGAATTAGAGCAATCCAAAGTAGAGTAAGGAGGATGTGGTGGGCCTAGAGAGGTCTTCCTCACTACAAGTCTTCACATAGAAGTCTGAGGACTATTTTTTGAGATAAAGTAAAGGGGATTCATGATGCAAGCAGGCTGGGATGAAATGACCTTTAGGGTCTGTTTTAATTCTATGAGTTAGTGATTTTTGGCATAGCCCAATTTGGCTGGAGCATAGAGTAGGTAAGGGAGAAGGAATGAAACAGATTAGAAGAACAGATTAAAGCTAGATTTGAGCCTTGCAAACCAAGCTGAGGATTTAGTGCTTTTTCCAGTAGTTTATGAGAAGTCCTTGAAATTATGTGAGAAATGGAATGTCAGTCAAACTTGTGTACTAAGAAGATGGAATGGAAGCAACATGTGGATGGGGAAGATATTGATAATGGGGATATTAGTTTTAATTCACATAGGAAGTAATGAGGAGCTAAAGCTTACAATTCTTTGAGGGCTTAAATAATAATAATAATAATAATGATAACTAACATTTATATAGTACTTACTATGGGATAGTTACTGTGCTAAGTGTTTACAATTATTATGTCATTTGATCATCATAAGAGCCCTACAAGGTAGTTCCTGTTTTCATCACCTCCATTTTACAGATGAAGAAACTGAGGTAGATGGTGGTTAAGTGACATGCCCAGGATCATACAGCAAGTAAGGCTTCGTTTGAACTGAAGTCTTCCTGATACTGAGTCTTGTGCTCTATCCAGTGTCACCTCGCTGCCTTATTAGGTTAAAATTATGACTTTCCCTATTTAAGGGCAACTAATTTACTGGGTATTTATATAATAAAATATGCAACAGAGAGGTGGCGCCAAGATGGCAGAGTAAAGGCAGAGACTCACCTGAACTCTCCCCAATCCCTCCAAATGCCTTTAAATAATGACTAAATAAATTCTAGAGTGGTAGAATTCACAAAAAGACAGAGTGAAACAATTTTTCAGCCCAAGACAACTCAGGAAGTCATCAAGAAAGGTCACCAGGGTGAGGGAGGAGTGTAGCCCACAAACTGGGCCCCAGCAAATGAGGAGCAGACCTTGGGGTGACTGAATCAGTGGGAGCAGTGGCAATTTCCAGACCAAGGGATCGGACAACAGGTCTGAAGGAAATTTATAGGGGTCCCTTTGCTGGTCTATTGCATTGCCTGTACTTGGCCCTGGGTGGAAGTCCTGAGTCTTAGTCCCAATGTAAGGAGGAGCACTAGCACAGCAGAGCTTGTAGGCAGAGAGAATCAGGGACTCCAGTCATAGTTCCAGGGCTGAAAAGAGTGCTTGTTGTCACTCATAGACCAGAGCACAGTACAGGAGAGAGTTAAACACATGTCCCTCTAGATCGCACCACCTTGGAAGAGCCAAAACTTTATAGGTCTCTAGAATTACCTCTGAAAATAGCGTCACAAAAATCCCCAAGCTTGGGACAGTACTTTCTCTACTTGGGAGGCAGAGCCCCACTTTAGCATAGAGTTAAAATTCAAAAAGTAGGCTGGAAAATGAGCAAAGAACAGCAAAAATTTTTGACCATAGAAAGTTACTATGGTGACAAGGAAGATCAAAACGCATACTCAGAAGACAACAAAATAAAAATTCCTGTGTCCAAAGCCTCAAAGAAAAATATAAATTGGTCTCAGGCTATGGAAAAGTTAAAAAGGATTTTAAAAGTCAAGTAAGAGAGGTAAAGGAAAAATTGGGAAGAGAAATGAGAGTGATGCAAGAAAATCATGAAAAAAGAGTCATTAATGTACTATTGGTGGAGTTGAATACTGACTCAACTATTCTGGAGAGCAGTTTGGAACTATGCCCAAAGGGCTATAAAACTGTGCATACCCTTTGACCAAGCAATACCACTACTAGGTCTGTATCTGAAAAAAATAAAAAACAAAAAGGAAAAGCACTTATATGTACAAAAATATTTATAGCAACTTTTTTAGTCGTGACAAAGAATTGGAAATTGAGGGGATATCCATCAATTGGGGAATGGCTGAATAAGTTGTATATAATTGTGATGGAATACTGTTGTGCTTTGAGATATGATAAGCAGGATGTTCTCAGAAACACATGGAAAGACTCACATGAACTGATGCAAAGTGAAATGAGCAGAACCAGGAAAACACTGTACACAGTAACAGCAATATTGTATGATGATCTACTATGAAAAACTTCACTATTCTCAGCAATACAATGATCCAAGACAATTCTATAGGACTTATGATGAAAGGTGCTGTCCTTCTCCAGAGAAAGAACTGGTTGAGACCGAATGCAGGTCAAAGATACTTTTCCTTTACTTTATTTTTCTTGTTTTCTTTTTTTTTTTACTGTGTTTTCTTTCACAGAATGACTTACGTGGAAATGTGTTTTGGATGACTACACGTGTATAATCTATGTCCGATTGTTTTCCTTTTCAATGCAGGGGAGAGGAGAGAGAGGAAGAAAATATAGAACTTGAAATTTGAAAAAAAATCTTAAAATTGTTTTTGCCTTTAATCAGGGAAAATAGAACATTAATATAAAAAATGCAGCATAAACAAATAATGTAAATTTTAAAAGTTAGTATCTATGTCTTTCTCTGCAGCTATCCAAACTCAAAAAACACAATTATCTTTTTAAAAAATAATTTAAGTTGTACCCTGAGCAGAAGGACTTCAGATTTGTAACATATGACTGTATACAATGTGTTAGAATTTCATTGCCAAGTATGTTTCTGGAAATGTCCTAAAATGACGGCAAAAATGTTGATTTTCAAAATAAAGCTAGAAAGCAATAGAAAGCAGTTAGAGTTTTAGAGGATTATTCACATCTATTTGAGCTTTTTTGCAACAAAGATGTTTTATTAAACCAGTTGTCACACTATGCTAGGTTAAATTTCCAGTAGCAGGAAATGTATTGGACATTTAAAACATGAAACACCTAGAGTTTCCATATGCCTATAAGAGTCTAAAGAATCAAACCTATGCATCACCCAGTGAGCCTAAGGATATCACCAACAGCTATAATTTATGTTTTCAAGTGGTCTAGGAAGGCGCATGGTACAATGGAAAAGGGGAAGGGAACAAATATTTGGTGAACTTCTGCTATTTGCCAGGCACTAAGTGCTTTACAAACATTATTTCATTTAATCCTCATAGTAGCCCTGAGAGACAGGTGTTATTAGTGTCCTCACTTGATATTAAGGAAACGGAGGCAAACGGGTTAAGTGACTTGCCCAGGGTCACACAGCTAGTAAATATCTGAGGCTGGATTTGAACTCAGGTCTTTCTGACTCTAGGCCCATCAGTCTATCCATTTTAAATCCTAGGCACCTCTGGATTTGGAGTTGGAGAGCCTGGGTTCAAAATCTGTTATTGACTTACTACATGCGTGACTTTTGGGAAGTCAGGAGCTTGGTCTTTCTAGGCCTTGGTTTTCTTGGGTAGAAAATGAAGGGATGGGGGGATGCCAGATAGCCTCAAAGGTATTTATTGGGGAAAAAAAATAAAAAATTAAGGCCTTGAGGGTACACCATGCCGTTATTACACCACTCTACCCCTTCCTCTCTAAATGATAAACTGCAACGGCATTGTTTTTGGAACTAACAAAATTAACAGGTGAAACTGAGGGATATTAGATCATCAAAGCATGATTCCTTCCAGCCACGCGTATTTTGAAATTTTTGTTAGTTATGCATTTGTTGTGGACCGAAACATAAACACTATAGAAATGCTAGTTCATTATCGTTAATCAATTATCATTAATCATAATCGTTAAAAGTATTCTGATCTATAAATCAACTTCTGATTCAATGTAAGTTAGAGCCCTTAACCTGTAGGTACCTATTTACACTGAGAATTTTTGTAAACTAAAGATGGCTATCATAATAGTATTTGAATTACTTTTGGTCCCATTTGTCCCAATTCTCATGCCCCATACGACTCTTCTCTACTGTTTCCTCCATGTGAGATATTCCCTTTGAAATCAATGGAAGTGCTCCAAATGGTGGATGACTCACCAGACTGCAGAAAGAGGATAGGAATTTAGGTTAATTATCATTTGAAGTTTCAGCCTTTTCAACAGTCTACTCAAGGTGGTATCTTGGGAACAGGTGCATCCATTGTAAAGATGATTTAGGTTGCTTCTTGAAATGCTGATTAATGGCTACCAACAACAAAAGTAGAAACAATGATGTGGAGAAAAGGGAAAAAGGGAAGATTTGATTCTCCTCTAGCTGAGAAGTCTTAGACAGCTGGCTACGAATGTTACCTCCTTTAGCAGCTGGCTGGACCCGCTCTTCACCGTAACTGCCTCCACCTGTCTTGTCCAGTTGAGTCTTTGTTTCTTCTGCCTGTGAGTCAGGAAGACAAATAGGAATTTAGAGACCGTGGTTTTAGTCTGTCATTAAAAAATCATCATTAGGACAAAAAGGTGGAGATAAAAACCATGCCCAATGATTGGAAAATAGCTGAACAAACTGGCATATGAATAACAAATGACAAACGTGAAGCATTCAACACGAGAAGACTTGTCTGTAGTGTTGCAGTCAACCAAGAAACAAAAGGCCGGATAAGTACAACAATGGACTGAAACGACACTAAGACAATTCTGGCCAGATATGAAGGGGAAGGACACCTCTCCCTCGTCTGTTAATAACTGATGATCTCGTTTCAGGGAATGTTCTCTGCAGGTTACTTTTTTGGGCATTTGAAGCGCCACAACAAATATTTCCATAACTTGAAAACAAAGGGGTAAAATATCATGAACCAGAAGGAACCAAACAAAAGGTAGGAAGTCCTAAGTTCATTGGGCTATGGAGGACATTCACATGGGTCTTCTGCTTTGTTTTGAGAAGACGTGGTCCTTATTGGATGTTAGTAGCTAGAAGAAAAAAAACTGTGTTGTTTCTAAAATGATGAATCCCCGGAGAAGGAAAGGCGTGCTGATAGGATCTTATAAAGGGCTGCCTATTATGGCAGATGGGGTGTGAGATTTGGAGTCAAAAGGTTAATACAGGCTTATAAGGGCATAGGTTTGGAGCTGGAAGACAATTTGAGTCTAGCCCTTCATTTTACATATGAAGAAATTGAGGGCCAGAGACTCTGGCTTAAGTGATATGCCCAAGGTCATACATGTAAGTAACAGAGCTGAGAGTCCAACCTAGATATTCTGACTCCAAATTCCATGGCCTTTCCATTGGGCCACACTCTTCTCCCAAGGCCTCGGTTTCCTCTTATGAAAAAGAACATTAGATTAGATGATCTCTTAGGTTCCTTCCAATTCTAAAATACTATGAGTGTAATAAAGAAATACATGGAGAATGTATGTGGTAGTGTTTCAAAATTGTGTGCACATGTTTATGAGGCTGATTTTACACTTCATTGAAAGGGTAGGGCCATAAATAATAATTCACTTTACAATAGTACCTTCATGTTTATAAAGCAATTTCCTTACAACAACCCTATATAGATTTAGAAATCCAATCTCCCAGTATCAGTATCCCCAGAGATGTTAATTGACTAGCTCAATGTCACACACTAAAGTCAGAGGCTGTAATGGAATTGACCCAATATCCTCCTGGTGCCAAGTCCAAGGCTCCTTATATTATACACATTGTTCTCTAATTAGCTCATAGTAACTTGTTTCTATGCTTTTCCAGTATTAAATTAATATTGAAAGTTATCCAAGGGGAAAGCTTAGCATGAATCTTGATTCCCTAAATATGGACAAATCAGTGAATGCTTAAGGAAATTAATTTAGATACTATTCTTTGGAAGGACAAATACAGAAACTGAAGCTTAAATCCTTTGGCCACATAATGAGAAGGGAGGATTCATTGGAAAAGATCCTGATGTTGGGAAAGACTGAAGGTAAATGGAACAGGGGACAGCAGAGGATGAGATGGATAGATAGTGTCATGGAAGCAACAACCATGAACTTGGATGGACTTTGGGAGAGAGTGGAGGAGAGAAGGGCCTCGTGAGTCATGGTCCATCAGGTCGTGGAGAGTCAGACGTGACTGAATGCCTAAACAACAACAAAAATGGACAGCAATTCTTCTTCCAAAACAGCTGAACCTGTACTATTGGCACTTTGGGGGTGAACTCAATCTAAGCTATGGGACACAGTAACGAAGACTCATTACGATAGATGCACAGGCAAATCTAATTATTTCCCAAATCCACTGAGCTGCTATTACAAAGTTTGAAAAAAAAATGCAATCTGTCCTACTGGGGGACACAGGAATGAATGTTCAAACGGTGGCAGATGAAATGATCTGCTTGTAAACTTTTAAAAATGCCAGTGCCTATGGCATTTAAAGGGCCTCTCGGTTATCCATCTCTTCTGCTTTGACTTTTTCTTATATCATGGCTGCTGGGGTTTTTTTCCCCTCTCTTTTTATGGCAACTCTAGAGTTTCATGTGAGTTCGCAGAATCAGTTTCTGCTAAGGTTCTACTCAGCTACAGCTGCTGCAGAAGGTCTAAAAATCAGTAGGGGAGGCAATTAGTTGGCTAGTTATCATGCCTTTACTTAGCACATTTTCAACTGTAGGAAAAATGAAGGGAACCAAAAATATTTCTATAGAAATGCACTAGAGGCTCTTTTCACTCAAAGCTCAGTGGTAGAGGATTCCAAAGCAGTTGTTATTGTCTACCATCTGTTATGTGACTACAAGGATTCATATTCATATAGCTTTAAAAAATCTGCTTATTAGATCTCTATCACAAGCTGGGGTCAGGATGAGGGAATATTCGCTGTTATTTTCCACGTTTCACTGATGAAGATACTACGGCTCAGAAACGTTTAAGTGATTTGCTTAGGATCTTATATGCTTGAGGTAGTATTTGAAATCTAGATTTTCTGACCCCAGGCCCACCGCTCTGTCCATTGATTAGTTCAGTAGGAATCATTGTATATGAAAAATGTCAGCCGGTATTTGCTGTTTGAGATCTGGACATCAATGGATTGAATCAGATATGGAATTCTTTTGTCTTTTGCCTATGGTGAACCCAAGCACCCAATCACAGATTCATCAACATTTCCACCACATCCAGGCATTTATGTACCTTTCCATTCTTTTTCGCTCATATTTAGACACATACGAACAGGCAAATGAGTTCATGGTTGAAAGGATAGAAAGCTTAATAAATGGAAAATGATGAATTGAACACAGAAGCTGTGTGCATATATTAGGTCCTGATTAACTGATGTCTATTTTCCATAATCTTTCTGATTACAGAAAGAAGAAGGTAGATGGTAGTTTGGTTTTAGACAGAGTGTGTAGAAGAGCAGGTCGTGTTAGTGTAGCAACTAATAATATAGAGCTCTAGTAACCTGATAAAAACCTTCGTATTTCAACAAATTAGTCATTTTAGTCACAACCAGGTTCTGACTGCAGTCTTTTACAAATATTTAGTTTCATAAACTTTGCCATATCTGAAAGTCCAAGTTAGCTCTAACTAATCTTCAATATTTGGTTTTTGACACTTTTTGTGGGTATATCGAGATCCCATGTGAAAAATGAGCAAGTGGGGTTACATGTATTAAAGATAGTCAATTATCTGACGGTTTTAAATTAGAGATACAAAATGGCACCCAGAATTATTCAATGTGGAAACTAGAATCTGTGACAACTGGATAAAAGTACAAAGTGAAAGGGGAGTCTGTGAACTGGTTTAGGGATTTTCCCACATATCCCTAGAGTCTGCTGTTAGGAAACAAAATCAAGATTATAAAATACAATTCTTTCCATGCTTTTCTCTTGCTCTGTATTAAAAATCATCTACTGAAGACTCTCTCACTTCAAAACCCAGTCAGGTACTTTCTAATATCAAGGAAAGTGCCTGAAGAATAAATTGCTCCTATCAGAAATAAAGCATTTTACTTCTGCCACAAGCGGTGAGATCTGTGTTTATAAGTCTCTCCAAAGGCAACTCCATTTCTGCTCCTCTCTTCTCCTCTCCTTTTGATGCATAAAACCTGTAGACTGCAGTGCTGTGATTGGATTCAGCTTTGGAGCAGGATAATTGTAAATATTCATTGGAATTCAAGCTAGCTTTGCCTGGTCTCTCCTAAGGGTTCTGGAACTATGCAAACAGCAGCGGTGGTGCATTAGGCTCTGGGCCTAGAGGCTGCCTATTCCTCGCCCCCCCAGCCCTGAGGACCCCTTCTTTATAGAGAGCATATGCGGTGAGACCACCCCTAAACCCTAAACAAGCTATAGTTCCACTTGCTTTTTCCTATTCTCCCCAGGACTGCCTATTTTTGACAGTTCTGTCTGTCTTGGTCCTAAACATGTATTAAAATAGAACCTCATTCTCCTCCACAATTTCCTGACTATATTCACTCATAGAGAGTGTGTATGTGTGACACACACACACACACACACACACACACACATATAGAGATGTGTCTGTGTGTAAGTATATTATATTGTATTCTATATTGCATAGCAATATATTATAAACACACAAATATTATAAAATATATTACACACTTATGTATGTACACATATATGTATAAATATATCTACAATACATGTGTGTATATATATGTAAATACATGCTAAATTTATTCAGATAATTATTTAGTTACCAAATATAGTAAACACAAACACACACACACACACACACACACACACACACACACATATACACAGCAGCTCCATAGGAACATGGCAGCAAGCACATATCCCTGTGCTCCTTAAAAGCCCAAGAACCACTTATGACAACCCACATTTTTCAAGGCTAAAATCTAAAGGCATAGAAATGAAAATGAACATTTTGTGCTCAGGACCACCCTTTCCAAAATTTTAATTCAATGTTTGGTGATTTGAGTTGGAATTCTAATTTCAGTTTGGCTTGCTTTAAAACAGAGTTATTTCCATGGAAATGGAGTTAGAAGAAATCACCTGATCATGGCTCACTCATTGTCGAACTGCAATTGGTCCATTCTCTCTTCCCCTTACCCTACTGTAATACTGCTTACCATGACTGCAGAATGTCACACAACCATGTTGATTGGGTCCCTGGCAAATTTACGTGGGTCCTCACTACTGCACACCAATCCTTTTATTGTTCCTCAGTTGATTTGACACTACTCCCTGAAGTAGAGGGTCCAAACCTTTGCTCTTCAAACCTTTCAACTTCCTCTCTCTTAGCAGAAGACCTTGGCTCCTACATTACTGAGAACACTGAGGTGATTCTTGGTGTGTTCCCCTTCATCCCCTTCTCTATATCTCAACAGTTACAATTGTCACTTTTCCATGTTGTCATGTAAATAGTTCATCTTTGATAGGTACCTTATGATTTCTTTTCCATGTTTGTCTTCTCATGCTTCTTGTGCTGGAGTGTCAAACTTTCTTTTCAGTTCTGGTTTTT
>CM053581.1:36703703-36751731 GCA_028627135.1 Pseudochirops cupreus
GTGGGAAGTATCTTTGTGTGCGTTTTGGAGTTCCAGGATTGGTTTAGAGTCCTATTTTATGGGTATTTTGGGGTGGCTATGTGAGAGCTGCGATATGTTGCTGCTGCTATGCTGCCATCTTGGCTCCGCCCCCCCCCCTTCTCTATATCTCAAAACCTCTACATACCTCACACTCATTCTCCTCCTTTGCTCTATTCTCTGAGGAAAAAGCCTCCCTTCTTGCCAGTCCCAATTCCTCTATGCTCCCCTACATTCTGTGCAGTGCTATTTCCTCTAGGAGCTTGTCCCTCTTAATCCTTTCAATCTTAATTAATTAACTAATGAATTAATCCTCCAATCTTTCCTTACCTAGTGACTTTTTTCCTGCAATCTACAAACATCTTCAGATCTTAACCACATCAAGATATCTTCCACTTGGCCTAGTTCAGCTACCCACTCAAACTGTCATCCTATTTCTCTGCTTCCTTGAACAAACTCCAAGAAAAAGTCATTAGTTACCTCTAATTAGTTAACAAACATGTACATGCTTACTATATGCTAGGCAATGTTTTCAGCTCTGGGGATATGGGAAAAGGCAAAAATTCAAAACCAGTCCCTATTCTCAAGAAGCTTATGTATGAAGAGATGATACTAGATACATGCCAAATAGAAGGAAGTTCACCTTAGGGAGTAAGGTAAGGGGTTGGGAAAGGCCTCTTGTAGAAGGTAGCTTTTGAATTGAGTCTTGAAGGAAGCAGGGGATGTTAAGAGGGAGAACATTCTAGGAATGGGGGATACCCAGTACAAATACAGGGAATCAGGAGATGAAATATTATATGAGAGGTATGGCTGGATTATAGAGTAGTTAATACAATGAGAATAGTTTGAAATAAGAGTGGGAATCATAGGGGGGCAATTTGCTGCCAAAATCAGGAGGGGACAGGATAAAGGATGAATGTAGATGGATTGGCCTTGTCAAGGACAAGGGCCATTTTTTCATCTGACAAAGAAATGAGGAAGAAGAGAGTGGCAGGCAATATATGGGTGATGTAAGATGGGGAGGAAGAGAGAAGGGAGAAGCCAGATTGCAGATGTTTTGGACAGAGAGAGAAGAGAGGACATGGAGATGTCTGGTATAGACATCATCAACCATTATCTTCTTGACCTCTGTAATCTGGCTTCTGAACCTATCATTTGACAAATCATTCCCTCCAGGTTTAGTGATTATCTGTTAACTGGTCAACCTGATATTTTTTCTGAATTCTAATCCTATTTAATTTTTCTGAAGATTTTGATAGTTACTCACTCCCTCCTCCTTAATAATCTCTCCTCCTTTGGTTTCCTAGGCACTAGTGTCTCCTGGTTTTTCTTTTTTCAGACTGCTCCTTGGACACCTTTGTTGAACCACCTGCCATGTATTGTTTAGAAAACATGGGTACTCTTCAGAGTCCCACCATGGGCTCTCTTCTCTTCTCTTCTCTTCTCTTCCTACATGGTCTTAATGATCTCATCACTTCCTGTGGGTTTACTGGTCATCTCTACAAAGATGACTTATAAGTCTGAATATCCAACCTTCACTTTTCTCCTGAATTTTAGTCCCTCATTACCAAATATCATGCCCCAGTGGAATCTTAAAACTCAACAGGCCCCATTTAGAACTCATCAGCTTGCCTGCAAACCTGCTCCTTCTCCAAACATCTCCATTTCTTTTAAAACATCACTATCATTCTAATCATCCACGTTCAAAAAAAACCTCAGAGTCATCCCTAGTTCTTCTTTCTCCCTCATCTACTCCATTCCCTGCCAAAGCTGCTAAGTCTTCTTGATTCTCCCTCTATAACCCCTCTCAGATATATACCCACTTTTCCTACTTACATGACCAAACCCTAGTCCAGGCCCTTATCACCTTGCAAAGGAACTACTGCAATAGCTCTAAAAAAATAATTATTTTTCAATCACCAAGCATTTATTTATCCTCCCTCCCATTTCCACCTCCCCTACTGAAACAAAATCTTTGCACTTAACCCATGTTTGCCTGAATTTCCTCTTCTCTAAAATGGGGGTCATAATAGTACCTACTTCCCAGGGTGGTTGGGAGGATCAAATGAGATCGTATTTGTAAAGTGCTTAATAGTACCTGGCACGTTTTGTTATCTAGTTGTTTTTTAGTCATGTTCAATTCTTTGTGACTGGTTTAGGGGTTTCCTTGACAAAGATAATGGAGTGGTCTGCCATTCCCTTCTCCAGCTGTTTTATAGGTGAGGAAACTGAGGCAAATGGGGTTAAGTGACTTGTCTAGGGTCATGTGGCGAGTAAGTGTCTGAGGCCAGATTTGAACTTGGGAAGAGGAGTCTTGCTGACTCAAAGCCCAGCATTCTATCCATTGTACCACCATTCTATGCCCTTAGCATAGAATATAGTAGATAATTACTAAGTGCTGGTTTTCTTATTTCATCCTCAGAGCGAGGGATAAGAGATGGAGATCCCACATGCCATGAAGGCACCCCAAGAATATTAAAAGACCCACAGAAAGGCCTTCATTATTCTTGTTAGACCATAGAACCATAGATTAAGAGCTGTAAGGAACCTGGGTGGTAACTGAGTCCAAAATGCCTCATTTTACAGAGGAAGGAACTGAGGCCCACAGATATTAAATGTTTTGAATAGGTTAGTAAATAACTGAGGTAGAATTCAAAACCTGGTCTTTCTGACTCTCAGTCTAGCACTCTTTCCACTGGACCACACACTACCTCCTACACCTTCTATGGCTGATTTAAGGAATGGTACTAACAAGAATGGTTCAGGTATAGTTGGATTTGAGCATCACCAAGGAGGGAGTGCCATCAAGGCCACCCATGTGGTCATCAAACTACTGAAATATGAGCTGGTTACCACTGAAGGCAAGGTCGAATATTCATGTTATTTTCAGATAGGACTAATGAACTGATTGTGTGAGCTTGCCAGGCCAAGAGATATCTGCATTGACTAACAGAGCATGAGGAGGAAATTCATAGACATAAAAATCACCAATAGGAATTGGCAGAAACAGTTTCAAAAAGAGATATAGTTAATACTAAGAAATATTATTACAAAAATCCATTACTAGCTGAACTATTTGGGCTGGGTAACAGATTGATTTAATGATTAGAATAAGAGTCAGACTCCTAAATTTCTGCTTAAGCAGCAAGCTTGCCAACTGATGGCCAACATTCCACATCTACAAAACAGAAAAACAGAGCACAAAGAAACTACTATCATGCGACCAGTAAAGACCATGATAGATATTGGATAAAAAGGGTGTTTGTTGTTGAGTAATTTTTCAGTTGTATCTGATTCTTTGTGACCCTGTTGGGGGTTTTCTTAGCAAAGATGCTGGAGTGATTTGCCCTTTCCTTCTCCAGCTCATTTTACAGATGAGGAAACTGAGGCAAGCAGGGTTCAGTGACTTAACAGGGGTCACACAGCTAGTAACTGTCTGAGGCTGGATTTGAATTCACAAAGAGAAGTGTTCTGGACTCCAGGCCTGACACTCAATCTACTGTGCCATGTAGGAGTCCCCAAAAGGGTGTTACATCAACCTTTTGTGACTGATGTCAGATCTTAAATGTGTGTTGGCATCAGAAGTCAACAATGATTTTTTTAAGAAAGTGCTGAGATCTTATAAATGCAACAGAGATATAATGAAACAATATATTAGGAAAAGTTCAAGGAAAAGAATAGAAGACATAGTGCATGTTTGAAATATGAAATTAATTATAGCAAAAACTAAAAGGTTATAAAAATGGGTTCTAAGATTCATCAATGACTGGATTGTCATTTTAACATTGAGCTTTTGGGAACATGATTAACACAAACAAACTATTGCAGGAAAGTTAAAGGAAACCACGAAGTAGTTATTTTTTGCTATCTCATCCTGGCCTCAGGACCAAGTTCATTCTACTCTTCCCTTCCTAAGAATATGACTCCTTCTGTATCCCTAGCTCATTAGAAATGGTGTCTGTCTCCTAAGCACTTCAATGGTACTAGTTTGGATTAAAGGAACAACATGGAGAGGTTCATTCTTCAAAGAGCCGACAAGTAGACTTCAGCACAAAAGTTTTTTAAGAAGTAATGGAAACCGAAAACAAGTAAATCTACAAGAAATCTCTCTTCCCATCTCTACCTCATCTCTTCTCCTTATCTCCTTCCCCCAAGGCCTGTACTACACTATTCACTCCAAACCCTTAGGCATAATAACCACATGTCATACAGATGCGCTCTGTTCCATAGCTGGTATCTAACTGACGCCAACCCATTTAAAGTAATTTTGGCTGTTATGCGGCTGTCAGTAATGTCTTCATTTCCTGAGTTTCCCTCCCTATTGTCTTCAGAGCCCGCTGGGAAACAAGGAAATTGGTACCAGCCGACATGAATCTGGTACCCCAGGAAAATTTTTGTATTCTTGTACTTGCCAAATTAGTCCTCTTGGAAGATTTAATGTTGTGCCTATAACTCCCATGGGTTATTTTAAAAATGTATCACTTAGACTTCTAATCCTCACTGATGACAAGCATTTGCTACACTATAATTCAGTTCTTATTCAACGATGCCATTTCAGATGCTATAACGTGCAAAAAGAATGGGGAGTGCCTAAACCAGGATTAAGAGAGTCAGCTTAGCAAATGAAAAGGAAAATAATAAGCAGCGTCCAAGAGTATTTTAGTATTTTGCCAAATGACTAGTAATTTAGTTCTTCTTTTGGACTTGATTATTCTGTGGGATTTTAATTTGTTGGACAACTGACTTTTTTGCTGTGACTGCTCTTTTTCTGTCTCCTTTTCTCCCTTCTGTTCATTAACCATTTGCTTTCCTCAAGACTATTCTGCTCTTTTTCCTCTAAACTCATTGCCTTGGTAAGCTCAGCATGTCCCAGTGATTCTGTGGCAGGGTAGAGAATCCCCAAATCTGCATCTCCAATTGCCTAAAGACTTTGTTCTTTTCTCTATACATTCACTCCTTTGGACAACTCTTCCATTCTCGTGGTTTCAGCTATTCAACCCTCTCCACCTTCTGCCGCAATAATTTTAAATTTCCTAACTGGATGTCCCTCTTCCTTTAGCATATACAATTGTGTGAATCATGTATATTCAAGAGCCATTTTCATCCTGCTATTCTCTTGATACATATCTATGATTTAGTACAAATTATTAAGGTAGATATACTTCTTCACAGAATTGAAGAATCCCAGAATTGTAAGGGAATTTGGTCCAACTCACGCCTGAATAAGACTTTCTACTACTGTATACCCAAGTTTCATCTAGCCTTTGTTTGAAGCGGCCTACTACCTCCTAAAGAGGCCCCTTCTACCTTGCTATAGCCTTAATCTTTAGGTAGGTTATCTTACATATCTGCTTTTCTACAACTTCCTTCTATTGCTGCTAACTCCACTCTTTTTGGCCAAGCATAACAAACCTAATTCCTCTTTCACAGCCTTCCAACAATCAAACAAGAATTTATTTAGCACCTACTCTGTGCTGGGCACTGTGCCTTTAACACCAATGACACTAAGATAAAATGAACCTTTAGTTCTAGCCCTCAAAGAGAAAATACAAAATGCCCTGTTAAGCATTGTAGTGCCGATGCAATATTTACAGTACCCATGATCATGATAAAAACCGTGACTATAAATATTGCATGATGTTTGATTGCAAAATACACCAGATTCTCCAGGTAGAGGACAGAACTGAAGCATTTATTTAGATACCAGAAAACCAAATCTCAAAACCAGTAAGCCTATTCCATCATAGTACCAAACATACTAAGAAGCCATAATAACACTGAGAGCCACAGCATCCTTTAGCCTTCCCACAAACCAATACAAGATCAATATCTACTCATGAGCCTATCTGACTCCTTGCCTGAGCATCCTCTCTCCCCTACCATCTCACTAGCTCTGTTTGCTTTGTATATATTTGCTTGCAAATATTGTTTCCCCCATAAGATTGTAAGCTTCTGGAGGGTGGAGACTGTCTTTTGCCTCTTTTTGTATCCTTGGCACTTAACACAGTGTCTGGCACAGAGTAGGCACTTAACAAGTATTTATCAAATTGAATCCTAATAACATGCAGTAATAAATGAAGAATAAAGCCATGGTAGGTTGGGGACCAGTTTTTAGTTAGTATTATTGTTATTAGGATTCAAAAGACAGTCTCAATATATACAAAGCAAACTTATATACTTAGAAATAATTATTTGAATATAATAATATTCCAAATAATTGGAAATAATTAAGAGAAGGAAAGCGCTGGAATTAAGAAATGTTAGGGAAGGTTTCCTAGAGAAGGTGAGATTTTAGTTGGGATTTAAAAGGAAGGCAGGGAGGTGAATGTTAGTATTTTCTTCCTCAAATTATTATACTTCCTTATATGTGTGTGTGTACTTTATTCCCCGAGGAGAATGCAAACTTCCTGAAGGCAAGGACTCCTTCATTTGTTTCTTTATATATCCTAGATCACAGAAAGGTGCCTGGACCATAATAAGCACTTAATAGATATTTCCTGATTTAATTCTGCTAAGCTAACCTAATTCCCAATATGTTATGCTATACCAACAGATGGGTGATTCACAGGGCAATCAAAACTGCCTGGGGATAGCTGTTGTGAGCCTCTTAAGACTTCTGCAACAGGATGATTCTTTCTAGAATGCCTTCCTCATTCTTTTTGGTCATATTTTTTCCCTCTCCCTCTTTCAAAGACTAAAGACAAAATCAAAACTCATTTCCTTTAGGAAACTCTCTGCTTAACTTAACTCTAAGTATTCTTTCACTCAACATCACTGAAAAGGTTATGCGTCCAGCAGGAGCCAAATAGATGTGCAATCCTATGTAGATTTGTAGTTGTTCTAATTTTTATTCTCTCATGGGAGTTGACTGAGTATAGCTAATTATATCATAAGCTACTTCAGGCCTGGGACAATGTCTTCTTTTATTCGTTTGTTTGTTTGTTTCTGGTATCCTTCAGAAAAGGGTAGCAGTCCCTAGTTGGTGTTCAGTAAATACTGTTGACTCACAATTATTCTACTGGGGACAAGATTGTTGACTTGTTGGAAAGAGAGACATAGAGAGCGTAAACTTTTTTTAACCTGTAGACAAAAAATTAGTTTGTCATGCATTCAGTGACTTCTTCTTATGGTTAATATATACTAATACTAATTTTAAAAAAAGGGTCTTTATCTCATGCAATAATTCAAAGAATACAATCATCGTATGTTCTGATAGCTCAGAAGAATGTTAGAAAAGCTTCCCTAGTTAAGCCAAGTGGTCTTTGCAGAGCCATCATATCACAGTTCTCTAATAGTTTCATGCCTGGGCTTTCTAGAAACCAAGAGCAAGATATATACAGACTATTTACAGATGAGGAGGTGGAGAAGAGTGGATACAAAAATCACATTAAAACCCTAGGGCTTATTTCCTGGATAATACACTTATTTTCAAGGTGGCAACTCCTGTGATCGTAGAATTACTGAAAACAAAACATAACTACACTTTAAAAGTCAAAGCGATCATGGCAATTTTGGAAGTAGTGAAGCAAAAAAAAAACCCCAAAAGAACAAAAAACCCCCAGCAACTCAAACCCCCAACTGAAATAAAACTATAAAAGGGGCTCAGTTGTATGCTTAAAAGCAGGACCATCCATTTAGGGCTAGAAATAGACCACAGAAGTCATCTGTAGATCTGTCATTCTACAGATGAGAATGCTAAGGCCCAGAGATTAAATGATGGGCTTGAATACAAGGGGAAATGGTGCAAAACCTTTGAATCTCAACTCAAACTCGTCTGGTATCTGACTGTATAACTGAATGAATTATTAATTTAGTGCCTATCCAGTCAAGAAGAAGCCACCAGCACATTTTCTATTGAAGCTGAAAGGGTGTGAGGCTTTCCCTTTGGCCTAGAGCCACCCTAAGATCCAAGGAAGTAGGGACAGGGTCCCTAGTGGTCACTACCATTTGAGCATGCTGGAGGTCTGCACTCATCTGGTACACTGTGGTGTTTTGCCTTTGCAATTCATACTGGACTTCTATTCTTCCGTCTAAGTTATACTGGTTTGAAGCTAGCTCCTCTCTCAATGATGCTGCTTAGTCATAACAAAGGTCCATGCTGTAACCTTTTGATCAAATTTCACAGGACCTGAGAGTGATTGTGTTTCTTGATCTAATAGAAAAAACCAAAATAATTCATTAATTTAACAAGAATTTATCAATCACCCATTCTATGTTTATAATCATAAAATGAGAAACATTTTAAGTACTAAAAGCATTTTTTATCTCTTTGGTTTTATGAGAATTCTTACTTTTGGAAACAGTTGGTTAAAAAAAAAACCTAACACCACGCATATCTGTAGGGGAAAAATACAATGTCTTACACTTAGTAAGAACTTAATAAATGCTTTTTCATTCATTCGGTGCTCTTCCTACTGTAATAAAGGCCTAAATGTAATAAGGAGAGCTGTTCCTAATCATGGTAGGCGTCAGGTCTTTAATCTCACCTTAAAACAATGGCAATCAATTTCTTCTTCTTTTCTAGAGGATACAAGGGGCCTATATTTGCATTTCTGAAAAATCTCAGTATTCTACAAGACCCTGCAAGACCACATTCACGAATTTGCAAATACCGTAATAGCTAATAAGCTCTTCAACGTAGAACTTAAAATAACCAAAATGAAGAAATTTGCAAGACAAAGAGAAAAGTTGAAGAAATCTTTCCTAGGGGGTTATCTATTCAGGAAGGTTGTTCCATTCTCTTCTTTGTTCCTTTCACTTAGAGATCCTTTAAGAGGCTCCATTGTGGTCTTTCTACTAAAGTCATATCAGGCATTCGTAATGTTCCTCAGGAGGAGCAGTCCTGAGTATTTTGCTGTGTAGAGCTTGACAATGACAATGACGATGATGAAGATGAGGATAGCAAGTATTTTAAATTTACAAAGCGCTTTACATATACTATCTCATTTGATTATCATCACAAGTCTGTGAGGTAGATGCTACCATCATTCCCATCTTATGGATGAGGAAATTAAGGTTTAAAGAAGTTAGTTGACTTGGCGAAGGTCATAGGATTTGAATGAAGGTCTTCCTGACTCCAAGTCTGGTGTTCTATCCACTGGGCCAACTTTGTTGAACACCTGGCCTGCCACCCACAATATACTCCCCAATGTATTCCAAATCAGATTAAAGCGTAATTGGGAAATATTTGACAAAATAAATAAAATACAATAGAACACAGATAATGTTAATCATGTCATTTTCTAGGTCATTTTGTGGCAGCTTAGTGGGCCCTATTTCTATGTGAGTTTGACAGTGACGCCCAAACCACCTCGAGTTGATTTTAAGTATTTTTCAGTGTATCTCTGTTCCTCAGTGGGGGTTCTAGTAGGTAGGACTGCTGCTTCCTTTTTTGTTGAAATTTGAGGGCACAGGCAGTAGTCATTCATCTGGATGATTAAAACCAATTCTCAATTATTCAGGGTTTATGCAGTTTGTGAATTTTCCAGAATTGGTTGTTTTTTTTTGTTTCCTTCCTATGTCCTATCTTCCATCCTTTCATTGTTCATTTGATCCTTCATCAAAGGGTATGGATAATACAAAGAGATGAAACCCATATTTGTTAATTTCACTATCTGTAATAACAGTATTGATAGGAGGAAGGGGGTAGGAACAAATTGAAACTATTAGCTAAAACAAAATTTGGGTATTATCTGTAAATTTCAATTATTTATCCTATTTCCTGTTACTTGAACTCTGAAAATTGTTCTGTTTGGAAAAAGTTCTGATAATTGAACTCTGATTATGTTTCCATTCTAATTGGGCATATGAAACCTCTATTGTCCCATATTATTCCCCTTGAAATTGAACAGAAGAAAACAGAGTTAGATATCAAATTTGTGATGGCCTACGATTTCTCTTTTGTCAAATTTAGAGATAACTCAGAACTAAGAATTGGATTTATAATCTGGGGTCTCAAATCACTCCTAATTTTAACTTAAAATTTAAACTTAAAAACTGAGCGCTTCTCCAGACTGACCGAAGAGCAAACCATCTCTCATGCTAAATATAAGTCACTCCTCTAGGATAGAAGTAAAATCTCTTCACTGATTTCACATCTCTGTTCATGTCACTTTGGGTGAGATATTTGGTTGGGTCTACGCCTGCTTCACAGGTCACTGGAGGTACAAGATGAGTCCACGGCTGTCGCTGTGAGTTTTGATTCATGTTTGGTACAGTATAGGAACTAAGGGGATATAACCCTGATTCTAGTGCACACGGAACACTGGAAAAAAACACAGCAGTCCTGCAAAAGTCATCTTGCTGATTTTAAGAATCCTAAGAGGACTCTGATTCATACAATGATCCATGACAATTCCTAAGGACTCATGATGGAACATCCTATCTACCTTCAGAGAGAACTGATGACTTCTAGGTAAAGACTGAAGCAGATTTTCCCCCCACTTTTTTCTTGCCTTTCTCCCTCCCCCCCAAACATGGCTAATGTGGAAAGATATTTTGTATGACTTCATATATGTAAAACAGGTATTGTTTTTCTTAGTTTCTCGATGTGTAGGGGAGAGGGTGGAAGGAGAAGGAAGAAGAATTTGGAACCGAAAGTAAAAATTAGAAATGAAAAAAAAAAAGAATTCTAAGAGGAAGAAATTTGGAAGTTATTTGGAAGCAGTTATAGGCCTCTGTGACTTAAAATGAGGTCCAAGAGGATTAGTCTTATTACCTCATTCTCTATGCATCTGTCAGGATATTTCACAATAGTTAAAAGACTTTAGTTCTCTTATCTGGCCTGTAGGTCATAATCATGAAAGTTAACATTTATAGCATACTTACTGTGTGCCAGGCATGGTGCTAAACACTTGACAATTATTGTCCTCACAACAAGGCTGGGAGGTAGTTGTTATCATAATTGTCATTATACCCATTTTACAGATGGGCAAATTGAGGCCAACAGGGGTTTAAGTGACTTTTCCAGGGTTACACAGCATAAATGTCTCAGATCAGATCTGAACTTAACTACTCCTGACTCCAGGCCTTCTATCCACCCTAGCCTCAGGACCAGTAAGGTATCATTCAGGATTTACAAATTAGAGAAGCTGGCACCTCATTTTGACCACAGTCCATTGCCACTGTGATATTACAAGTGAGTTTACCTTGAGATCCTATGGAGATATATATATGTATATGTGTGTGTGTGTGTGTGTATTTACACACACATATATATATATACATAAACACACACACATACATATATGTGTGTCTATGTATATATATAATCCATATTTATCCAATAATATGTATTATCCATATATATCCAATTATATATTATATGTATAATCACACACATTTATATATATACATACACACACATACAGGAAGAGAGATGGAGAGACAGAGACAGAGAGACAGAGAGAGACAGAGAGAGACCCTACATAAACCCTGAAATACATACATACAAACATATAATATAATTCAGGGTTTATGAAGGGCCTACATATATTTATCTATCTATCTATCTACCTATCTATCTATCTATCTATCTATCTGTATGTATTTCGGGGTTTATGCAGCATACCTCACTCTATGTATATAAATGTGTGTGTACGTATAAGTGTGTGTATGTATTTCAGGGCTTATGCAGTCTACCTTTCTCTCTATGTATATAAATGTGTGTGTATATGTCTATGTATGTAAGAAGAAGAGTTCCTAGGAAGATCTCCAAGCCTGGAGAGGTGAGGGAGAGAAAAATCTATTATTTAAATGACTTTGGAAAGTCATTAAATCCTTTTTTAGGACCAGTCAAACCAGAAAGGTGGGATGAGTGACATTTATTTTTCCATCAAAGGAAGCCATAAATCCCGAGTCTTCTCCAGCCCAGAGGTCTGTTCTCCCAGCTTCTGGGCTGTCCAGTCATTCATCCCCCAAAGCAATGACAATGGAGCTTTTCTCAGCTCCTGCACTGATGATTTATCCAGGTCATAGAGGGGACACCCGGCTAACCGGGGTTAACAGCTTTCTCAGTTTCATTTCAAAAAGACATTAGCATGGCGGCTGCATTAAATGCTGATATGCCAGATACTGATTCATTCACCTGCAGAGTTCGCTAGAAGGCAAGGACCTATTTGACAGACAGGGCTGAGCTTCCAGCCTTTTCCTAAAGGGCAATCCCATAATTCATCTCCCAGAGCTAAATTACACCTGACACTTCATTGAAGACTTCAGGTACATTCACCCAACTGCAATAAGCCTAATGTAGGTGAATGTTCGAGAATTACAGGGATGGTTTTTCTCTCAATAAAGATACTTGGATCCTATGATTGTATTAGTCATATTAACATAACAGTCTCTGAAGAAGAGTATAGTGAGACTATGGAGGATACTCTTTGTTTACTCAAAGTGGAGAGACCAGCCCCTCTAAGAAAAGATTAATTCTCCATTGCTTTTCATCAGGAAGACCTTATCAGATCTTATCACCTTATCAGATCCCCATCAAGAAGGCACTTGTCACCAGAGCCTCCTGCTACAGTAATCTCCATTCTGTGTTAACTGTCTTAGTTGTCCCAACACTTTGTATTTCTCCAGAATTAGAGCTTTTGCCCCAAATGCTGAAAATTGTTTGTCTAGACTGTTGCTTTTCCTTCTCTGCCATGGGAGCTAGAAGACCATAAAAAATGTGGAAGAGTAGTTGGGAAGTTTCTCTCTCCCTCTATGGATGGACTGGGGGTTGAAGGTGGTAGACACATCCTTGTTCTGAGCCCTTGACCGAAAGGTGTGACACTGAAGTATTTTGGTATAACTTTGGTCTCATAGCACTTTACATTCCTCTTACGCACTCATGTTAGAATTTGTATTATAGTTAGCTGTGTACATACCTATCACCCCTACTAGACTGTAACCTCCATGAGGGCAGGGACTGGTTCTATTTATCTTTTTATCACACCCAGCATACTTCATAGATATTGTGTATCTAACTACTTGAGTGAATTAATGGATGCATGAATAAATGAACTAACCCTAGCTGCCCAGAAAGTCATCTTGATAGAGGGAAAAGCAAAGAGAAATTGGCAAGAATATCCATGGGCCAGCTTCCCTATTCTATTAACATGGTTTTCTAGAGTAGCTACTCCTTCCGAAGGTTTGTGATTAAAGAGAAGAAACTTGGCAATAGCTTTGGGTACCTTAGATTTGAGGAGTACAGATTTCAAAGTTTGGAGAAAGAATAGATAGAATCATCTGGGCTAATTTTATGGAGAAGTTGCCCCAGATGTGTGTGTGTGTGTGGGGGGGGGGGTGCAGCTCTTAGGAATTAAATTCTAATAATATGAATGCTTCCTATGTGGAATTGATGGAGGTACTCTCTTAATAGACTGATCAATCAAATTATCTGAGAGCAGATCAATCAACTGTACTCAAGGTTAAATATCAACTCTTAGAGTTGGAAGGGACCCCAAGTCCAACCCAGATCTGAACAGGAATCTCTTTACCATCCTTGTCTGGATTCTGTTGCTCACAATGAGCTTGCAGTTCCTGAAAACTCCTAGATATGTTTAACATGAACATCCAGCCATTCCCCTCTTCCAATCTTGTACTTGTTAAGTTGATTTTTTTGAATCCAATTGTAGGACTATATCTTTACCTGTATTAAGTTTCACCTCACTAGATGAAATTTACTATTAGAAATACAACACAGCATTCTAATCATTGAATGATTCATCCAAAATGTTAACCAACCATTCTGGGTTTGGATCACTCCATGAACAAATCCCTGGGGAACTTTTCTAGAGATCTTCTTCCAAGTTGACATGGACCCATTATTGACTATTTTTTTGTATCATTCAATGAGTCTCAGACCCACCTAACTATCCTGATATCTAGGGAACATATTTTGTCCTCAATAATAGTATGACATTGTTAAATATTTGCAAAAGTTTATCATCTTTCCACTTTTTGAAAGTGGGCACAATTTTGTTGGTTTCTTGTCCTTCAGTACCTCTCTTACTTCATATAATCTTTGAAAGGTCACTGACAAAAAGTCTTTAATAGGATCCAGTTGTTTTTCTAGTGAAGAGCTAGGTGGCACAGTGGATAGAGTGCTGGGTCTGGAATCAGGAAGACTCATCTCCTTGAGTTCAAATCTAGCTTCAGACATTTCCTCATTGTGTGACCTTGGGCAGGTCACTTAACTCTGTCTTAGTTTTCCTCGACTGTAAAATGAGTTGGAGAAGGAAATGGCAGACTAGTCCAGTATCTTTGTCAAGAAAACCCCAAATGAGGTCACAAAGTGTTGGACATGACTGAAAAACAACTTAACAAGTTCTTCTAGTGTTCTCTATTGTCATTGTTATGAGACTGGTAAACTGAAATCATTGAGGGTACCTAAATGCTCACTACCTTTATCTTGGATTTCAACTCATGAACATTTTTGCTCTTTCCTTTCTGGTCCAAAAGAAGGATTTGCTCAGCCTGGCTTGATTTTACTTTTGACCTACTTTTTTGTTCCATAGGTTAGGCACCATAGTCTGTTATCTGTGCTGAAGCAGCCTCCCTCACGCTCTTTAAGCCAGTGGACTGACCCCTCTTATCCCACTGCATGGGTCCAAAGCTGTTGATTCCTGAGTCTTGGGTTTCCAGGCTCAAATACATGAAACAAATGAAATTTTGGAAATTCTGGAGATTAGAGAGGTTATATGGATATAGAAGCAGGGGATTTTAAGTACCTTAACTTCCCTGTAACCTTTATCACTGATATCAGATGCCTAGAGACACATACGTGGTCCCAGAATTATGTCAGTCTATTAGCTCTCTGGAAGGTCTCTGTATTGAGGACAGACTACCAAGGAAGAACTTAGAAGACATATCACCTTTCTGTCCTCTAACTCTGTTGGACTTAGATACTAGTAGGATCACAGATTACAGGATCACTGAGAAGTTGGAGCCAGGGCATGAGAAGACCCCTTCTATTATGTCCTAGAACATTTAATACCTGTACCATCTTGGGTATATAATTTAATGCCAGATGGATATTCTTAAATGATATTATCCATCCCATCTACATGCTAGGGTTACAATGAGTCTCAAAAGAAATGATATAGATGAAAAGGTCACTGAAAAAGTATAAAGCAATATACAAATGTAAAATATTATTCATTCAATAAATACTCATTTGTCCCCTACTTAAAATATTTATCTGTTGTTGTCCTAGTTTCATTTACAATTATTCTCAAAAATGACCTGGTTGGCTGATGTCACATTTTTGCAGATTCATTTTTTTCAACTGTATTTTTTTGTTTTGTGAGGTGATCTTGAAAGAATTAAAATTGAATAGCACCCCAAAAGAGCAACAGAAGGGCATATAGTAGGCATGAGGAGGATAAAACATTATATAAATAAGGAATGAGGCTGGAGAAACAGCATAAAGCATAAATTAAAGAAATTTATGACTGAAAAAGGAGATTCATTGGTTGTGTGGCAAAAGCTAAGGATAACTGATAAATAACCTTCATCAACCATTTAGGCTGTCATGAGAATATAAGGCCCTCAGAAAGCTGAGTGGATCTCCTCGGGCAAAGTTATGGGAGGACATGGATGAGAGTAGCACTGGATAGGCAGGGACTAATGGATTCTAATCTTCACCATTGGTGAGAAAACCAACATTGACAAGATCTCAGGTCCACTATTGTATTGGCACGATGGTGGTCTTTTCCTCCTTGCTATTGTGCATATGGGTTTTTACTCTAAACAGGCAAAAGCCTTGGCTGCCATGTTTCTTGGCTTAGCTTGGAGATTATGTGCTTGCTGGCTAACAAAGTTTTGGGACTCTTTTGGCCTCCTCATTGTGGTCACTATTTTTGAAACGGCTATACTTCCTCAATAAGCAGTGACCATATCAGTGGCTTAACTTTGGCCCATTTCCTACTTTTTTTTTTTGAATCAACAGCTTGTTTAAAGAGGTTGGGTTGGACAGACTACAGTCACACACAATATCTTATTTTCATCTTTATTTTTCCTTCCACTTGGATATTTCCTTTGATCTTTACCCTAACCAGTTGATCTAACTACATACATACATCTGCTTCTAAACTAACTTACATCTGTTACCAGTCATTTCTTATCTGCTAATATGGAAAGATTTTCATATTTTATGCTAACCACTATCCAATATGTAGCAAATCCAATGTCCTTCAGCTCTTTTCTCAAAGGCCACTGTAGTCATGTCGCACAAGTATTGCTCTCTCTCTTCATTTCCTCTGCTTCTTGGATTTCCTCTCTTCCTTCAAGACACAGCTTTCTACATGAAGCCTTTTATGATTCGTTCTCGCAAATGTCCTTTCTAATGACCTTGTGTTTACATACTTACATATATTCTTTTATTTATATACTTTATAATATATGCATATATTATATGTCACATATATTTTATGACTTCTGGTTTCATTTGTAGTCAGGTTCAGAATCAATGTAGAAGTGTGTGCCAAGAACTCTCTGGTAGATATATACATACAGAAATAAAAATGTATGTGTATATACACATGCATATATATATATGTGCATACATATATATGGTAAATGTGTGTGTGCACACATATACCTACATATGTGTATATATCTCCCATAATAGAATACAACTTTGAGAGTGAGGATTGTTCCTTTTTTTAAAATGTGCATCTTCTGTGCTTAGTACAGGTTCTGACCCATAGTAGGCCCTTAATAAACATTTGTTGACTGGTATAAAGCTTCTGAGTATTTATTATAAGCCTTTAACCCTCTTCATTTTATTGCCATAAATCATATATTATAACATAATTTTTTTTTTTTACTGTCCGTGGGATGGCTGGGTGGTAAGAAGACTTGTCATTATCAGAGGTCCCCTTCACCTCTTCCATTCCTTTCAATTCTCCCTGGCCATGGGCTGTCTAGATTCCATGGGGCTGCCAATCAGGAGGAGTGACATGAACATTCACACTGTTGGATAAGATGGGAGTCACCAACTCTAATCCTTCTGGTGAGATGGAAGACTATCAGACCTTACCATCTAATTTAATACTGTATCCTAAGGTCCTCTTGGCCTTACCATGTGCCCTGCCTCTACGTCATCCATTCCACAAAGCACTGGTATTTCACCTATTGACATAGCCCGAGAAATCCTGGGTCTGACCATCTGCCCTCCCACTGGAACCCTCAGCACTTTGCAGGCTCTTCCACCTGCTCTGCAGATGAACTTTCTTTGATAAGTCATCTCCTTGAATTAAAGAGTGACCTCCTTGAGATCAGAGACTGTCTCACTTTCCTATTTGTATCCCCAGTACCTATAGTAAGTGTTTAATACATTTTCTTTTCCTTCCTTCTTCCTCCCATTTTTGCACTGGGATTTTTAACAATTGAGATGCATGTTGCCTTGGTTTGGAGGACTTTGTTAAGGTCTTCATAGACTTTCTTTACTTCATCCTTCATAGTGTATGAGTTACAATTCTCTCTATGGTGACCTATTTTGCTCATGCTTGTTCTAAGCACAGCACAACACACTAGCAATGGTTGTTGAACTGAATTAACTTGAAATTGCCAAATGTCCCATGAAATGATGCTCATTTTTGCCTTTGTATACATCATAAAATCAGATCTGTGGCCTTTTTTGTTCACCTCTGGGAGGGCAAGTTGAAAGACATTCTTTCATTTAATTGAAACTTCTTTATGGCTTCTGGTTTCATTTATAATAAGAATCAGTATAAAAGTGTGTAACAACAACTCATTGGTCACCATATATACATAGACGTGTGTGTATACATGTATATTATATACATAAAGTATATATGGTATATATTTACAGATATAGACCACATATAAAATGTATACACACATTTAAATGTGCACATATATAAATGTGTATATACATATATACATACATGTACACAATATAAAACATATGCAAAGACTGTACATTTAGACTGTCATCAGCTAAATTCTTACATGATTCTTAGTGCCCTCTTTTTCATTACTCTATCACCTCACTATCATTGTGGAATCAAAGGGAGAACGCACCATCCTAAAGGCCATTTTGTGTTTTTTGCTTGTTTCACAGGTTGCTTTGGCAGAAAGATCCCTTACTTGGCAGCCAGTCTTATGGTTATTAAACTCTTTATCCTCAGGGAGGTTGGCCTTTAGCATAGCAGACTTAAATAGTACATTGTTGGGTCTGGACCGGAAGTCTTTCTAGTTTTGTAGAATCCACTAGAGATCATACTTTACAGGAAGTGTCTGAGAACATGATGCAGAGAAGCATCAGAGTAGGACTTTTGGGCAGATTTGAAATGGAACAGATCTGCTATTGTTGTGAGAGTGATTTGTTTACATTGGTGATAACAGCGGAAACAGAATACCCACTTGATCTCTGCCATCTCAGTGCCAGGTAGGAAAGAATGACAATATATCTTAAAAGACGGGAGTTTAGGAATGACTGGAGCAGACCAGGTCCATCCTGAAGAATCCCCTGTCGGAGATGACACCAGTTTCAGGACACTCGGCGACTGATGCCAAAAATCTCCAAGTGGGGAAGGTTATGAAAAGGAAAAGATCACGGAAGATACTTTTACCAAAGAAGGTAATTGACCTGAGTGATTCTGTTGTTGAAATTTGCATAGGTAGAAGAAACATCCAGGTTGTTGAAATCAAAAATCCATTAAAGCATCTCTTTATGGGCAAGGGCCCTGTACCAGATGATGCAGGCAATACAGATGTATATATACATACATATGAATACATGCATGTGCATATATACACACACATAATATATAACTGTGTACACATGTGCTTATGTGTGTATGGGTGTATCTGGGCATATGTGTGTGCGCATATGTGTGTGTGTGTGTGTGTGTGTGTGTGTGTGTGTGTGTGTGTGTGTAAGCTAGGTGGTACAGTGGATAGAGCACTGGGTCTAGAGTCAGGAAGTCTTATCTTCCTGAGTTCAAATCCGGCCTCAGACATTTACTACCTGTGTGACCCTGGGCAAGTCACCTAACTCTATTTGCCTTAATTTTCTCTTCTGTAAAATGAGCTGGAGAAGGAAATGACAAACCCCTCTAGTATCTTAGCCAAGAAACCCCAAATGGGCTCATGAAACAGTTGGACACAACTGAAAAAAAAATGACCCCAAGAAATACATATATATACACATGCACATATACATATATGTATACATACATATATGCCTACACATACATACATACGTGTAAAAACTTCTGAGCATTCCCTTCACCCATCAATCTTGTTATGTGAATTAAGAGTGATTTGTTCCTGCTCCATCCCCAGTGCTACCTACTACTCTTAGCTCCATGATTGTCTAGCTGTTTTTACTTTTTCACTTATGACATCTGATTCATTATTTTATCGGGAGCCGAGGTTACGTTTAACAGATGATAATTGCCAGGATCACTTTTTTTCTGTTTGGAAAATACATATCACCTTTCCCCCTAGTTTTCTTTGAAAAGTGATGGCTCAAAATAAACACTGTTGAAGGATAAATTTGTGAGTCTGACTCTCTTAATACCACCTGCTTATTCCAACCCACAAGTATGTACATGCGGAATTCTCCTAGATTCTTTCTCGTCTTCTTTGATAGTCAGTTTCATTTCTAAAGCCTGATATAGGATTTGAGTTGTCTTACCTGAAGTGTTTGCTCAGGTTTTCTGGGTTCTCAGAGCCTTGTTTTCACCCTCTGCCTAAGCAAGGCATCTGTTACATTCCACAAACTGAGAAAGATGCCAAACACAGCACTGTCACTCCAGCATGGCTTTAATAATCTGACCAAGAAATCATTCATATTTATTTGCAAAACCATGTCAAGTCAATACTTTCTTCACCTTTTTGTACCTAGAACAGGTTTGCTGTTCCCTCTAGGGATATTTCCTACTCATCTTTTATACAGCTCCTTTCCTATCCCCTCCCCCAAATATACAGTGCTGCATCTGATAGAACTTTGAAGCATATCAATTTTTGTAAAACAATGGGCATCTAAAATGTGAAATGCTTGCACAAGTACAAATATAGGGGGGATGGTGATCTATGAAAGAAATGGGAAAGAAACACATTTAAGACAAAACATAATAAGCAACATTAAACAAATGTTTATTGAATTAAATTAATTAGGACCTACTATGTGCCAGGCATTGTGCAAAGCATCAGAGATTCAAAAAGAGGCAAAAACAGTCCCTGACCTCAGAGAGCTTGCAATCTAATGGAGGTGACAACATGCAATCAAATGTATCAATATACACAGCAAGCTATAGATAGGATAAATAGGAAATAATTAAGAAAGAGAAGGTAATAGAAGTAAGGGTCCACCACGGACAGCCTATATTGTGTCTTAGGTCTCCTTCACCTATCATAGGCCAGCTGTCCACTACATCGTGTTGGATTTCCCTCTATATTCTGTTCATATAACAAATCCATTTGAGGTCAAAATATGAAAATCTTTTCATTGGTTGCCTTCACTAACGCTCTACTTGGATGACTCATCATGGTCTAGAGGTGACCGCTGGGGCTCCCAACAACCAGACCGCGGTGACGTAAACTTTAATAGGTCCTCCTGAGCTGAAAAGGGGTGGAACAGACACCTAGTGATAGGTGATGTCGCCATTGTCCAAGGACCAAATCCAGTCTTGCTGAAGTCAGGGGTTCATATCAGATTCCCGTCAGGGTAATGTTTTTCTCTCTTTTATAGAGGGTAGAATGGGGATTCATTTTAGTGCTCTTTTCCTTCATTTGTTAATTAATTAATTTGTTTGTCTATTTATTTTTAAAGTGAAGGACTTTTTTAAAGTTCCAAATTCTCTCTATCTTCCCCCCTCTCCCACCCACTGAGATGGCAAGAAAAACCAAACTGATTACAATTATGACTGTATATATATTCACATGTACATCTGTGTACATAATACATGCACATATATTAATTCAAAATAAATTTCTGTACTAGCCATGTTAAAAAAAAGTGAGAAAGAGAAAAAAATACTTTGCTTTGCATTTTGAGTGCATCAGCTCTCTATCTGGAGTGGACAGTACTTATTATCATGGGTCATTTGGCAAAACAACTTTGAAGACCACTTAATAAGGTATAGAGGGTTTGTGATCTGTATTAGTCAAGGTGATACCTGTGCTGAAATAATTGTAGATCTTTGAAATAAAGGATCTGACTCATAGTCAAGTAAGACATAGTCTCACATTAACTTATTTTTTTTTGAGGAGGGGAAGGCAAGGCAATTGGGGTTAAGTGACTTGCCCAAGGTCTCACAGTTAGTGTGTCAAGTGTCTTAGGCTAGATTTGAACTCAGGTCCTCCTGACTCCAGGGCCAGTACTCTGTTCACTGCGCCACCTAGCTGCCCTCTACATTGACTTATAAATACATATTTGTACAGGAAAATTGGGTGTTTTCATTACTACAAATGAAGAGACATGTGCAGAGTTAAGTCAAGATAGTAACAGGCAAATACAGATCAAAATGTGCAAATGGGTGTGGCCTAGTAGTTATAATGGCACCATATGAATTTTTGCGCCAAATTTTTGCAAAAATAAACAAACCCAAAAAACCTCTAATGTTTTTGTCACCAGAGGATTTTAACTACTGAAATGAAAAAGTATTTGGTTTGATGACTTGGACAAATGTAAAAAAAAAAGGTAAAAGGAACTTTAAAGTTCTATCTTAGAATTATTATATAATTCAAGTGATTAAATAATTGCATAAGAACTATTATAATTAAAACTGGAGTCATGAATCCTAAAAAGTTATGTATCATTTTCTTTGCTGAATTTACTATTTTTTAAAATGAAAGTAAATGGAAGCCTTTTATGCTTAATCTTCTACTAGCCTTGTATCTTGTGTGAGCTAATAAGGCCCTTGAGAATTGAAAGGGTAAACTTGGTGAAATCACAAAAACTTCCATGTTAGGAAGGGAACAGTGTTTTCCCAGGAGGCTCAAGATTGTTATGTTTAACTCAGATGAAAGAAGTATAGGAGCAGTGCTTTACTATGAAGATTCACTTGAAATTAAACTTGGCCAAAGCAGAAACTCTAACTAATTCACTTCTTTCCTATTTTGTGATACAGGGTTCTTCTGCTCATGTATTATCTGCACTCAGAAAGAATGGATGTTTCTGAATTTTAAATGCTTCCACATTGTTATGACAAACCATACAGGATGGTTTTCCTTTCCTTTCCTTTTTTCCTTTTAATTCCATGAAAATGATTCCTTTTTCAGACTGAGAGCTTCTAAATAGAATTTTTTTAACGCGCTCATGTCAGCATCACACCTTAAAGCTTGCAAGGTTCTCTCCCTCAATAATATTTTATCCCTCCCTCCCATTACACGTTAAAACAATTTTTTATATTTTTAAAAAAAAGTTTTGAGTTTCAAATTCTATTCCTGAGTCCCTCTCTTCTCTCCCCACTCCCTGAGATGACAAGCAATCCAATATAGCTTATACATATTTCAGGGTTTTCTTCACAATAATCATGCAAGGTTGGTAGTATATATAATAGATTTATTATTTATATACTATACATTTATATATTTATTTATATACTGTACATTTATATAGCATATATTTATATAGTATATTTATCATTACATACTTACATATTATAAGTAGTATATACATATATTACTTATATATGTAATATATATTGGTTATATATTTATTAGTATAGATTTTATAGATTATAAAACAAAGTGAGAAGTGATTTACCCAGGGTCATTCAGCAAGTTAAGGGTTAGATCAGAATTCCCAGCTTTTTGTGTCACATTCTATTATGTCTCTTGGGGAATATGTAGATCTGGAGTCCAATGTCTCCTTATCACAGGTTATTTGAGTCTCCATCTATCTCACACATCTGATATGTTATTGAAAGGCAAAAAAAGGCCAAAGAATCTAAAGGAACTGTCATTTAAATGTTCTGAAGGCTTAGGACAGGGCCACTCTCCTAACAATGATTGTGGCAGGGGAAGGAGGAGGGACACTGGGCAAAGCCTAGGAGAGAATCTTTGTCTTGCATGGGGATGAGAGAGCATCACATGTGGTCCAACCTGAGGGAAATGCTCTTCAGCTGTCATCCCAATTTAGTTTCTTTTTTGTATTCAATTTTATTTTATTTTTAGGTCTGAATCTTTTCCCTCCAACCTCTTTTCTCTCTACTCCCACTTTAACAGTAAGAAAAGCAAAACCTGCTACAAACACATATAGACAAGCAAAACAAATTTTTGCACTGGCATTGTTCTGTGCCCTGTCCCTCCCACCCCCCCCAAAACCGAAAGAACAACCAAACAAACAAACCTATAAGTCTCAATCTGTTCTCAGAGTCCGTAAATGATGGTTTTCCATTGGTAACTATTAGTGGGCCTAGAAAAATGCTATGCACAACCAATAAGTTGAATTAGTCCCCCAATACTCATATATAAAAGCTCGTAGCGAGTCCAGATTCAGCAAACTTATTAGATAAATATAGTAATTGTGCATGCAATTTTGGAGGTGGTAGCTCAAAGTGTAGTCCTTGAGTAACTTCATAGCAGGAAAGATCCATAATGACAATCTTCAGATTCCTACGAAGCTATGACAGTGAGTTATTAAAGGTCAAAGTTGGACCGACCTCTGAAACACTTTACTTGTATACTGTTCCAGAGAAAATAGAAGTTTAATGATGGTTTAAAACCAACTAATATTTATGTATTACACATTTTCACGGTACTGATAGATATTCTGAGGTGGTAAAGACCTTACATGAATATATCTCCTATGCCAAGGGAGGCCACGTGATACAGTGGAACAAGAAACTACTGAAATTTGCAGATGTGAGGTTCAGTCTCGCCTCTGCCATATCATCATCCCTTTGCATCACTCGCCTAAACTCTCAGTGACTCAATTTTTTTACCTATAAAATGGAGATAACCCTACCCACCCTGCTGTATCTCATAGGTTTGTGGGGAGAAAATGAGACAATATGTCAAAAGGCTTTGAAAAGTGCAAAGGCTCACATAAGGAATAACTTTCTCTGGCTGAGTGCTCTGAGCTTAGCAAAGCACTCTTTCTCAGACCACTTTGTGATGGAGGTATCATTATTATACCCCTTCTACAGATAAGGAGAGCAAGTGTCTATGAGTTTAAGTGACTTGCCCATGACATATGGCTAAGAAGAAGCTGAGGTGAGAGTCAAACCCGGGTCTCATGACTAAGTGCTCCATCCATGACTAATCCTTAATACCGTGCAACCTCTACAGGGCATTGTAAATATATATTTTTCAATTTCTTAAAATACTTGGAATGAGAAGAGATTGAAAAAATAACTGTAACAAAAATATAAACAGACACACATATGACATTATAGGGTAAATGAAAGATTATCTGGTTTCAACTGTTCATGAGTGGAGACTATTGGCCCATATCCCAAATGTATTATTTCACCCACCCCTGCTAGAATAAGGTTTGTGATTTGACCTGGAGTTACAATGATACAAGATGGGGATGGTTCATGTAGCATGCTCTTTAGGCAATCAAACAATTTCCTAGTTCACATGTTATAAGTCTACATTTAATTAGTGGTGAGGATTAAAATCCAAAACTCAATTCATTTCTACTTAATACACTCATTTCTAAGTGGAATAATGCCATTACTGACAAAAACTGTAAACACCAGGAAAAAAATTTGCCAAGGTCAGGATTTTTCTTCCTAAATAGAGCCTTCTCTTATTAATTATGTTATTTATAAGCATGTGAAAGATTATAGTCTAATTACTAGGCTTTGTCTCTTGTTCCCCAGGCCAACACTAAAAGTTTCTTTCAACAGTAAAATATACCTTTCACATACTGGATGTGGCCATTTAAATCAAACAAAGAAAACTATATTCCAATTCTCTGTGTTACTGCAGAAGCATATAAGTTACCAATCAGAGCATTCTTCCATTTTAACTTGGAGTGTTTCTAAACCTAATACATGAAGCTACCTGAAAACATTTTTACACTGAAGCTACCCTGATTATATCTGCTTGACTTATAGTCTATATAAATGATTGGAGTCAAGTGGAGTCCAAAAGAACCTTGTCTTCCCATGGCAACAGCCTACTAACCCTGAACCTCTTTTTAAATTGAGAAAGGATCTACTCTTGGGCTCAACACTTTTTATCACTGAATAAAAAGACAAAGCTTGATGGGCAACCAGGAGTGAGGCAGTTAATACGTGTGGTGGGACAGATGTATTGCCATACTTTAACTTGACTTACAGGTTTCTTTTCATAGGTATAGGGATATTTGCATGGCAATGACGTACTTATCGGCTCACATATTGTATGTGCCACAATGATGAATAATCAGAAATGTGGGGAAGCAAACCCCATTCTCATTACTTCCTGTCCACAAAGTCACCAACACAACAGCCTTGTCTGGCATAAGAACTGGGGGCCCACTAAATAATTTTCTAAGTAAGAATTTGAAATTGAAGGGAAAACCCAAGGCTGGGACTAGCATGTACTGCTGGACCCAGGCTTTTCCAACACACACAATTGTGTCAGTACGTAAACCTGAGAAGAGCAAGAGTCAGTCTTTGGATGTGAAATCCAGTAGTGGCTTTGGGTTGACAAAAGTATGCAGTCTTAGCACAGTAAGGCATTTCAAATACTATTCTTCCCCCTGTATTCAGGTTCAACCCCAAATCCTAAAAATAAAGATGGAAAAACTTTAATCCTTTGAAAGGACACTGTTGGTCATGGAAAAGGCTTTGGTGGATGGTTATGGTCTTGCTGTGTGGCTTCCTATGTTCTGCTACCCAACTGATCCCCCAAATTATTTTGTTTCCCCTATATTTTTGGGTGGGGTAAACTGAATTTCTCATGTGGGCTGATACATTATCCTGTTTGGGAGACACTGAGAAGCCAATAGATGGGGTCCCGCAAAATACTTCACTAGGTTTCACATCCTTATAAAGGAGCTCAACACTGATTACCACGATGTGCCAAAGAGTCCATTTCCTTTTGCATCCTCATTTCTGCCACAGTACGAAAAATTGGCAAATAAATCAATATTTCCTCGGTCCTCCCCCGCCCCCACTCTTGTCCCATTCCCAATCCCTTCCAGACTCCTGGTTTCTGAATGTACACTGGGCGGTGGAGATTCTAGGGAGGAAGTACCCATGGGAGTGGCACTCCCTTCCCAGCGGGAGTCTGCATTCAGAAAGAATAGATTTTTTTCTGGCTTCTGCTAGAATCGGAAAGCTATGTGCTTGCTCTACAAAGGGTCAGAAACAGTGGCGCAAAATGGAAAAGCAGGCACAAATACAGGCGAGGGGGAAGGGGATGCTGAAAGTAGAAGGGAGGGGGAGAAGAGTAGTATGACGCTTGCCCCATAAGATAAGTCACTTACTTGTGCCTGCAAGAGACTCCGAGGCTATTTTAATTAGAAATATTTATATTCACTGAAGCAAACTCAGAAAGATTTCTATCCCAGGGGAGCATGGATCAATAGATCTGAGCAAACCTCGTCTCCTAGCTGACCACTTAACACTGTTATCACCGATTAGGGCTGCTCTGCCCTCTGGGAAGGTTTTGTTTCCCCCTCTTGCCTTCTATAGGGCCATCCCATTCTTGGCCCCTGGAGGAAATCAATAGTAGGAGGAAGGGATCAATACCCAGGACATCTGCTTGGATACAGAAGCTAGACCTTAGAGTTAGGCTTGGATCAGAAGGCAGCATGGATACTTTAGACGCCCCTTCAATCTCGAGTCCCCAGGTTTCCCCCAGTGCTTCTATCCCATGGGGCAGCCAAGGTTCAGATTTCTGATCTTCATAATTTCTTGGAAATTAGTTTAAAATTGTGGAGTCTTATAAGCAGAGAAAGGAGGATTTTGTTACTGTTAGCTTCTTCTCTCAAAAAATGAAAAAAACAAAATCCGACCAACTTAGCCACTCATGGAGACGGGAGCTGAGCCTATGTACCCACCTGTCTGTGGCGTCGGCTGCCGGCCTCCGGGTCCTGCATGAGCTGCTGGATCTGGCTGCATTTCTGCTCCAAGTCAGCCTGCGTCTCCCTCTGCTTGGTCTGCTCTTGATAGCTCTCTGCTCCGGAGTATCTAAGCTATTGACCCGCCCAGGGAAAGGAGGAAAAAAAATGGAAAAAAAATCAATTAATACTAAACAGCTTAACAAAGCCCCGAATAGCACAGGCCTGAAGCTACCTGGGGCATGAGTAGGGGTAGTCGAGGTGGTCACGGTGGTGGAGGGACAGCCCCGGACAACCACAAAAGCCCGATATTCCAGGGACATGAAGCCAATATGGTAGGCGTGATCCCCCGCTCCCCACCGCACGCGCACACGCACACACACACACACACACACACACACACACACACACACACACACACCCCGGCAGCTCTGACATGACCTATTCTGGGGAGCAAAGAAGATTGCTGTGGGTCCACAGTTCATTATGGATATGATTGTTGTGTATGCTTTTGGGGGGGGGCGATGAGGAGAAAGGGGATGGTTTTGGTTTTGTTCTTAAAAGATAATCCTCTATGCCATCTATGTGTCGCTGTGGAGGTGACCCAGGGGCATGCATCCTAGCCCAGACCGCTATCTCTTCTGGTGCGCCCTGTTACAGAGCCAGGCACAGACATACAGGGCTTTTAAGGGTGAAAAGAAAATGGGTACCTTGGCTGCCAGGCCATCCCTCTTCTCATGGAGGAACAGGATCTTGCTTTGAAGATTCAGGATTTTTGCATCTCGTCGTTCCAGCTGGAAAGAGTTTACATAGGGAGGGAGCAAGGAAGGATCATGAATGTCAACCAATAAGCAATTAGCATGACAAGACTAAAGTATTGATCCAGTAAGGCTAACTGCACGCACCGAGCTGAAGCAGCTCCCCTGTCGCTAACCCTGACCGAAGCCCATAGGACTGTCCCCTTGTTATAGCATCCGATGCTGTTAGAGGTTAAGAGAAGACAGAGGTAGAAGATGCCGCCGCAGCAGACGCAGCCAACGCCACCATCACCACCATGCTGCCCATCAGCCACGGCCAGGGTGGCTCCTCTCCCTGGGATGGGAAGCTGGAGGGACAAGAGTGAAGAGTCTCCAGATTCTGGCCGTCTTACTCCACGCGTTTGTTTTCTGAAATGAGACTAACCTCGGAAAGACTACTAGGAAGCAGCATTAGGAAATTCTATGTATTGATTGGTGAATGGCGAAGGCAAAATCCTGGCCTGACAGGAAGAGCTGGAAGTCCTTTAATTTCTTCCTTTAGTTTCCTAATTCACAGGGTCAGTTATATCAATGTGCTTTCAGTATTACCAGACTTTGACCAATCCAAACAGTGAAATTCCTAACAGTAATTCTTAACGGTTTTAACTATTTAAACGTCAAGATGTAGGTTTTTTTTTTTTGGCAATCTGGCCAATCAGATAAGGATGTTGTTTCACTATAAATAATTACTGGTAATCATAAAAGACATTAATAGGATAAATCGGAAGAGTAAATTTATAACAAAAAAGGTTCGGCATTTAGAAGCTATCAGGCAGATAGGGTATTAGCCCTACCTATGCTGGTCTCTCTTTTTTTTTATGCTTCCTCCCTTAATTATTCTATAACTTGTTCATTCTAAGCCTCTTGTCACTCTCTTCATCGAGATTTCTTTCTTTGTGCCATCCCACACACCATTCTTCCCTTGGCTTGATAAGGTGCTTCCCTTCAAAAACTTACACCAGCCCTATCTCTTTCCCAAAGCCTTCCTTTCCTAAATGCAAGACAGTGATAATTATCTCTTAACCAATGGCATGCCCTTTATACCCAAACTGCAAAGATAAAATAATTGAGAATAATAGTTGGAGAAAACCCTTTCACATCCAATTTGTAGGAACTCACAGAAGAGGTCACATTATTAGACTCCAAGTACCATATGGGCAGAGACCACATCGTCTTCTTTGTCTATTCCACAACTCCTAGCATGGTGCCCATTCTATATGGAAGGACTTAAAAAGGTATCTGTTGAATGAACTTGGCAAATAATGGGATATGGAGTGGGAGGGGGAGAGTTATTCTAATCTTTCTCCTTTCCATTTCTTATCTATAATAGCTCTGTTATTCATTAATAGGACAAAACTCCTCCTTTCCTTTGGATTCTGGAGGCTCCAAATATTCAACAGCGCCATGACTGTCCTATAGCCAGGGCACATTTTCCATATTTAAAACGGATGCTCAGCTCATAAGACATTCTCTCTGTTATGGTGGTTTAAATGTCTCATAAAGGAAAATATCACCTCAGCATGATTTCTTTGCTTCCCCGCACTCTTTAGCCCAATGTTCCCTCTCCAGCTGAGCACAAATTGAGGACACTGGCCTTTTCAGTGGTGGACAAAGAGTCATAATAGGGGGGCCAAGCATCAAAGCAAAGGGGAAAGGAGAGCTCAAAATAAGGAAGGCTCATTATTTTATCAGGAGCTAAGTTTTTTCTTGCTACTGTTTCAAGACTCAATCCTATTTCTCATGTCAATAATGAATGGAATAATATCGAGAGGTTAACAAGTCAGCATGATCTGGTGCCAAGTTTCGTACAAACTATAGGAGAGACCTCAAAAGGAGAGAAACTGTGAAAATGGTGCTTCATAGCACCAGGCCGATTACAACTTTGCGGCCTTGGGCTCTGAGTTATAAGGGAGATAATGGTGGAAAGAGAGACCACAAGCTTGGATGGCCAATTTCACTAACCTCCAACTGACCTCCTCTTGTGTGAGGGAAAATAATGCTCAATGAATCTAATTCCCCAATACTCTGAGATCAGAGCCTGGAGTGGAGCAAATCCACATAGGGAAACCCTCCCTAGGATTTTCTGCTTTATGTGGCTTTCAGTGTGTAATGTTTGTAACCTTAGGAGTTACAGTAAGAAAATCAGGCACACACACCTAGACTAATACCTAGTTCAGATTATCAATAGAGGGATGGTATTTTTTTAAAGGGACTTATACTTTATGAAAAGGCACAGGACTCAGTTTAAGGAATCCGTAGTGAACAAGGTCTGGTTCAATTTAATTCGACAAATAACTGAGCACATACCATATGGCTCTTATTCCCAGGAAGAGGAAAGGAAGGTAATAAGCCTTTGTATAGCCTCCATTATGGAGTCTGGGACTGGGCCAAATGCTTTTTATTTTTTAAAAATACATATTATCTCATTTAATTCTTACAATAACCCTATTTTCATTTCCCTTTTACAGTTGAAGAAATGTAAGTATATGGAGGTTAAGTGACTTGCTTACAGTCACATAGCTAGTAAGGGCTAGAGGCTGGATTTGAACTCTGGTCTTCTTGATTCCAGGCCTAACACTCTACTGGGCCACTAGAAAACAAATATGAAGAAGAATGATCTGGGTCTTCAAGGTCTTTACAATATTGTAGGATAGACGAGGTATGTACAGAAATAATTTATAATGCAGATAAGCATATGTTATTGAATAGGAAAGGTGCAAAGTTCTATGACATATGAGAGCAGGAGTTCTTAACCTGAGATCCAGGAGCTTGTTCTTTTTTTTTTTTTTAGGACCCTGGTCTTAAAAATAATTGGATAAGTGTGTTTCAATGTCACTGGTTTCCTTTGCAATCCTCTATATCAGTGGTTCTCAACCTAATGTCATGACCCTTTAATACTTGTATGCGGGTGTATCTGCATGTGGGCTGACTCGCCAGGAGACGGTTAGAGGAGCAGCGTCTTGGTTCCTAAGACCATTGGAAATATGTGTTTTCCGATGGTCTTAGGTGACTCCTGTGAAAGGGTCATTCAACCCCCAAAGGGGTCACGACCCACAGGTTGAGAACCGCTGCTCTATATTGTATTTTGTTCATTTAAAAAATATCCAAAGGAGTCTGTAGCTTCATCTGACTGCCACCCATGGGGTCCATGACACCAAAACAGTTAAGAAAGATTTGGTAAAAAAAGGAGGGTTTATTCTTAACTGAGGGGTTCAGGGAAGGTGGGTTGCAAAGAGATGGTGCTTGATCTGGGCCTTGAAGAAGAGGTGGGATTTTTATGGGTAATGTGATAGAGGAGCAAGATTTGAGTTTCTGCTTCTTTCATCCGGAGTTCATTGGTCCTCACCAATAAATTGTAGCTTTCAATAGTAAAGGAAACAGAACTGCTAACCTGCATTACCATGTAGTTTGTTTATCTCCCTGTTCAATGGCTCAGACATACGTCCCTCCTTCTAATGGGTACACTCTCGTGTTTGACTGTGTAGTGATGCAAATTATGAGTGATCCATGGAAACTAGAATAACTTATTTTCAACAGAACATTCCTAGGCTACAGATCCTGAATATGTTCCTCAAATAAGATAATTATCTTCACTTATTTCAAAGAACATAATTGTTTATTTTCTCTGGTTGTAGAGAATTCAGGCTGGTGGGACATTTCCCCTCAATGTCAAGGGCAAATTACAGCTTACCTGAAATATGATGTTTAAGCTTTTCTCTCACATCACTCAATGATGTACGCTTGAAGAAAGGGCATTTTAGAAACTCTTAGGAACCAGGGTCATATGTATGTTCTAATAGGGCCTTAGAAACACTTAGATAAAAATTTAATTAATCTTAGTTGGGGAAACAGATTTCCAACTAGCACTGGGGTATTCCCATGGTGTAAATGTTCTGCAATGCAGCCATGATTACTGGCTTCATACCTTTCTGCAGGACATCATTCTTCCTCACAGAGGAACTATGGTTTTTGGAGACAAGTATATTAATAGACCGAAAGAAAACTAGAAAACTCAATGGTAAGCTGGTGAAAGTCCTTACTTTGAGTATTTCTAGAATGTTCTATGTCAGCACACACATCCCATTTTTTGGAAATATTTCTATAGCATGGTCTTTAGTCAAATGGATGACTTTATGAAAGGCAGTGTGGTATGGCGGAAAGAATGTTGGACCTGGACTGAGGAGATATCTAGATTTCAAATCCCACCTGTGACATTTACTAGCTGTATAACCATAGGCAAGTCACTTAACCCTATTGAGCCTCAGTTTACCCATCTGGAAAAGGGGGATGATATCTATAGTATTCATCTTACAAGGTTTGTTGTGAGGATTAAATGAGATAAAAAGCACATCAAGTAAAATGTAAGAAGTGTCTATACTTCTGTGATCCTTTAGGAAAAAGGTAAGGGGCTCTCCAAACAAATCAGATTTGATGAACTTAGAGAGTGGCTAGCCAGTGGCTGACTGAAGGATTAGCCACATCCCAGGTGGTCTTTGATAAACAAGCTTGTAAGTTTGGGAGTTAGTTGAGATAGAGAAGAACTCTCCCAGCTGAGTCATCTCTGGCAATTGAGAAGAGAGTCAGCTACAGAAGAAGAACTCAGCCTTCGAGAAGAAAATCTCTTTGTCTTTTTTTTTCCACCTCATACCTCAAACAGAGTACAGTATGGGTGGGGCGGGGATGTGTTTTCATCTTTCATCTATCACTGATGGCATCTTACAGTGGAACAACCTGTCCAGGAGGAGATTCCATGCCCAGGTAGATTATCGTATATAGACATTTATTATTAATACAATATCAAAGTTCTACATTCAGAGATATTAAGGTCTTTAAAAACCCCACCCTTTCTGCCAACTATCTCATTTTTTTTTCTGCCAGCATTGCAAAAGCAGAATTTTACAAAGGACAATGTATATTTTTAAGCTGCAGACTTGTAAATCTTATTGTCTCATTGAAACCAGGGTGATACAATAGTTCCTCCGTGTTTCTTTATTGATGAAAGTGGTCTTCAGATACTAGACCACAGAACCCCATAAAAGTTTTGCATCCACTCTCTTCATTTAAATCCCAACTCCTTCTTATCTCATCCAGGAAAGTGTGAAATAAAGATGACAAGGTAGAGCATTATACAGAATAGGCACTCGACAAATACTTGTTGATTTGTCATAATAATTCAAGGTGTATTTTGGTTCAGTTGTACTGCACCCACTATCACAGACTGTATACTTACAAATGACATTTGCCTTCTTCTGAAAGAAGGGGCTAGTCCATTAGACAAAACTTCGAGGGTAGAACTTTTAGGGTTTGGTGATGTCATGTGTGATGTAACGATGGAGTGGGATATGGTTGGAGTTCAGTGGCCAATTACCCTTATTCTTTTGACTCTTTGGAAAAGGATACTCTGCCACATGGTCCACAGGGTAATCATGTGATATTTAGAAACTCTAGCTTAATGTAGCTGTCACTATCAACTTCTACCTGAAATAACCTCTATAGCATACTTAGCAAGGTCAGGCTACTTAATACAGTAAGTGGATCCAGGGCTAGGTTCCATAATCATGGAAAGAACTAAGAGAGGGTTCAGAGAGCTGACAATTGTTCCCATGAGCATATTCTCCTTCTCTAGAATTTTGAATTTCTTCCTTGCCACTGGTTCCTTTTTCTGTCTTCAGATATGCAAGAGCCTTGCTGATTTTCAAACAAAAAAACCTTCACTTTCCTCTTGTTCCCTTTCACAAATGCCTTTTTCTGTATCTTCGGCATATTTTCAAATGTGTGATTTTGATCTAATAACTTAATTTTATTACCAAATATTAAATTCAATGAACATTTATTTATCATCTCTGTGCTTTATATAAAGTACTGCCCCTGTAATCTGACATATCCTTATTGCCATGTAGAAACTTCTTTGAACTGACCTTGAAAAATCAAAAGCCTTTACTTGGTCTTCATTCTCTTTGACTTTGCTGTGACATCTCACACTGTTAACCACTACCTCATTTTGGAGATTCTCTTTTGACATCTAGGACACTGTATTATTACATTTATCTGACCCATTTCTTCCTCCTATTCCCTAACTGTGGGGGATCCCCAAATTTGTCTTCATTTCTCTGTACATTCTCTTAGAAAACCCTTCCACTCTCAAAACTTTAACTATCTCCTTTATGCGAATGACTCTCAATTTTTATTTCAACCCTGGCCTCATTCCTCACTGCCAACCCCTTATCTTTCCTTGCCTATTAGCTATACCTAATTGTCATCTCAAATCAAATAAGTTCCAAATTGAAACCATCTTGCCCCTCAAGTGGGATGCCTTTTCTGATTTCTGTTCTTGTCATTCAGTCTCCTGGTGTGGAAGTCATCTTGGACTCCATTATTCCTTATAGCCAATCAATCCACAAATCTCATTGATTATTTCTTTGAAATGTTCCTTGGAAAAGCCCCTCTATTCCAGTTCAAATGAAATAATGTCATTCTTAGATTGTGTCAGTCTACTTGGGATCTTTTAGGCTGATATCAATAAGTCTTCTTTTGGTAGTGATTCAACCAGTTCCAAATCTACCTTGATTTTACTCTCATCAACCTACATCCCTCCATCATGTCTGTGAGGACATCATTATAGGAGCATAAGTTTAGAGCTGGGAGAGATCATGAACGTCATTGAGTTCAATCCCTTCATTTTACGGATGAAGAAAGTGAATCCCAGGGAGCTTCTATAATTTACCAAAATTACATAAGTAGCAAAATAGCAAAAATGGGATTTGAGCTAGTCTACTTATTCTATATTCAGCATTCTTTCCTGTCTCTAAAATCCTCTTAAAAGCTAAATTTATGACTGTATGAATTCTTTGTTTTGCTGAAATCAAGGCATATTAAATCTATGTCAATCTCATCATCTACTAGTCTAGAAATGTTATTGAAAGCAAATGAGGTTTGTTTGTCATGACTTCTTGCTAATGAACTCATGCTGGCTCATAGTGCTTCCTTTTTTTTTTTTTTAAGAGTGCTTTCAAACTCTCTGTGTAATGCCTTAAAAGGGATGCTGGCTCAAGAGGGATGGAAAATCCTTATGTACGAAATTCTTACAAGACAATGACAAATTATTCTGATCAGAAAGAAAGGCAGGGAGGTTTTGAAATAGAGTGAAAGATGGATAGGAAGTTCAGGAATCATGAGCTTAGATTGTAAAAGGAAAATTCATAAGATGGATGCAAAGATTGGCCACTAAGGATCGATATGACAGGATGGCACATCTCTGTAAGGATAGAGTCAGGAAGGCTAAAACCTAGAATAAACTGAAGGTAGCAGTAAATCTTAAAGATAACAAAAAAGGTTTTCTGGGGGTATGCTGCAGGCAAGAGGAGGAGAAATAAGGAAGATAACAGGATCACCACTTGAGATTGATGGGAAGGTGATGACACATAATTGAGAGAAGGAAGAACTTCTCATTTCCTGTTTTACTTCTGTTTTCACTATCAAGAAGACTGGAGAGGCTTGGACAAAACTAGTTAACAGGGAAGTGAAACCCAAGAGAGTGAGAAGGTAGTAAGACAGCATCTTGTTGTCCCAAATGAGTTTAAATTACCTGGGCCAGATGGATCACATCCGAGAGTATGGAACTTGAGAATGTGTATGATGAACCACCATCTGTAATCTTTGAGGTTCTGGTGGGAGATGGTTACAGTTCCATCGATCATTGTAGATTAGACCAGAAGAGCTGCATGGCCCATTGTCTGTTCCAGCTTCCTTTTAGACTTATGGATGTCTCCCTGGGCAAGATGACTGGGGTGGGGGTGGCAGCGGAAACTTAGATTATGTTTTCTTTTGTTTGCAGTCTTCCCAATACTTGGTGGGTAAATTGCAATCCCTTGGATAGAAAATTTGATCCAGATTAGTTGTGGGAACAAGAAGAGTATATAAACATCTCGAGCTAGAAAGAAGGGGATGGATAGTGAAGAAATTAAGAATCAGAAATGATCACTTGATAGAGAAGTGAAGGACTCAGAGCACAGAATGAGACATATATTTTTTGGACATGGCCAATGAAGAAATTTGTTTTGCTTGACTATGCATGCCTATAACAAGGGCTTGTTTTTCCTTCATTCTCAATAGTGGGGGAGGAAGAATGTTTCAGAGGAAAGAAGATAAGGCAGATTTTTGCTCATTGAAAAAATATATATAGTTAAAAAAAGAAGCAAGGGTTAAAAACAAGAGATAATCCCATTGCTCTTAGTAGGGAATTTTAGAAGGATGGTCCTAGGAAGAAACTAGATGTGGAGAAACTGAAAGGATGTCTTAATTGCCTATCTTTTCCTTTACAGTACATGTTATACATAAATATGCTATTCTATTGCAATCAGACACTGGACCAACTTATTTGTGAGGCAGGGACAGCATAAAGTAGATTTGCTTCTGCTTGTGTAAAGGGATATAAATTTTCCTGGCCATGATAGTGGTTAAATTTTCTAATGACATTATAAAAACTATATTAACTCTCTCAGGCACATACAATATTGCTTGGATGTGAGAAAAAGGAACTTTTCAATGATCTGAATTAACAGAACTTCCAAAATGAGAGATTGTATTTTTAACCTAGGAGGTCAAAGTATAAGCTTGTGGCTCTATAATTTTTTCAAGTTTCTTCCTTAACTACTGAAACATTTGTGCTTTTAAGTGAACTGATTTGGGAAAGTAAGACCTAACAAATGATTTAAGTCCATGGTTAATCAACATATTAAAAAAAATCTTTACCAACCCACCATGTTGTCATCAGTTTCTACCACACACAGCACTGCTAATTGCACTATTGATAGATAAAGTGTTTCCTATTTTAAAAAAACAAGCATTTTCCTGGTGCAAAAAAAAAATCCCCAAAAGATAATAGAAAAGACAATGGAATTGGTTTGTGTTTTAGGCTTTCTTTTTTTTTTTTAATATTGGGGCTTGATTTCTTTTAGACCCAGATTAATTTCTTTTAGACCCCGAATTCACTGACATGTGCAAATGTGCATGGTTGATCTAAGACTACAAATTGATGAATTTGAGGCATTATTTTGGGGTGGAATTTGCAGAATCACTGCCATGTTAAGCAAAATGTGGAATGCTAATATCTCATCTGCACAGCCGGCAAAGACTATTCAGAGTGTTTTTTTTTTTTTTTTGGTCGAAAGGCAGACAGCTGAATGAGTGGAGTGTGCCAGGGAATGAATTACAATGTGAGCTTCTGCGTCCATAAAAATGAGGAAGCTATCAGGTCAGCCTGGTGGGTGATGTGTCATAGAGGCAGGTTAAACCGATTCAGCCCTCTGACATGCTGATTTGAAGCTGACAAAAGGTGCTCAGCCACATCCATGCATGGAGAATCATCTTCTCCTTTGTCTCCCGTCACTCTGCACTGGGGAAACCAAAATGTCTTTACTATTTCTTCCTATCTTCGGAAAGCCCAATCAGCTTTCGGCCTGTGGTAAGGATTTTGGTATGTTTGCGGGCAAATTCCCCATCTTTATCCCCTTCAGCATTCGACTAAATGGAATCAATTGTACCGTCTCTGCTTTGCTTTTCAAAAGCAATGACTTCCTTGTCATTTCTAGACATTCAAGCAGAGCGAGGAGAAGAATTTGCTTGATTATCCACCCCTCGGCTCCCCTCGGCTCCCCTCCCCCCTCCGAATCCTCTGGCTTCTGCATTGGGAGGAAAGGATTCAATTAGATGAGGTGTCAATAGAACTACAATGGTTTCAGGTCAGAGACGTTATGTAAAAAGCTATAAGCCGGTGTGCTCCCGTGTATGTAAATGTATATATATTTATAACGCTGATGTCAACTCGCCTTACTCTTCCTCCCCTGCTTTTGGGTGATCAAAGATGATTGCTGAGGCAATTACTGCAAAGGAACAGAAAATCAGCGCCCTTCCTTCATTCCTTTCTCCTGTCGGGGTTTAATTGCTCGCCGTAACTGGAACGGCGGATTCTGTGCGGCCAGGCACACAGACAGGCGCACACACAGACCTCTGCGCATGGCTGTATTCTTACACAAAGACACATAGGAACTGGCATGTGGGAAGATGTGCAGCACCGTTCACTGCTGATGTACATACAAGCACAGAAACGGGTGGGGAGACCGAGGCAAGAAAGAAGACGAGACTTTCTAGCTAATTCAATAAAGGTAGAAAGTAGGATCTCGTTCACTGGGGAAGAGAAGTAAGCAAAAAGGTGACAATCCCAGACGGATAATTCAAGTTATCCACACCACAGACAATGAACGCACTATGAAATGGAGGAGGTAGAGGGATGAATCAAATTTAAACAGCTTTTGTTAGTGGCAAGTTGGAATGCCTGGTCGCAGAAGTCCTAGATTCTCTTCTCATGAACACTTGACATATTGCAACCTTTCCCATTTTACACGGGGCCATTACAAGGACAGAAGGAGTGTTATACTTTAGCATTATATTCCAGCAGATTCTTTTCGTGTTATTTTATGGCACAGGTTAAGGAGAATTCTGGTAGCACCAAGAGTGGCTATTTTAAATACCCAAATTAAGTACAAAGGACTTATCTGCAACCAGAGAAAGAGCTGATAAATAGATGTATGTATAGAATGATTTTACATATATATGTCTCTATGTATATACACACATACATACATACACACATACATACATATGTGTGTATGTATGTATGTATTACTTGGGTCAAATGGATCACATCCCAGGGTATGGAACTTGAGAATGCATTTGTTATGTGATATGTGTATGTATATATATACATATATGTCTGTCTCTCTTTCTCTTTGTCTGTCTGTCTTTGTCTCTCTCTCTATATCAGTGGTTCTCAACCTGTGGGTTATGTTCAACTTGTAACAATGAAAATACGTCTTGCATATCAGATATTTACATTATGATTCATAACAGTAGCAAAATTACAGTTATGAAGTAGCAACAAAAATAATTTTATGGTTGGGGGTCACCACAACATGAGGAACCGTATTAAAGGGTCGCGGCATTAGGAAGGCTGAGAACCACTGTTCTATATAGACACACACATATTTGTGTCTAATGGTAACCATCTCTGGGCTGGGGGGTGGGGTAGAAGAGGGAAGAGAAAAGGGGATAAAAAGAAAGCTGCATGATAACTTTATTATATATTTAAAAGGAATAGCAAGTTGCCCACAATAGACTCTCAGTTTCATGTGCAAGGGTCTTTTTATCTATGTTATGGAAATGTTTGTTTTATTTCTTAAGTTCAGAATAAAATAAATAAATTTTTTAAAAAAGAGTACCACCTTACCGATTCAAGATTCTCTTGCCAAACAAACGCCATCTACTATGAAAAAATCTCACTAAGAAAGAGTCATGTCTGCCACCATTTCTGGCTCTAATGGGAGTTAGGTAATGAAGGATCTGTTATAATATTAATATGATTATAGTTGATTTTATTTTAATAAGGCTTTATGTGTGTACCTGTTTGGGTAGTAAGAAAATGAAGAATGCAAGATAATTATTATCAAAAAACATTCATAGCTCAGTAAATACATGATTTCATATTATCACTAATTACTAGCAGCCCCCTTCTTCTCCTACTTCTGTGCAGTATATAGAGAAAAATTTTGGTATAGAACACAAGCCCATATTTCTAGGAGACCTTAAAGGCAGAAGACATTTCTTTAAGTGGACTCAGAGAGAAAGGCATTCAGCCAGGTTTTTTTTCATGGCAGGGAATTTTCAAATTCCATCATAAAAATGATAGTGTAGATACCTGCGTTCAAACAAATAAGACCACAAAGAGATCTTTTTTAAAAAGAGATTTAGAGATGAATATTGTTAGTGTGCTTACAGAGAAGACAGGAATTATACAGAAGAGAACAAAGGTAGAGAAAGCAGCAGGAATGGACCAAGCCAATGCAGAGGAGGTGAAATGATTGTGCGGTGCTGAGGGCTCACTTTTCAAGGTGTCTGAAGGAAAGGAGTATTCCAAAAGTGTGAGGAAAATCTCTGACCTTATTACAGAAAAAGGCCAGTAGTAACTACCAACTTATAGGCTGTAAAGGCTCTATAATGAATGCATCTATAGATACAAAAAGGGGATTCCTGACGAGAGTATTAGAGGACAATGCTGTTCAGTTGTTTTTTAGTCACGTCTGACTCTCTATGACCTCATTTAAGTTTTTCTTGGCAAAGACACCAGGGTGGTTTGTCATTTCCTTCTCCAGCTCATTTTACAGATGAGGAAACTGAGGCAAACAGTTAAGTGACTAGTTCAGGGTCACACAGCTAGGAAGTGTCTGAGGTTGGATTTGAATTCAGGAAGATAAGTCTTCCTGTCTCCAGGTCCAGCGTTCTGTGCATTGTTCCAGGTAGCTGCCCATTAGAAGAAAATAGGACTTTGTAAGTACTTATTAGCTGTATGACCCCAGATAAGTCACTTAAGCTTACTTAGCCTCAGTTTTCTCATCTATAAATGGGGATAATAATAGCACCTATCTCAGAGGGCTGTTGGGATGATCACTTCAGTTATATATGTGCAACACTTTGAAAATCTTAAATCACTCTATAAACATTAGCTGTTATTTCCATAAATTCTATTCCACAATAGAATCACGTCTTTCTTTTAACAAAATTTACTAAGAGATGGTAAGAATATAAAATCCTACTGTGATTTTCATTGTCAATAAAAATATTTGATTTAGTAGCGGACATTGTCACATTTAAAGGTTCTTCTCTGACAAGATAACTCCCCTGAACTGGTCAAAATGATACAGGATGCCTTAAAAGACATTAAAGAGTATAAACATGAAGTTCGTTAACCTTCTGATCACTAATTTCAGGTGGGACGTAAAATAGAGTCAGTGAGTGGCACAGTGGGTAGAATGAGGAATTCAATTCACATTTTAATTCTTTTGAGTCTCACAACAATCCTGAGAGGTAGATGCTGCTATGATTTCCATTTGACAGTTGAGGAAACTGAGGCAGAGAGTGGTTAAGTGACTTATCCAAGGTCACACAGTAAGTTTATGAGGTCACATTTGAACTCAGGTCTTCCTGGCTTCCATTGCACCATCAAGTTGCCTCTTAGGATTGCCTTTGGAAATTGTGAAGTTCTCTAAATTACCTCAAACTTTTCCCTGAAATAAAGGTGATTCTTTTTAGTAGCAATATTCTCTCAATAATATCAGATGACCATTAGCCCAGAGCACTGGTTTCAAAAGTACTGAAAGTGATTATCACCCAGAGGGCAATGGAAAGGCATATGGTGAATGTAAGTAAGCTGCAAGACATAAGAAAAAAATGGAACTATAAAGGAGAGTAGAGAATGTTATCAAGGAAACAACTGAGCAAAAAACAAGATGGTTTGGTCATATGAGGAGAGGAGGAGATAAGAATGAAGAGATAACCTGCATGCTATAGTGGGATCCTTACAAGAGAAGGCAAAGGAGACCCTCAGCCCATTAAGTGGCCCCCCTGTGCCAAACTCACGGGACAGATGGACAGGCCTCGCATGGGATGGACAGTCCTGTATTACTGGAGGAAATACAGCAATGAGGGCACAAGTCCATTGGAGAATATGAGTCTTGGTCGTACAGAACGACATCTCAAGCATACTGACGTGAATTACTTTCGCTCGCTTTGATTTTAAATACATTAACTGTGCAAACTTGGCACTGTGTTGAGGTCTGGGTATACATTAGTAAAAAAGGATATAGGCCCTTATCTCAGGAAGCTTAGCCCTTGTTCCAATTTGCCAGAAAATAAAGACTCAGGGAATACCTGGGGTGAAATATAAAAATGTGTCATGCTCGGTCCTGAAAAATGCTTCCTGTTTAGGTGGCTGTACATATCCATTTCCTGGTGGCGTACAACAGTACTTCTTGTCTAAATTTGTTTCTATTTAAGGTTACTGCGGGACCTTCGTGTCCTTTAGAATTAATTTGGAAGAAGTAAATACCTGCCTCAATAATACTTGATTCGTGTTACTTGCTGAGTACCTTTCAGCTTTTGTCCTTGCAGGAAGATGCAAGATCAGAGCTTCAACAATTTTTCTACCAGGCACCAGGGTGGAGGTCAGGCTCCGTGAGGACTGAACCCAGTCTGGATTGAATGCAGGGATCATAGCAGAGGGTCCCCTCAAGGGAAGAAGGAAGTAAGTGGGGACGATGTCTCAGTCCCTTGGGTCATCACTATCACAGGGCAATCTGAACAGAATCCTTGGATAGGAAAAATGGACTTAGGTCAGAAAGTAGATAAAGGCAGATGAGCTCCCATACACGTATGGGGCTCAGCAAAGGGATTCAGACCTCTTAAACTTACCAAGGTGCCCCCAAGCTTGGCTGTGTCCATTTTAAGATAGAATCTCATTTGCCAAAGAGCAAGATGTAAAGGAAGTAGCCCAAGACCCAGGCTTGGATTCCCCTTGACGGAGCATGTGTCTTCTTTATGCTCACAGCCATGTGGCATCCAGGATGAAGAAATAGGACAAAGCATCCCTCTCCTATCCCTCATGGAAAGCTGCTCAGAAGTTTTGACAGTCTCCATAGTCAGAAGGGAAGAGAGAACCAAGGGTGGAGTCATTCCCTTAAAAATATGCACTGCCATCAGCTCTGTCTGCTCAGCAGCCAATAAGAGGATGGTACCATCACCCCAAAATGCCAAGCTTTTCAGTAGGAAGACACAGTAACCAGGTGGAGGCTGGCAAACGGTTTTGTTAATGTCCAGAGAAGGTCCTGGCTACATACTACAGTGCAGCTGGTTGGCTCTTCGAGATTCCTAAGTCTAACTGCTACCCTAATATGCAAGTGAAAATATGTTACTAATATGAAACTGGCAGAATTCTGAGTAGTAATAAATGTGAAAGTTAGGAAGCAAATCCTGGCTCTAATGCTAGGGCAGCTAGATGGCGCCATAGTGCACAGAGCGCCAGACCTGGAGTCAGGGAGACTCATCTTCTTGAGTTCAAGTCTGGCCTCAGACACTAACTAGTTATGTGACCCTGGGCAAGGCACTGAATCCTATGTGCCTCAGTTTCCTCACATGTAAAATGGGTCAGAAAAAGAAGTGACTAAAGCACTCCAGTATCTTTTCCAAGAAAAGCCCAAATGGGGCCACAAAGAGTTGGATGTGACTGAACATTTGAACAATGTTTCCTAGATACTGAAGCAATGGCAAATTGTTCCCCCTTTTTTTGAGCCTCAGTTTCCTCGGGAGGATAATAATAGCACTACATCTACTTCACAGGCGTATGGGAGGACAGCTCTTTGTAAAGCTTAAAGTACTATGTAAATGTGAATTATTAAGTGAATAAATGAACAAAACATCTAGTAAGCGATTAGTGTTGTTGTTCAGTCTTTTTTTCAGGCCTGTGGGACTCTTTGTGACCCCATTTGGGGTTTTCTTGGCAGAGATATTGGAGTGTTTGCCATTTCCTTCTCCAGCTCATTTTACAGATGAGGAAAAAAGACAAACAGGGTGAAGTGACTTGCCCAGGGTCACACAGTGAGTAAGTGTCTGAGGCCAGATTTGAACTCAGGAAGATGAATCTTCCTGAATCCAGACCTGGTATTCTATCCATTGTGTCACCTAGCTGTCCTAATTACATAATAAAACACTGTTTATCTAAAAAAAAAAACTTATTAAGTGAATTAACATAATTTAAAATAATGTTTCAGGGGGTTCATGGGTTCAATTGTATGGGTACTCTTTTCTTTTTTTTAAAGAATATTTTATTTTATTTTTATTTAGCAATTTTAAAGAGTATTTTATTATTATTATTTTATTATTATTATTTTATTAATTCCCTTCGTTCCTATGCCACCTCCATTTGCCAACATCTCTCCTCTTTCTCTCACAGTCATCTCTTATAATAAATAATAAAAAAGAGGGAAAAATAATTCAGCAAAAGTAATCAACATGATGAAAACAGTCTTGTACGCGGTGATTTATACCCACAGTCCCTCATCTCTGCAAAGAAACTGGGAGAGGTGTTTTCTTATATTTTATCTTTGGGGTTGCTTGGTTATTATCATTTTGCAGGATTCAGCTTCAATTATTTTGTTGCAACTCTTTTATTTACATTGGGTTTTTAAAAATCATTTTTTCCTGGTTCTCTTTACTTCACTTTGGATTAATTCACATTCTTTTCATGGTTCTGTGTTTATTGTATTTATTTCTTATAGCACAGTAATATCCTATTACATTCACGTATGATGACTTATTTAAGCCATTCTCCAACTGATGCACCTCTGTGGTGTTTCCAGATCTTTACTGCTACAAAAAACATGTTGTTTCGAGTATTTGGATGTGTTGTTATGGTTCAGTCATTTTTCAGTCATGTTGGACTCTTTGTGACCCCATTTGGAGTTTTCTTGGCAAAGATGCTGGAGTGGGTTGCCATTTCCTTCTCCAGCTCATTTTACAGATGAGGAAGCTAAGTTAAATAGCATTAAGTGGCTTGTCCAGCTAGTAAGTATCTGAGACCAGATTTGAACTCAGGTCTTCCTAACTGGAGCCCAACCCTCCATCCACTGCACCACCTGGCTGCTCATTGGATGTAGATGGGGCCTTTCATTCTGTTACTGACCTTCATGCTGTACACACTTAGCAATGGAATCTCTGGGTCATAGGGCTGAGGATTCTTTCTGCAAGTAAACATCACCATTGACCTTAATGTTCTTATCTCATGCTGTTCTATCCCATGTCCTAGAAAGCCTCCATGGAGGAATTCTGCTCAGGGGACAGGGACCATTCCTCTTGGTTTTTTGATAGGTCATGGATGCCATCTGCCCATTTGTTGTTCTTCCTTGTTCTTGGTACATAACCAGTCCACCTCCACTTCTAATTATTCATGTGCTCATGGTGCTTCTCTGCAAGTCATACACTGAAGTCTGTTCCAATCCACAGCATGGTGTTTTTTTTTCCCTTTCCCTTTGAGTCATCTTAAATTCGGATCCTTCTAAAGCATGGCACGCCTTCCATATTTTGTTATCATGTTGTACCACATCTTGAATATGAGTGTTTAAAGGTTGGTGACTGTTGTTGCTGGGAACAGCTGGGGATCATTGAAAGAGATACCTGATTTCCCAAATCAGATCCAACCCACTCTCTCCCTATTAATCTCTCACAGTCTATCTTGAGCCCAAGATAAAGGTCCTAATCAACTAATTCAATGGATAGCCTGGCTAACTGTATGTCACAGTCTGGGCAATAGACATTTTTTTACTAGCTTTTTTTATTGTATGAACTTCAAGACCTATAAATTTTGTGTAACTATAGATCTCACTGAGGTGGCCCTCTGGCATCCTGGGGTTTGAAGCAGCCAACACATTGTCATCCATGGTATTGAAAATACCTGTTAGAACTCATCATCTATTAGTGAGGGAGAAGAGCATAGTGGGGAGAGAGCTGGTTTTGAAGTCAGGAAAACCTGGGCTTAAGTTTTGGCCTCTGATACCTCCTGATTGTGTGACCTTGGGAAAGTTACTTCTCAGACTCCTTGGCAAACTCTCTAAGATCACAGGTTGTAGAGAAAGAACCAACTTTCGTTGGTAGAGTGAGTCTATTCATCCAGGAGTTCTCTGTATCAGTGAGATCACAGGTCAAGACTCTATCCCTATCTGCAATCCATCCATCCATCTGTCAACAAGCAGTCATAATCTCTATTCCATTTGGACTTTGCACAGGACATCCTGTGCAAATACCTTTGGGAAGCCTGTATCTCCTATAATTAAGCTTCATGTGATTCTGATTATCAGAGGAGAATTGAATCAAGTTTATGTCTGTGGTTTTCATCTACCAAGACATCTTGCATGTGACCTATGTGAATTATTATCAGAGGTCTGGCCACCAGGAAATGAACTCTGTTGGCCACAGGAATTCATGAAGAAAGTCTCCTGAGTCACAGAGGAGCTATGATTTGCATTAGCACTGGCCTGAGTGCCCACACCGATGAAATCATGGATCCTTGGAGTATTAAAGGATGAAAAATAGCAATTAAATCCATTACCAAATCACTAGAAGGTGTGATGCTGTACTTTAAGTTTTCACTTAACTTCTATATGCTTGCCTTGGTCAGAGTAATGTGACTGGAGACACCATATGTTGTTATGAGCTGCAAAATACTTTGCTAGTGGAGTCAAAGTCTTCCACTCTGTGAGCAATCCAGATGTCATTCCATTACTTTAGTGTTGATTATATACAGATGGCTAGGTGGTGCAGTAGATTGAGTGGCTAGACCTAGAATTAGGAAGACTTGAGTTCATATCCAGCTTTAGACACGAGCTGAATGATGCTGAGTAAGTCACTTACCTCTCTGCTTTAGTTCCCTCAACTGTCAAATGGGGATAAAGACAGCACATGCCTCTTGGTTGTTGTGAAGAACAAGTTATATAATAATTATAAAGTGCTTAGCATAGTGGTCAGCACATAGTAGGTATCTAACAAATATTTTTTTCCTTCCCCTAACCATTTTTGTGAGGGAGGGAGGCTTCACCAAGATCTGGCTTCAAGAATTGTACTGGAGGGGTACATTGTTTGGAAAGGATGTCCAGTCACTTGATTCATTTCCCTGCAGCAAAGTTGGAGAAAGCTGTATCTGTCTCCTCTGGGACTGAGAAACAGCGAATTACACTCTGAAATGGCAGAGGAGTCAAAAGAAGTTAATAAACAAATAGGGCAACAGGATTTAATCAAGATAAAGTAAAAACAATCCATGCATTCTTTCCACCTATAACAGAGAGCTGGATCTGGAATCAGAGAGCTGACATAGGTCCACAGCCTGGCTTTCCCATGCTACCCATGTGACCCTGGATGAGTTATTTAATCTCAGTTCCTTCATTTGTAAAATGAAGGGATAGCCTCTAAGATGCCTCTCAACTCCAAATCAAATGATCCGTCCACAATCTCCCTATCCATATATCATCTATGTATTATCTCTGCCCTGTTTTCTCTTATTAATTTTCATTTTTAAGAGTTATGTTCTATTATTTGCTAGAAATAACCCTACTTTGTTTTCTATATTCCTGTTGACAGTAGTTTGATAACTGCCTCATTTTTTGATATGCTTTGCACAAATGGTAGGTCAACCAAACGAATTTCTCTCGGGTGACATGGTGAAATAGTCTAATTTCTAAGTGGAGTTTGCACTTGGGAGAAATAAAATTCTATGTAACCACAGACACACACACACACACACACACACACACACACACACACACACACACACACACACACCCCTTTGTCTTTCAGTGTATCTAACCCCTTTATCAACTGCTCCTAGGCTCCAGGTACCACACAGCCCCGCCTCTTGTTTCCAGTAAATCAAGACTCTTACTATGTTCTAGGCACTAGGTTAAGGGCTGGGGATTCTAGGAAAGGCAGAGCACAGAGTATTTTTCTTCAAGAAGCTCCCATTGTCATGGAAGAGTCAACCTCTAAGAAAAAACATCTAAGAAATGTGTAGCATAAGTGAGAGGTAATCTCAGAGGGAAGGCACGAATATTCCTGTTTTATTTATTCCTGCCTTTGTGCATGCAACTCTCCCTTTCTGGCATGGCCTACTTCCCCTCCATTAATCCATTTTCATCACTTTGGGATTCACCTTCTCAAAGAAACTTTCACATACCAGTCCAGTTGGTAAGCTGATCCTTCATCTGTACTTCCTCAGGACCCACACAAGAAACAATGCTATCAACTACTTTAATTCAATGGTTGTTTCATATATACGCATGTGTGTATATGTACATATACATATACACACATATATATACATGCATATATACATACACATACATGCACACACACATATAGCTGTCTGCATAACAAAACTATAACCTTTTAGGTCGTGGGGAATGTGTCTTTGCTGATATGATTTTATCAGTAGAAATGACACAAAAGATAAGACATTACCATCCACTTTGCTGCTATGCCCTAAGACCACAGGACCTTTCCAGCTGACATGATACGGTAGCAATCTTCCATGTTTGTCTTCTCCCCCACTGGAATGTGAGCTCCTTGAGAGGAAGGGATTGATCTCATCGATCTATTTGTCTCTCTAGCGCTTAGGACAGTGTTTGGCACATTTTGTTGTTATTGTTTGGGTCAGTCTAACCCTTTTCGACCTCCTTTGGGATTTTCTTTCTTTCTTTCTTTCTTTCTTCATTCATTCATTTATTTATTTGTTTATTTATTTATTTTGAGTGACTTGTTTATTTACTTTTAATTTACAAGATTCAGTTCCACAATCACTTGAATTTCAGATTTTTTCCCC
>CM053581.1:36752231-36778239 GCA_028627135.1 Pseudochirops cupreus
TATATTCCTACATGGAAAAATGATAACTGTAACTCATAAGACTTTTTTCAGTATGAGGAGAGTTGAAGGGAATATATATATATATATATATATATATATTTGTATATATATGTATACATACGTATATATGTGTGTATAGGAGGGTGCATGTGTATATAAATATATATGTGAGTGTGGGCATATGTATGTTCATGTATACATAGACAGAGGGCACAGGATGAGTTGAATATGAAGGGATGATATCTAAGAAATAAAATTAAGAGGTGAGAGAGGAATTTGTTGGGAGAAGGAGAAAGGGAGAGATAGATTAGGTAAATTATCTCATATAAAATAGGCAAGAGAAAACTGTTACAATGGAGGGGAAGAGCAGGGAAGTGAAAGGGAATGGGACAACCTTATTCTCATTGACTTTGGCTTTAACAAGGGAATAACATAGACACCCAATTGGGTATCTTACCTCATAGGAAAATAGGGGGATAGGGGATAAGAAGGGGGATGATAGAAGGGAGGGCAGATTGGGGAAGATGGTAGTTAGAAGCAAGCATTTTTGAAAAGGGATAGGGTCAAAGGAGAAAATAGAATAAGTGGAGGGTGGGATAGGATGGACGGAAATATAGTTAGTCTTTCACAATATAAGTACTATGGAAAAGTTCTATGGAAATACTGTGTACACATGCACAACCTATATTGAATTGCTTATCTTCCCAGTGGGGGTGGGTGAGGAGGGAAGAAAGGAAAAAATCTTGAACCCAAGGTTTTAAAAACAAATGTTTAAAAAATTGTTTTTTTGCATGCAACTGGGCAATAAGATATACAAGCACTGGGGTATAGAAATCCATATTGCCCTACTAGAAAGTTAGGGAGGTAATGGGGGAGGATATAAGAGGAAACAGATTGGGGGGAGGAGTATTCAGTAGAATCGCTATTTTGAGGTGGGGGGGTAGGGGAAAGACAGGGAGAAAAAATTGTAACTCAAAATCTTGTGGAAATGAATGTTGAAAACTAAAAAAAGAAATTTAAAAAAAGAAAACAAGTTAGCAGATCTCTCTAAGTAACAAACTATGCATTATTAGCATATTCTACGATTTGTCAACTGATTCTCCCTCTCTAAGGGGTAAACAATAGGCTAATACCAACACTATTAATATCCTGAATATTCATAAATCATGCCAATTCAAACCAAAAGAATTATCTGAAGTTCCAAATTCCAATCTAAATGAGCAAAAATCGTCAGAATTGACCCTGGATATGACATAAAATGGCACTTGTATTCATTTATTTGGCCTGACATACCGCTGACACCACCAGGCTGAAAGCTAAGGCAGACCTCATACATGAAACAGATGCTTCAGCAGAAATTCGATTTTTCCTACTGGTATCATGGATAAATGAGTCTTCCTTACTCCACTGACAGCCAGCAATCACATGGAACGATTCTGTTCACTTATGATTCCTTCTGCAGCCATATTCTAAAGATTAATAAAGTATAGCTATTGGAATATAGAACCTGAAACATACCTCTGGTTTCCAGGTAGCTGAAGAGGCACCTATAGTTTTCATATATCAAAACTCAGTCAGTAAATATATAGGGTAGGTATGGTATTTCCTCCCACAGATTCATCCCTACCACTCTCCTTTCCGAAAGGGGAATGGTCAGAGACCATAACTCAAACCCATCAAGTTAAAAAAGGTGAGATCTACAAGATGGTAGTGAAAGGTATTTGATTACCTCTCGGTCCAAGAGGTCAAATATCACGTGAGAAGGAAAGGCAACATCTCCATTGACTTCTGGACCCCAAAGTACAAAAATGTAGGCATCTATGACCACAGAAAGGTATGTGATAAAGCTGAACTGTGGGGATGAGAAAATAGCAGAAGCATTTAGTTTAAAATCCAAAGAGGGCACCTGCATCTCTCCCATGTTGGGGCTGCCTGCAGCCAGACCACAGAAGTAGGTCATCCATTACTGTTTGGAAATTAGCCCTCATCACAGTGCCTGGGGAGAATCTTAGAGTGCTTGGAGGCAGAAGCTTGTCACAGCCAAGCTGTGGGGACTGCATGTTTTTGAGTGTGTTTAGGAATGGTTCCCCTGAGCTGTGAGTGCTCCCTAAGGGGGAAAGGGATCTTTTGGGTTTTGTTGTGCTGTCCATGGTCTTAGGCATGGAAAAACCCAAAGGGATAAGGTCAGCGAAAGTTTGTCTAAAGTCAATGAACATCTCAGAAGATCTGCGTCCTGGACAGTACTTTCTGAATCGTTCCTTCTCCCCTGAGCATGCCTGTGTCAGAGACCAGGGGAACTTGAGAGCACCTATGTGCTATATAAAACATAAATATTTACTTCCAAAGGCGTCCACTTCTGCTCTGGTCAGTGGTCTTGAGACTGCTATCTTAGCCTTCTCTGTTATGCTTAATCTACGGGCCCATTCCTAGGCCATCATGACGCTCCATGAGGAGGGGTGTCAGTATTCTATGTTAACACTTATATGATAGCTTATGCCCAATGGATATATGTACTGTGGTTTGTCCTGCTGCATACGTTTTTATTCTAGAACAGCTCTGAACTATTTGCACCAAGTTGACATCTGTCCAATCACCATGTCAGTCAGTAAAAGGCTTTGATGGAATACTTGCAACCTGGCAGCCAATGTACTAATCAATGGGGTTACAAGAAAGAAGGAAACATGGTCTCTGTCCTCATTGTTCAGTTGTTTCAGTCAGCTGGGCCATCTCCAGTTGTCTTGATCTATATCTGGCCACTGGACCCACACAGCTCTGGAGGAGAAAGGGAGGCTGGTGACTTGGCACAGCCCTCCCTCACCCAAATTCAATTCAATTGCAAGTCAAGGCATCATCTTCCTGATGTCATGGCCTTCTTAGAGAATGAAGGACAAATCACATAGTATTCCTCCTTCAGTCATGTCTGTGACCCCACTTGAGGTTTTCTTGTCAAAGATACTGGAGTGGTTTGCAATTTCCTTTTTCAATTCATTTTACTGATGAGGAACTGAGGTAAACAGGGTGAAGTGACTTGCCCAGGGTCACACAACTAGGAAGTGTCTGAAGACAGATTTGAAATCAAAAAGATAACTTTGCCTTTAAGGAGTTCATATTCTACTGGGGGACAGCATGTGTATGTATATGCATGTATATACACATACGTGTATATATATATATATACAAACACAAACACACATATACATACATACATATAAATATATGTGTGCATGTATACACACACACACACACACACACACACACAAGAACACATAGAGATGGCCTGGGAAAGGCCTCTTGCTGAAGAGTTTGAATTCAGGAAAAGGAAGAGGCAAAGATGAAGAGAGAGGGTATTCCAGGCACGGAGGACAAATGGCAAAGGCAAGGAATCAGGAGATGGAGTGTTGTGTATGAAGAACACAAGTAGGACAAATGTAGCTGGATTATAAAGCATGTGCCTCACTACCCTTATAGTCTAAGTTGAAAACCTCCTCTTCCCAAGGAAGCTGTGGGTATTTGTGGAAAGGAGGGAACTCGCTTCTTAGGAGAAGGTTTTGTATTAACTGCCATTACCACGTTATCTGAGAGTAGTAGTAGCTGCCTTCTGGGGAACCACCCTGTCAATTCAAACAGAAGCTGGCAAATGCTCTTCCTCCTCCTCTTTTCCTTCCTCTTCCTCCTCCTCCAGGCTGACGACTTTGGTCAGCTCTGTCTCACTCAAATCCAATTCATGCTCAAGTCATCACACTTGTGACATCATTGGTCCGCTTCAAGAGTAAAGGACAAACAACAATAACAATTTATTTATGGATTAATAAAAAGTTCCCGCTTATGTTGCCATTTTTAAAAAATTTATTATTGACTCCAAGTGGGCTCTGCAAATCTCCAAGTCTCTGTACCGGCACATTTTATGAGGATAAAAGTCCTGCTCCATTCCCATCTATCAACAAAGTACGTTGAGTTTCATGCTTTGACAACTGTACTACTTCAGCATGAAAATTGCCCAGAATGCCAGATACTAGCACATTAGACTTTGGAAGTTGCTGTGAATGACCAAAGCCTGGACAAAGGGTCAACAAAAAGTGATGCCTTTTGAGTCTTCCTTCAGGTACCCCAATCCTCAGGATGTGCCAACAATATTGATGCCATGGAGTTCTAATGGATTTCACATCTTAAAAGAGACAAAGTTCTTGTTAGTTTGAATACAGGGATTAGACCAAGGGTGGAGAACTTGTATCCTTGAGGCCACATATAGCCTTCTAAGTCCTTGGGTGAGGGCTTTTGACTGAGTCCAAGTTTTACAGAACAAATCCTTTCATCAAGAGGATTTATTCTGTGAAGTTTGGATTCATTCAAAGGGCTGCACTTGAGGACCTAGAGGGCTATATGTGGCCTCAAGGCTGCAGGTCCCCTACCCCTGGATTAGAGTGTCCACTTGTGAGTATCAACCTAGGAGCTAACACATGAAGAAGTCTGAATTGCAGGATGATTCTTTAAGTAGTTGCACCTTATCAATTCAATCCAACAAACATTTGTTAAACACTAGATAGACTAAAATTTTAGAAAACCTCCAAAGACCAAACATATTTCTGCGTCAACTGATATGCTGAGTAGGCACTCACTATGAGTTGGACACCTTACTGGAGATATGAAGAAAGGGGAAGAACCAGGGAGACCGAGAGGTGCCTTGACCAAGAGAACCAAGCTCCATCCCTCAAGGAGCGTATGTTCTGTTTGGGGTGGGGTGGGGAGATGTAGAAGACAGCATAAGGTAGTGAATACAAAGTGAATGCTGTTAAAGGTTATCTTAAGGTTTTTATAAGTCACTTTGACACCCAAACATAAGCTATAATATTTTAAAATTATTTCATGGATGTATTCCCTGAACTAAATTATAAGCCTCTTGAGGACAGCACCTAGCTTACAGAGGCACTTTCCAGATAGCCATGTACTGCCTCTCCCTTCCCCCATATACCTTGAAGTCATTCTGACCACTAGGATCTCTTTGAACAATTAAGCTGCCTTGGTAGCTCTCTCACTGAAAATCTTTGTCAACACTTTTTTCCTTTTCCCTCTGGGGAATCATACATGCGCCATATTCTCCCCTCTCTCCCTTCTTCCTCTTTCAAGGCTCTGCTAATTTCACCAGAGGCATTTTTTCCAAACATTTTTACTTCTTCTGGAAATTTATTCGCTCAAACGGCCTCTTCTTGTATCTTTGATTGGGCCCTTTTCAATGGCTCCAGTGCCTCTGTTCAGGTCTCCTTTCCTAAAAAATTACCTTCTCATAAGCTACTCTTTTCTCACTAGCTGTCCCATTCCCTATGTAGGGCAAGCCAATCCAGCCAATGGACTGGTCGTTCTTTCCAGAACACACACTGTTCTTGTCTACCTCGTCATCTTGGCTCGTCTAAGACCCTCTGCTTAGAGGTCTCTTTCTACCATCTTTATTAAAATCCTATGCAACCTTCAAGGCCCAGTTAAAATATTACCTCAACCATAATCACATCAGAAGTGATTGCCCACAACCTATAAATAACAAGAATGCTTAGTTCACAGCCCTTGTAGGGTACTTACCCTACTTGCGTATTGGTTCCCCATCTACCGTAGTAGAATGTAATTTCCTCCAAGTCAAGAAATGTTTCCAATATAGCTTTGTTACCCTCACAGGGCCTTGCTCATCGGATGTGTTCAATAAATACTTGTGGAATGAATGAACTTGTATCAAGGAAGAGGAGAGTTTTGTTGTAAAATCAGATAATAAAGAACCAGTACCATAAATCTCCAAAGTACCCAGACGTCTCCTTTTGAATTGCTATAAGATTTTCCATCTACCTCTTCTTCCCCCTCTAATTAAATCAGTTTTTCTTAAACATCAGCATTCAAGATAAATACAAAATGGTTTTTATTTAATTCCACTGCATTTCTTTGTTGGTTTAAATAAAAGTATTGCTCCAGTATTTTTCCTATTTTTTTCGTTGCAAATGTTCAGTATTTCAGTTCCGTTACTGGCTTGTGCGGACCAGCCTGGAGACCTAACCAATAATTCTAACGTTGTTTCTATGGGAATTCAAATTCAAAATTCAAATTCAAAAATAACTAATTGACAGGAACCATTTCCTGTGTGTTTTCTGTAGCCCTTCTCAGGGTCCTTTGGGTGCTGAGCAAATAAGCAATGCACGAAGAAAGATAGACCCATCTCAGGTGCTAACTCCCTGGTGACCCTGAGCAAATCAGTTCACTCCTCTAGGTTGCAGAGTGTCCTCATCTGGAAAATGAATGGGTGGCTCTAGATTGGAGGTATCCATCTCATATAGAAATAGAATTCACTAAACAAGACACAAGGATCACGGCAGGCCGTATATTGACTTGGTTTTAAAATCTAGTGTCTATGTTTTAAACGTTTTTTGTCAAATATTTCCCACTCATATTTTAACCTGGTTTGGGCCACACAGAGAATTTGAATTTGTCTGTCTCTTGTTTTGTTGTTTGACATCTATGGTCTGTGTGATGACGAAGGTCCCTGTCAACTATAACAGCCCGTGATTCCAGGCATTAATATGCACTTTAGCTGAATCGAAAATAAGGCTTAAATCCCCACCATCCCTCATTTCTCTTTAGCCCACACAAAACGAGTGACTTTCTAAATGGTTGTTTTATTCTATTTTATTATTAGGCAATGTACACACACTGTTCTGTGCGTACGTTGTGCGCAGCTTATTCCCTAATCACACTCTTCTTCTTGGGCCCACATTAGGTGGATTTTCAGTCGCTGTTTGGGTTCGCTATGGCAGCATCTTGTTTTGATAAAGACTGGCTCCCAGATTTTCTGGTGCTTTTGATTCCAAGCTGAGGACGTGATGCCCGTTTACAAGCTGCCTGTCTCTTCTTGTTTGGCTGGAAGGGCTCTTTGCAGCCCCTCCCCCAGCCTCCTTCTCCACTGTTCCTGCAACTGCTTTTATTCAATTCAACACTTGAGGGAACTGCAGATGAAATGTCTCTGAATCTAAATTGTCAGCAATAGATATAACAACCTACTTTCTAACCTCCCTTTCCTCCACCCACATTTTTCTGGATCTGAGAGTACTCAAGCTCATAGCTGGCTTCTCTGTCTCTCCTGTTTACTAGTGTGGAAGCTGTTCTGTACATGGAAGTGAAAATAATGGCATATAATAAAATAACACCAACCTCATTAAGTGCATGTTGGGTAAGGTAGAACAGGATGTGCCTGGGTAATAGGCGTTTGAGCGCACACAAATGTTGGGCTGCGTTCTAGCTGTGACCGTAAGGTCATGAGATGAATTTGAAAACAAACCCAGAACTCAGGAAGGCAAATAAGCTCTGTCCCCTTCAGAGTAGTCACTATGGGAGCAAATGTACTTATTTGGGTGATGCTGTTATGGTTTAAAATGTGTCTGCAGCCCTTCCTGAAAAGTTGTCTTTGCTCTGTCCACTTCCCATGAAGAACACACTCTTTCTTCTCTAGTTACTATAAAGTTATACTTCAGAGTAACATGGAGAAAAGAACACTAGGTTTGGTATCAGAAAACCTAGGTCCCAAGTCCTAGCTCTGCCATTAATCAGCTGTATGAACTTGGTCAAGTCATCTTATCTCTTGGAGTTTCAGTTTCTTTGCTGGTAAAATGGGGTCATAATATACCCTTGGGGGGGGTACTCTTCAGAGCTGTAATCTCAGTTGAGGGTTGTTTCCAGAGAGTGCTTGCTGCTTTAGGTTCTAGGGTACTTGATGATTCTAGACTTCTACTACTTTGACTCAGAAGCTCCCACTGGTATGCTTTTCACTAACCATCAGACAATAAAAGCAATTATCTCTTAGTAAAGGTATTTATTAAGATAGTATAGTGAGAAGAGTTCCCCAACAAAACCTAGGATATCCTCCCTTACTTATTTATTTTTTGAGGAGGGCATATTTTCTCACACACAGTGTCTGTAGGAAAACTAGACAGGAAGAGTAGGTAATATGGTATGTATGGGGTATGGAATGTAGAATAAGTGTGGCTAAGTCAATTCACACGTCTGGAACTGTAGAGCCTTCATATGCTTTTTCTTCTTGTAGAGTCCTCCCTTTACAAAGCTGACCCTGGGGGCACAGAGATGGCTCACTTAGCTAGGCACCTAGTGTCTGCTATCCCCTGCAGCTAGCAAAGGCTAACTCTCTCAAATCCATATCCCTAGAGTTCTTTCAAGTCTATAGCTATTAGCCTTTTTTTTGTAGCCAGAGTTGTGAAGGTTTTTTCAACCCCTCCCTTAAAAAAAAAACCTTAAAGTCTCTTCCAGACTTGAGTAATTGACTCTCATGCATCTATGTCCATCAGCTGCTTTTGAAGGTTTCCAATGCACCTGACTTCTGAATGAGGGTGTGTCCTTCTAGATCAGTGGTTCTCAACCTTCTTAATGCCACAACCCTTTAATATTCGTATGTGGGCGTATCTGCATGTGGCCAGGCCTGCCTGGAGATGGATAGAGGAGCAGTGTCTTGGTTTCTAAGACCATTGGAAATATGTGTTTTCTGATGGTCTTAGGCAACCCCTGTGACCCCTGTGAAAGGGTCGTTTGACCCCCAAAGGGGTCACGACCCACAGGTTGAGAACCACTCTTCTAGATGATTAACTCTGCTTTGATGCTAGATGCCATGGACAATGGGGATGGTGGTGAGAAGGAACAGAGAAGCCCCTTTTCCTGCTCATTTCCTTCTGGTACAGGCACAGAGGTCACCACTCACAACTGCTCCAGGCCTTGAATTGTCAAACTGTGTCTTTTAAAGGTTACCTGAGTTAAGGTCAAGCATTGTTGCTCCCTTCCAACTCAATCAGAGGGGTGTTCATACTTTATTAAGGTGTAACAGGTCCTGAGGCCTTGTTCACACATCAACACTTTAAATCCTATGGCTATACCAACCAAGCTGCTGGGATGGTGGTGGTGAACTACTGCCCTTAGTCCCTTCTATGAAGATCAAATAGAAAAAGCATACAAAATATTTTTGAATTAACTGTTGATGATACCACCATCTTCTCAGTCAGCAAAGCTCATAAACCAGGGGTCATCCTCAACTCTCATACCCATATCCAATTTGTCATCAATTCTTATTGATTCTACCTTTGTATATATCTTTTTAAAATTAAAAAAAAATTAATTTTAATTTTTTGTACCTCTCTTGATATGCCCCCTTCTCTCCTCCGAAGCAGCCAACACCCTCTTACAGGTCCTCTAATATTACTAACAACCTATTGGTTGCCAAATCTGATGTTCTTCTCTCAAGCCTCATTCTTTTTTTTTTTTTTTATCTCTGCAACATTTGACCACTCTCTCCTCAGGGATACAAGCTATGTATACTTAGTAGAGGAAAGGTAACCTTTGAAGAAAGTCTTGTGTTAAGTCGGGAACTGGGAAAGATCTTCCTGAAGAAGGTAAGATTTGAACTGAGTATCAAAGGAAGACAGATTCAAAAAGTCAGAAATTGGGAGGGAGAATGTGCTAGTTATGGAGATTAGTTACTGCAGAAGAGGAAGCCTTTCCTAATCTCACAGAATTCTAAGGCTCCCGGTAATCACTTCCAATGTATCATGTTTATAACTTGTTGGCACATATTTGTCTGAAAGTCACCTCCCCCAATAGATGTGTACATCTATTTCTTGAGACCATGGACTGTCTTTTGCCTTTCTTTGTATCCCCAGAGCTTAGCACAATGCACCCCAGCAACATTGTGCAAGCTTAATAAATGATTATTGGTTGACTGATAAGAGATGTGTCATGTGCATGCAACAGAAAGTACATCTGAATGGTTGGATTATAGAAGGCACGAAGAAGAGGAGAATGGGAGAAGATTGGAAAGGGAGGAAGGCACTGAGTTGGGAAGAACTTGAAATGTAAAAGGACTTTATATCTGGTCATGGAGGATCTTTCTATTCTACCTTAGGTAATCCTAAAGGAAGGTAGTGGGTACCCCTAGAGGTTATGATATAAGAAGATGACATGGTCATACCTGTACTTTAAGAAAATCACCTTGCCATCTGATAGACTGGAGTGGGGAGAGATTCGAAGTAAGAAGAATACGAAGACCATTGCAAAAGTCTAGGAGAGAAATGATGAGGGCCCGAACTATAGTTGTGTCTGTGTAAGTAGAGAGGATATTTATAACAACAACAACCATAAAAATGATAGCTCATATTTCTATTTCCGCTTAAGGTTTGCAAAGTCTTTTATACATGCCACCTCTTTTGATCATATTTGGATGTGTTGGGGAGATGTTATAGAGGAAGAAGTGATGAGACTAAAATTATGAGTGAGATGCAAGATACTGCTGAGGCTGTAAACCCGGGTGGCTGAGAGCGATGGCATGCCCTTTACAATAGTATGGGTGTTGGAAGAGAAGAGGGGGAAAGAGGATGAGTTCTGTTTTGGGACTGTAGAGTTTCAGATACCTACAGGGCATCTAATTCAAAATACCCAACAAGCAGCTGGAGCTCAGGAGAGAGACCAGGGCTGGGTAGGTAGATCTGAGGATCATCTGCATGGAGATGATAACTGAATTCCTGGGAGCTGATGAGATCACCAAGTGGGAGTGTCAGTAAAAGAGAAGACTGGGGATAGAGCCTGGGGAGGCAGCCTTAGGATGGAGATGGCTAAGAAAGGAAGAGATCTAAGATACAGCTGGGGGGTGTCATGGGACCTGGATGTTGGTGTTTAGTTGTTTTTAGTCTTATCTAATTCTTTGTGACCCCATTTTAGGTTTTCTTAGCAGAGATACTGGAGTATCTGGTCTTTGCCATGTCCTTCTCCAGTTCATTTTACAGATGGGGAAACTGAGGCAAACAGGGTAAAGTGGCTTGCCCAGCGTCACACAGCTAGTAAGTGTCTGAGGAAGAATTTGAACTCTGCTCTTTCTAACTCCAGGCCCAGCACTCTATCCACCTAGCTGCCCAAGCATGATAGGACCTACCAAGGTTATTTTTTTAAAAAAATGATCTCTCCACTACCCACACTCTCCAACCTTCTTGCTGCATTTTCAATAGGTGACTACAGAATTTTGGGAATTGCTGGAGTGTGTTGACCATGAATCTGCTCAATTCCAGAAGTATAGTAATTAGGCCAGTTTAATTGATCATCTTTCAACCATTTCTTACTCACGCATTGCCCGTATTATGACTCACCAGGAGGGCATCCACAATACGTGAACATTTTTTGGCAAAGAAACAATCTCTACTCATTCAATAAGAAAATGTGGTCCCTCTCATACGAGTTTTATCATGTCCTCTCTTCACCAACTTGTGTTCTATAGAGGAAAGCTTGTTCTATCTGTCCTCACAGTCAGTGTGAGGCTGAACGTGATACATTAGAACACATCTTCTAGCTAAAGTATGAGCCGGTTTCTGAGAATTGTCAATTGTTGCCAAAAAGAAACAGAGGGAGGGGACCCTCTACAGATTCAAATGGTCTCTGGATATTGTCACAGAAGAATAATGACCTGTATTCTGTGCTGCACAAGGAATTAATGTCGTGTGACTCTTCTGTCGTCAAACCCTAACCCCCATTCTCCCCTTCCTTCCCCAGATTTCATTCACAACCTCTACAGGAAGAAGTGGGAAGTGGGAAGCTGGGTGCAGGGGGAGGCGATGCTTGGAGTCACATTCTTTGTTTGGGGAAATCTGCAAGCTCCTGCTGTTTCCATTTGAATGGCATCTCATTTCGTCCCGTTCAGCGTTTGCTGATTGTTCATGCTGTCTGGAAAAGCTTTGATTAAACCTCCTAATTTTCAGCTAAGCTTTTTCTTTTCTGTAGGGCAAGCCCTTGACCTAAGAGTATAGAAAAGTGGTCAAAGGGAAAACAACAAGGTAAGGAGAAGGCTGGGGAAAGCATTGGGAGACCTGAAGGAATTAAAAGCAGCTGGAATTTGACTACGGCTGGATCCGATCCACCCCTTGAAGACAGAGTCGATTTGCCCAATTCTTATCCTCCACGATTCTGATATGTCAAAGGCTCAAAGCTCTTCAGTTGTGAAGCTCATTTTCTATTTATTTTCTTATTCTCAATCTGGCCAATACACAGATATGTCTTGTTTGTTTAAAACACACATCTATGCCTATCCCACCTCCCCAGCTTTACATCTTTAGTTGGAGAAATCATTGTTCTTTGTTTCTGCTTCATGGCTCCCCGAGATGATTTAACATGTGGTCTACGTTGACACAGTTCTCCCAGTTGATTAGTTGTTCTCTATAAGTTGTTCTCTAGGGAAGTCTACAATTCAAAAAGCCAACTCTTTAGGTGAAATGTAGTATGTAAAGTAATTACTAAACGTCGTAATGATATTAATAATAATATCATTTAAGCATCACTTTGCACAATGAATATGACCACTCATTCATTGGCCTCAAACCGGACAGATCCGCGGCAACAGACCATACGTAGGCTGAAGAGAGAGGTTTTGGCAGGGGTGATGAAAAGGAAGCAATGGTTCAGACACACCATGAAAATGAGGCCGAAAAGCCCATCAAAAAAGAATGACTTGTCAATGTAATGGAAGATATCAGATGAGGATAAGTACACAGCCAGGAATAAGGCCTTTAGATGAGGCAAGAGGGCACATGACGGGAACAAATGCCATTTCTAAAATGTGGTTTTGGAAGAAGAGTTAAAAACACGAGCTGGAAGTAGATTTAGAGAAGAATGAGGAAATGTGAACAGATAGACATCTCGATAACATAGATGTGAAGGAGAGAAGACAAATGAGAAGGAAGGTGAGGAAAGGGGGAGGTTAGTGAGATCGAGTCGAGCCCCATATGAAAAACAAGAAGGTCAATGGACCTAATTTGGGGCTCTGCCTTAAATTCACAGACAAAACCCCCTGCATAAAAATGTCACCAGGACAACTAAGGATATCAACTCCCTGAGAAGACAACATTACTGTAATTTCCAATGAGCACAGCTGGTTAGACCACGGTGCTAATGATGCCAGCTCACTACACAAAGAAAAAAATTCTGTTCCCCAGACAAAGACTGTTCTATGAGCCCCCGCCAGCTGCCTCGCATATGGGTGCTACTGGATCCAAGGCTGGATTGTTTGGCTGAAATAATGGAAAAGCATCATCACTACCATGTCAAAACCAATTCACTGTACACGTGCTATTGACTGGGCTGCTATTTTTCATTTTTTCATACAAAGGGTAGTACAGTATTGTTAGTTTCCTATTACTCACTAATATTTCTAAAAGCTTGAGGGTCCCGGTGTGAAGAATCTCTAAGTCCATTTTCAGCCATGTCTCAATCATGTACCTAGAGAAAGGAAAATCTAGGTAATGATTGTGTGATTAAACATATTTCTTAGAGAGATGTCTCACTCATCAACCAGTCTATGATCAAACACATTACTTTATGGGGAACAAAAGAAGGCAAAACAAAGCAAAAGCCATTTTCTATTTCCTTACTCAGTGTGACTATCTTTGCATTGAATATACTGAAAAGATTATTTGGGTATTTCTAGTTGTCCTCAAGAATAAAGTATGGAGGTGGAGAGTCCATTGTACTTGTACATCTATCAATAATTTTATGTTAAATAAGAAGTTGTTAATGTTGGACTGGTATGGACATTAAGATGATATTCTAGCTTTGTTTGAGAACAATAATCATTCTAAAGTTCTATAGGAAATAAAATCATTGTCTATAAAATGTACAATTCTAGAAGGTCATTATTTCCCCTTTCCTTTATGATTGAAAAACATCATAAAATATATGAAGATGAGCCAATGGATACTTCAACCAGTTTTTATAGCATCAACTTTCAAGCTCACAGACTTTAGACATGAATATGTCCATCAAAGCCTAAACTCAGAACACCTTTCTGATTATTTTTGAAGAACAATTTATAAACTATAGTTAACTAAAAGTATTTTGCAGAAAAGTCATGATGGCACTTCCATAATTCAATATACATAGAAGGTTGTGTAAAGGACATATTTTTTCAATACATCACATACCAATAGATAAAAAATGGACAAAATGGATCCAAAAAAGCATTTATTAAGCACCATACTATACTAAGTTGTAGGATACAGGTTCAAAAGTCAGACTATTCTTGACCTCAAGGAACTTGTGTCCCAATTGGAAGAGCCAATAAATAGAGGGAGAAGGAAGTTTTAGTCTGGGGAGTCACAGGAATGGTGAATGGAGTTATAGGAAAGTAGGTTGCCAAATGCTTTCAGTGTGATTTGATTATTACTCCCAGAGCAAGAGATGGAAAAGCAAGGAGGGAGACCTGCAGGAAGGGGAGTGATGGAGATGGTGGATGTTATACTCCAGTGCCAGGACAGATGGCCACATGCCCAGAGTGGATGTCTGGATGGGATTTGAAATGTGGTTAAATTAAATGGGTTAGGTGAGTTTGCAGTCACTGACTCCCTCACTAATCAGGGCAGCTCAGCCCCCAGGCAGAGGGTTCCAAAGCTGAGTGGGTAAACTCAACAAGATAACAAATAAGACAGCTAAGCAAGTAGTTTGTCAAACCATTTCTCAAGTAATTTCAGGACTCAGTCCAAGCAGAGAATTCTTCAGTGTAAAAAATGCTAAGAAACTAAAAAGTTTTCAAATACCATGTGGATTATGGAAATTTATTTGGCAACTATAACCAAAGTGATTAATGTGAAAGTTCAGTGGAAACAATGAGCTCCAATTAATGACTATTTTATTAGGTCAATTAGAAGGGAGTGGTTTGGAATGCAATATTGTGATAGTAGTGTTGAACTATATTTTTGATATATCGAATTGATTTCATTTAAAATTTCAGAATGGCTATGGAAATAGTTGAAGTTGTCCCCTAATTTAAATCTATAAAAATGATGGAAAATGAATTCCTTTTGAAAATTAAAAATTTTTTGTTCTGAATTTAATGACCATCAAAAAGGGACATTTTTATATATGAAGTTGAACTGAAAAGGGGAATACATGAAACACTGAATCTCTATTATATATAGCTTGCCTTAAAAATATTATATAAAATGAATTTACCATGTTATTTTCAAAATTGTCCTGCTCGCCTGTTTGTCTGAATTTCATAAATTTAATTTATTTATTTTGATTAGCATGGTACCTACTGAGGGCTCTATTGAAGTGGAATTTTGCAGTGATACTGCTAAAAATCACAGAATCACAGAATTTTTGAGTTGGAAAGAACCTTGGCAGCCATCTTGTCCAATCCATATCTGAAAGGAATTACACTATCATGTACTCAATAAACAGTCATGCTACTTAAAGACTTCCAACAGAGAGAATCAACCTCTGCCCAAGGGAGTCTACTTTACTTTCGGGCAGCTTTTTCCTCACAGAAAGCCTCAATTTTACTCTTTCATCACTTCTGGTTCTCCCCTCTGGGGCAGAAGATTCAACCTGTCCCCTTCCTTTTCTCAGCTGCCTGCACAGCATGCGTAACTCATGGATGTAATAGAGTGCAAGGTCCAGGCTTGTTTTTTTCACATCATGGCTCAGTCCCTTGTTGCTTTATCAGCTCTAGGGTCACATAGTGATTCTGCTTCTCTTTAATTTGGGTTCTGGAACTTGAGTGGAACTGCCCTTCTCTCCTGAAGGCTGGGTCCAGGGATTCAGTGATTCCCAGGACCGATTCACCCCTCTCCTTTCTTATAGAGTCTGTTTCTGCAATGCTTACCCTTCCCCTCCCACCCTTGCTCCTGCCATCTCTTACTCTCTGGGTTTCCTTTTTCTGCTACTTCTCCTAATGGGCATACCTTTGCTCCTCTGCCATTGCTCTTCCATCACAGCTATCTCTGGGCCAAGGATTTCCCTAAGGAAGTTCTAAAGGAATAAATAAGAGTAACCATGCAATTATTTGATCTATGAAATTGGAACTGGACTTTCAGACTCCTCAACTCGTGAGATTGGCATCCTTAGAGAATTCTAGAACCTCACAGAATCTTAGAGTTGAATGGAATCTCAGAGGTCATCCAGTTCAAGCCATACCTGAATAAGGATATTCTCTAGACTTTTCCAACAAGCAGAGTGATTAACACAGCTTATTTTGAAGACTTTGTTGAGGATATCACTTCCTAAGGACATCTCAAAGGCATCGCTTCATCCAGTGTTGAGGGATTCACTACTTCCCATTCTACTTTTTAGAGAGCACTGTTAGGAAGTTTTTCCTTATATAAAGGATGAGTGTGTGTGTGTGTGTGTGTGTGTGTGTGTGTGTGTGTGTGTGTGTGTGTGGTAGTAGTGGTGGGGGGGCAGGGACTGAATCAATCAATTAAATCACTTCACAACACTTAAAGTCACTAATAAGATACTAGCCCTGATCCTTTTGTAGGTATGTAGACTTTCTGGACAGTTAGGTGGCACCATAGTTCATATAGTACCAGGCAGGAGGACTCATCTTCCTGAGTTCAAATCTGGCTTCAGACATTTCCTAGCTGTGTGACCCTGGACAAATCACTTAACTCTCAGTTACCTCATTTGTAAAATGAGCTGGAGAAGGAAATAGCAAAGCCACTCCAGTATCTTTGCCAAGAAAACCACAAAAGAGTTAGACATGATTGAAACTATTGAACAATAGACTTCTGTGTACAAACACTTTTGAATCCATCTGAAGCTTTATAGGAGGTGCTTGATCAATTTATAAATCCATGGAAGCCACTGGCTGAAGTGAAATAATGTTGTACAAGAAGCTTACTTAAATGTGTTGGAGAAACTTGTTTCCACCTGTGGGGTTTGTATGAAATAGCAAGCCAATTCAGAACCCAAGCTAATGCCTTAGAAAACCCTTCCTAGCCCCTCTGGGGTGACCTGAAATTCTAGAAGTAACAGGGAATAACCTGGCTCTGGGGATCTGATCTGCCTTTCCTGTTACATAAGAAAAATGTCCCAATCTACTTTTTCTTATTCCTCCTAGTACTGACCTGGAGGGCCAAGAAAAAACACTTCCTCTTGCACATGTAGCCTTCCAGATACTTAAAGGCAGCCATCCTATCCCATCACCCTGTCTTTTATTAAGGCTTCTTTTCATCCTTAGTTGTCAAGCTCTCCAGGCCTCTTGCCATCTGGTCAACTTCCTCTGTCCATACTCTATAAAGTCCCTGTGTATACAGAGTACAAAACCACAAAGTAATATGGAGCTGTGACATGGAAGGTTAATTTTGTATAAATTCCAGGAAGGCTCCAGTACTGCAGTGGGACTGAGCTGGCCCTGTCTTAGAAGGAAATTGGGGAGGCCTGGTCTAATCCCATGTGGAAATCAATGATCTGAAATACTTCTGGGAGCATAGGAAACTACGGTAACCATGGTGACATATGGGGAAAATGGGGTTATTCTCTTATGGTTCCATTTTTCTTTGGCCTGTAAGTTGTTACTCTTCTATAATTATTTGTTTTCTGTGGGTTTTTTCCTGCTTGACTGTAAGTTCCATAAGGGTGTCATAGAAATGCATGCACGTTTGTACACACACATGTCTGTATGTGTATAGATATATAATATATATGCACACATATATGGGATGTGAGACGAAAGGTTAATTTTTATATTACACATAATGCAATATTATATACAACATATTGTATAATGTATAATACGTAATTATAAGAAACTAACCTCCCATGTCCTTCCATTACATAGTATACAATGTTTATATTATATGACATTACATATAAGATAGTACACAATTATAAAAAGTTACCCTTCCATGTCAGAGTCCCATATGTTTATATGCATTCTATATAACATACATAATATATATATACACACACATTGTATATATGCATCATTTAAATTTTATAGTTATAGCACAATACTTTTCATACAAAAGATACTCAACACTTTTGTTGAATTAACGAATTTGGATTGGCCAAAACTGTGTTTGAACTAGCGATGATGAGAAAATAATATTATGGCTCAATTAAAATACTAGAAAATACTTGATATCATATTTGTAATTATATAATAAGTAATATTTTAATATAACATATTATCAGAAAAAGTTGAAAATAGGAAATAGACACAATATAGAGTCAGAGAGTCCTTTAGAAAATACAGTTTAGGGACCTCCAAGTCTCACCAGGGCAGCTAAGTGGCAGAATGGATAAAGTGTGAGCCAGGAGTCAGGACAGCTCATGTTCCTGGGTTCAAATTCAGCCTTAGACTCTTACTAGCTGTGAGACCCTGGGCAAGTCACTTAACCCTGTTTGTCTCTCTTTCCTCATCTGTAAAATAAGCTGGAGAAGGAAATGAGAAACCACCCCAGAATTTCTGCCAAGAAAACCCCAAATGGCTTCAGAAAGAGTTGGACATGATTGAACAGAAAGTCTCACAAGTTTATAAACCTCTCGAATACATTACTATCAAATTATTGCACTGTTTTCAGAATAAATCATCCCCCTTTATATATCACTACATAACCCATGCTAAATAACTGGGTAAAATATGGAATGTGTTTATTTTTATGATGCATGCTAGTCAGGCTTTTTTTTATTTTGGTGCTTTTAGTTTTTAGCTTTTTTCTTTGTTTTGTGATGGGTTGGATTCCCTCAAAAAAAAAATCATTATGCAATGAGATCCAACCTTGACCAGACTGAATAACGTCAGCTTAACTAGTGAAGGCCAGTCCATCAACACTGCCAGGATCACACAAACAAGGGAAAATACCGAGGGGCCTCTTCTATTTGTGTACCTGGCTATCTGTGTTCAATATGTCAGAGAGAAAATAACATGAAGAGATTTAAATGCTCTGTTTTGACAGGTTAATTAGGATTCCAATCACAACCTGCCTACTCCCCCTAATTTAGCAACGTCCAGGAAAGGTGGCCGACTGTCTCTAAAGCAACTGTACCAGGAGGTGCCAGAGAAGAGGGAGGAGGGGAAAAAAAGTCAAGCAAATGGGAATAGCTTGGTGGAACTGTAGCTGATCTATAAATGAGGCAGCTGCTTCTATAGCAGGGCATATCAAAACAGTTAACTGATAAAAAATTTCTTTGCATAGAACTTAGAGACTGGTGGCTTAAATCCTGTCAATCTCCACCTGTCCTACCTTGTAATCAATAGTTCCAACTGAGAACTCTACAGGATGCCTGGTTCTTTTCCACTTAAATTAGAGCTCACCCTCTGTATGAGATTTCCTAGCATGGGGCTGCCTCTGATACAGGCAGTGGTGCACCAGGCTCTGACTTCTCCAAGGCCATTATAAATACTCTTCTTATCGCAAAGACATCACCATGGGCAAACACTGGGATTCTTGATTCCTACTCAGCTCTCAAACGTTGAACTATAATAAGGTACTGAGATGATTGTGGGCCAGGACCCTCACTGGGAAATCGCTTCTGGATATAGACCTACGTGGGGTCTAAGTTACAAATATCAACTGTTCTCTAGGCACATTCCTACCAACTTCATCAAGAACAATAGTCAGCCCACTGGAGCTGGCTTCACTCAACATAAAGGGTGAGAGCACTGATCATGTTCAGACTGAAATTCTGTTGATCTGGGGGTATTCTGGAAGTGAAAGATCATTAGTGTTCACCTAATAGGCTGTAATATTAATTAATATTATAATATTAATAGATAATTGTGAAAATATATACAAGTCTTGCCTCTACAGTTAGATTATAACATTTCTTGACTGCAAGGGATTACATTTTCTGCATCTCCCACAGCTTCTGACCCAATGCTGCATACCATGGGCATTCAGACCCTTGATGACGTCACAAAAGCAGTGTGATAGTAACCTTCTGAGGGATTTCAACCTGAACTTCCAATAGGTGCTTTTCCTGGAGCTGATTCTTGGCCTCTGAGTTCATCAGGAAAATTTCATTGGTAAGGTCTATGATAATCTCAGATACACCTGAATTTTGCTTTTTTTTTTTCTTCCCCTGAACCTACAAACCATAGAGAAGAAACCTACACATTTATATGGGGAGTAGCAGGTTTATTTGCATGCTTTAGTACGAATTAGGCATCTAGTTGGAGTGGATTACTTAAGAAAAGCAGTAATTTTTATATCACTTCATTTTGTGACAGCAGTGTGCATGTGTGTGCATTCATATGTGTACAGACATGTGTATGTGTGCTCCTGCTGGCATTAGACTGACTCAGAACATCTAAACTTGACTAGGAGAAACTGGACTGAGCTGTTTTTCTCACCTTTAGTTGGTTTTCTGTCTTCTGAGAGCTAGATTTTTTTATTGTGCACACACACGGGTTCTATTTCTCTCTCTGTATTTTTAATTCTGTGGTTTTTATGAATGGATGATACTTCAAGGAAAAATGTAAGTTATAGCTTTCAAAGAGCACATTTTAGTGACTGAGATGTTGCAGCACATGTTGGTATGGGGAAGTGGAATATTTCAAGAACCATTTGAGTCCATATAGAAGCTGGGGGACAGTCAAACACGAAAAATAACATTGAGAATTGGCAAAGTATTTCTTCAAAGGAGCCTAATTAGTGCTCAGAAAACAATCAAAAACATTCTGAAGGACCCAGTAGTGGGGATGCCCTCTACAATAGAAGAGGCTTCTTGAATTTGGAAGGAAAGTGAGGAGACCAACTTAAAGAAATGGCTTCTAACTGTTGCTTGGAAAAACAAAAGGAAACAAAAAGCAAACTTTTTCATGGGCAAGACAATATAAAGGCTAGAGAGTACTGATGATGGGAAAAAATTAATTTTTACTGATAAAAACTCTTTTTGTAACTCAGTAAAATAACAAAACCATTGTCAGAAGAAGTCTAAGTGGGCCTGTAAGATCTGGACACCTTCATCAGACTATACAACTCCAAAAAGTGTTTGGGAGATTTAAAAATTTCCATTCTTGTCCTACTTTGAAGGAATGATGAACTCGGATAAATATATTGACAATATTCAGAGAAAGAATTGTTCTACAATTATAGAAAATTCCAAGTGGAGATGGAACGTTGCAATATAATCTTGCATCAATGTCACATGAAATGAAAAGTTAAGAAATTTAATCCAAAAGTTGGAAATGAACATATAAAAATAAAAAGAGGCTAAAAGCTCATAGATCCTCACACTTATGTATCATAAATGCTTTCCTTGAGAAGGGAATCAAGCAATATTAGATATTGTGAGTACCAAAGAACATCCCTTAAAATAAATCTGGTTATATTTTAACAGGAAATACTGAGTCATTGATACAAGAATGATTTCTGAAACAGTCATCTTTGTTCAGTCATATTACTAACTTGTTAGGGCAAAGATAAAAACCAAAAGCATATTAGAAAAATAAAAATTAGGACACAAAATGCAGCTGAGACAAATCATATCTATCTGAATTAAGCTGCTGATGTGAAAAAAATGTGAAATTAGGACAAGAAAATAGATATTAACACAGATCATCACCATTTCTTGATGAAATTAAATGGATATAAATCAATTGTCATAAAAAGAATGCCATAAATACCTGGAAACATTTTATCTCTTTGCTTAGAGGAGAGATATGGCAGCCCAGTACAATAGTGGTTTAGAATATAAACTATTTTATAAAATTTTACAAGATAATGAAAGATTGAGTTATATGTCATAAAACATGAGAGACAACTAAGTGGTGCAGTGGATAGTGCCAAGCCTGGAGTCAGGAAAACTCATCTTCCTGAGTTCAAACACTTCCTGGCTTTGTGACCCTGGGCAAGTCACTTAACCCTGTTTGCCTCAGTTTCCTCAGCTATAAAACGAGCTAGTGAAGGAAATGGAAAACAGCTCCAGCGTCTTTGTCAAGAAAACCCCACATGGGATCACAAAGGGTCAGCCATGACTGAAATGATTAAACAACAACAACAACAACGTCAAGTGTTGATAAGCAATGAAAGAGAAAGGTTGGTGAGAGATCCAACTGAGCTAATTCATCCTAAGGGTACCTAAGGATGAGAATGGAAGAGCAATTCATCTCCCACCAGTTTTGGGCTGGATTCCATCATGGTCCCGGGAAACCTCATCCCTAAGAAACCCATTGTCCTGCCATATTGTACATGTCTTAGCACTCACACACCATCAGTAGCCTCAGTACCCTCTAATTGGAGGGCTGGCATGCAGCTAAAAACCTCCTCCTAAAGCCTCCATCTAAACAGGGCTTCCAGGCCATCAATCTCTTCATTTCCCACCAACTGTACACTCCTTTGGACTGACCTTCATCATGCCTCCAAATTGGTACCTTTGCTCTCCTCACCAGACTGACTTATGGCAATGAACAGACAGAAAATGTGTGTATGCATGTATGTATATAACCATACACATATATGTATACATATACACATGCATGTATATTTATATTTCCACAGAAAGTAGAGCCACCACAACTGGTCTCACATAGCAAGTTCTTACTATGCTACATAAGCAAGTAATGACAAGAAGAAGGAAAACTAGAATTTCTATAGCACTTTAAAGGTTTGCAAAGTGCTTTAAAATATTATTGCATTTTATCATCATAAAAGCCCTGGGAGGGGTAGGTATGATTATTACTCTCATTTTACAAGTGAGGAAAATAACAAATGACTGAAAGATACAGAGAATGACTCATCCTACTGCACTTATATTTTATTGACTATAAACAAAATGCTAGAACAAAACTCTGCCTTAAAGGCTCTCCTCCAACAAGATGCCTCCCATGGCTATGATACAATCAGGCAATATTCCTTGGAAGGTACAGTGACAGAGATAGCTATTCAATGATTAACTGATTTTTTTTTATATCATGCTAGGCATAAACTAGGAAAATATATGTTTGCCAAAGATGCGTGCACTGGATATTATAACAGTTGCAATGACTTCCCTTTAAATGGCAGAGGAATGTCCTATTGAGGCCAAGATTTTTTAGATCAGGAGTTCTTAATCTGAAGTCTCTGAACTTGTTTAAAAAATATTTTGATAACTGTAATTCAATATAATTTGTTTCTGTTGGATTCTTATTTATATTTTAAAATGTATTTAAAACATCATTCTGAGATGGCTTCACCAGAATGTTGGAGTGGTACATGACACAGACAAGGCTAAGAAGTGATTTAGAGGTTGTTTACAGATGACATTTTGCTTACTGCAAAGTTCTAAAACAATGCAGATTCTTCTAAATTAGATCCATAATCACACACACACACACACACACACACACACACACACACACACGCACACACACACACACTCCCCACACACAATTTGGCTTATTCAAGCAAGAGAAACCAAGTGTATTAATGCCTTATGTCCATCAGAACATATCTTGGATAGACATTGTTCCTGGTCCTAGAATGTCCAGTAAAAGGACAACCCAACCTCACCCAGTCTACTCAGATAAGACTGAGATGGGTTGCCTTTGGGAATTTATGCAGGGCTTTTATGGACTCCAAACAACTTCCTGAAATACCAATTCATGTTTTTAGCAATACTCTTCCATGGATGCTTTGTGAATGCAAAAGTGATGGAATACTACTGTCTTTACAGAATTCAAGTTGAGGGCCATCCAAAGGCCATTAGAGAGATGCATGCACAGTGAGCATGAATTACCAATGAGGATTTACATGGGAGAAGTGGGATAAAGGAGAGACATAGGACTAGAATAGGAGACTTACTTGTCATATAGTAAGGAGGGGGGTAGGATAAGCAGTGGATTGCCCATCTCTTCTGTTGGGAGTCACAATGTTAGGAGATGTAGGGGAAGAATCCCATCCCCACTCTTTAACATTGGGTAGACCACTGTGGAGGATTTACCAGAGGACACAGCAAGAATCCCATTGAATGAAGAAGCATAGATGAAGACTGACCTATTTTAGAGGAGTATCTGCACTGATAAGATCATAGGCACTTTGAAGAATAGGTGTTCTTTGGAGATTTTCAGTCTAACCAAATATGGTAGCTGTTCAATTTGGCTGGTAGACACTCACTCACCAGTCAGGGTTCAAATCATTAATTCTCAAAATAGTTGCTTTAGATACTTGTGAATCAATCTGGCAAGAACTGATCATGTTGGGTCATTATGAACATTATCTAATTTTTAATGTTAGCTGAAATCTATATAAATCTGAAAAACCAATAAAATAAAACTATTTCTAGTATAAGTATCTAATATTTTACCTTACAGGGAAATTTTTGTCAAGGGAATAAAAATATTAAGGTTTTATTCCTTTTTTATTTATTCCTTCCTAGTGATACTAAATTTTCATTTTGTCTGCTTTGAAAGGCATACTAAAATCTGATGAGAGAAGTCATACATTTCATTATTTATGTTACAGAATAATTCTCTATTTTACAATTCTCTGGGGTTCCTTATTGAATAAGTGTTTGTTTATGGCTCACTAATTATTTGAGACAAAGATCAGAGGTCAGAGAAACTTAATGTCGCTATCAATTGAAGACTAATCAGAGATCATAATGGAAATCGATGATAAAATATGATTCAAAGGCATCCTCAAAGGTCTTATCCTCTTGTCCTCTTTCCATATAATCTCCTCTTTGGTGTTCTCATCTATTCCAATGACTTCCTATATCACTTCTCAATAGATGACTCCCATCTCTCTATTTTCAGACGCTTCTCTTTCTCCTTGAGGTCCATTCTTGAATACTAACTGCAAAGTGAATTCTTTATTTTTCCTTTAACATATGATCCTCTGCAATTTTTTTCCTGTTGCTAATGATGACAACCATCATCCTCTTGGTCACTCAGGCCCTACCCTCTTTACTACTACCCTCACTTAACTCTTAGTTCAATTATTGTATTGGCCTCCTAACTTGTCTTTATGTCTCTGTCATTTTCTGTTGTCAAAGTGATCTTTCTAATAACCAGTCTAATCATAACATTCCTTTACTCAAAAACTTTGTCAATGGGACAAAATACAATGCTTTATTTTGGTGCTCAAGGACCTTCATGATCTGGTTTTAACCTACTTTTCAATGCATCTTTCTTTTTTTTTTTTTCCAATTTATTTATTTATTTTTAGTTTTCGACATTCATTTCCACAAGATTTTGAATTACAAATTTTTCTCCCTGTCTTTCACCTATACCCACCCCAAAATAGCAAGCCTACTGAATACCCTTTCCCTCAATGTGTTCTCTCTTACGTCCTCCCCCAAGCCCCCAACTTTCTAGTAGGACACAATGGATTTCTATACCCCAGTGCCTGTATATCTTATTCCCCAGTTGCATGTAAAAAACCATTTTTAAAAAAAAATTTGTTTTTGAAACTTCGAGTTCCAGAGTCTCTCCCTTCTTCCCTCCTCACCCACCCCCACTGGGAAGACAAGCAATTCAACATAGGTTGTACATGTGTGGTTACGCAAAACATTTCTATAGTAGTCATATTGTGAAAGACTAACTATATTTCCCTCCATCCTATCGCACCCCTCACTTATTCTATTTTCTTTCTTTCTTTTTTTTTGGAGGGTAGTTGGGATTAAGCTACTTGCTTAGTTTTTGTGTTAAGTGTGTGAGGCCAAATTTGAACTCAGGTCCTCCTGACTCCAGGGCCAGTGCACTATTCAATGCACCACCTAGCCACCCCAACTTATTCTATTTTCTACTTTGACCTTGTCTCTTTTCAAAAGTGTTTGCTTCTAACTACCCTCTCCACCAATCTGCTCTCCCTTCTATCATCCTCCTCCCCTTATCCCCTTCCCCCCTGCTTTCCTATAGGGTAAGATACCCAATTGAATGTGTATGTTAGTCCCTCTTTAAGCCAAATTCAATGAGAGTAAGGCTGACCCATTCCCTTTCACCTTCTTGCTCTTCCCCTCCATTGTAACAGTGTTCTCTTGTCTCTTTTATATGAGATAATTTACCCTAATCTATCTCTCCCTTTCTCCTTCTCCCAATATATTCTTCTCTCACCTCTTAATTTTATTTTTTAGATATCATCCCTTCATATTCAACTCATCCTGTGCCCTCTATGTATACATATACACACATATGCACACACTGACATATGTATTTATATACACATACACCCTCCTATAAATACACACACACACACACAGACACACACACACACACACACACACACATATATATATATAT
>CM053581.1:36778739-36810124 GCA_028627135.1 Pseudochirops cupreus
TTGTATTTGAAAGTCAAATTTTCTGTTCAGCTCTGGTTTTTTCATCAAGAATGCTTGAACATCCTCTATTTCATTGAATGATCATATTTTTCCCTGAAGCATTATACTCAATTTTGCTGGGTAGGTGATTCTTGGTTTTAATCTTAGCTCCTTTGACATCCAGAATATCATATTCTAAGCCCTTCAATCCCTTAATGTAGAAGCTACTAGGTCTTGTGTTATCCTGATTGTGTTTCCACAATACTTAAATTATTTCTTCTTTACTGCTTGCAGTATTTTCTCCTTGACCTGGGAACTCTGGAATTTGGCTATAATATTCCTAGGAGTTTTCTTTTTGGGATCTTTTTCAAGACGTGATTGGTGAATTCTTTCAATTTTCTATTTTGCCCTGTGGTTCTAGAATATCAGGGCAATTTTGCTTAATAATTTCTTGAAAGATGGTGTGTAGGGCTCTTTTTTTTGATCATGGCTTTCAGGTAGTCCAATAATTTATAAATGATCTCTCCTGGATCTATTTTCCATGTCAGTGGTTTTTCCAATGAGATATTTCACATTGCCTTCTATTTTTTTTATTTGTTTGGATCTGTTTTATAGTATCTTGATTTCTTATAAAGTCATTAGCTTCCAATTGCTCCAATCTAATTTTTAAGGAATTATTCCCTTCAGTGAGTTTTTGAAATTCCTTTTCCATCTGGCAAATTTGGCTTTTTAAGGCATTCTTCTCCTCACTGGCTTTTTGGGCCTCTTTTGCCATTTGAGTTAGACTATTTTTTAAGGTGTTATTTTCTTCAGTATTTTTTTGAGTCTCCTTTAGCAGTCTGTTGACTCTCTTTTCATGATTTTCTTACATCATTGTCATTTCTCCTCCCAATTTTTCCTCCATTTCTCTTACTTGATTTTCAAAATCCTTCTGGAGTCCCTTCATGGCCTGTAACCAGTTCATATTTTTCTTGGAGGCTTTTGATGCAGGAGTTCTGACTTTGTTGTCCTCCTGCAGTTCCATGCTTTGATCGTTTTTGTCCCCAAAAAAGGATTGTGTGGTCTGTTTGTGCTTTCTCTGCTTGCTCATCTTGCCAATTACTTGCCTTTTGAGCTCTTTGCCATGGTAGAACTCTGCTTCCAGAATGGAGAGAGCTTTGTCCCAATTTGCTGGGTTTTTTGCAGCTGCCAGAGCTATTAGGAGGGCACCCTCTCTACAGCCTCCACAAGCTCTGGCACACTGGCCACACACCCCAGGACCAAGATCATGATCCACATCCAAGCAGGTTAAAGCAAGAGTGATTACCCTCTGAATGGTTGCTTGGTCCCCTTATGATCTGCAGGTCAGGAGTTCTGGAAGCAGCCATGCAGCAGCAGCTGCAGCCGTGGTGACTCCACCAGTTCTCACCCTGAGGTCAGGACCTGTACTGTTCTTCTTTCACCCTTCCAACAGAATTCCCCACTGATGTTTTATTTTCTCTTTGGCATTTATGGGTTGAGAAGTCTGGAAACAGCCACTGCTGGTGATTCACTCTCCTGAAATCTGCTTTGGCCAGTCTGGGCCGCCCTGGGGTTGGAACTGAGGTTCACAGAAGTCCGTACTCGGCTCCCAGAGTGCTGCGATACACCTTTCCTGTCAGCCTGCCAGGCTGCCTTCAGTAGGAGATTTGTTTCTCTCTTTCTCTTTGTGGGTTCTATAGCTCTAAAACTTGTTTAGAGTCATTTTTTTTACAGGTATTGGACATGATTGGAGCTGAAGCACATGCCAAGTTTGTGCTTTTACTCTGCCATCTTGGCTCCACCGCTCTATGCATCTTTCATAAGGATACTTCTCTCTTTGACTTCTGATCACTTATTTTATTCTAACCTGTGTCATAATTTAAACCCTTCCTGTGTCTAAGTCATGCTATCTACTTTCATATTCATCTACTCCCTTCATTAGAATGTAAGCTCTTTAGGATATAGGGACTAAATATTGTTTCACGCTTTGTATCCTTTTACTTGCCATGGTGTCTTATAATGAATAGATGCTTAAATGTTGAATTGAATTGTTGTATTAATTGTACAAATTTGAATGAATATGCAACTTTAATAGGACAAACCTTTTTTAATAAAATGACCTAAATTCATATTCCCTTTTCAAGATTCAGATTAATTTTTTAATCCTGGATTTTCTCTATGCATTTTTTAAAAGAGAGAGATAATCCAATTTTAAAAGACCTTTGCCAGTTAGTTTGCCCAGATTGTGTTTCATCCCTGATGGAAAATGTTTATAATGTCAGGGGTTAAAGGCTGGAGATAAATGCAAACTCCATCAGAATGTAAGTTCTTTGAGGACAGAGACTAATACCATTTTTCATTGCTCAAGCTTCATTGTCTAGCACATAGTAGAAATTTAATACATTTTAATAAAGTGGAATCATGGGGTCACAGATTTAGAAACAGAAGGGACTTTAGAGATCACTGAGTCTAACTCCAACATTTTACAGAAGAGGAAACAAGCCTAGTGAGGTAGGGTGGCTTGCCCAGGGTCATACAGATATTATGAGCCTGTGATGGGATTTGAACTCAGGTCTTCTTAAGTTCAAGGCCACGGTACCCGTTATATCATGCTACCTTGAGATCATTGGAGTAGATGAAAAACAAAAACTACATGTCCCCTAACACACCTTTATAAATGGTGTTAAATCTTTAGCTAACAAGAACAGTCTCTCTAAGACATCCAAATAGGAACTAGGATTCATTTTATTTGTTCTAACTACAGTATAGAAAAAAAAACCACGGAAGAAGATACACTGGGACAAGCCCCTTAGGGTATCTGGCTCTCGCCTTATTTCTTTTTGCCCAAATGAACTGATTTATATGCCTTTTTGCAAAAGAAGGAATGTAGAGGTGAGGACAACCCAAAAGGGTGACCACTGAGGTCTTGGTTGTTATTCAGGCTTGGGGAAATGGGAAATAAGGCTGTTATGTTTCTGATAAAAGTATTTCATGTTTCTATATAAAAATACCCTGAAGTTTTTTTCCAAGTGATGCTGAAATGCTTTTATGCTTTCACTCCAAAAATCTGATCTCTTTCTTCAGCATATTAAACCATAGTAGATTCAATATAATTCCTCACATTCTAGACTAGCCTGTTTGAGCAAGAAGGAAAAAAAAATGGAGGGAGATGTAGGAAAGAGGATTGAGAATTCCTCTTAGAATGTTGAAAGGGAGAATAGGTGAAGCAAAATGATGAGAATAGCTGCATCCACACCAAATTAATAGTAAGATTCCTGATGTGAAAAACAACTTTCCTACAGCATTCATTGATGACAACCCTTTAAAACTATTGACCCCTTTTCCTAATAGTATAGAAATGAAGATGGATTTTTTAAAAGAAGGTCTAGTTAAACTTTTCAAATTTCCTCTGGAGAGTAAAACAGAGAGGAAGACAGGCATGGCTTAACAGGTATTTTCCCTCTCAAATATCTATGAGTCTGTCATTTTATGACTTGGAGACTAGTGGTATGAAATTAAAATGGCAACAGATGCCACCACTAAACTGTACATAAGGATGCCTGGAGGCTGCACATTGACTTCGAAAACTACACGTTAACATCATCTGTGTTCTATTGTATTTTTTATTTATTTTGTTAAATATTTCCCAGTTATATTTTAATCTGGTTTGGGCCATACTGGGGAGCCAGTAAGGTGTTTGACATTCCCGTTATAGACTGTTTAGGAATTGTATTTTTTTTTTAACTTACAAGTAGTTATAAATCATGTAAAAATGGCATTCATTCCACTGGTTTGAGGCAAATGGCCAGTGCATTTAAGTAAGTCAGACTGCAAAGTTACCTTGAAGGACAGAGTAAGAGGTTAGTTTTTGACCCTCTAGGCAATGGAGACCCACTAAAAATAGTGGAGAATGGGGGTGGTTGTGATCTACTATAATTTTGGGGGGAGAAAATAATTCTTTTCAAGTCACATTAAAATAACTAACAATTACTAAGACAGAAAAAACTGTAAGTATACAACTGATAATATTAACCAAGATGTACTGCCTGACTCATTCAACCAGGAGAGCTCAAGGCTGGGAAGTTTAGTTTCTTCATGTAGTAGTAAGAAATTGATAGAAATAATAAGCATTTGAACTTGAATTTTAATATAACACATCACATAAACCGGCTGGTTATTAACATTAAGTTTCTAATTATGGCTTTCTTTCAAGAAGATCAAAGGAATTATTGTCAATGAGCTCCACTTTTTACCTCTATATGTAAGAGTAGCAAACATATAGAATGTTTCCCTACAAAGGATGCAAGAAAAAGAGGTTTTCACTTCTCCATCTGCACAGAAATGCTGCTACTCCAGTGGCACCTTCTTAAAGAGCTTGACCCATTAGCTTCAGCTGTGAAGTCTTGAAAGTTTCCAACTGTGTAAGGGTGCTAATTTGCCCAACCATACAGTAACTGCTATTGCGCATACCAATTATAGCTTTCCAATTCCATTTTGGAAATAGCACAAGGAATCTCCACTTTGAGCATGGAAAAGACCCCACAATGGCACAAGAAAGAAGTAAAATAAGAAAGGTCAAAGGGAGAGTTTTCAATCACTGACACTTAAGTATCCCTACCGCTAGTAGTCTTGTGGATACAAAAGGAGCTACCTCCCTTTAGTGTTATATTATTCTCTGAAGTGAACCTTGATGGATAGATTGACTTTGGGTAGGAAGATCTCTGTTGGATGCAAGGAAAACCTTTTTAACATTAGGACTATCCCAAAATAGAATAGGCTTCCCCAAGAGATAGTAGATACACTATTATGGATGGTCTTCATATTGAGGTTGGTTGATCACCTGTTGGGATGTGGCCTTGAGGATTTCTGTTTGAATATTGGTTCTATTAGATGACCTCCAAGGTCCTTTTTGACTTGGAGATTCTGTAATTTTATTGAAGGTAGGACTTGTATGAGAGACAGATTACTCTAAATGATTTGCACCGATTAGTCTAGCAGAGAAGAATAGCTTTCACATCTTCTAACTTCCTAGCAATTTAAAAACCATATTTCTACTTACTAAATTGTCAATCAAGAACCCTACATTAAGAAGGCTACTCTAAGACCTAAATTAACCTATAGTATCATTAATGTGGCTATTCTCTCTCTTGGTATAGGTTATAAGTCACTCATATCTTCTCATCTCCTGTGCTCTTTGTCCGTGTTCTTCCATAGATGCTTTACAGAGAGCCTTTTTCCAATTCAATTCAATCCAAACATTTGTTCAGTACTTACTTTGGGCAAGAAACTGTGTTAGTGCTAGGAATATAGTCAGAAATGAAACTATCTCTGCTCTCAAGAAGCCTCCATTCTACTTGATAGATGCATGTACACAAATAAATGTAGAATAAGAGAAACTGTGGAGGGAGAGAACCCTAATGATAATGGGGACAATCAAGGCTTTCTGGAGGAGATGGCATCTGAGTTGGAGATGGAGATGAGGATGGGGATCATTCCAAACTTGTATAAATGTATGGAGATGAATGATGAACTGTTAAGTTTGAGGAAAGAATTATAATAGTCCTGTTTGGTTGAAATGTAGAGTAGATGAAAGGCAATAGTATAGTCAGTCAATAAGCATTTATAATTAATAAATAATTTATTTTTTATATGGTTCTACCATGGGCCAGCACTGTGTTAAGCAGTAGGGATACAAAAAAAGGTAAAGTATAAAATAGGGTTGGAAAGGTAGATGGATTTGTGGAAAGACTTAAATATCAGACTAGGGAAATTTGCATTTTATAGGCTAAGAGGAAATACAGAAGGCAGTTATGTGTAGGGTGGATTGGATGTAGGAAGACTAGTTAGGAGACCATTACAGCATTATAGGTAAAAATTGATAAAGGCCTGAATTGTAGTGGTGGCTGCAGAAATGGAGATAAGGGGATGTTGTGGAAGTAGAATCTAATCAGTTGCCAAGTCTTGATTCTAGCTTCACACTCACTCTAGCATCCATTCCCTTTACTCTCAAAACATAGCCACCATCCAGGTTTAGGCCTTTATTTCTCCTCACTTAGAGTATTATAATAGGTTTTTAAAGTGATCTCCTTGCCTCGAACTCATTCCCAGTCCATTCTCTATGTAGCTACAAAAGTGATAGTCTTGAAACATAAATCTAACCATGCTTTTTCTCAATCAATAAATTCCAGTGGCTCCTGATTTCTTCTCAGATCAAGTATGAACTCTTCGTTTTGACATATTAAAGCTCTTCAAATTTGGTGTCAATCTACCTTTCTAGTTTTATTATTATATATTACTCCTCATCACACATGGTATAGCCCAGCTAAAGTGCCCCCTAGTTTTGCTATTTCTCACAAATAATATTCCATCTCCCATCTCTAGGTTTTTGTATAAACCGTCCTCCATCTTTGGAATCAATTGACAAGCATTTTTAAAGTTCCTCTTATGTGCCAAGGTAGGTGCTAGAGACATAAGGACAAAAGTAACATAGTTGTTGCATTTGGGGAATTTCAAATGAAGCAAAGGAAGGCTATGTGCCCATATGTGGGTAGGTAGATTTGTTGGGGAAGGACCTAAAACAATGCCAAAGGACACACAATGGAAAATGCCAGCCACATCCTGAGAAAGAACTATGGAGTTGGAACGTAGAATGAAGCAGACTATTTTCTTTTTAGTTCTGTTTTATTTTGTTTTGTTTTTCTTTCTCATGGTTTCTCCCACTTGTTATAATTCTTCTATGCAACATGACTAATGTGAAAATGTGTTTGATGGGAATGTATGTGTAGAGCCCATATCGGATTGCGTGCCATCTTGGGGAAGGAGGGGAAAGGAAGGGGGAGAAAATTTAAAACTTATGGAAGTGAATGTTGAAAATTCAAAATAAGTAATTTTTTAAAATAGGGTGCTCAAGCTGTCCATTTGTCCAGCAGCATGATTGACCTACCCCTTATTCCAATCATGAAGTTCCTCAGTGGTATCCTTTTGCATGTGGGTCATCACCTGAATTGCAGCCCATTTTTGCCCTATGAATGCATCTCTTCACCTCCCTATGAATCACCTACAACTTTGATTCTTTGGAGAATGCAATATCCCAAGATTCATAACTATGCTTCAATATTAGGGCAATATTTATATTAAAAGGAGATAGATCTTTGTGCCAGGGAGCATCTTGGGAATAAAAGCACTCCACAAAAACCCTGGATATGATCCTATCTGCTCTCTTTCTCCAATTCTGGACCCATTCTTCAGTTCACCTGAAGTACCTGTTCCAAGTCTATGTACCAATGCACTCACTCAATGAGCTGGTCACCTGACTGCATATCAAAGTCAGGTCTAAATAGGCATTTTTCATCCATTTAACTTTTCTCAATTTTGGTTATTAGGTCAATCTCTTGGAAAATTATGCATCTCATTGAATGGGTCCTATGATGCCCTGAGGCAATTAGCTTAGTACCATCTACAAAACAGGAGCAATTAAATTATCTCACCATTGATTGAGAATCTCTCTTGCATTTGGACTTCAAACAAAGTACTTATTCTTCACTAAAAGTAGTATGTGCCTGACAAGCGTGTATTTCTTTTAAATGCCTCACTGGACAGGAACGATCTCAGTTACTCAATGGGGCTATCTCTGTGGTTACATTTATCAACGAGTCTCGCATGATCTTTACAGAAGCACAAGAGATTATCTTAGAGAAAGGCTATACTTGGTTCTATCAAATTAAATCTTTTTTTTTTTTTGTAATCACCAAACACATTAGGATCTTGTGTTCATTCATCCTTCCAGTCCATTGTTATGAATGGAAAGATGTGGGCAATTGAAGGAAATTCTTTCCTTAAGTCTCTGTATTTTCCCATATTTTCATCAAGGATACCCTCATAATTTTGTAGACCATTTCAATAAAGATGTTATAAAGATATGAAAGAAGAACATTGACTATTGGTGTTCTCTTGATTATTTTTGGAGGTCCCTCCCCTATTTTGCCTTCTTCTCATGCTTATGTTATCTTATGATATAATCTCACAGAATTTCTTAATAAAAATTTAAAAATGTTTATTATCTTTGGTTTTTACATTATCTTTATTTCTGACTGTATCCTTCACTTTCCCCCTACTCAGCAAACCATCTCTTGTAACAAATGTTTAAAAAAAAGAAGAGGGGACAAAAAGCAGTGTGACAAAACTAATTAATACATCAACCAAGCCTGAAATTAAACACAAGGTTTCATACCCAAAGACTGCAACCTCCACAAAGGAGAGAGGGATGGATAGCAGGGTACTAAGCCTGGTCATAGTTACAGTGTTCTATTTCATTTTTCCCTCATTTCATTCTTCTTTAGTCATTTCAGTTATGTCCAACTCTTTGTAACTCCATTTTGGGTTTTCTTGGCAAAGATACTGGAGTGGTCTGCCATTTCCTTTTCTCTAGCTCATTTTATTGATGTGGAAGCTGAGGCAAACAGGATTAAGTGACCTGCCCTAGGTCATTGTTGTAATCATTGTATACCTTGTTTCTCCACTCCTTCACTCTGCATCAATTCAAATGTTTTCCCACACTTCTCTAAATTCTCTAAATTTTTCATATTTCTTGTTTCTTATGCAAAATTCTCTCTTGAGTATGGACTAAAACAGATTAAAATATAATTGCAAAATATCTAACAAAATAAAGAAAAATATAGTGCAACATAGATAATGTTAATTTGTGATTTTCTAAGTCAATATTCTACATTCCATCAGTATCTCTGCGTGGTTTGGATTCCAGGGAACATCATTACCCACTCAGAATAAGCTGATTGGATCATCTGAAATCTTATCTTCATACTGAATGACTTAATTGTGGATTCTCAATACTTTCTTAACACACACCCCGCCTCTTCTGCCCTCTGATTTGGAAGGCTGGAGGGTAGAGTACAAAATTCCTCCCCAAACTTTCCTTTATAGAGGCAACAGTATGTGAGCTTTCTGGCTAGCTCTTCACATCCCAATAGCAGCTCTGTTTGGTTTAGGCTAAATTAAACATCATGCCTTAGTGTCTTGTACCCCCTTGATGGTTTCTGACTTCATCATTCAACTGAAATTGCTCTTCTAAAGATGCTAATATTCTTTTAATTTACATTTGCAATTTTTCAATTAACAAACATTTATTTTCTCTTCCTTCCAACTTCTAAGTGAACCAATGTAACAACTACATATAGTCCTGCTAAATGAATTCCCACAGTGTCCAAGTCTGAAAAGGTTTATCTCCTTCTGCATCTTGAATTCATCACCTTTTTGTTAGGAAGTAAGTAGTATAAATCATTATCAGTCCTCTGGAAACTTGGTTGGTTGTTAAATTTACAAGAATTCTGAAGTCTTTCAAAGTCCTTTATCTTTACAATGTCATTATTGCATAAATGGTATAGTCACATAAAAAAATACTCCAAATTATTGATATTAGATACTCAAAACAATTCTAAAGTCCTACCACACACTCGTCATATTAGAAAAGAACAAAAAATGAAAATGACAAATGTTAGAGAAGCGGCAGCAAAATGGGAATGGTGAATTGGTCCTGTAATTCTGGAAAACAATTTGGGACTCTAACCCAATCACAAAACTGGGATATCCTTCTATTAAGCCTATACCTCAAAGAAATCCAAGAAAGAGGAAAAGGCCCCATCTGTACAAATATATTTATATCAGTTCTTTATTTTTTTATAGAAAAGAAATGGAAACTAAAGAGTATCCATGAATTGGGAAATAGCTGATCAAATTATTGCACATAAATGCAATGAGATACATTATCCCACAAGAAATAACTAATGAAGAGGTTTAGAGAAATCTGAGAAGACATAGGAGAACCAATGATCTCTTAATTTAGAAACCTGACGATCTTTTCTTATTTTTTGTCTGTCCTGATCTCTCTTCAATGTTGGATGCTACCAAATAATCATCTCCTCCTGGAAATGTACTTTTGGTTTCCATGACAATGCTCTCTCCTGATTCTCCTCCACCTGGTGGATTACACCTTCTCAGTCTGCACTGCTCTATCTTCATCCAGGTTGTATCTACTAGCTGTGAGTTTCTCCACATGCTCTGGTCCTGGGCCCTCTTCTCTTCTTTTGTATCATCTCACTTGGTGAACTCATCAGCTCCCAAGGTTTTGATTACCTTCTCTGTGTAAAATATTTCCAGATCTACGCATCTAACCCTAATCTCTCTCCTAGTCTCCAGTCCCATATCACCAAGTACCTTTTGGACATCTTGAATTTGGTATTCCACAGCCTTCTCAAACTCAACATGTCCAAAACAGAACTCTCTCCCCAGATGTTCCCCTTTCCCAAAATTTCATATTATTATGCTTCCAGTCACCCGGGTTCATGACTTTTATGCCTTCTTTAAGTCCTTTGACATAGCCAATCTGTTGCCAAGTCTTTCTGTTTCTACCTTCATGATATCTTTCGTATATGTTTATTACCACTCATATTGTCACCATCCTAGTGTAGCTCCTTATCGTATCTCATCTGCATTATTTCCCTTCCATTCCTATTTTTCATTATTTCCCTGAGATTCTAAACATTCTGTTCCTATTTTGTCCAGCTCTAAAATTATGCATTTGGCACACTGATGGGCATAGCACCAAATCTGTAAAATAATTTCAGTAAAATTGTCATTTTTATTGTATTAGCACAGCCCAATCATAAGCAATGAAAATGCCTCTAATTTGCCTTATCAGTTTATTTCCTTAGAGCATTTTGTAATTATATTTGAAAAGGTTACTTTTCATCCTTATGAATCTTGAAATTACCTTTCATGCTATGATATATTTTTGGAATTAGAAGGGACTCATAATGAGGAAGCTGGGATTTATGTAGCATTTTAGGGCTTTACATATCTCATCTGTAAGGCAAGTACTAGAAGCATTATTATCCATAGTAAGTGTTACCAGGGACAGAATTTCAACCCAGTCCAATACTTTATCCACCCTCCCATGCTGCTTCTTTCTTGGAGATCATTTAATGAAAATCCCTTATTTTACAAATCAGGAAACTGGGACCCAGAGAGTAAAGACTCAAATGACTTGACCAAGGTCTCTGAATAAATCTATTTTATAAGACCATACTTTCATGTGGCTTGGGCATTTGGCACTCATAAATAGAGCAGAAATTAGCTAGATATTTCTATCAGTGTACTATCCTACTTACAGCATCAATTCATGGGATTTCTCTCTCCCTTCTTTTAGAGAAGGGCCAAGGAGTTGATGGGTAGTGTTTCTGCCCTGTTTTGAGATTCATACATCATCAGAAAGACAAGTCTGAAGTAACAGAGCTGTTCTTAATACCCTAATGGGGTATGAATCAGGGATGCTTGGGCAGGCTTTCCGTAGAGGGGTGAGAGTGAGTGCCCCCCAGTTTTCCCCCAGCAGCACCTTAATCTTGTATTTCTTGACATTCAGCTCCTGCAGCTGATACATGTTTAAAAGATTTTCACTCACACTGTTTTGCCAACGTGATGGATTTTATTCACCAGCTGGGATTTTCATGGGTTCTGTAGATTCCTGCCGCTTTTCATTGGGCTCAGGTCTCTCTCTGCTTCCCTCATACTAGTAATGATTCCAGAATAATGGAAAAGGGTTCAATTCAAGCTTCACAGCAATTTAAATATCACTTTTTATAGTTTTCTTTCTCACATTTCTACAGCATCCTGTCTACTAATATTAACACCACAGCTTGAGGCAGACATAGACCAATTTGCCTTTATGGATTCTTTGACCCCCAAAAGTCCTTGCTCTGTTTCTGAGCCCTCCAAATACAAAGCTGGCTTTAGCCCAATAAGCCTACCTACCTGTCATCTATAAAGCAGCCAGAGAGAACTAGGGCAGTGTTCCCACCATCCCATCCTCCACTCTACAAAGCAAATAAAAATATGGAAAATATCCATGTGTAAAACAGCCTTTACTTTTGCTTGGTAGTCAAACAGAAAACAAAACAAAACACAACATATTTAGGAAAAATATGGAGTGCCAAATTGCAACCTTTATTAGAGGAAACCTAATGCTGTTTTTCTGCAGTTGCCAGGGTGACTGAATGAAAATAAAGACCAGAAAAGTAGATGGAAGCTTACTGCAATCACAATGGCTGACATGGGAAACACAATTTGGATTCTTAATGAAGACGTAGTGGGCTCATGGTCACTTCATTTCCTCTTTTCTGTAAATACTCATTTCGTTAAATATCTTCTACACAGGTATGGTAGAAGGTCATAGTTTTTTTCCCCGTACATTTAACATATTTTCTGTATATTTCAAGCTCGGATAAGGTATCTGGAAGTATATACGGTCTTTGGAGTAGATAACTTTCCTCTATTCCCTTGACATCAAATGAATAACTAATTACCTGGTTCTATAAATACATCTATACAGGGGCTTGCCCTCTCCATTTAATTCCAGCGTGATGAAATAATAAGTATGTTGAACAGAGAAAAGCAGGAAGACTTACAGATCCTTACTGCAGTGAGTAATTTATTTTAGGCCCTGCAGATCAACTCAGAAACTAGTTCTTGGCAGTACGTACTTGAGCGTGTTAGTGGACACCTCTCCCTTCTTTTCCTCACCCTGCTGGAAGCCTATTAATGTCCCATATGCTCTATTATATAACTCTCGAGTGGAGTCTAGAGTGTGCCGGGAGGGCACTCAAAGGCCGGAATTCACACTGACCTTCCGTTCTTCTGGCCTCTTCATGATTATAATATTTTTATTTGAATGGAAATCAGCTCGTGCCTCTCTCCAAACTTACCCCCTCCCCTTCACACCGTATCAACTCAATTCCATTCTCTCAAATTGAGGAGAGAGGGACCAGGAGAGGGGGCCTGATTCAAAATGGAGCTGCCCCCAGAAGGCACTCTCTCGTACACGGGTCATTGAGTTGCCACACTCAGCAGTCATTAAAAGGATGTCGATGGCAGTAAAACACGAGGTCGAGCAATTAGTCTCTGGACAAGGTCTGGGGTGGAGGCAGGCAGTCCTATGTGTGAGTGTGTATGCTAAATGGAAAAACCATGTTCCCAGTGCAATGCAAAGGGGAGGTGGCAGAGCAAAGTGCGGCTGTCGGCCAGCAAAGATTTTTGAAATGTCTGAAAGGATAAGGGCGGGAGGATTTGGGGGGTGCATAGTGCATGCTATAATCTTACATTTCTTAGTCCTCATGTGAGACTTTAAATGAGCACCCTAGGAACCTCACACTTTGTTTTCCAGGAGTCAAAGGGATTGCAAATGGATTCATCTGAACATTCTAAGCCCTGCAATTTATCTCACTGTGTTTGATGTTAGCAGGAAAGCTTATTTATTTATTTAAAATTACACAGGGATGTAGCAGACTACTTAGAAAAAAAGAACTATTTGGGGATATGGTGAGGAACAAAAAAATGCAAAGAAACCAACCTCCCACTCCCTCTCCTTGTAGTGGGTCGTGAATGAGGATTCTTTTGTTTCTACTTGCTTCAGAAAAAAAGGAAACAACAGGACATTAGCTTAAGATGCCTTGAATGAGTTTGAATGAGGGGATATGGGGGGTAGAGGGGCAGGGAGATGAACTCTGGAATCCTGGAGGAGCCACTGCTCCAGAAAGGGTGGCCCAAGGTTTTTAGAATTGTAAACATTGGGTGATAACAGTGACCCCACCTTCCTGGAACCCACAGATTCAAATCAGATACAGCCATGTAAGGAAAGACAGAGCTAGCAATGCTTCCAAGATGGAAAAGCCTTATTGTTCTCCCCAAATGATGTCCATTTTCTCATTTCCTTATGTAATAGAGTATAACTAAATAACACATTCCCAGATAGGTGATGCTGGATAGAGTGCTTGTCTTGGAGTAAAGAAGACTCATCTTTGTGAGTTCAAATCTGGCCTCAGACACTTACTAGCTGTGTGACCCTGGTTAAGTTGCTTAACCTCGTTTGCCTCAGTTTCCTCATCTGTAAAATGAGCTGAAGGAGATGGCAAACACTCCAGTATCTTTGCCAAAAAAACTCCAAATAGGGTCATGAAGAGTCAGACAGGAGTGAAATGAGAGAAGAACACCCACAAGAGGTTTACGTTTCAATGAAACATGAACACAATTTTAACTCAGGATGTTCCCACATAGAAAAAAACCGCATTAAACAACAAACATGTTACAAATGGGAGATTACAGCCTATAGTAGTAACAGTACTAAAATGTTGTTTCATTTTGTGGCAACATTCGTGGCCTAGTGAACCTAATGGAAATAGAAAAAACTGGGTTCAAATTCTAGACGTTTGCTAGTCGTGTGATGCTGGGCATTATGTGACGTATTTAAGGCTTCGGTGGTTGTGCGGATCAGATGGAATAATCTGTTGAAGGGTTTTTACACACAGGATCACAAATTAACAGCTGGAACTGTCTGTTGAATTTAGTCAACCCAATCACTTTATTTTACTGATGAGGAAACTGAGGCCGACAGATTAAACTATCCGAGGTCCTACCCAATAAGTAGCAGAAAGGAATTAGAATTTAAGTCCTCTGATTAAAATTAATTAATTAATAATTTATAAAGCAACAACAACAACAATGACCAGCATTTAGATAGTGATTTGAGGTTTGCAAAGTTTTATATGATCTCATCTTAATGAAGTGGATTTAATTATTATCCCCATTCTACAAATGAGGATACTGGGCTAACTTGCCTATAGTTGGCTGGCAAGTTCCTGAGGCAGGGTTTGAACTCAGGTCTTCCTGATTCTAGTCCACCACTCTATCCACTATGCCACCTAGCACACTTTCCAATATCAGTTATTATTATTACTGTTATTGGTTAAATAGACTTTTGTGGACTGATCTGATAACAGCTACTGTCTATGATACCATTTCCCTGGTAAAAGGCATTTTCAGTTTTAAATAGCTAGTCCATAAAGAATTGTTCAGAAGATGTCATTTATCAATGGAAGACTGCCTATAATTTTGTCTGAATGCTTTTCATATCCTACATGGACTAATTTCCATGGCATCACTCAGTATACTGGAATCTTGTACACACCTCCTAGGCACTGGACAAAAGTTTCTACAGCATAGTGGACAATTCTACTCCAAGAACTTAGAAAATAAGCAAAACGTTCTAGCATCTGGAAAAAGTACTGATGGTGATGTCTCCAGTGGCAGTGTTGCCAAGGAAAGAATTGGTGATTTTTTTTTACAATACCTACAATGTTCTAAACAATTTAAGATATGTTTGTGTTACAGTTATTGGATATAGAGATTCAGACCCATGAAGGAATCTTACATCTCTTCCTATGGAAAGCAAATTGGTCTCCACTTTTCAATCAATGTTTCAGGGTTCTTATAATAGAACATTTAATATTTAACTAATATAAAGAGGCAGAGCCCAGATGGAGGAGGGATAGGAAGCAATATAGCTGAGCTTCATTCCACAAACCCATCCTAACAAATTTAGATAATGCATCATACTGAATCCCGATGGGAAAATCCAGAAAAGTTCACAATGAATTCTCTGACCAGCCTAGCTTGGCACAGGGAGACAGACAGGAAGGTCTGTGGACATTAAGGATGAGGGTTGGGCCCGGAGCACATTGTGAGAGGAGCACTCCATTGCCTAGGGAGAGTCTATTCACTAGAAGAGGAGACCCCAGACCCATTCTGGAGCACCCCTGATGAGGTCAGGTGCCACCTGGCAGTTTTTGCTCCCTTTACTCAGTCCTAGGTCACAGTTCCAGGGCTGGGTGAGAAATGACCTACACATGTTGTGGTCTTCCTGGGTATGGAGGCTCTATGTGGAGAAAGGAAGAAGTTCAGAAATAAGCAGAAGGGGCATGATTCAGACCTCAGGTGCAAAATGGGGTCTCCTTTCCAATGTCTAGCCCAGCCTGCTGAGGAAATAGTCAGAGAGTGAATCCTACAATTTTGCAGCTCTGAACCAATGGAGTTTTCCAACTGGCTGATAGGGGTGGAATCCAGCAGCAATCTACTCTTGCCTAGACTCAAACCAAGATTAGGAATTTGCAGAGCTCAGGCCAGGCAGGGCAGAAATCACACTTTACCCTGGGATCAGACCACTTAGGGAGCATGAAGACCTGCCAGCCACCTACAATTCCTGAGATGCTAGAATGACATAACACTGAACATCTCAAGAAAGTAGCATCAGGACCAGCCCAGGCCTTCCCACCAGCAGTGCCAAAGAACCCAGTCCTAATATCAGATTCCTAAAAGAATGAGCAGAACCCCATCACAATGAGCTATTAAGGTGGTAGTGATGCTCAAGACACAGAGACAAATGAGAATGACTCTGAAATAAAGTACAAGCTTTGGTCAGAGAAAAATTTAGGTTGTGCACACACTCAACTAGAATTCCTAGAAGAGATGAAACAAGAGTTTAAAAAAGTTAAAATATTTTTATAATTGGAATAAGAGCACTTGGGTGAAAACTGGAAAATAAATAAGAGCTAAGGAAGAAAGAATTGGAAAGAGAATTAACAACTTGGCACAAGAGGTACAAAACCTTGCCTAAGTGACAAATGCTTTGGAAATTAGAATGGACCAAACAGAATCTGGTGACTCCATGAGATAAAAAAAAAAAATTAAAACAAAGTCAAAAGACTGAAAAAAAAGAAAGAAATGTAAGGAATGTCATAGCATTACAATACAGAAAACAGATCAAGGAGAAAAATTGTGAGAATTATTGGACTATCTGGATGTCATGTCCATAACAAGGACCTCAGCAATATATCAGGTTATCTTAAAACTGTTCAAATTTCCTAGAAACAGAAGGAGAGAAGGGGGAGGGGGGATTAGAAGATAGATAAAGAAGGAATTAATCCAAGGAAAACAAATTCTAAGGATGTATAAAAATATTTCTAACTCTTTTTGAGGTGGCAGAGAATGGGGAGTTGAGTGGGTACTCACAAATAAGAAATATGAATCAATAGATCAATCCAAGTGCCAGGGACTGTACTAAGTGCTGGGGATAAAAATAAAGACAGTCCTTACCCTCAAGGAGCTTACAATCTAATGGGGGAGAAAATGTACAAACTCACAGTATACACACACAATGTCATATACAGGGTAAGAAGGGAATTAATTAACAGAAGGAAGACTCTAGAATTAAGAGTTTGGGGTTTGGGGAAGACTTGCTTTAAAAAAAATGAGATTTTAGTTGAGACTTAAAGAAAACTAGGAAGGTGAGTAGGTAGAGCAGAGGAGGGAGAGTATCCCAGGCATGAGGGACAGCCAGAGAAAATGCCCAGGAGCTGAGATGGAGAGTCTAGTTTGTGCAACAACCATGAGACCAGTGACAATGGATGGAAGAATATGTGGCATGCTGGACAGTAAGGTATAAGAAGACTGGAAAATTGGGTGTGGGTAGGTTATAAAGGATTTTGAATCCAAATGGGTATTTTGTATTTGATCCTGGATGCAAAAGAAAGCCACTGGAGTTTATAAATGGGGGAGGGGGCAGGGGGTGGACTACGTGACATTTCTAGACCTGTGCTGTAGGAAAATCATTTTAGTGGCTGAATCGGAGTGGGGAGAGACTTGAGGCAGGCTGACTCACCCCCAGGCTGTTGCAATATGTTTGAAGTATGAGGGCCTGCACTAGAGTAGGGGCAGTATCAGAGGACAGAAGGGGGAGTATTTGAGAGATGTTGTAAAGGTGAAATCAGTAGTCCTTGGCAACAGATTGTATCTGCAAGGGTGAGAGATAGGAATTCAGGATAACTCCTATGCTGTGAACCTGAGAGATTAGGAGGATGATGTTACCCTCTACAGCAGTGGTTCTCAACCTTCCTAATGCTGTGACTCTTTAATACTCGTATGTGGGCATATCCACATGTGGGTGAACCCGCCTGGAGACAGAGGAACAGTGTCTCGGTTCCTAAGATCATCAGAAATATGTGTTTCTGATGGTCTTAGGCAACCCCTGTGAAAAGTTCGTTTGACGCCCAAAGGGGTCACAATCCACAGGTTGAGAACCACTGCCCTACAGTAATAGGGAAGACAAAAGATGGGGAAGATTTAGAGGGAAAAATAATGAGCTTTGTTTTGGACCTATTGAGATGTTTACTGGATATCAAGTTCAAAATGTCCAAAAGATATTTGGAGATGTGAGATTGGAATTCAACAGAAAGTATGGGGCAGATGGGTAGATTTCAGAGTCATTAGCATAGACACTGTAACTAAATCCATGTGAGATTGTGAATCACCAAATGAAGTAGTATAAAGTAGAAGAGAAGAGGGCCCAGGACAGGACCCTGAGGGACACCTGTGGTTAGAGGGCATGACTTGGAGGCAGATCCAGCCAAAGAGACAGAGCAGTGGTCAGACAAGTAGGAGTAAAACCAAGGCAGTGGGTGTCCTGAAAACACAGGAGGAAAGAGAGTGATCAACAGTGTCAAGACCTATAGAAAAGTCAAGGAGAATGAGAATAAGAAAAGGCCATTAGATGTGGCAGTTAGGAGATCAATGTAACTTTGGAAAGAGCAATGGAAGCCAGATTGTAAAGGGTTAAGAAGAGAGTGAGAAGAGAAAGTGGAGACCCCTATTGTAGAAGGCCTTTTCCAGTAGTTTAGCCACAAAGGGCAGGAGAGACACGGGATGACAGTCAGTGGGGATGGAAGGATTAAGTGATAGCTTTTTTTTTTTAGGATGGGGGAGACATGGGCACGTTTATAGGCAGAAGGGAATGAAGCTGTAGATAAGGAGAGATTAAACATCCAGAAAAAGAACTGATAAATAGGAGTATATATAGAATAATTTTACACACATATATATGTGTACATCTGTATTTTTATCTAATAATAGCCATCTCTAGGGAAGAGGGAAAAAAGACATTTAGATGATAACTTCATTTTACACTTAAAAGTAATAGCTTATTGTACATAAAATATTTGCAGTTTCATGTACAATCTTTTTTTATTATACTATGTTAGAGAAATACTTGTTTTATTCCATAAATTAAAAATAAAATAAGTATTTTTGTTTTAAAAAGAGATTTGAAGTAAGTGATAGCCTGGGGTTGATGCAGGGGACATACAACAGAGGAAATGGAAAGCAAAGGTATCACTTGAACAAGTATTCTTGTAAGGGAATTATTGGTAAGTATTCTTGGTAAGGAGTAAGGCCACTTCATTATGTGAGTCAGAGTTGTGAAGGAAGAAACAGTGGCAGAAGACATGAGTTGTAGGAGATAAGGAAAAGGGGAGAAGAGAGACTTTACAGTAAATGACCTCATTTTTTTTTCTGTAAAATTCTCAGGTGAGAAGGTAGAGGAGGGGTGAAAAGGTTTGGAATAGCCACTGTGGGGAGCTGGAGAGTAAATTGACAAGGGACCAGCTATAGAATTGCCTAGCAACAGTGAGGGCCCAGTTGAGGTTGTGAAACACAAATTTCTAGTGGACCCAATCAGAATGGTTGCATGATTTTCTCCATCTTTGTTCAGCAGAACAGATAAATTTTATGGTATATAAATGTGATGGAATACTATTGTGTTGAACTTTTATCAGAGTAATTACCAACTAAGATTTTGGAGGATTAAACATTTTATCCACCTTCTGATGGAGAGAGAAAAAAGAGAGCATGCAGAATTAGACAAGTGTTTTTTTAGGACATGGCCAATTGTTTTGACTGACTCTACGTGAGCCTATGGGTTTTGTTTTTCTACCATTTTCAGTGAGGGAAGGGGCCAGGTTGGGGTGGGAAAGTGAGAAGGTACATCTTGAGTGATTTTGTTTTAAAAAAAAACAACTTGAGAACTTTAATTAACGTAATGACTAACCACAATTTCTGAGGGCTCATAATGAAACATACTGCCTACCTCTTGACAGAGAGGGAATAGACATAGAGTACATGGCCGATGAGAAATTTTGTTTTGCTTGACTACTCATGCTTAAAACAGGGTTTCCCCTGCCTTGTTTTCTCAAGGTGGGGGGGGGGGGGGAGGAAGGAAATAGGGAAGGAGAAAAGACTGACCTTTGTTTGAAAACAAAATGTAAAAAACTCCTTATACATGAACACCTACTATGTGCATATAGGCTCTGTGCTGGGTACTACAGAGGATGCTCACTATGATGGCACCATAATCTGTGGATATTAAGTGTAGAGCAGATCACAACCTTCAAATACTTTTTGATACAATGTTGTTCTTATTCCTCTCTTTCCATAGAGGATCTAACCAACATGTTAGTGGTTTACAGCCATATTATTTTTGCAGCTTCAGAGGAATTTATGTACAAGAATTTACTGTGTTCACTTAAAAAAATGGAAACAAATGAAAAAAAATGATAGCATTAAGTTGCTTTTGCAGCTGGAGAACTAGCTCAAAGTCCAAAATCTTCCAACTGATGCTTAGTTTCAGGACTGGGGAGTTAATTCTAGGGGGCGACTCACTGCTTGTCTATTCTAAACAACACAGTAGATATAATTATTGCTTTGAAACAGGGTTTATCTGCCCCCCCCCCCAGGAAAAAGGTTCATTATTGTGAAATTATATGTCTCCTGAAGATAAGTCACCATAGTATATTGAATAGAGACCCTACCTTTTAGACAGAAAAACCTGGGTTTAAGTTCCGGATCTGACACATATTGGTTGTAAGACCCTGGGCAAATCATGACCTCTGAGTACTCTAGGACTGGAGTTCTTAAACCTGTGGTCTATGAAATTGTTTTATAAAAATATTTTGATAACCATATTCCAAAATAATTGGTTTCCTTTGTAAAACTTTGTATTTTATTTATGCATTTGAAAACATCATATTGAAGAGTTCATAGGTTTCCCTAGATAATTGAAAGTGTCCATGACACAAAAAAATCTGTTAAGAACCCCTGCATAAGATCATAAGCTGCACAGAAGGTGGTGACAGCCTGAATTGGTAGAGGGAGTTTTATCATTTGGGAGTTCCCTTACACCAATGAAATTCCAGGTCTAGTCCCTATCTTCTGAAGTCACATTCTCTAAGACTTAATGTTCTGTGGGTATGAGGGCAGTGCTCTGGTACATTCATCTGCTATCTCTTCTTCTCCCTGCACAATCAGCCCTCTGCCTTTCCTGGGTGTACATTTACTTGTTGTATGAAGTAAACCAGCACAGCACATTGTTTGATTAGGTGTCAAAGTAGTGGTATAGACAATAGCTATTTTGGGGTTCTGTAGTGGAAAGATCACTGTGGGCTGGGTATTCAGAAAGTTTTCATAAAGAAGATTCAATCAGAGTTGAGTTTCAGTAGAAACCTTTGATTTTCACAGGTAGAAAGAATAAGGGAAAGAAAAAAGAAATAGTGTGAAGAAAGGTATGGAATCAGGAATGTATATGATATGTGAAGATATGACATAGAGAGTATATGATATGCAGATTATATAATATGAAGAGTAGGTTATTATGGCTGATAAACGGAAAAGTGATTTCAACATTATCTGGAAATTATTGCAGAGTAAGAACTTATTCATTTGTCTATTCATCTACTTATCTGTTCATCCATCTATCCATCCACCCTTTCATTCAATGAACATTGATTAAATGCCAACCACATATCAGACACTGTTCTTGTTGCCAGGACAGTTAAAAAGATTTCAATAGCATATGCCCTTGATACTTTATGCATAAGTTACTTCTAACGTTGGCCAACTACAAGTTTCAATGGTATTAGCACATCAATCTTGACTTCACTAGCATGAGGGTATATTTGCAAGTTGACAAACCCATTTAATGGATATAAGATGATCATTTTTCTCCTTAAGCTGGACAAAAGAATACACCTAGTCATTTATAACACTCTGATCCAATTTCATGTCCTTCTCATCTAAAACTTCAAACCCATCTCCTTGAGAAGTATCAGTCCTGATTGTGTTCCTCTAGTAAATACCTCTGTTGTTGCACCTTTTGAGGTAAGTAGCTTTAGGGACATGAAACCAATTTTCAACAGTGATTTGTTACAATATTGAATATCCATCTCAGTACCCTCAGAGATGGCAAAAGAGAGTTTGAATCATCAACACTTTAGGTCAGCAAACACTCCAGGAACAATTAGACTGTTTATAAAACCTGGGTACTTTGAATAGTGCAAAGTCAATTTTAAAATACATGTACTGAATATGTGAGCTCTTTCGAATTGTCATCAGCTGTTATGACAAGCTATTAAAGAAGCTATTCTAGAGAACTGAAGTAGCAACCAATTTCAAAACAGTAAATCAAGTCTTGGTCAAGAGCACTGATGAAAAGAGAACAGAATTCTAGCTGTGTTTATGAGCGGTCCAATTCAACCACAATACACATCAATCACAGGTGGGCAGCATGCTCTGGTCCATGCCCCTGAATCACAGCGTGACCTTTTGCGACTCACGATCCTGCCTTCTGTCTCAGTTACTCAGCTGAAAACAGAGTAAAAAGAAAAGCAAGCAGGAAACTCAATGAAAACCAGACACTGCATCTATAATGACATTTCCTGGACAAATAAATTTCCCATCTCTGCAACCTGTTTTCTTGCACCACTCCCATCCAAGACTGCCAAGCACAAGGCATTCAAGAGGAGGAGAACAAAGTGAAGCATGGAACCATATTATTTTCTGAGCGGCAGAAAAGTTTATAGGCAAGTACTTACTCTGCTCCCTTAAAGCAGAGAAACCTATGGAGAAAATAATAGTCATGCTATGGTTTGCTTGAGGGACTGGGGATAATGGTCTATGGGACAATTAATTTTTTGTCGTTTTGAAACAATTTACAGCATGTATTATCACAGCTTTAAAATCAGCTTGTTGTCATTGGTGGTGGTATGTGTGTTTTTCCTCTGGGCAGAAAGGTTCATTCTTGTGAAACTGTTTAGCTTTTGAAATTATATGATTAAAATTACATAAAACTGTAGCTATGTGACTGGTTGGGACAAATAAATGTCTAGAATATGAAAATTCAGAGGAAGCAGGAAAACAGTAACCTGATCACAAGAGTGGAGCTTGGAAATGTCACCAATCCAGCCAACCACTGAGGCTTAATGGAATGGCCAATCACCTGTAGAGTCTGAGGAGCTGGAAGAGTGAATGTAGGCAGCTATCAATGACTGCCATAGAAAATGAAGCCCACAGTTTTATTCTTAAGACTGTCAATCTTACTAGTAGCAATAACCACTAGGGCTTTTGTCCATCACAAGGGGACTGTCATTCTCAGGCTCTGTTCCTTGGAAGAGCTCCATATGACTGAATCTTACTGGATCATTCAGTCTATTAATTGGCTTGAAAACAGCTGACAATATGAAGGCTCTGAGGCAGACTGCTACCCCAGTACCTCAATCGTAACTAATGGGGTTTAAAAGGGAGATCAGAAAATATCGTGCAGATAAAATATGAAGATAGGAGAAAAGACCATAACCTCAATCTGCAAAATGTAATAGCTTTGTCAAAATAAAAGCCAAAGCTAAACTCTCCTGCTACTGTATACCTCCTAGCTCTGAGAACTATTCAAGCAGAGAGGCATTTTCTATTAGCTGCAAACTCTGAATGCAGGAGGGAGAAACTCAGGCATAATATCTGTACAACAGCCCTTCCATGCAAACGCTATCCCAGTAATGGGAAATTTTAATGATGTAAAGCAGCAAGGTCACACGACGTGTCCAGGCAGCCCTTGGAAAGACACTGTCTCTGCAGATATTACAGAGAAGAGCTCAGAATCGCTCTTGGTTCATTAGGCTTTGCCTGAGGGGCTTTTTTTTCTTCTTCTACTATTAACTACAAACAAGGTTCAGGTTCTTGTTTCTCAGTTTCGTGAGTAAAATGCAAAAAGGTGCTTGGTAAGGTTTTCAGAGATCCATTTGTAAATATGGTAAGACAGACAACTTAGATGTGTTTTCACAATACTTGAAATATTCTCTCTGAGTCACCTTATGTATGAAAATTGCAAAAACCTTATCAATGCTGCAGTGTTTTTTTTTCCCAGTAGAACTTTTTATCTACTTGTATATAGATAAAGGCACTACATGCACATAAGTATCCAGAGAGAGGGTAGAAGGGGGTCCCTCCCCCAGCCCTGTGCACCCACACCACATCATCTTATGGTTTACCTCCTTCTCCCAGCTTTATGACCCCATTGAGATGAGCTCTCACTGTTTTCTCCCTCGTTACATTTTGATATTTCAAAGCATGGCCTGGATCTCACTCCCATCTCCCCACTCCACATTATTAATGAATTGGAAAGCAGACATCATTAGTTTTTGGAGGCCATTTCTTTTAAAATTTACAGACCCCTTCATCTGAATCCCCAGAGACAGTCTGCAGTTCTCATCTTAGAATCTTATTAGCATCATATCTTCTGTATCCTGCCACGCAAACTGCATGGCTATGCATTTCTAGCACTTGACCCTTTTGCGGACGGAATTAATTTCCTCTTTGAAGATGCAGCAGCATGCTGGTGTGCTTGTTAAAGAAAGAAAATCCGAGCAAGGAGATGGCAAAGCAAGCAAAGAAGATTTTCAGTTTTAAAACAAGCTCTTGCCCAGGCAAGTAAAGATTGAGAGACTCAGCAGCAGAAAGTGTATACTGATAACTCTTTATTACTGGAAGCATTCAGAAGGGGCATGCAAATTAGCTGATTAGCTGGGTTCATTGAGTTCTTCATGGAACCTTTGAGTGATCTTATTTCAATGTTTAAAAAAAACCCCCAAACAGTCAACTCCTTCCTCCCTCCCCCCAATATTCTGATCAATTATCTGACAGACTAAGGACGCAGAAAGGTGAACAGAGCATGGGATTTTGGTTTGGGCTTTGTCAACGCATCCCCACTTTGAGTTTAATGTAGCTTGGGTCATCTCCAAGCCAGAGATACTTTGGAATCGACCCAGGGGTGGATTCTTCCCTGATATTCAGGTGTTCTTCAGATCTGGGATGACAAGGCACTCAGATAAATCCCCCAGGGCTATTAGAGTTTCAATGCAATTTTATCGCTGTCCTCTTCTGGAGCAATAAGATGGGGTTAGGTAAAAGTGGACCTGTCTCAGGGGGAGCAGGAGATCCTCATCATTGGTAGAATGCTAGAGCTGAACAGGATCTTTAGACCACAATTGGCTATTCCAACCTTTCCATTTTGTAGATGAAGAAAATGGCACCTTGATAAGTTAAGTGACAGGTCCATGATAAGGTTTCATACAGTGAATTGATGGCAAAACCAGGACTAAAATTTAGGTCTTCTGACCCTCCTTCCATGGCACCACACTACAAGATTAACTCTTGTTTGCCTCATTACATTCTATTTTGGGCTAGTCTCTTTTAGCTGCTGGATTCATGTGCAGACTGGACAAAACTTAGGTTTGCAGAAAAAGTTTACCGGCCTATGTCTAGAATAATATCCCCAAGATGTCCTGGACAACCAGGATTAAAATCACTTTATCTTCTATAATTGCATATACTATCTCACTATGTTTTACCATCATTAAAATCATAGTTCTGCCTCCATACAAATATTCCTAATGGAGTAGGTTTTTTTCCAAACTCATGATGCTCCATAGATTAGTTTGGATTCTAGTCACAGCCAGATGTTGCCATTTTAAACATTTATATTAGTTTCTACTCCTTTTGTTTTCATATCACACTTTGAATGCCCACCTTTCAGTATGGTACATTAAAGGGTAGAAATAACTCAGCACCATCCAAAGCAACTCCTTATATCATGAAAGCCTGTATAGGTATGAATGAATCCTTTGGGATGCAAGAACTGTACATCTAATACAATATGGAAAGGAATAAAGATACTATCGTTATTATTCTTAGAAGAGACGTGTTTTTTTTCTCTCTCATTGCCTTTGCCTTTTACTTACTGATTCTCATATTACTACAAGAGCCTCTTTTGCAGCTAAACAGATTCCAATCCATCCTGCTTATGGCTACCAGGCAAATCTTCCTTTAACACCTCTTTCATAAAGTTATTCCTATGCAAAAAAAGACTAGACAAACAAAAAACCTTACAAAACACTAATACTGTTTCCCTATTGCCTACTGTGCTGGGGATAAACTCCTCAACCTGGTTTTCAAGACCTTCTATAAACTGGCCCTACCCAACTGGCCCAACAAAAATATTCCACTTGAGTTAGGTCTGTCTCACAAGCATATTATGTTCATTTCTACCTTTATCCTCTTGTTATGTCTTCTATTTGCTCTCTAGTTGTCCAAGTTCTCCTTTGCCCTTCCAGGCTCAATTCAAATTCTTTCTCCTTTTAGAAGCCTTTCTTGCCTGCATTGCCTTCAGTCAGTCAGTCAATAAGCATTTATTAAGTACTTAGCATATACCAGGTACTGTGCTAGGTGGTAGGGACACAGAGAAAGGTATCAGATGGTTCCTGCCCTCAAGGATCTTATAGTCTAATAAGGGAAACAACATGGAAACAAATATGGGATGAACAAGATAAATTGGAGGGAAGGCATGAGCATGAAGGGGATTAAGAAAAGCTTCTTGCAAAAGGTGGGATTTTAGCTGGGACTTGAAAGAAGCTATGAGGAAGGAGAGAGTTCTAAGCATGGTGCACAGCTGGTAAAAATGATCCAAGTGGGAAGTGGAGTGTCTCGTTTGAGGAGGAGAGAGGAAGCCAATATTGCTGGATTGCAGAGTGGCTTGGGAGGGGGGGAAGTTTAAGGAGTAAGAATTCTGGAAAGGTAGGAATGAGTTGAGTCATGGAAGGATTTAAAAGCTGAACAGAGGGTTTTATATTTGACCCCGTAAGTAATAGGGAGGTAAGGAGAAAAGTTAGGGCTGGACAAAGAAATCTGAGAATCATCTGCATAGAGATATGATATGACATAATATGATATGATATGATATAATGTGATATGATATCTATAGGAATGGGACCTGGTGAGCTCCAGGGATGAGCTCAATTTCACCAAATGAAACAGTACCAAGGGAGACGAGAAGAAAACCTATGGGGACACTCATGGTTGTTGGTGACCTGAGTGAAGACCCAGCAAAAGAAACAGATGAGAAGTGGTCACATAGGTAGCAGAACCAGGAGAGAGTGGTGTTCTGAAAACCTAGAGAGAAGACTACCAAGAAGAAGAACAGTGTCAAAGGCTACCAAGAGGGAATGAGGATTGAGAAACGGTCATTGGATTTGGCACCTATATCTATCTACTTATATATCACTTTAAGGCTTAGAAAGCACTTTATGTATTATCTCATTCGATCTTCTCAACAACTCTATGAGGTAAGTGCCATTTTATAATGGCATTTTCTTAGAAAGGAATTTATCCCCATTTTATAGATTAGGACACTGAGGCATAAACACTGTAACACTGAGGTTACATTTTATCTATTTTGCAGGTACCATGAATGTACCTATTTATATACTGTGTATTTATATGTTACATACATACATGATATACATGCCTAGCACCATGCCTGGTACACAGTAATGGTTAATAAATGTTTATTGAATTGAATATATGTGCATAGTGTGCATATATATATATATATATATATATATAAGCACACACATGTGTATGTATGTATACACACATATACATACAGATGTAAACTCCTTGAGGACAGGGACTCTTTTTGCCTTTCTTTAGATCACCACGATCTGGTACAGATTGAGTGCTTAGGAAATGCTGGTAGATTGATGTGAAAGGTAGTGCTTGAGCTGTGTCTTGAAGGAAACCAGGGTTTCTTAGAGGCAGAAGTAAGAAGGGAGTTAATTCCAGGCATGATGAACAGCCTGGTAAAGGCATAGAGACATTTGTGCATAACAGCCAAGAGTCCTATATGGGTGAACTATACAGTAGGTAAAGGGAATAATGTCTAGAGAGACCAGAATGGTGGGATGGGGCCAGGATGTGAAGAAATTGAAATTCCAAACATAGGAGTTTATATTTGATTACAGAGATAACAGTTTTCTAAGTGGGGGAGAGGTACCATGATCAAACTTTAGGAAAACTGCTCTGACAGTGAAATGGAGGATGGATGGGAGAGGGTAAAGACAAGAGGTAAGGACACCAAATAGGAAGTTATTGCAATAGTCCAGGTGAGAGGTGATGAGGACCTAAATTAGAGTGGTGGCTGGGAGTGGAGAGGAGGTAACATTTGCAAGAGATTCTGTAGAGACAGAAACGACAAGATTTGGCAACTGACTTGACATGGAATGAGCAAGAGTTGGGATCCAAGAATGTTAACAAAGTGGTAAACCAGAAGGATGGGGTTGTCCTCCATAGAGTTAGAGAAGTTAGGATGAGGCGTGAGTTTTAGAGAGAGATAATTAGTTTTGTTTTGGACATGTTCAGTTTGAGGGTCCCTGAAGTATCCAGTTTGAAAGACTCAATGGCAAGCTGGTGAGGTTAGATTAGTGTTCAGGACAAAGACTAGGCTGGAAATAGAGATCTGGGAGTTATCCACATAAAGATGGTCATTTCACTTAAGTTTATGAGATCACCAAAGGAAAAAGCAGAGAGAGAGAAGACCAAGGATAGAACCATGTGGTATACTCATGGTTACTGGACATAACATAGATGATTAATCAACTAAGAAAACCGTGAGGAATCATCAGACAGGTAAGAGGAGAAGAAAGAGGAAATGATATTATGAAAACCCAGGGAGGGAGTACTCATGAATAAAAGTGTTAAATGCTACAGAGATATAAAAAAGAATGAGGGAGAGAGAGAGAGAGAGAGAGAGAGAGAGAGAGAGAGAGAGAGAGAGAGAGAGAGAGAGAGAGAGAGAGAGAGAGAGAAAGAGAGGGAAGGAGGAGAGGCCATTAGATTTGACAATTAAGAGATCACTAGTAACTTAGGAGATAGCATTTTTAGTTGAGTAATGCAATCAGAAGTCCAATTGTAGGGGGCTAAAAAGAGGAAGAGAACTAGAGACACTTTTTCAAGGAGTTTGAGTAAGAAAGGGAGAGCTGTAGAATATTATTAAGGATGCGGGAGATTTGGGTATTTTTGGCAGAGTTAGTTTAGGTTGTAACAGCCCTGAGGGGCTAACACCACGCTTAGGTTGGGGAAGGTTGGGAGTTTGCCCAGAAGAGGAAGGAAGCAGATTATTGGGAGATAAGGTTGGGTATGATTGTGTTGGAGACAAGTCAACAATTGAATATCATAGAAAAGGTAGAATGTGACCTGTCTTTCCACTTTCTGATTAGTTGATTAGGGCACCAGGGACCCCAGCCTCACTTTCAAAACCACTAACTTAGAGAATAAACAGCCACCACTATAGGATGACATTCAGTGGAACAGAGCACCACAACATTTAGGATTTGTTAAATGAAAGAACTGTATTTTGCTGTTTTTTGATATCCTTTTGGAATCCCAAACAACTTTTTTATTTTGGGGTTAATCTCATTGAGAAAGTAATGGAGTATACTCCTTGGGAATTAATCAGGGTGGAACAGCAAGCACTCGTAGCCAGCTACAGACTGGCAGGACACTGATGAGGAAGCACAATGAATGATCTACACAGAGGGCCCATGGGCAAGAGGTGGCCATTAGTCTGGGGCTCAGTAATGCACTCTTCAAGTCCATTACTCACCAATCCATCAGGCAACCTGTGAAAGAACTGAGAGATTCCAGCACTTTTAAATCTGTAACTTAATGGCTGCCAGCCTGCACTACATGCCCTAGGTTACAAGGGCACAGCAGAGTGGGAGGAAGACAATTCATTGGATGTCATAGCTAGTATTTCTTCTATTCTTTCTTCTGTGTGTACTTAAGGAATTGGGCCTTCTATTATTCACAGATTAATAGCTTAGAGAATGCTCGGGTGTCTCTATTAACATTAACTACCAAGAGATGCATTTTAAGTGCTTCCTCAGCACAGCTTTCATTAACTAAAAAGAGAAATACTTGTATAAGAAAATAATGCCATTTTCAAAGTTCAAAGTTACATTAATTTTCCATCAAGACACAAGGTGAAAACAAATGGAGTTTAGAAAATAAAAGCAAAGATATAGAAAGATTTTTTAAAATTTTATTATTTTTTAATAAATAAATAATTTTTTTTATTTTCTTGTTTACATCATTTATTTCCATGAGATTTTGAGTTACAAATTTTCTCCCCATCTTTCCCCTACCCAACACCTCAAAACAGCTACCCCACTGTATAATCCCTCCCCCAATCTGCTCTCTCCCCTTGCCCCTCTGACTTTCTGGGAGGACAGGATGGATCTCCCTATCACTGTGCCTGTATATCTTAATTCCCAGTTGGATGTACTTAATAATAATAATAATAATAATAATAATAATAATGATATATACATATATGATTTTAACATTTGATTGTAGAACTTTAAATTCTAGATTCTTTCCCTTCCTCCCTCGTCACCCACCCCCACTGGAAGGACAAGCAATTAAATCCAGGCTGTACATGTGTAATTATACAGAATATCTCCACAGTGGGCATATTGTGAGAGACTGATTATATGTCCCTCCTTCCTATCCCATCCTCCCCTTTGTTCTATTCTCTACTCTGTCCCAGTCCCTTTACAGAAGTGTGTACTTCCAGCAACCTTCCCCCCCATCTACCCCTCCCCTCTGTCATCCCACTTCTCATCCCCATAATCTCTGATCTCCTGTGTGTCCAGATACCCAGCTTAGAGTTTATATCATTCCTTCCTTAAGCCAAATTCGATGAGAGTAAGGTTGACCCTTTCCCTTTTGTCTTCCTGTTCTTCCCCTCCATTGTAACAATTATCCCTTGCCTCTTCTATATGAGATGATTAACCCCATTCTGTCTGTCCCTGTCTCCTCTCATTCTATTCCTCTCCCACCTCAGAATGTTATCTTTTAGAGTATCGTCTCTTCCTATTCAACTGATCCTGTGCCTTCTATGTACTCATATATACACATACTCAGATATGTGTTCATATGCATATATAAACCCTCCCATATAGACATATGTGTATGCATATGTATATATACATTTGTATTCCCTTCACCTAGCCCCATACTGAGAAAAATTTCCTAAGTTATAATTACCGTTTTTCCATGTTGGCATGTAAATACTTCAACTTTGATAAGTTCCTTATGATTTCATTTCCATGTTTATCTTCTCATGCTTCTTATATTTGAGTGTCAAATTTTCTTTTCAGTTCTAGTTTTTTCAGCAAGAATGTTTGAAAGTCCTCCACCTCACTGAATGACCATATTTTCTCCTGGAACATTATACTCAATTTTGCTGGGTAGGTGATTTTTGGTTTTAATCCTAGCTCCCTTGATGTCCAGAATATCATATTCCAGGCCCTTCAATCCCTTAGTGTAGAAGCTGCTAGATCCTGGGTTATCCTAATTGTGTTTCCACAGTATTCAAATTGTTTCTTCTTGGCAGCTTATAATATTTTCTCCTTGATCTGGGAACTCCAGAACCTGGCTATAACATCCCTAGGAGTTTTCTTTTGGGGATCTTTTTCAAGAGGTGATTGGTGAATTCTTTCAAATTCTATTTT
>CM053581.1:36810624-36857177 GCA_028627135.1 Pseudochirops cupreus
CCATTACATTCATATACCACAGCTTGTTCAGCCATTCCCCAATTGATGGGCATCCCCTATATTTCCAGTTTTTTGCAACCACAAAGAGAGCTGCAATAAATATTTTTGCACATATGGGACCTTTTCCCACTTCTGTAATCTTTGAGGTGTTATTTTAAAGTTAACTGAAGGGGAATGTTGAGAGAGTTCAGCTAGGTTGGTGCCTCTAATCCTCCGTTTTGCCTTAGTCACTCTTTACCTCAAGAATTTGCAGGGGCTCCCTATTGCTTATTTTATAATATTTTAATTTCTAGGTCCAGGCACTTGTTATCAAGTGGCCTATGTCATCACTTTATACATGTCGTTCCTATAATAAGCATTCCGTTCCAGCAAAGTTCACCTGCTTGCTACTGTCATGAATTGTTTTTACACTTGGATTTTCTTCCCTTCATAGATGTGGTTGGTTGGTTGGCTGTTGATCTGCATTCTTGAAGAGGACCAAAAATGACATCACTATAACTCATAGGTATAAATTCTACCCAAAAAGCTACTTCAACAAAAGGAGTCATACCAGAGGAGTTTACAAAAAGGATCTATTTTTAAAGCAAGGATGCTTACTCGTTGCTTTTATTTGACATACTAATAGAAACTCTAGCAACTGAAATGAGAGGAAAATGATATTAGGAGGTCCAACATTGGAAATTAGGAGATCAAAATATTACTTGTAGATGACATGATAGTGTATTTAGAAAATCCACAAGCCTCAATGAGAAAATCAATAGGAACAATACATGAATTTAGCAAAGTTGTAGGCTACTAACTCTGTCATAAATAGAGCTTGTGTAGGAATGTAGAGGACCTGGGTTGAAGTCTGACTTATGACATGTACTAGCTGTGTGATCATGGGCAAATCACTTAACCTCTGCATGTCCAAGGCACTTCTCAAAACCTATCAGGTGCAGGGAATGCACTAATCTGTGCTGGTACAAGGAATTTCATCACCAGGCATTCCTTAGAGCAGTGAAATCAGAGTTTGGGTCAAAAACATTCATGAATCACACACAAACACATAACTTTTATTTCATATTTGTAAAGATTATGCTAATGGTAAATATGTACACATACGAAATGTATGTACATATATATGTTTATACTTATATATACATATATACTATTAGCATAATCTTACTTTAAAAATCCAGACCACATTTGTCTCATCACAGATGCTAAGTAATGTTCTATCTTTCTTTACATTTATGAATAACCTCTGTAATATATTAATTGCTCTTTGATAATTAGGAAGAATATTTCAGGTAAACTATTAGGTCCACGTGATCTCTATGTGAGCATGCATATATATATATATACATACATATATATATATATATGCATGTATGTGCACAATGCACATACCTGTGAGTATACATGTGTATATGATATAATTGACATCACATCTGTATGTCAGAGACTTTTCCATTCCCTTTTGTGTTTTCTGGTGAGTGCAGAATAATCTTATTATTCAAATGTCCTTTTCTTTGTATTTGAAAGTCTTTTTCCTGATTGCTTGCAGAATTTGTTGTTTCTGAACTGAATTGTTCAATTTAACCACTACGTATCTTGGAGTTAGCAGGCTTCAGGTTTGTTGTTGTTGTTGTTTCTTTCTGGAGGCCATCTGTGAATTCTTTCAATTAGAATTTCATTTTCTATGTTCAGAAGTTCTGGGAAGTTCTCTTTTATTATTTCTTTCATTAAGGTGTTAAAGTTTTTTGTTCTATTACGTTTTTATAGGAGTCCTATGACCCTTAGGAGTCTTGACTCATCCTGCCTTTGAAAGCAGCAGGTTTTGCTTGCATATTGAGCGCATTAAAAAAAAAAGTTATCATTTTTTGCTTCTCTTCTTCTAAATCGTCCTTTACTTAGTATATTTACATTCCTTATCTATTGTCTTCTCTTTCATTTCCTTGGTGAGGCTTGTCCTAGATTGCAGTTTTTCTATTCTGCTCATTATTTTTGCTGTAAAAGCCATAAATTCTCCTTTCGTGATTCCCTTTTCTCTTTTGAACCATTCAATGACAGTGTGCTGTGGTTCTATGTTCTTCTATCCCAAAGCCTTCTCTGTTTCATCAAGTGTTGGATCATTTTCCTTTGCTTCGCAGGGTTTATTCACACATGCATGAATTTGTTTACTAGGTCCGGGGGCCATGTCTTCTTTTGTTGTTAATGTTTTCCCTATTGATTTATTTGCTTACATTCAAGGTCTTGGTCTTCTTTTTGAAACTTTGGTCATTTCAGTCTCCCTCCACTGCATATTTTCTTTTCTCACTTATTTTCTGAAACACTCACCTCAGATTGTGGTTTCCTTGGGGGCTAGATTGCAAAGTGTCTTAGCTTCCCCCCATGCTGGACAATTCATGGTTTAATAGTCTAGGTCTTTGCCCCAACTAACTTTTGTGTCAGAAATGGCCCCTTCTGGATGAGGCTTGGTGGAATGCCTACCCATCACCACACACAGTGTCCTGTCCCACTCCCTCTGTTACTTAGTTATCTGGTATTTTGGAGCTTTGTAGCACTGGCGCTGTCTGCCCTGGCACTGGCTCTACTGGTGTCATGAGATTGTTAGCCCAGCGATAGGTCTGGTGTGACTACAGAGTTGTCCAATCTGGCACTGGAAGTTCAGAGTTTTGCAGCACTGTTACTACAGGGTTATGGTCTCCAGTAGGCTTCTACTCCTTAAGGACTGTGGTTGCCTGGCTGTCTGTTGCAGACAGGGAAAATTTCTGCAGCCTGTAGTCATGATCTCCACAGCACTGGAAAGAGGGGGTATGGTGGGGACTGGAATATGGGGATAGATTTTGTGTCTTGGTCTTGATTTTGCTAGCATAGCTTTGCTGCCAGTAGTGAAGGAGGTAGGGGCAGGGTACTGAGGGGGTTATGTTTTTTTTTTTTGACCTTCTTTTGGATTCTAGGTTTCCTAGACTAGACCATGGTGACAGCTAATTTCTGCCAAATTGCATTCTAGTTTTCCCAGAGGCACTTGCCCCTGCTCCTACATCTCACTGTGGCAGGGAATGAACTTGGGTTCTTGAAGACTGTGACAGAGATTACAAACTGACAGCTCTGGGGTTAGAAAGTATTTGAGTGTGTGCCAGTGATGGGCTGCTTGTCTGTTGTCTTAGGAACAGTCTAGTTAAGGTTAGAAAGGGTTGTCATCAGGTTGACTACAAATAATGAATTTTTCAGTCAAAGCAACTCTTGGAGACCATCTGAGTTATAGAGGAGTTGCAATCTGCACCAGTGGAGGGAATATTCATGGAAATGATTACAGAAATTCTTAAAGCCAAACAAAAGTGCTGTGAAGGTAGAAAGATCATTTCCAGTAGGTGATATAAGAAAAAGCTCTTGGAAGATGCAGAGCAAGGTTTTCAAAGGTGAGCAGGATTGCAAATAGAGTGATAGAATGTACTTCAGAGGAGTAATTCCCCCTCTTCTCTCCCTCCCTCCCTTGATCCATTCCTTACTTCCTTTTTCTCTCCCTTTTTCCTTCTTTCCTTCTCCCTCACTACTTCTTCCATCTATCTATTGCTTCCTTCTTCCTTCCCCCCTCCTTTCCTTTCTCCCTCCCTCCTTTCCTTCTTCTCTCCCTCCATTCATTTGTTCATTCATTTGTTTGTTCCTTCTTCCTCCCTCCCTCCCTCCCTTCCTTCCTCCCTCCCTCCCTTCCTCCCTCCCTTCCTTTCTTCCTCCCTTCCTTCTTCCTTCCCACCTTCCTTCTTTCCCTTCTTCCTTTCTTCCTTCTTTCCCTTCTTTCCTCCTTCTTTCCTTCCTTCCTTCCTTCATTCGTTTGTTCGTTGGTTCGTTCCTTCCTCCCTCCCTTCCTTCTTCCTTCTCTTCCTTCCTTCCTTCCTTCCTCCCTCCCTTCCTTCCTTCCTTTCTTCTTCCTTCCCTTCTTCTTTCCCACCTTCCCTCCTTCCTTCCCACCTTCCCTCCTTCCTTCCTTCCTTCCTTCCTTCCTTCCTTCCTTCCTTCCTTCCTTCCTCCCTTCCTTCCTTCTTTCCTATACCTCCTGTATATTACAAAAAATGAAGGCCTAATGGTGAGGAGACTGGCTGGGGCTGAAAATATGCATTTGGGGTGGGGTTATCCATATAGTTAAGGCAGTGGGATTAGTTAAAATTGCCAAGAGAGGAAAGAAGAAAAGAAAATCAGGCATAAAACACCGTTAAATGCCTTAAAGAGGGAGAGTATTACAGGGTATAGAAAGATGGCCCTCAACAGCATGACTGAAAAATGACCAAACAAGGACAAGCTGGGGAGTGCACAGGGAGAGCAGCCAGCATTGGAAAGGGTGTTGAGTCCAAGTCATGAGAAGATCAACTGAAGTAATAAGCCTTGACTGGTCTGGGGAAAAGAAGATGAAGGGAGACAGTAAGTCTGTCAGTAAACGTTAATTAAGCATGTGCTATGTGCCAAGAACTGTGCAAAGCACTGGGGATCCAAAAAGAGAAAGACAGTGCCTCCCCTCAAGGAGCTTGTAATCTAACGGGGAGACAACAAGCAAACAAACATATACAAACAAGCTACATATTGGGTGAATAGATAATAATTCAAAGAGGGCAGGCACTGGGATTTCAGTTGTGACTTAAAGGAAGCCAGGGAGGTCAGGAGGTAGGTGAGCAAGGAGAGCACTCCAGGCAAGGGGGCCAGTCGGAGAAAGTGCCCAGAGCCACGAGATGCAGGGTCTTATTTAAGGAGCAGCCAGGAAGCCGGTGTCACTGGATTGAAGGATGTGTGGTAGGGAGAAAGGTGTATGAAAGACTGGAAAGGCAGGAGGGGACTAGGTTACGAAAGACCTTGTACACTAAACAGAGGATTTTGTATTTGATTCTCAAGATGAGAGGGTTAAAGTTTGCTGAATAGGTAGGGTGATGTGGTTGGACCTGTGCTTTAAGAAAATCACTCTGATGTCTGAATATCATATTGATTAGAGTGGGGAGAGATCTGAGGCAGGCAGACCCCCCAGCTGGCTACTGCAATGATCAAGGCCTGATGAGGGCCTGCCCCAGAGTGGTGGCAGTGTCAGAGGAAAGAAGAGGGTATATTCGAGAGATGATGCAAAGGTAAAATTGACAGGTCTTGGTAACAGCTTGAATATGGCAGGGTCTGTGAAAGAATGAGGAATTGAGGATAACATCTGGATTTTGAGTCTGAGACACCAGAAGAATGATGGTGCCCTTGACAGTAAAAGTCAAGTTAGAAGGGGGAGGGAGTTTAGGGGGAAAGATAGTGACTACTGCTTTGGAGGTGTTGAGTTTAAGATGTTTACTGGACATGCAGTTAGAGAAGATGTCTGAAAGGTGGGTGGAGATGCAGGATTAGAGGCCAGCCGAGTGATTGGGGTGGAAGAGGAAAATCTGAGAAACATCTGCCGTAGAGATGAAAATGGAATCCAAGGCAGTTGATGAGATTCACAAGTGAAGTAGTATAGAAGGGAAAAGGGCCAGAACAGATCCCTGTGAGCTACCTGTGATGACAAGGCATACTCTGGAATAAGGTCCAGCAAAGGAGACTGAGTAAGAAGTGGTTTGATAGGTAGAAGGGAAATGAGGAGACAGTGGTCAAAAACCTAGAGAGAAGACATAGAGGAAAAGAGAATGTTTGGCAGATCAGAGTCTTCAGAGGTTAAGGAGAAGGAGGATTGATAAAAGGTCACGTGGTTGGACCAAGAAGAGATCATTGTCCACTTTGAAGGGAGAAATTTTGGTGGAACAATGAGGTCAGAAGCTAGATTGCAGTGGATTCAAGGAGAGGAAGTAGAGAGACTCATGGTGGAAGGTCTTTTTGAAGAGTTTCGCCATAAAGGACCAAAGAGACACAACATAGAGAAAGATGAAGAAATATTCCAAAGGTATGAATTACTCCAGGCATGTCTTCCTTTCAACCATCCTATCCTCTTCTGTGTTCCCTTGTTAAAATCCTGACCCATGCTAAAAGGCAATATATTGTCATAGAAAGAATACCAGATTTGGAGTTACAATTAAAGTTTAAATCCCAGACCCATTGAGCGACTGTTGGAGATTTTTTTACGTTTTACTTTCCCTCAAGTTAAAAATTATAATTATTGTCCTTAATAATGGCATTGTAGTCTTTCTCCTTCTATTAGACTGGAAATACCCAGAGAGCACACATTGGGGAAAAAAAGCTAAAGTAAAAATGACCAGCTCATACCTTTTGTCCTTGATTAGTTATAAAAGATTTTTATTTATTGGATGATCTATGTTACAGTTAAAAAAGAAAAGATACTAGAGTGGGGAAAGATTAAAATCACGGCTGGAAAAAAGGAATAAACACCCAGGACATATTTAGAACCAGTAGATAACACGTATTTCTAATCAAGTATGAAATTTTCCCACATAATCATAATCATAAATCATAAATCCATTGCAGTAGGGAATTTTCTACTTCTTCCAATGTTTCCAACTAAGTCAATCAATTTGGAAGCTGAGGAAGTGGAAAAAGCTATTTTTAAAAAATAATAAAACAGCAAACTCATACATTTGTCAAAGTTTGGGTGGATAGACAGCATGTTTATGCTGTGTTTTCATGCATACACAGGTGTCATATGGGAAGCCCTGGAACCAATGCTTGCTTGGGGCAAGTCCCTTCAATCATTGGAAGAATAACCAATGATGAAATTATAAATACAGACTCCAAAGAGAGACTCTCCAACAAGTCTCTCTTTTATGTTTTTAGCTAATGATTAGAATCTATTGCATTTCCGAAGCTGTTCAAAGTCAAAGGTGACTATGAAAAGAGAGACCTCTGGTCTAATGCTAGAACATCACATGACCACTTTCTGACCTCCACATACCACAAGAGAAAACATACATGCTTTTCTCTAAATTTCATTTCAAACTAAAAGTGTTCTTTAACAAATCTAGTTTTGAACGTGTTGCATTGTACAAATAAATGTTCACTAAGACTGATTTATTTCCACCAATTAGTTAATGTTTCATAAGCTGAACGATAACATTCAAGGATTGAGGACTGTGACAATGTTCACTCACAGTCACTAGAGTTACTGGACTGAGCTACTGGACTTTTTATAACAAGAAAATATAAAGGAAGAATTATTTTCTCCAAAGTGAAAAACTTCTTAAATGAAACGGCATAGGAAATTTTGGCAGCCCTTATTGCTAACATAAAAGCATGCTGCCTGAATCTGATTACTAATTTGACTGAATATTCCTTTTCTAACTGTGCAATACATAGGTACTGAATGGAAAAGGAATATGATTTTCGACAGAAGACAACACCCTGCCAGATGATAACTAGGCAGTCAAAAAACAAAGAATTGTCATTTAATAGGGCATTTTAGTGGAAGTATTGCAAAATGGAGCACAGGGACATTTCATAGAGAAGGGAGACAGAAATTTGGCAGTCTTGAAAGGCTGTTTTCTTTCCAAATAACCATTAAACAATGTAGTATACTTCAAAAACAATCGAACTTCCTTAAATTCATCAGCATCTCACTGAAAAGTATGTTAAGTATTCATCAAAGCAAAATCAAGGCCACACATCAACTGTCTTTGGCTCATTCATGTTTCAAACTAGAGGCAACATGGTGATGGCTCAGAGTAAGGAAGATCTGGATTCAAATCCTGCTTCTGATACTCACTAGCCATTTGACCCTGGGCAACTTGCATCCTTTCTGTGCTTCAGAGAATTCCCTAGGACTCACCCACTTAATAACAAAGAGACCTTGCTGATCTTTTGGTTACTCACATATCCGCTTCTCAGTCAATTTTGTGTTTTTATCCAAATGCTTTAACTTAGTAAATAATTATAGTATTTCAGAGGAAAAAATATGACAAGTGATCTGTTTTAGTCATCACCAAACATAACACAAAGGTAGCAAGATTTCCCCATGTTAATGACAATAGCCTGAGTTCCATCAGCTTTCATCTGTGAGCCACAAACATCCCACAATTTCTCTGTGCTGTTCTGATCCAGTCTTATAACATCAGCAGCGTTGGGCCATGGCAAGAGATTGTTTTATGAAATTGGGTTCTATGGGATATTCCTTAGGTACTTCACATTTGGTGGAGCTAGATTCGAATCTTATTTCTACCTGTGACCCTTTATCCATTAAGGAACAAAATGAGTCAATCTTGTCATTTTTAATGGCTTGGATACTCTTAAATTGTTAAAAACAAGGATAATACAATCTTCAGATTATTCCAAAAAACTGCATAGGATGGAAATGTTAACACCAAAACAAAACTTAACACTTGTAAACAACCCAAAAAGCTACCTTTGTCTGGCTCTAGATTTTTCTTGGCTGAACTTGGGCCCCTTTTAGCAAGCCATGGAACTGATGACTTGGCTATGCTTTAGCTGGCCCTTCATCGCTAAGATCTTCTTGTGCCGCCATTTTCCTTTGTACCGCCTCACTGAAGTCAAGAAAGACTTAGGACCAGGTGGCCGAGTGAAAATTATAAACATATTCTTGGACTGGAAGAAAATAACCCAGAGATCATGAAATGCTGCATCTGATGTTGTAAAGATCTGGAAGCTTCCCAGATTATCACGTATCATAAATTTACAATGAAAGCCAAAAACAAAACAAATCAAGTCAAAATAAATGACTTCACCCTTTTCATTTTAGGGGAAGAAGCTTTCTCAATCAAACACACACGCACACACACACGCACACACACACACACGCATGCACCCCTTGGAATTAAAGAAAAAAAAATGAAACTTAAAATACCCTATCATCTAACTGCACATGAATACTACACGCTTATTTTTTTCTTTGTCATCCATTTGCTTGGTGTATATAGGAGCCAGTTCGAATAAGGTGGTATAAAAATAGCCAGGAACAAAGAATCAAGAAGAAAGAGAAGGGAGCTTATGAAATGGAGCAGAGATCATTTTGTGACCTCAGCTAGGCTCTAACACACACATTCTCTGGTTCTGACACATCACTCCCCACACCTCCAACCTTCTCTCTATATAATCATAATTCTACCTTGTCCATCAAGAACTTTAACCCTCAGGCTAACCCTATAGCAAGAATTAACCTACTTCTTTCACCCTTAGGCAGTGATGCAAGGGCCAAGAAGTAGAGTATTTTGAGAACACAGTGAGGTGATCTCAGCATTTAACTGCAATATCCTACAATCACTAGAGGGAGATATGAAGAATTATTTATTATATCAAGAAAAGCATCAGGGTGAATTAACTCCCCATTTTGCAGGCTTACCAGGTTTGCCTGCTGACTATATTTTTAAAATTCCTTGGAACAGATTTAACATTAGCATGAAATCCTTTGATCCCTTGCAGTGTATATGAAAAAAAAAGAGAGCCAGTGGAGATGGAAAGGGAAAGGGAAAGCTCACCTTGGTGCTGCCTTTTTCTAAGATGAAGCACTACTTCCTGTCATACAAGTGGCATACCATTAATATTCACAGTTCAATACAAGAAAAACTATTATGGATTTTCAAAAAAACGTGAATAATAGTCCATCACGAAACTGAAACCTTATCCAAGTTCCTGGTAGGAAGCAGGAACCAAAAGGAAAACAGAGGTTTCTCTTTACTAGAAAGTTAGCTTGTCATAAAGGACAGAACAACAGACTTAGAGTCAAGAAAACATGGGCTTAAATACTTACCAGTTGTGTCACTTAAGTTCTAGGAGGCTCAGTCTGCTCACTTACAAAATGGCATTAGGGTCAGGAAACTGCTTTGAGAATCAAATAACATAATGAATGTAAAATGCCCTTTCAATAGAGTGGGGCAGCAGTGAATAAGAGCACCTGCCCTGGAGTCAGGAGGACCTGAGTTCAAATCCAACCTCCGATAACTTAACACTTACTAGCTGTGTGACCTTGGGCAAGTCACTTAACCCCAAATGCCCTCCCCTACCCCTCCAAAAAGCAAAGAAAAAAAAATAGATGTAGAGCAACTCCTTACCCCTAAGGACATGGGTTTAAATGTTCCTGAAAACACATACAGGTTTAAACTTGAAATATATCCATGAAAACAACATATGAGTGTTTCTGACAGTCACGTGTCTCTTTTTTTGTTCTTATTTCTTACCTACTTTAGTTAATTTGCTAGTTATATTACCTGCCACCTTTAACTCTCATGCACAATTTTAACTGTAATATAATTCAGTCACATGAAGACCAGAGCTGTCCGATCCAAGGCTGAGCCACAGTCCTTAGAACTGGTCGTATCATTCTTCCTTTAAATGAATTATTGCAATGGCCAGTGCTCAGGATCCTAACACTAGGTTGAGATGTGAAGATGCTGGCTGAAATGGTTCAAAGTCAACAGCCGGAGAGTCTAATTAGGAGGGATACTAAGCCACAGAGGAAGCAAGAGTGATTAGGTTTCTTTGAATTGCAACTTCTGCAAGGAGGAAAGGAGGCTGCGGCGTACAGTAGGAAAAGTACAATGCCAAGAAGAAAATTGTGAAATAAAACAAAAAAAGAAAACAACAAATAAAAGCAAAGGGCGTGATTAATGGAAAATCACGATGTCAGAATTTAATGTAGAAAAAAGTGATGTGAGAGAATACACCTGTGTGGCATTACAGAATTGGGAGCAGTGGAGAATAACCTTACATTTATTTAAAGATTGTCCAACTTGTATTTATGTGCAGTTTGAGAAATTAATTTCAGGGGAGGAAAAAGTGCCGTCCACCTAAAACTCATTTTTATCAAAGTTTGGTATCAGAAGATAGGTTGGAAAAGTGCAGATGTTACAGCAAAACAAAACAACAAAAACCCACCGATTGTCTGTCAATATCAAATTGTCTGTTGGCAAGGGGAATTAGATCAGGTTTATGGTAAAGCTAACTGCCAAAGGAACCTTACTGGAAAAAGAATCCAGAAAATGACAGCTGCAAATGTGCACCTAATACAGGTTTGAACTATATGCCTCACTCTGGTATTGACTAAGACGGAGAGAGAATATAGGTACCAGAAGTTGGAAACGTAGAAGAGTATATATATATATATATATATATATATATATATATATATATGCATATCAGTATTTAATAAACCCAATGGTACAAACAACTAAGGGAAGAATCCCCTATTCAACATGATTGCTGGGAAAAATGGAAAGGCATTGAGCAGAAAAGTTTTGGACTAGCAGCCTAACCTCATACCACAATATGCTTCAAATAGAGAAACAGTCTAAGTGTAAAATGTCACATCATAAAATAGAGAGCAGGAGGTACTTTTCAAAACTGTGGGTAGGGGATGAATTTATAATAACAAGGAAAATTTAGAACCAACTAATCGCAAACAATTTTAACTACATAAAATTTAAAAATAATTTTCAAGAACAACAAAAAAGCTGTTGAATAGTTTTTTTTTTGTTTTACACCAAAGAGTTCTGATATACAAGCTGTATGGGGAAAAGATATAAATATAGATGACTAAGGGGTCCTCCAATAGATAAATGGTCAAAGCACAAGATTGGCATGAAAAATGAATGCAAACTATCAACAACCGCATGAGAAATATGTCAAATCACAAATTAATAGGAGAAATATAAGCAGTTATTGATAAATTAAAGATGTTCCATTGTGATCCTATGATCCTGGTGTTCCTAATTGTAGCTAAGCATTGTATTTCTTTAAATCTTGCTCCAATTGAGTATGCTTTTGTAAATGTAAGGATTAGCTAATGTAGGTCATTATTAATTTAATTTTTATAGAAAAAACATAATTAATTGAAATTAAGTGCTATAGTTTAGAACCTATGGGAATTCTATCCTTCCTGACTATAGGTAATATTCTAAGTATCAGCAAAACTTCAAATACAAGACTGAAAATGGACTTTGTGGCTATCATCTGAGAACCAGCAAGGAGATACTTGTTATAATACAGATGACCAGAAGCCAATGGTTTTATTTGTTAATTGTTTTTTGACCCCTGCAATCTATGAAATTGTCTAATAGTGTGGAGGAATTGTAATAGGCATTAGAGGAAGGGCTATCACACATGTGAAATAATTAATCTTTTAAAAATACTTAAGTATAAAAAACAAATCCATAATTTAATTGTTTTTTTAAAAGCAAAAATGTATAAATCTGATTTCAGGAATAAAGCACCATTGCAGGAAAAGACTAATAGACCAGTGGGGTTGAATTTCTATATCACTTTTATCACTAGAAAAAAACTGCCTCCAATCAACTTTCAATTATTCACATGTGTACTTGGTAGGTCATGTTATATTTGAGTCTTTAAAACCACCCATATGAAAGTAATTTCCACTCTATTTACATGGAGCTCCATTTCAGCTTAGAGCCAAGATACAATTTGTCTTCTGAGTACTGTCTTGCTTGGTGGAAAGTAAATTTATCATACTATATGCTAATGTTGCTCAACTGGATTTTGTATGTGTTTGCTTAACGAATTGTGTATCTAAATATGCAAGCAGTGCCCCAACAAGTGAACAGCTTGCTCCCAGTTAAAACCTACAGGATGTTTTAATCTCCTTAACTGGGATTAATCAGAGATTTGTAAGAGATTTAAAGATTTTACACACTTTCCTGTGACGGCTGGAAATAACACAACAGATGAAGACAATGAACATCATGCAGATGAGAAACTTCCAAATTCAGTTTTACTTAGCTGGTAACTATCACAGGAATTGAGTTTGAAAGCATGGGTCCTATCTCCACAACCAGGGGCTCCTGCTCTAGGAGACAGAATTGGTTGGAATTGCATGGCTCTACATACAATACAATAAATATAATACATACAATGTAGAGGAAAGAAATGGGACACAAATACAGGGAAGAGATGTGGGCACAATGAGAAAAGCAGTATCAGGAGCAAAGAAATTGGAGGACAGGTGGGAAAGTCTTTCCTTCAACAAATATTTGAGTTCTTACTACACGTAAGGCATTGAGTATGTGGGAGACAGTGAAGAAGCGTCAGGCACAGTCCCTTACCTCAAATACCTTACAGTCTAGTGGTGAATAGATATTTTTTAAAATATAAAAGGTAGAAGGAAACCTGTCATGAGTGCCAACCAGGAGACTAGCCATCAGAATTTCTGAGCAGGAAGACATCTTTAAGATCATTTCACCTAATTTCTGTGATTTTAGAGATAAATAAATTGAATTCCAGGGCAGTGAAAGAGCTAGCCTCAAATCACACAGCTATTAATGGCCGAGCTGAGAGCAGAACCCAGGTTTCTTGACTCCTGATGCCCAGGGTTCCTTTCACTGAACTATGATGTCCTGCCCGTTCTGACCATTGCCATTTGCACAATAAGCAAGAGTGTTTTGGCCGAAGAGAAAGGCAACTTACTTCATTCAGCCCTTTCTTTACTTAAGAGAAGATGATGACAATTGTTACTATTATTATTATTTTAGCGAAGCTCTAGTTTCACTCAAGTAGGCCTTGAAATTCCGTTCTGCGGAGATCTGCTGCTGCTTTCAAATGCATTCTATGGAGCTATTTATGACAGGGATTTTTTAAAAAAATGATTAATATCTGGTAAACTTGGCAGAGTGAATTAGAATGAGAAAGAGCCTAAGAACAAAAGACCAGAGAAATGTCTTAGCTTAGAAAAATGATCCTTTCACAAGGCTAATATCAGGAGGGCTCCCCTGGTCTCTGAAGTTCTGACTGAGTGGGTTTTAATTTGACCCTCTAGTGAGAATCTTGCCATGGAATAACAATGAAGACTACCCCCAAGCATTAGTGTTGCTCACAGGTTCTCCTGGATGCTTTTATGGCTTGGCACATGGGATGAGAGGACAAAGATTATTACATCTTTAAAGGTATCTGGTGCTGATTTGATTTTTTTCCCAGCAAAATATGTGGGAGTAGGTAGGCTTTTGGTCTCTCGCTAAGCCTATTCAACAGAGAACCCATTATTTCTGGATGTTTTCTATTTCAATAAATTTTAAAATCAAAATTACCGACATCTTGGAAATGGTTGAGCACAAAAGCTCTAATAAAAAGCCAGTCACATGGTCAACTTTCCTCCTAACTAGTTACAGTCTGGAATGAAATCGTTGCTTGGTTGTTTATCAGCAAATGGTCTCCCTCTGTTTCTCCTGCTTCTCCTTAATGAGGGAGACAACTTTAAGAAGGATGGTCTGGTGAAGAGAAGATAAAGAGAAAGGTGGGGAAGGGGGAAAGGTTGAGAAGGGAAAGGCAAGGGACTGTGGAAGAGGAGGAGAGGAGGGGAGAGGGGACAGAGGACAGGCTTTTTTTTTGGTCTTCTTACTCCCAGAGCCTTTGTGCATTTCTTTTGATCTGTGATTTCACTATACAGGGAATTCCTGGTTAGGAAATTCAATGTGAGCTCATTGTGGCAGGTGGGGATTGTTTCATTCCTGGTTTGTTTGTTTTTTGGTAAACTGTATTTTATTTTTACCAATTACACAGAAAGATAGTTTTCAACATTTATTTTTTCAAATAAGATTTTGAGTTGCAATTTTTTTCCCCTCTCACCTCCCCTCCCCAAGATGGCAAGCAATCTAATACAGGTTATACATGTACAGTTATAGTAAACATATTTTGACATCAGTTATGTTATAAAAGAAGAAAAAGAACCAAAGGGAAAAACCACCAAAAAAAAAAACCCCACAAAAAAGAGAAAATAGTATGCTTCAATCTGCATTCAGACTCTATAGTTCTTTCTCTGGATGTGGACAGCATTTTCTATCATGAGTCTTTTGGAATTGTCTTGGATCACGATATTGCTGAGAAGAGCTAAGTTAATCACAGTTGATCATCACCCAATGTTGCTGTTACTGTGTATAATATTCCCCTGGTTCTGGTCACTTCACTCAGCATCAGTTTATGTAAGTCTTTCTGGGTTTTCCTGAAATCTGGCTGCTCATCATTTCTTTTGGAACAACAGTATTTCATTACATTCATATACCACACATTTTTCAGCCACTCCCCAATTGATGGAGATTCCCTCAATTTCTAATTCTTTGACACCACAAAAAGAGTTGCTATAAATATTTTGGTACATGTGGGTCCTTTTCCCAGTTTTATGATCTTTTTGAGATGCAGCCTTAGAAGTGGTATTGCTGGGTCAAAGGGCATGCACAATTTTATAGCCCTTTGGACATAGTTCCAAATCGCTCTCTGGAATGGCTGGATCAATTCACAGATTGTTTCATTCTTGTGCCCATATTCCTCGGGCTAACAATAATTCTGACACATAGTAGGTACTTAATAAATATTTGTTATTTAATTGATTGCCCAGGGAACTGAGAAGTTAAGTTACTTTACCTTGGTCACAAAGTTTGTCTTGAACCCAGGTTTTCCTGACTCCAAGGTTTCCCTCTATCTTGTCCACTGTGTCATTTTACCACTTATCTGGCACATCGTAGGTGCTAAATAAATATTTATGGGAGGCAGAATCAAGAGAGCAGAGTGAGAACTAGCAGCTTTTTGCCTCAACTCCTTCACATCCTCCTCTAAATGACTGATAAGAGTGCCAAACTGAATTCTGATTGGCACAGCCAGGAAAAAGTCAAAATAAGTCATTTTTTTTCCAGCCCAGGGCAACTTAGGAAGACAGAGAAGTCTGTAGACACTGAAGTAGGAGCTGACCTGGAGTGCCAGCAGCAGCAGCAATATGACAAGTAAAGCTGTGGCAGCCACACCTGTATCAGGGAGCAGAATAGCACCCAAGGACAGTAAGTACACTGAGGACTTGGGAAGAAAGAGATCTCAGTCATCACCTAGTTCTTTCATGTTAACCTGCAGTAGAATAAACCTGGAAGGAGACCAAAACTAAGAGGAAGCTGACAGTTCAGTTGTTCCTGCCCTCTTGCGAAGGTTGCTCACAGTTGTTCTTTAAACAAAACTATATACAGTGTTCTCTTGGTTCTGCTCATTTCACTCTTCATTATTTTGTGAGGTCTCTCCGTGCTTTTCTAAAATCATTGAGCCCATCATTTTTTATAGCAGAGTAATATTCCATCATGAATGTATGCCATGATTTGTTTAGTCATTCCCCAATTGATGGGCATATCCCTGATTTCCAGTTCTTTGACACCACAAAGAGAACTGCTATAAATATTTTAGAACATGTAGGTTCTTTTCCATTTTCCCTAAGCACCTTGGGAAACAGACCTAATTGCAGTATTGCTGGGTCAAAGGGTAGAGGCAGTTTAATAAATCTTTGGTCATAATTCCAAATCTTTCTCCAAAATGGCTGGATCAGCTCATAGTTCCACCAACAATAAATTAAGGTTCCAGTTTTTCTAAATCCTCTCCAACATTTGTCACTTTCCCCTTCTATCATGTTAGCCAATCTGATAGGTATAAATAACACCTCAAAGCTGTTTTAATTTTCATTTCTCCAATCAATAATGATTTAAAGCATTTTTATATGACTATAAATTGTTTTGATTTCTTCATCAGAAACTTACCTGTTTATAGCCTTTGAACATTTATCAGTTGGATAAATCAGACTTGCATTCATATAGATTTGATAAGTTCTTTATGTATTTGAGACCTTTATCTGAAGAATTGTCTATAAAATTTATTTCCCAGTTTACTGCTTTCTTTCTGATCTTGGCTGCATTTGTTTTAATTGTACAAAACCTTTTTAATTTAATGTAATCCAAATTATCCATTTTACATCTCACAATACTCTCTATCACTTGTTTGCTCATAAATTGTTTACCTATCAGTAATTCTGATAGGTAATATGTTGCATGTTCTTCAAATTTTCTCATATTTTCTCCCTTTATATTTAGGTCATGTATTCATGTTGAACTTATCTTGGTAAATGGTGTAAGATATTGGTCTATGTCCGATGTCTGCCAGTTTTCCCAACAATTTTTTTTTTTTACCAAATAATGAATTCTTATCCCCAAAACTTAAGTCTTTACATTTGTCAAACATTGGGTAACTATATTTGTTTGCTGCTGTAGAATATATGTCTACTCTCTTCCACTGATCTACCTTTCTATTTCTTAGCCAGCACTAGATTGCCTTATAATATAGTTTAAGATCAGGTGCTGCTAAACCTCCTTTTACATTTTTTCCATTAGTTCCTTTGACATTTTTGACCTTTTGTTCTTCCAAATGAATTTTGTTATTATTTTTCTACCTCCATAAAATAATTTTTTGGTAATTTAATTGGGATGGCATGGAATATATGGATTAATTTTGGTAAAGTTGTCATTTTTATCATATTGACCCTTCCTACTCATGAAAAATTAATATTTCTTCATTTATTTAAACCTGATTTTATTTGTGTACAGTTTTTATGGTTTTGTTCATATAGATCCTGGGTTTGTTTTGGTAGGTGTATTCCCAGGTATTTTATACTGCCTAGAATTATGGGGTATCTCTAGCTATCTCTTCCTGCAGACTCCTGTTGGTAATAAATAGGGATGCTGATGATTTATGTGGGTTTACTTTATATCCTGCTACTTTGTTGAAATTATTAATTATTTCATTCAACTTTTTAGTAGAGTCTTCAGGATTTTCCAAGTTATATCATCTGCAAAAGATATAGTTTTATTACCTCATTCCCTATTCTGATTCCTTCTATTTCTTTTTCTTCTTTTATTTCTATTGCTAGGATTTCTGATACAATATTGAATAATATTGGTTACAGTGGGCATTCTTGTTTCACACCTGATCTTACTGGGAAGGCTTCTAAATCCCCATTATCTAAATCCCCTTATCTTTATTACAAGTAATGCTTGCTAATGGTTTTATGTAAATGCTTCTTAACAATTTAAGGAAAAGTCCATTTATGCCTATACTCTCAAGTGTTTTGAATAGAAATGAGTGTTGTACTTTATCAAATGCTTTTTCCGCACCTATGGGTATTATCATATGATTTTCACTTTTACTACTGATATAATCAATTATGTTATTAGTTTTCTTATGTTAAACCATCCCAGCATTCCTGGCATGAATCCTGCTAGGTCACAACGTATAATCTTTATAATATATTCCTGTAATCTTTTAGCTAGCATTTTATTTATGATTTTTGCATCCATATTCATTAATGAAATTGGTCTATAATTTTCTCTGTTTTCATTTTTTCTGGTTTAGGTATCAGTATCATATTTGTTTCATAAAAGGAGTTTGGTAGGACCCCTTCTTTGCCTATTATTCCAAATAATTTATTTAATATTGGAAGTAGTTGGTTTTTAAATGTTCAATAAAATTCACTTGTAAATCTATTTGGTCCATCCTTTATTTTTGAAGTGGACCAATGACATCACAGGGGATGTCTTGACTCACATGTGAATTGGGTTTAAGTGAGGCAGAGTTGTACAAAGTCATTAACTTCACTCTCTCTTCCAGGGTTATCCAAGTCCAGTGGCAAGACAAAAGTCAAGATGATTGGAGAGAGCCCACGATGCAGTGGATGACCTTGGTGTCTTCAATGTCTGACCAAGCTTTAAGCTCTCCATAACACCTGCTCCAGTCACCTTCATGGTTGTTGAAACAAACTGTCCTCATCTCCCATTCCACTGAGAGAAGTCTTCACATGTTTGAGGTCGGCATCGTTCTAACTCACCAGTGAGTTAGAAGTCCATCAGTTACCTTTAACTTGGTTTAGTCATTAGCCAAGATAGTTTCACTGAGGCATGGCTATTGTACATGTTAGAGCTTCTTGGAGTCCCAGGTGAGAGTTGAGTGCCAAGTAGACACCAAAGGTGGAAAAGCAGCCCTGAAAAGCTCAGCAAGCCTATACCACAGGTGCTAGTACTCCTTGAACCCCCATACGCCCTCGGAAATATCTACAAGCAAGACCTTAAAGAAAAACACGAGACCAATAAGAATTCCCAGAAGAGTTAAAGAAAGAGATGAAAAAAGAGTAAAAAAAAAAGATTTTAAAAATCAAATAGGAATATTAGAGGAAAAATTGAGAAAAGAAATGAAAGTCATGCAAGAAAATTATGAAAAAAGAACAACCTGGTGAAAAGAAACACAAAAATATGAAATATTTGAATAATTGAGAGATACAAATTTGAAAACTGAAAGGCAAAAACTATTGTAGGTATGTTATTTGTTAGAATACTTAAGTTGAGTCTCAACAGAACAATAAAATATTGGAATCATACCAGCTGTGAAAAAAGAAAATTAGAAAGCCAGGTTTTAGGCTTCTCATAGTATTCTTTTCAGTTCCAAAGTTTAAAATCTCCAACTTGAGAGTTCAATTATTTCTAAATCTGATTTTCTTTCAAAATTTATAAATCAGTTCTTATAAGTCACTTGTCATCTACAGCATCAAAGGACACTAGAGTATCTTAAAAAGTAGACAGCAAACATTAACCCAAATATATAAAAGCTAAAAAATAAGTTACTCATTGCAATCCTATTTTTAAAACCATTAATGATTCAAATATAGGGAGTATGATATACTTCAGTATTGGAACATATATAGTATATGTAGACCTTTAGTGTTTTGAAAATATTGATTCCAAAGCACCCTGGGGTACCTAAAAGAGATGAATGGTGAACCCATTCAAGGAAGAGTTTCATTAATTATTTGTGTTTATATCTAATAATTCCAAATGTGAAAAATAATAAATAAAAACATTTAAAATAAAAGTTAAGAAAGGCACACTTAATGGTTAGAAGAAGTCACACTAATTTAGCCATTTGACATCTAATAATTTAGATGAAAATACTTTTACTGGCATTACTTTTAATTATTTAGGATTTGTACATGTTGTCCATTTGCGAGTATGTGCCTTTCAAATATTCAAATCTCATCATCATCACTCTTAGGTTTTATTATGATACTGGGGTGTATGGGGTATTCAGCGGGGATTAGCCCCTCTGGTGGGAGGACTTGCTGTGCCCTTTTCAGGGATGCTCATCCATTTTTAGCACCCACTTTCACCCAACTTTCACCTGTGGTTCCAAGAAGCTGTAGTGTAAGCAGCAGCCACACCCTCATAAAACTGTCTTGGGCAGACAGCTAAACCAGGTTGAGGCTAACTGATGGGCCTCATATCCATCGATGAGAGGAGCACTTAGAACTCCACTCCTTAGAGCTCAAAGATTCCAGGGTCATCCACCGCATCTTGGGCCATTGCCGCTCACCCTGATTTTTGTCTTGCCATTGGACTTTGATGACTGGAGGAGAAAGTGAGGCTGACGACTTTGTGCAACTCTGCCATGCTTAAATCCAATTCCCTTGAGAATCAAGACATCACCCCGTAATGTTACTGGTCCTCTTCAAAGTGAAGGACAAACAACAATTATGATACTGGGGACAAAAAGACTAAGGAAAAAGTAGGAGGAAGAGGGGCCATATGAGTGGTGGAAAATCAGTTGACAAAGGGGATCAGTTTTTAAAGGTGAAGAAACTGAGACTTACTTTTTGCCAATAAAAATGAGTTTTCAAAGGCACTCAGTCAAAAAGTGACTAAATTATAATAATTCAGAATTTTTAATAGTTAGAAAGAGGAGTAAATGATCATCTGGTCCTGCCCAGGTTTTAGGCAGATAAATATCTCCCTCATTCAATAAACTGTTATTTCTCTAATCTCTTTTTGAGAAATGAAATGGGGTACAGAAATGCCATAATTCATTTGAACTATCTGGAGCAATGCTTTTTTATCGGCATGTTCAAGGTTAGATATTATTCCCCCTAAACTCTTTTTACTTGATCAACATCATTTTATTTTTTCATTTGGACTCCTAAAGACTAATGGTGGTGGTTATTGTCCTTCTTTCCCCAAGAGGACCAAAGTGACATCCCTGTGTTGGGGTCAGGGTACAGTGTGTCTGACTGTGGCAGATGAAATCAATTTGACCTCTGAAGGCTGTACCACAGGTTGGGCACAAGCATTCCATGTGAGCATTTGGAGTAGATATGACTTTAAGTTTTTGAATTTCACATTTCTTTTGAACTATCGCAATTTTGCTTTGTTCATAGAGCACAGCACCTTCTTTGATGCAAGCATGCTAGGCCAGGCAATCCTATGTTAGTGTTTCCCATGTCTCAATCAATTCCAAAGTTCCTCAGAGAGACCCTGAGAGTGTCCTTGTATTGCTTCTTCTGACCTCTGTGTAAGTACTTACCTTGCAGAAGTTCTATTGGCATTCAAACAATGCTGCCAGAGTTGTGCTCTCTGCAATAAAGCTTGAATGCTTGGCAGTTTAGCTCCAGGAAGGACCTCAGTGTCTGGTACCTTATCCTGCCAGGTGATCTTCAGAAATCTTCCTAAGACAATTCAAATGGAGGTGATTCCATTTCCTGGCATGGTGCTCATGTACTGTTGAGGTTTCACAGCATACAACAATGAGGTCAGCACAATGGCACTGTAGACTATCGGTTTGGGAAGCAGTCTAACATGTCTCCTCTCCCACAGTTTCCTTTGGAACCTCGCAAACACTGAGCTAGCTCTGGCAATGCATGCATCAACCTTCACATCCCTGAAAAAGATACTGCCAAGGCAAGTGAATTTATCCACAGCATTCAAAATTTCTCCATTTGCTGTAACCAATAGTTCCACATATGGATGGTGCAGCGCTGGCTGGTGGAGAATCTGTTTTCTTGGTGTTGTCAGGCCAAAATTAGCACAAGCAACAGAAAATGGATCCCTATTCTGTTGCACTTCATCCTCAGAGGCTGCACTGGGTACATAATCATCTGCAAACAAGAAGTTGTGTACCAACTCTCCTTCTACTTTAGTCTTAGCTTGTAGACTTTAAACTTAAATAATTTAGTGTCCGTTCAGTAGTGGACCTTGATGCTGTTTTTGCTCTCATTGAAGGTGTCTGACAACATCACTGGAAACATGGGAGCAAGCACATAGCCCTGCTTTATTCCACTGGTGACCGGGAAATCTCATGAGCATCATCCAGAACCTGCACAAGCATGTCATCAAGAAACTGGAGTATGATACTGATGAAATTCTCCAGGCAACCAAATTTTGCCATGATCTTCCACAATCCCTCATGACTGATAGTATCAAAGGCCTGTTTGGACTTCTAAAGACTACAGGACTATTGGGAGCAATAATAGAAGGAAAAACATAGGAATTAGAGACAGAGAAGCTAGAGTTGAATCCCCTATCTGTTACTGGCTGCCTATATTATTTTAGGTAGGATGATACAAAGATCTGTGCTTGGTTCTATGCTGCTAACATTTATATCAAGGCTTTGGAAAAAGGCATAAGTGGTGTGCTCATCTAAGTTTTAGATGACACAAGACTGGCTAACATGTTGAATTCAAAGGATCTTGGCAGGCTAGAGCACTGGACTGAATCTAGCAAGATGCACTTCAGTAGGAATAAATATAAAATCATGTAACTGGGTGCAAAAAATCAGTTTCCTAAGTATAAGTTGGGGTATACACAGATGGACAGTAGTTCTAAAAAAAAAACAAATCTGGGGTTTTTAGTGGACTCATACTGAGTTGAGTCCTCATACTCCTCAGCAGTGCAAAGGAGAGAATACAATTTTTAGATGCATTATAAGGGGCATAGTTACCAGGAATAGGGAGGTGGTAAGTCCCACTGGACTCTGTCCTCATCAGACCTCATCTGGAGTACTGTGTTCAATTCTGGGCACCATCATGTATGAAGGACTTTAACAAGTTGGGCAGTGTCCAGAGGAGGGCAGCGAGGACCGTGAAGGCCCTTGAGTCTATGATATATAAAGATAAGTTGATAGAAATGGGCATAAATAACATGGAGAAAAGAAGACTGAGATGAGGTGGGGAAGAGGGAGATGTCTGTGTTCAAGTATCTGAAAAATAGATAAGACTTGCCCTGTTTAGTTCCAGGGAGCTGAACCAGGAAGAATGAGTAGAAATAGGTAAAGAAGTCAATTTAGGCTTGATGCTAGGAAAGACTTGCTAACAATTAGAGCTGTCCTAAAGGGTGTATAGACTATGTGAAGGTTAGGGGGTTCACCAGTCTTTGAGGGGCAGAAGGCTAGACAACTAGTCACCTGTCAGTTAAGTTGTAGGGGGCGAACTCTTTTTTTTTTTTTTTTTTTTTTTGCTTTTTGGAAGGCAATTGGGGTTAAGTGACTTGCCGAAGGTCACATGGCTAGTTTTTGTGTTGTGTCTGTGGCTGGATTTGAATTCAGGTCCTCCTGATTCCAGAGCCAGTGCTCTATTTACTGTGCCACCTAGCCATCCCAAGAGGGGAACTCCTTTCCCTTCAAACTATATGACTGCTGAGGTTCCTTCAAGCTCTCAACATTTTGTGAAGTCACCTAACATAATGAAAACTCTTTGAGGGCATGGATAGTGTCAAATCATTTTAATGGATATTTATGAAGTGTTTATGATGTACGAGATTGGTTCAGCGTTAGGGATACAAACATCAGAATGAAGCAGTCCCACCCTAAGGAGCTTGCTTGCTCACTTACTGGCATCATAATTCATTAGTGCTTCATACATAACTGGGGGACTCGGTTTCCTCTGGGATCAGAGAAAGCATCTCTGGGATAATCGCTCTAAATTCTTTAAACTTATGGCCCACACATGTCTTTTATCCATGAATGGGCAAACAAGCCTTCCCCTATTACAGCTTAAGATCACTCACACCACTTAGCAAAAGATTAACATTTTTCTCTCTGCCACTCCATCTTCATCTAACAAAATTCAATGCCACCTAATTATTTTTTGCCTTAGTTTTCAACATTTACCTACTTCCTGATTCACAGTGATGTTGTGACAAAAATGAGGTAAAAGAAATATTTCATATTACAATGGGAGAAGGAATTGTCCTTACTGTTTTATTTAAATGAAATGCCGATATAAAATAAATTTATAATTTATTTGTTAATTAATCAATATTAATCTGTTTCATTTAAAGGAAACATTGTTTTAATATTAATACAGGAATTACTATTCCTCAACATCACTGTTTTTCTAACATTCCTAAAGAGATTTTGCTATAGCAGTGATCTAAAATGTTTATTCTTTAACCTGAAAAGAACGGGCCAGAAGATTATTCAATCAAAAGGGACCTTACGGCACAACTCAGGCATCACCATCTTCATGAGTTGATAGTGCGTTCTATCTTCCTCACTATTTACCATCAACTCAGGGAATGAATTTACCATTTACATTCATTCCCTGAGTTAGGATTCTGACTTCTAAGACCACCTCCAAGGGTCTGTTGTTGAAATGGAACCATGACTTTAGAACAGTGGTTCTCAACCTTCCTAATGCTGAGACCCTTTAATACTCGTATGTGGGCATATCTGCATGTGGGTGGACCTGCCTGGAGACGGATAAGGAGGTTCCTAAGACCGTCGGAAATATGTTTTTTCCAATGGTCTTAGGCGATCCCATTCGACCCACAAAGGGGTCGCAACCCACAGGTCGAGAACCGCTGCTTTAGAAGAACAATGGTAGAACTGGAACATGCTACTCACCTCCCAACAGGTGATGGACTTGAAGTACACAACGGGACATATGCTTTCAAACATGGTCAATGTAAGGATTTGTTTTGCTTGACTATATTCATTTGTTATGAGGTGTTGCTGTTGTTGCTTAATTTGGGGGAATAAAGGAGGGAGAGAGTGACTAGTGATAGGAATGCCAAAAAAAAAAAAAAGGAATAATAAAAAGAGAGTCATTGTCGTATTTTTCAAAACTGACAAAAGAAAACAGAAGGTTTAGATGGATAGACAAGCAGGACAGCTTTGGGACCAACATACTGAATTTATTACATTCTTTTTGTTTATTTTTTATTTTTTTTGCTTTTTGGAGGGCAGGGCAATTGGGGTTAATGACTTGCCCAAGGTTACACAGCTAGTAAGTGTGTCAAGTGTCTGAGGCTGGATTGGAACTCAGATCCTCCTGACTCCAGGGCCAGTGCTCTATTCACTGCACCACCTAGCCACCCCTATCACATTCTTTTTAAAAATGCATTCCCGTATGCAATAGAATTTCTTGCTTTCATGTACAACTTTCTTTTCTGTTCTGTGTAAAAGGAAATGCTCATGCCTAATGATACTGATCAAGTACAGAACAACAACAAAATATTATATTTAATTAAAAAAAACTCCCTTGAGTCTTTCTTTTTTATTTTTTTCAATAATCTGCATTCATTCATACCTTTCCTAAATTGTTTTGTTGTTGTTGTTGCTTTTATTTGGGTGGGGGTGGTCTTAACTTACGATTTTGTTGGTACAAGAACTCCTAGCGAAGAAATTCTTTCTATTAATGGAGCTCAACAACTGCCTTATAAACTACAATCTTAAAGAGCTAGCTGCTTGAGGCCCTAGGAAGTTACATGATTTGCCTAGGTACACACAGCAAGCATGTATCAGAGATGACTGGGAACCAGGTTTTCCTGATTCCAAGACCAGCTCCCTATCCATAGTACCACACTGTCTCTCCCTAAGTTTATTATGAAAATTTTTTACTTTAAAAAAAATTCAGAACAGCATGATTAAGAGCCAGGAAGTTCTTCCTAAGCTCTTGTTAGCTCATATGATGTCTTCCCCCTGACCTAAGAGAGCATGGTCCCTTTCGCTCCTCTGCCACTGGTTCAGAAGGTAGTCACCATATTCCTGAACTCACCTTACCTGACGTTACTCCAGGACTCAAAGGATCCCCACTCTCTTCTGTCCCCACTGATAGAGATCAAAGCCCCTCACACAGTGCTACATCAATGGTCCTTAGCTGTTCTACTCAGTTAGAAATACTGGTGACTACACCTCTGGTGAAAAGCATCTCTCTACTTTGAAAGGGAGGTTGGTCCTTAGACACTAGACCACAGTCTGATGCTAGCCTTGTGGTTGGAGGGTTTCCAGATTGGTGAGACCTGTTACAGCTTGTACTCCATTGGCAAGGGCTTGGACAATTAAGTGTCACTTTCATACCATGATAAGGCATCACTCCACTTTAGTGGAGTGTTCTGGCTCTACATTGGTAGGGAAGGAGATGATAGAATCTAATGTAGACCCAAAAAAACTCCCTGCCATCTCTGAGAGATTCCATCTGTGGTTTCACTTGTGAAAGGAATTCTCATTGAGGAAATTCTACCAATACAGATTTGTCAATGTTAGGCAGTCTTAAAGAGTTGCCTGGGGTGCCCTGAAAGGTTAAGTGACTTATCCAGAGACACAAAGCAAGGATGTGTCAGAGGCAAGACTTATTATATTCAGATTTTCCTGACTCTGAGGTCAGGTCTCTAACTTTTTATTTCATTTTATTATGAATTTAGCAAACACCAAATAAGTGGGTATTTCCATCTCCCTCTCTCTCCATATATATATACATATATATATATATATATATACATATACATATACATTTACATATACATATATATGTAACTTAGAAGAGAAAAAAAGGGTTATATATTAAACTGCAAATCTCTATCATATACACCTTGCTTGTTTTTTTTTTTAAAGTATCCTATAGCTAGGTCTCAGGGTAAATAATGATTCCCTTGAGGTTGTCACATGTGTTCAAATGTGCACTATTTTAAAAATTTATAATTGTGTACAACAGTGGTGTCAAACTCAAAAAGAATCTAGGGGCCCACTAAATCATACACGATTTCTTTTGGCCACATAGTGACTTAGAAAACCATATATTACCATCACCATCCTCCTCCTCCTCCTCCTCCTCCTCCTCTTCTTCTTCTCCTTCTTTTCCTCCTCTTCATCTTCTTCTCCTTCTCTTCCTCCTGCTCCTTTTCTTCCCTTTCTTCTTCCTTCTATTATTTTTTCAGAAAGCTAGGATAATTTACTTTTTATCTCTGTAGTTTTCATTTTGACTTCTTGAAATGCAGGTTGAAAAAAGACTGTTAAAAAGACCATTGTGTTTTAAATGGAGTTACTTGACTAACCATTTAAACCCAAATCACTCTGGCTTTCATTGAATACCCAAATAATTGCCTTAACTCAGAGGTTTCCAAACTTATTTGGCCAACTGCTCCCTTAAAAAAAAATTACTCAGTGACCTCCTGGAAATCAACTTTCTTTAACTCTTTAGTGTTTTTTTTTTTAAAAACTGCATCATTTCAAAAATATATGAAATACAGTTTTAAAAAAATGATGCATCTTAAATTTAATAATTTATTGTAAAACTGTGGGTTTTTTTCCTGTATTGAAATTTTGATGGTGTAATATTGTGTCATGTAACCATATAGCAATATATTGTAAACAAATCATTACATGCACATATTCCTGCCAATGCATGATAGTCTCTCAGACCGTCAAGCTTGTCTGCTAATACTTGCTTGTTAAGACCTGTTGACGGACTTGACCATTGATGGGACTTGATTACTTATCAGTTATAACTTGCATTTTGTGTGTTTATTTGGAAAATAATGTAGTCACTACAACTTTAATTTGTTACACAACAGATGAAACATGTATGACCTGTTTTTCAAAATTTTCTTATGTTCTCTTCTTTCCTTATACTTCCACTGCCCTCTTATTGTTATTCATTGCCCGTCAGTTGCACCCCTCCCCCCCCCCCAACGTTCCAGTACTCTTCAAAGGGCAATATCGCCCACTTTGGGAATTTATGTGGCCTAATTCGAGCCTCTGTGACTCATTGTTAAGTTCCTTATGGCTTAGAATAGTGTAAATAGGAACTGTTTTCTGTTCTGACAAGAAACTCTTCAGGATCCTCCCCTCCTAGACTAATATCTTTGTGATGGTAAATTGAGCCATCTTTCGTCTCAATTCTTACCTAGCCCTTAGTCATTGAATGGGCATGGTCTTAGACAAGTTGAGACCTGGAAAAGGCCTTAATTTAGAAAGGCCAAGGTCACCCACTGTATCTTGGGCTATCACCAGTCCTTTTAACTCTTGTCTTTCGAACTTCAATTATTTTGGGAGAGAGTGAGGTTGACTGCCTTACTTAAATCCAACCCATATACAAGTCAAGACATCACACTCCTGATGTCATTGGTCTTCTTCCAGAATGAAGAATAAACAACAATTTTTTTTAATCTTACATTTTATTCCTATCTTCTGAAGTGCTAGCAACCTCCTCCAATCTAGTGTCACCAAAGCTTTGGATAGAATGGGGCTGAAGTATTGAACCCTTTATGACATCACTGGCTATGTTCTCCCAGGTTGGCACCAATCTGTTAAAAATAATCTTTTGGTGAAGGCTTTATGCCAAATTGTCCAACCCCCTTCTTTCAATGTGTTGGTTGATTCACTATCATGTGGATAAGGGCAGTTTCTTTGCCATATGACTAATTTGTATCTTTTCCCATTCATCTATGCTTTTAATGTTATCTTTTATACAACTTATTGTATACATCATTACAAGTAATATGACACCCCACTTATATGCACCATACACCTTCTCATTGACCAACTGGGTCATCCACTTAACCAGGGACACTTTTTCATTTTTAATTAACAATGTCTAGTGAGTATGAGAGTACTGTCTCCTTCCCTAGGTGTTGGTTTCTGAGAGCAAAAACAGGCAATGAGAAGATCTCCTAGGAGACTCATATTCACAGTCTCAGACAAAGCCTAATTAATTTATTCTGGGACTAGTTTTTATCCACAGTTGCTTCCTCTAGCAACCAAATGGTCAGGCTTTTTGCCCAAGTACTTCTCATAGACAATGGAAAAATACAAACTAACAATTCTCTTTCCCAAGGAACACCACTGTTCCAGGAACAGGAAGACAGAACACATTTCCCTGATACCAGTTCCATTAGACACTGAAAGTATACAGTCAAATGGTTCAAATAGCACTGTCCCAATGTTCCATTTTTGAAATTACAAAGTTCCTTCTCTGTGTAATGGCAAGCAAAGAAGTACTTAGCACCTTGTTTCAGCTATTTAATTATTTGTTTCAGTTCAAGTTTCTTTTAAGCCTTGCCTGTAATTATACCAAGTCTTTGTTAAGAAACAGAACTTGTGAACCCCACAACTTGTGAACTCCACAACTTGTGAAGTCCTGTTTCTGATGCAACAGGAAGGTGCAGAACAGGGAGGAGCTAATAGACATATATAAGGAGGAGCCCAAATTGGGAGAGAGCAGAACTGAGAAGAGAGCACTTGTAGTGGCAGAATTAAGAAGGGGAACTTTGTGGTGACCCAGCACTGTTTGTCTGTTCTGATTTGTGTTTGTAATACTTTGTACAGAAGCCTCAGGACCTTACTGAAAGCCCTGAAAGAAGATTTTCTTGTTGTCTGTTTACAGAAGTCCTGGAGGAGGATTTTGGAGGTCCTGGGACTTTACTAATGATTTATGCTGACCTCTTGGACCTTGTTTGTGAGTCTCCGTTGATTTCACAGGCAGATAGTGAATTGATGATGGTGCCAGCAATGTGTATGAATGTTGTTTTGGCTCTGTTAAGCTTTGTCTTCCCATAAACAGAAACTGTGAAGGATTTGAGGTGGATTGGACACTGTGAGCTTCAATATGGAACAGGAACTGGATGAGGAACTGGACAAGGAGTTGACAGCTACCTACCTTTGAACCCACGTGGAAGTCGGATAGATTCAGGTAGGAGCTGGACGCATGGAAGAAGAACCATGGAATTTGGGAGCCAGCCTCTAGTCAAGATGAAAAAGACCTCTCTTTGGATGCTTGATGCTGACTGAGAAGATCATGATTTACTTTGACCTTCATATTTTGTGTCCCTTAAGGAGGCTTGCTCCTTGAGGATGATTGAGTTAAGGACTTACTGAATGATATCTTTTGTTTAAAACTATGGAGTCACTTTGGTGAAAACTATGTGGCCACTTTATTGATAAATTGTTATGTCATAACATTGTGAATGCTGTACTTTGGTTTCTGTCAATATTTTGTCTTAGTTCATTACTAAATAAATAGAGAGTTCACTATACTATGTATTCAGAACCTTGAAGCTATTCACAGTAGCAGTCTTCTGGAAAGCTGCTTGTGCTTGGTTTTACACTCTGCAATAAGTTGTCCCAGCTAGTTCAAATCAGGGGAGTTCCTGTAGGAAAATGTTTCTAATAGGAGCATTAAGTGATAAGATAATGCCTCAATTTTACCACTTTATAGTTTTTCTCCCTTTGTCATTAGCCAGTGCCCCCAAAGTCCAGTAGCTTCAAGATGATCAAACATTCACTCTCCTAATTACAATTTCCTAGTGGGTGTGACTTTTGTATAAAACTTCTTGATGGAAGTGGAAATCCCAGAGCCAAAGGGCATTTCCCTCTGACCAGTGATGGGAAACTGGCATTATGGACAATGGAACCAAATTAAAACCCTTATTGAAATATAGATCATATATATTGCTTCTCTCTTATCTATGTGGCCTGTCATTATCAAATTTAAATTGGCTTGGTACAAATGGCTCAACAGAAAATCATAATGATTGCTATGGAATATCTTTTGCTCTTTGGGGATAACAAATTTGTTTCTAGGTGATTTGTTCTAGAATTTTTTTTAGGTAATGATGCAAAAATGTTCTAGTTTCAAGTGCTATCATTTTTCCCCTTTTTCAAAAATCTGAATATACAATTTCCCTTCTTTAAATCCTTAGGAATTTCTCCTATTGTATTGGTTTCTCAAAATGATAAAGACTTGGCAAAATCTAACCATTTTTATAGATCAGCAGGTTTGAATATCCTCCAACTTTTAAAAATTGCATTCTTCCCTACTTTAATTGGGCTTTCCATTTTTCTGCCCATGCTGAAATTGATTCCAGTCAACTATTCACAGGTATTTTCTGAAGATACAAAAGTGAAGAAGATAATTGAAAGTTTCTGTGACTTATTTTCACCAAATCATCCAGAATTTTTGAGTTGGAAGGAATCTTAGCATCCATCATGTCTAATTCATCCTCCACAAAAGGATCTCTCCTCTACTTTAGGATGCTTTCATTGTTAGGGAGTTTTCTCACATCAGGCCTATCCTTGTCTCTTTACAATTCCTGCCAAAGTTTCCAATTCTGCTCTCTGGGGACAAACAGAACAAATTTAATCACTCCACCCCATGATCGCCTTTCAAATACTCGAAGACAACTGATCATATTCCCCTAGAGGCATCTCTTCTCCATGTTACATATTCCAATTTCCTTCCATAGGTCTTCTTATGGCATAGATGCTTCATCACTGTGGCTACACTAATCTGGACACTGTCCAGTGGAACAATTTTCTTTCCAAAATATGGTGCATAGAATTTAACACAATATTTCAGATATCATTCAACTAGGGAGGAATATAACAAGATTCATAACTCCTGGAAGCTATAGGTCTCTTAAGACAGCCCAAGATCTGATTGACTCTTCTGGTCCCATATCATGTTGTTGACTCCTTTTGAGCTCACTCTGCTCAAAGCCCCAGTCCTCTTTCAGAAGAACTGTTGTCTAACCACATTTTCCCTACATTTTAGGGGAAAAAATTGTATCCTGTGCTTTCCTTTATACAACTATAAATGCACAATTGAGGTACTTATTTGCTAGTTGCTTCCTCTAGTTTTTGCCTTACCTAATGGAACGTATAATGTGACTGAAGCAATTATAATCTTTGGATCTTCATTTTTATGCAGGATGTCCCAAAAATCTTAGCGTACTTTTAAGCTTTAATAACCTCATTAGTGTACACACTACAACCTTACAAAAACATCATTAGAAATGTTAATTATTTAAATTTCTTTTGCATTCTTTTAGTTTTGTGATTTTGAATCATGTTTTTAATTTTAATTTTAATAAGAGGGAGTAGCTTGTCATTATGCATTGTAGGGGCAACAGTTTCTGAATGACACTCTCAGAGTGCAAGGGGAGGTCCTCTTGCTTGGCCAATGTAGTCACCTGACCTATATCCGTGAGACTTTTTGTAAGATCACATTGAAACTTTCATATATGGATCAAAGTCTTCTTATTCTTATTATGGCAAGGATCTTAAGGCTAGAATGACAAATGCCATCCTTTCATTTCACTGGGATGCAGCAGATGAGAGTTTTCACAAAGTTCAAAAATCCACTAGAATGATGTATAGCACAAGATGGTGGTGATGCTGAATTTTAATCATGAACATGTTAGTATTTTAAAATATTTTAAAGAACCTCTCAAATGTTTTTTTTTGGTAAGTTTATAGTACTTGTAATTCCAAATTAATGCTTATTTATCATTCTTAAAGCTTAAAATTGCACTAAGACTTTTGGGACATCCTGTATCAAACAGGAAATGACATCTATTCACACTGAACACAAATATTCTGTGTTTCTTCTTATCATATTATAGTTAAGATAGATTTTTCATAGAAGTGGAAGATGTCCTTCCTGTGCTCATCTGTCACATATGCACACAACACAACCCCTCAACAGGGAGTATAGAAATTGCTTTTATAAAGTGACTTTCTTTTTCAGAGGAGGAAGAGATAGAGAAATTTAACAGAAATTTGAATATGACCACTATGTACTTTTATGACCACTTATGTACTTTTAGTCCTTATACTTATCATGGTGCCTTGAACATAGTAAACACTTAATAAATGTTTGTTAAATTGAATTCTGAACATATTCTTAAGATTATATCAATATTTTTAGTCTTTATTTATTTTCAAGGTCAAAGGATTTAGAGCCAGAAACCATTTGGTTTAACTTCTTCATTTTAAAAGTGAAGTAAATGAGGGTCAGAGGGCTTAAGGGATTTCCTCAGTTGATGTTATGCAGGACCTGAACACAAATCCTCTGACTTTAAACCAAGCATACCCTGTGACCTACATTGGAACTTTTTTTTTAGCCAATTAAATGAAAAGTAAAGAAAGAATAATTTTTAAACGTACATTTTCCTTAAGAAGATAGTAAAAATCATTGGATAATTCAATTTGTCATAATACTCACAGACTATCTCTTTTATAAGGCCAGATACTGAAAGTTCATGGCCTAGAGCATAAGAAAAATAATTGAAGCTTTGCTTCTCCCCTTAAAATTCTTCCCGAAATAACAGTCCATTTTTAAGCACCATTCCCCCTCCCCCTCGGTGATGCTATATGCCTGAAAACAGTGGAATACCACAGTCTCTGAAGAATTTAAATTGTGGGTCACCCAGAGGGCAAGGGAAAAATGCATGCAGGGTAGAAACAGGCTTGCTGCATATTAAAAACAATTGGAGTAACATAAAAGAGATGTATGATCAGAAAAGTAGGTGGCTCAGTCACTTACTGAGTGAGGAATAACAGATAGAAAGCCCATCTAACACAGTCATTTAATGTAAAGATACTGAGAGAAGAAGAAGTCTCCTTACCCCAACTCCCCACCTACCAGGTGGACCTCCTGGGAAGGATATGTGGTGGTACATGGACAGAAATCACAGGGGATGGACTGCAATAACATTATTGTAGGGAGCACACTGAGGAGATTAGAGACCCATTTAAGTATCCAGTTATCCTGCAATACAAAGAATTTCTAAGTATGAATAGAATTTTAAATTAACAATGAACTAAATGACCACTCCTGAAGAATGAATATTTAAAACGAGCTTTCATATTCTAATACTATTATCTTACTATCTGGAGGATCCTTAGTTGCTCATTTCCACCCTTTGATATGAGGACACATACGTCAAGAAGGAAAATATATTGATATTTATGAAAAAACGCATATACCACAAAACAGCACCTTCCAATTGAAGCTTTTTGTTCAGGGGACTCTCTACTCACATGTCAATATATTTGAAACAGACACAAGAGTTCATTTATTCAATGATGACCAATTCACCATAATGCAAGTGGCATAGCAAAAGACATATAAAGGATATGCCTATGATAAGCTTGGCTATTTGACAAACAATCTGCCACCTAGAGACAAACAACCCTAAAGATAGTTTTGCTACCTGGCAATTCCATTACTCACTATCCATTCCTGAATTACAGATCTAGGGTGGAGAGGAACAATTTCATAGAAGCGATTGCTAGCAGAGCCCTATCTGTACACTGAGCAAGGAACAAATTACAGAAACAGATGGTAGGTAGGCATGTGGCTCAGATCACAGGCGCAAAGCAGTATCTTTTCTAACCTAAAACCCAAGGTGGAACCTTACAGTGAGATAACTAGGTCAGAAGTCCCAGTGCAAACAGAATCTGCAGTTCAATCACTTTGAACCTGCAGAACTTCCCCATGGAATAACAATGGCCAAGTCCGACAGCTGTTTATTAGAACTCCCAACTGGGGACAAGCCAACAGACAGGCTCAAAACAGGGTTGGGTATTTGAAGAACTCAGACCAGGAGGACAGTGAAGACAGAGCCCCAGATTACATCACTTTGGGAGTTCTGAATGCTTTCAGGACCTGACCTGGGAATGCAGTAGACAGATATAAGAGGACAGAAGCTCAGGCCAGCTATTCCCCTGAGAATTACACAGAACAGGGCATGAACACAAAAGTCTAAAGCCAATAAGAAGGTAGAAGACTGAGAAAACAAACAAATAAAATAATCCCTCTCTAAAGAGCTATTATAGCAACAGAGAAACTGAAGACAGAAACCCAGAAGATGAGAATGACACAAAAACATCAACAAGCAAAGACTCAAAGTAAAATGTAACTTGGCCACAAATCCAACCAGAATTCCCAGAAGAGTTAAAACAAGAATTAAATAAATTCTACAAAAATATTTTAAAAGCCAAATGAGACTGGTAGAAGAAAAATTCATGAAAGAATAAGAGCTATAAAAAGAGAAATAGCTTGGAACAGGTCATGCAAAACCTTACAAAGAAAATAACTCCCTGAAAATTAGAATTGGCCAAATAGAAGGTAATAACTCCATAAGACATCAAGATGGTTGTTTAGGGGCAGCCACCTTGCTAAACTCTCCTAAAATTCCCTCCAAACAACTCAAAAATAATGCCTCAAATAAAATTTTAGAGTGGCAGAGTCAATAAAAAGTCAGGGTAAGATATTTTTCTGGCCTAAGAAAACTTAAGAAGTGGCAGGAGTCTATGGCATCAAAGTAGAGGCTTTTCCAGAGCCCACACATGTGACAGTAGTAACAGTGGTCACAACAGCAGTAGCAGCTTCTGGAACTCTCAGTCCAGAGACAGTAAGGAGGTCATACAATTGGTTACAAAGAGCTTAGAGGGGACCCTTTACTGGTACTAGGTACAAGTAGTGCTGATTGGCAACTCTATTGCCCATACACAGTTCTGTGTCACAGTTGCAGGGTAGAGAGATGGTCAGTCACAAAGGAACAGGGACTCTGGTTACAGTTCCAAGGCAAAGGGTACTAGCACTTGTGGCTGCAGGGGACCAGGGGCCCTTCCTGAGTAAAAACTGGAGCACAGACCAGGAGAGTAGTGACCAAATCTCTTTCAGAATCACACCACCTTGAAAGCACTAAGCAGACCCCCAGAACTAGCTCTTAAAACAGAAGTACAAAAAAGCCTGAAATGTCTCACAGTGCTTCCCCAACCCCAGTTGAGCAGAGTCCAACTTTAACATAAAGTTCAAAGTAAGAAATAGGCAGGAAAAATGAGTAAACAACAAAAAAAGAATTTGACCATAAAAAGCTACTAAGGAAGACTACAACATAACTCAGAAAAAGATAATGATGTAAAAATAGTTACTAAAATGAGCTTCAAAGAAAAAAATGCTAATTGGACCCAAACCCAACAAAAGTTCCTGGAAGAGTTAGAGAAAGAAATTAGAATAATAGAGAAAAAATTGGGAAAGGAAATGAAAATGATTCAAGAAAATGATGAAAAGAGAAGTAACAGTTTGGTAAAAGAGGCCCAAAAAAGTACTGAAGGAAATAATACCTTAAAAACAGAATGAGCTAAATGGAAAAAGAGGTACAAAAGCTCATTGGAGGAAATAATTCCTTAAAAATTTTAATTGGGCAAACAGAAGCTAATGACTCCTTGAGATATCAAAAGGCAATAAAACAGAGTCAAAAGAATGAAAAAATAGAAGAAAAATGTGAAATACCTCATTAGAAAAGCAACTGATCTGCTTATACTTGATTGCACGCTGCCATGGGGGGGGGGGGAAGAGGGAGGGTAAAAAATTTGAAACTCGAGGGATTCTGGAACTGAATCTTGTAAACTAAAAGTAAGTAAACAAATAAGAAAATAAAAGCAACTGATCTGGAAAACAAATTGAAGAGAAACAATATAAGAATGTTGGACTACCTAAAGTTTTTATCACAAAAAGAGTGTAGACATCATACTTCAAGAAATTATTAAGGAAAATATCTCATCAGAAAAACAACTGACCAGGAAAATAGACTGAGGAGAGATAATTGATTAATTACTGGACTACCTGAAAGTCATGATCAAAGAAAGAGCCTACACGTGATATTTCAAGAAATTACAAAGGAAAATTTCCCCACTATCTTAATATTCAGGGGGAAAAATAGAAATTGAAGGAATCCATCTATCACCTCCTAAAAGAGATCCTAAAATGAAAACTTTCAGGAACATCATAGTCAAATGTCAGAGTTCCCATGTTATGGAGAAAATATTGCAAGCAGCCAGAAAGAAACAATTAAAAAATCATGGAGTCATGGTCAGGATCACACAAGATTTAGCATCTTCTAAACTAAAGGAGTAGAGGGTTTGGAATATGATATTTGGGAAGGCAAAGGAAGTAATATCACAACCAAGAATCAACTCAGCAAAATTGAGTGTAATCTGTCAGGGGGAAAAATGGATATTTAATGAAATTGAGGACTTTCCAGCATTTCTGATGACAAGACCAGGGCTAAATAGAAAATAAGACATTCTAACAGAAGACTCAAGAGAAGCATAAAAAAGTAAACATGAAAAAGTAATCATAAAGCACTCAATAAAGTTAAAATGTTTATATTCCTATACAGGAAGATGATACATATAACTCCTAAAACCTCATCATATTTAGGACTGTTAAAGACAGAGGGCACAGGTTTGAGTTGATTAAATTGAAATGATTTCCAAAAAAATAAAGGGAGAAGAAAGAGGGATAGGGGCACTGCTGGCTGTAGTCATTCACAGGGGAATGGAGTGCCAAATTTTATTTCTAGGGCAAGTATATCTAGACAGGTATGAAAGTCTAACACAAAGAAATAAGGAGACAAGGGGATGGAATAAGGGAGGGGCTCTTAGAAGGACATTCAGATTAAGAAATAGGAGGGTAAGGGGAGAGGACAAGGGAGGGACTTTTAGAGAATAGGTAGATTAAGAACTCACTCATAAAATGGAAATGAACAGCAGAAAGGATTAAAAACTAGAATCTGATAATATGTTGTTTACAAGAAATACATTTAAAAATTAAAGGAAGCAGAAAGGATTAAAAACCAGAATCTGACAATATATTGTTTACAAGAAACACATTTAAAAATTAAAAAAAAAACCCAAACACATTTTAAATTGGAGTACAAATGAAGGACTGGGATAGAATTTATTATGCTTCAGCTGATAAAAAAAAAGCAGGGATAGCAATCATGATCTCAGAGAAAGTTTAAGCTAAAATTGATTTAATTAAAAGAGGTAAGCAGTGAAAGTACATTATGATAAAAGGTATCATAGATAATGAAGCAATATATTTAATATTTGTAATATATGTAATATATATTATAGTAATATATGTATTACAAATTATATATAAGTAATATACGTAATATAATTACTTACATATATAATAACAAAGCCTATATGCACCAAATACTATAGCTGTCAATTTTTTTTAAAAGAAAAGCTAAATGATTTACAGGTAGAACTAGATAGCAAAACTATGATAGTAGAAGTCAACTTTCCTCTCTCAGAACTAGAGAAATTTAACCAAAAATTAAATAAGAAAGATGTCAAGGAGGTGAATAGAATCTTAGATAAGCTAAATGTGATAGATATCTGGAAAGAACTGAATGGGAATAGTGGTATATGGTACCCTTGCAAAAACACACCATATGGTAGAGTATAAAACCTTTGTAGTTAAATGTAGAAAAGCAGAAATATTAAATGCATCCTTTTAAGGTCACAATGCAATAAAATATATTTAATAACAAATTAAAAATTAAATGAAGACAAGATTACTTAATCTTAAAGAATGAGTGGGTTAAAGAACAAATATAGAAGGAATAATTTTCTTCAAGAGAATGATAATAATAAGACAACATAACAAAACCTATGTGATGCCACAAAAGCAGTAACCAGAAGAAAACTTACATCCCTAAATGTTTACATCAGCAAAATAGATAAAGAGCAAACCAATGAATTGGGTATACAATTAAAAAAAAACTAAAAAAAGAACAAATTATAAATCCCCAATTAAACACAAAATTGGAAATTCTAAAAACTTAAGGGGAGATTAAAACAATGAATGTAAGAAAACCATGATTTAATTAATATAACTAGGAGTCGGTTTTATGAAAAAACTACTAAATCACTAGTATTAAAAATGAAAAGAGTGAATATAGTACTAATGAAGATGAACTGAAAACAATTATTTGGAGTTCTTTTGCTCAATTATATGCCAATACATCTAACAATTTAAGTGAAATGGAAGAGTATTTATAAAAATATGAACTGCCTAGATTAACAGAAGAGAAAACAGAATATCTAAATAAACCTATTTTTGAAAAATAAATTGAACAGGCCATAAATGAGCTTCAAGAAAAAAGAGTCAAGACCAGATGCATTTACAAGTGAATTCTACCAAATATTTAAAGATCAACTAATTCCAATATTAAATAAATGATTTTAAATAGCAGGTAAAGGAGAGATCCAACCCAACTTCTTTGGTGAAACAAATATGATGCTAATATCTAAACCAGGAAGAGCAAAAACAGAGAACGAAAATGAACATGAATGCAAAGATCCTAAATAAAATATTAGCTAGGAGACTACAACAATATATCAAAAAAAAATTACACATCGCGACTTATACGAGAAACGCAGGAGTGGTTTAACATAAGGAAAACTATTAACATAATTGATTATATCAATTACAAAAGTAATAAAATCATATGATTACATCAATGGATGCAGAAAAATCTTTTGACAAAATACAACACTCATTCCTATTAAAACACTTGAAAGCATAGGTACAAAAGTATTTTTCCTTAAAATAATTAGAAACATCTACCTAAAATCATCAGTTAGCAACATTTGTAGTGGGGATAAGCTAGAAGCCTTCCCAATAAGATCAAAAGTGAACAATGATGCCCATTATCACCAATATTATTCAATATCATATTAGAAATGCTATCAACGTCAATAAGAGAAGAAAAAAAAATTGAATGGGCTATGAGGTAACAAAATTACCTCTTTTGCAGACTATATGATGATATACTTGGAAAATCCTAGAGATTCAACTAAAAAGCTAGGTAAAACAAATAATTTTGGAAAAGTAGCAGGCTATAAAATAGATTCATATAAAGCATCAGCATTTCTATGTATAACCAACAAAACCTTAAAAGAAGAGATAGTAGGAGCTGCCCCATTTAAAATAATCATAGACAATATAAAATACCTGGGAGTAGTTTCATGATGGCATGCTTACACAGGTTCTGAATAATGGATAGTATTCTTGTGCTTTCCCAGTCAGCAGTGGAGCGAAGCAGGCCTGGATGCTTGCTCCTGTGCCTTTCAGTATGATGTTCTTAGCCATGTTGTCAGACACCTTCAATGAGAATGCATGAAGGTCAGTTACCACACTGATGACAAATTATTTAACTTCAAAAGTATACAAGCCAAGACTTAAGTTGAGGGAGAATTGGTGTGTGACTGTTTGCAGATAACTGTGCACTCAATGCAGCCTCTGAGGCTAAAGTGCAACAGAGTATGCCTGTTGCTTAATTTGGATTGACAATCAATATAAAGAAAACGAAGGTTCTCCATCAACCAGCGCTGTACCATCCATATGTGGAACCATTGGTTACAGCAAATGGAGATATTTTGAATGCTGTGTATAAGTTCACTTACTCTGGCAGTATATTTTCCAGGGATGTACACACAGATGATGAGGTGGATGCACACATTGCTACCACCATGCCAGGAAATGGAATCATTTCTATTTGAATTGTCTTAGGAAGATTCTGAAGATCACCTGGCAAGATAAAGTACTAGTCACTGGGGTCTTTTCTGGAGCTACACTGCCAAGCATTCAATTCTATTGTAGAAAGTACAACTCTGGCCATGTTTTTTGATTGCAAAAGTACCTTTGCCTAAAACTATTTTGCAGAGAACTCACACAAGGCAAGCACTCACAGGGAGGTCAGAAGAAGAACTAAAAGGACATTCTCAAGGTCTTTCTGAAAAATTTTGTGAGATATGGAAGGCATTGGAACAGGACCACTCAGCATGATGTGCCTCCATCGAAGATAATATATCTGCATCAAATGGTGGCTTTTTCTAGTGCAGGATGGGGATGGAGGGAGGGTGATAGTTTAAAATTTAAAATATAACCAAAAATAAGTTATGTTAAGAACAAACAAATGATGAAGTGAGTTGTTTCAGAAAAACTTGACAAGACCTATATGAACTGATGCAAAGTGAATTGAGAAGAACCAACAGTAACAGCAAGGTTGTAATAATGATCAACCGTGAAAGACTTGACTACTCTGTTCAATATAATGACCCAAACAATTTAAAAGGACTCATGATAGAAAAAAAAAATGCCAAACCTCTCCAGAGAGAGAGCTGATAAGCTCTGAGTGTAAGCTGAAGTATAATTTTCTCACTTCATTTTTCTTGCTTTTTTAAAAAAAATATGGCTAATATGTTTTGTGTGATTTCACATGTGATATCATACTGCTTGTCTTTTCAGTGGGTAGTGAAGAGGGTGCCAGGGAGGGAAAGAATTTGGAATTCAAAATTTAAAAAGAAAAGAATGTTAAAAATAAATAATAAGTTGGGGGAAAAATCTCAAATATTAAAACAAAGTAAAAAGACTCAAAAAAAAATGAAGAAAATGTGAGGTATGGTCAGAGCAAAAACAACTGACCTGGAAAACAGATTGAGGAGAGAGCAATTAAAAATTATTGAACTACCTGAAAGTCATGACCAAACCCCCTCCCCCAAAAACGAACAAACAAACAAACAAACAAAAAAGTCCAACCTTACATATCTAGAACTAGTCAAAGAAAGCTGCCCAGAACTCTTAGAACCAGAGGACAAAATAGAAATTCAAAAAGTCTGCAGGTCACCTCCTGAAAGAAATCCCAAAATGAACATTTCTAGGAATATTATAACCAAAATCCAGAAATTCCAGATCAAAGAAAAAATATTGCAAGCAGCCAGAAAGAAAAACAGAATCACAGAAGATTTAGCAGTCATTACTTTAAAGCAGAGATCAGCAAACTATGGTCTGAGTGCCAAATCTAGTCTATCACCTGTTTTTATATGAACTGTGACCTAATTATTGCTTTTGACATTTTAAAATACAAATATTGTTTGTATTTGGCAGATCTGATTCATGGGCCACAGTCTGCCACCCCTGACTCTAAATCAGTGGAAAGTTGGTAATATGATGTTCCTGAAGGAAAAAGTTTTGACTTTCAACCAAGAACAACTTACCCAGCAAAACTGAGTGTAATTTGCAGGGAAAAAAATGGACTTTTAATGAAAGAGAGAACTCCCAAAAATTCTTGATGAAAAAATGTTTGGGGAAGTCCTCTATTTCATTATGTAAATTTTTTTCTTACATACAAACACAGATTTAAGAGGAGCATAAAAAGATAAACACAAACATGAAATCAGAAGGGACTAATAAAATGTCTACATTCTAGTAAGCAGGAATGTCACATGTAGCACCTCAAAATTTAACAAAAAGAAATAAAAAGCCTGAACAGAATTTTAGAAAAGTTAGAGATGATAAATCTCTAGAGAATATTAAATGGGAATAGAAAAGAGTGTATTGGGGTGGATAGGTGGCACAGTAAATACAGCACCAGCTCTGGAGTCAGGAGGACCTAAGTTCAAATCCAGCCTCAGATACTTGACACACTTACCAGCTGTGTGACTTTGGGCAAGTCACTTAACCCCAATTGTCCTCCAAAAAAAAAGAAAAAAAAGAAAAGAGTGTATCTATTTCTCAACCGTGTATGGCACCTTCACATTAACCATGTATTAAGGCATCAAAACCTTACAAACAAATGCAGAAAAATTAAATGCATGCTTTCCTGACTATAATGAAATAAAAATTACATTCAATAGAGGGACTTTGAAGCAAAGATTAAAAATTAATTGGAAACTAAATAACTTAATCCCTCCAAAAGGATGGATCAAAGAATATGTATGGGAACAATCAATACTTTCATTAAAGATAATGACAGCTATGAGACAATGTATCAAATTTGGAGGATGCAGTCAAATCAAGTAGTTAGAAAAAATTATCTCAACATGCTTTCATCAATAAAAGTGAAAAAGAGCAGTTCAATGAATTGGGCATGTAACAACAACAAAAAATCCAACAAATTAAAAATGCCCAATTTAATACTCAAAAGTCCTGAAAATCAAAGGAGAGATTAAGAAGATGAAAAGCAAAAAAAAAATTTTATTAATAAATAAAAATAGGAGGTTTTGGGAGGGGGGGGCAGGGAGGGAAATATAGATGTCATTAGCTGACTTGGTAAAAAAAACAAAACAGAAATCCAAATTGCTAGTATTAAAAATGAAAAAGGTAAATTCCCAAACAATGTAATGGTAATGGAATTTAAAGATCCACCTGTATTGGCTTGGTTTTTGGGTTGAGTGTTATAACCCAGAGCTTGTGAATCCCACTTGTGGGATGGACTTGTTGACCTGAAGAGAGAGGGCTGAAAAGGGAGGAGCCATGAATTAGGAGACAGGCCCAAGCAGAGGAGGCCAGAGTTGCTGAAAGACTGCTGAGGGCCCATTGGAGCTGCCCAGGACTTTTGAGAACTGCCACCCAGAGCTGCTGAGAACTTCAGAGGCATGGCTATGATGCTGGTATTTTGTCTGTCTGTTTTGATGTTGTTTTGCCAGATTCACCTGCTGGTGAAGGACAGTGCTGCTGTTGTAGAGGTCTTGGAACCTTGCTGTTGGTTCAGAAGCCCTGAAGGAGGATTTTCTTGTTGTATGTTTACAGAAATCCTGGAAGAGGGTCTTGCTGATATTTTCAGGGGTTCTGGGACTGTTCTGCAGGCAGAGAGCGAATTAATGAGGACACTGGCGATGTATACTGTGGCTTTGTTAAGCTTTGTCTCCCCAGGAAGAGAGATTGCTGAGAACTTGACTTGTGTCAAGATGAAGGACCTTTCCTTGGATTCTCAATGCTGTGATGATATCTTAACTTTGTTGTAGCTTAAGGATAGATGGCCTTTTGTGCTTCCTGGCCCTTTTGAGAAAGTGCTTGGCATTAATGGACGGTATTGTAATTCAATTGTGATCCAGTTGTGATCTTTTGACTTTTTGTGCTCTTTGACTGACCAAATGAATGTACTTTGTTTATGACTGGAAACTAATTTCCATTTGAGAAGAAAGACTTTGAGTGACTAAATGAATGTACTGTCCAGGGGTGGAGTAGTACTTGGATTGAATTGAGAATTTACTTGCTAAATGAATGAATTACACTGTATTTTGATTTTCTCTGTTCTGCGAATGCTTTGCCTTAATCTGTCACTGAATAAATGGAGTTTGCTATGCTGGTATTCTGAACCTTGGAAATTGCCTTTGCTTGATATTACAACCAATGAAGAAATAAAACAAAGTATTAAGAGCTATTTTACTCAATTATATGCCAGTAAAACTTACAATCTAAATGACATGGATAAATATTTACAAAAATTTAAATTATCTAGATTAATGGAACAGGAAAGTATTTAAACAACCATGTCTTAGTAAATTTATTTAAACAAACCTATCTTAGCAAAGGAAGCTAGGTGACTCTGTGGATAGAGCACTGGGCCTGGAGTCTGGATGACCAAAATTCAAATTCAGTCTCTGACACTTAGTTGTTGTGTGATCTTGGGCAAGTTAATCAACCTCTGTTTGCCTTAGTCTACTGGAGAAGGAAATGGCAATCCACTCCACTGTCTTTGCCAAGAAAACCCCGTGGACAGTATTGGCATGCTATGGTTCATGGGGTCACAGAGAACTAAACATGACTGAATGACTGAATAACAACAATCTTAGAAAAATAAACTGAGCAAGCTATAAGTGAATTCCCAAAGAAAAAACCCCCAGGACCAGATGGATTCACAAGCAAAATCTACCCAATATTTAAAGAAAAATTAATTCTAATATTACATAAACTGTTTTAAAAATAGGAAAATAAGGGATTCTATCAAATTCCTTTTATGACACAAATATGATCTTGGTACTTAATCCAAGGAGAGTAGAAAATGAGAACAACAACGAAAAAGACAAATATCCCTCAAGGATATTGATGCAAAAATTTTAAATAAAATATTAGCAAAGAGACTAGTATAACATATTACAGCAATTATACACTATGACCAGGCTGGATTGAAATCAGAAATAGAGGACTTCCTCTTCAACATAAACTCTTCGATCCAGTGACTCTGGTCTCCTGGCTCTTTCATCAACAAGACACTCCATCTCTCAGTTCCCAGAATTTTCTCTGGTTATCCCCCATGCCTGAAACACTCTACCTCCTTTGCTCTTACAATTGACTTGCCTGGTCTCATTTAAATCCTAACTAAAATTTCATCATATATATACATGTATATATATATATATATATATATACAGAGAGAGAGAGAGAGTTAATTCAAATTTACAAGATAAATTTATAATATATAATATATAAGATAAATTTACAATATAAATTAATTAAAATTTATAATTCAAATATTATAATAACATATAACTTATAAATTTATAATTCAATTTATAAATGGCTAAAGGACATAATATACACTTTTCAGAGGAAGAAATCTAAGCTATTAACAATTAAATGAAAAAAATGTTCTGAGTCACTAATAAATAAATGCAAATTTAAACAACTCTGAGATACAACCTCATACCCATCAGATTGGCAAAATTGACAAAAATGAAAAATGACGAATGCTGGAGGGGCTGTGGGAAAAACAGCTACCTTCATGTACTGTTGGTAGAGCTAAGAATTGGTCCAGTCATTCTCGAAAACAATTTCAACTATGTCCCAAAAGCTATTAAACCGTGCATACCTTTTGATTCATTAATATTATTACTAGGTCTACCCTCCAAAGAGATCAAAGAAAGAGAAGGATCCACATATAAAAAATATTTATAGCCTCTCTTTACATGGTGGCAAAGAACTGGAAACTGAGTGACTATCAATTGAGGAATGGCTGAGAAAAGTAATGGAATATGAATGCTCTAGAATATTGTGTCGTAAAAGTGAGGAAGGGGACAGCTTCAGAAAAACCTGGGATGATTTCTCTGAACAAATTCGGAGTGAAGTGAACAATTTATACAATAACAACATTATAAAGACAAACAACTTTGAAAGACTTAGGAAATCTTATCAACAAAATGAAAACACTCACAGCTTCAGAGGAATCATAATAAAACATGTGGTCCAACTCCCAGATAGAAAGGTGATGGCCTAAAAATGTAGGTTGAAGCACACACACACACACACACACACACACACACACACACACACACAGTACAAATATTATCTCTATACAAATTTTATATATATAATAGAAATATATTTATATCTATATGATTATATATACATACAGACAGACACATTCAAATTTTTGCCCAGGATTAATGTGAGACTTTGTTTTGCTTGACTATACATATTTTTAATAGGTTTTATTTGTCTTGCTTTCTTAACATCTGGGAGAGGGGGAGATGGGAGGGAGAGATTTTGGAACTGAAAATAAAAACGAATTAAAAAAATTTGTGGCTTATCATTTGCTGTAGACATCTGATCTGCCAAAGCACCTAAAGGATCCCTGAGTTTTGCCAACTACTCTGCGGCTGCACCTCCTGAATTTGTTGATTCCGCCAATAAGAATGTCACCTCCTTGAATATGAGATCATTTCCTTTTTCTGTTTGAATCCCTGGTGCTTAGCACAGTGTTGGCACACAGAAAACTCTCAATAAATCCTTTTAAATTAATTCATTTTTTTTTCCTTAGGAAATGCTGTGATTACCCTTTTTTATTCAGAGGAGAATAACATTTGCTTTTCCTAGCCTTCATGCTTTGCCTTCTGAAACGAGGGCTTTTATTATTCCTAATTTTGCACTGAATTATCCTTTAATTACTGGCACTAACTTTTTTTTAAAATTTATTTTATTAAATTTTTTTTGAGTTATATATTTTCTCCCCGTCTTTCTCCCACCCACCACCTCAAAACAGCCATCCCAGTGTTTCCCCCCTCCCCTAGTCTATTCTCTCCTATGTCACTTTTTGGTAGGGCAGGATGGATCTCCCAACTGCAGTGCCTGTGTATCTCAAGTTCCAGTTGGATGTAGTCAATAATAATAATAATAATTGCATATATATATGTATATATATATACAAAGATAAATAGATAGATACACATTCATAACATTTGATTATAGAACTCCAGATTCCAGATTCTTTCTCCTCCTCCCTCACCACCCATCCCCACTGGAAGGACAAGCAATCAAATATAGGCTGAACATGTGAAATTATGCGGAACCTCTCCATAGTGAGCATACTGTGAGAGTCTGATTACCTGTCCCTTCTTCCTATCCTGCCCCCCCCATCCACTCTCCACCCTGTCCCTCCCCCTCTAGA